>OY735209.1:44112146-44184646 GCA_963457665.1 Thysanoteuthis rhombus | reverse complement strand
CTTCTTTTTATAGAAAGTTATCTTCTAAACCAAACATAGCAGGATTTTATTATTTCTAGTGGAACATAACCTTTCCATTTGTATTTGGAAAGTCTTACTGTTTCAGATAAATGACAGCTGCCCCTTAGCACTTGGTGCCTCGGTTGATTGCCCGGGTTGCCGATAACTTGCACCTGTCCTGTTTCTTCTTTATTGAATGTATAAATGTGTATGAACTGTTACTCGTACATTGGAAAAGAAAAAGAGAAATAGTATCAGAAATTGAACTTTAGACCTTCAGCTTCCAAGTCCAAGGTTCCTCAAATTGAATCATTTTCCCATCCAGGTCAGGATATCGTCTTGTGCTTCTTCAGACTCATGTGTTGATCTCATGTTCCCATTTCGTAGATGACTTCAAAAGGACTTTTGAATCCATTCTAGAAACTTGAAAGCAGTAGAAATTCTTGCTTAAGGCAACTATATTTTTTTCTTCTAATTTTAACTTGCAGCCTGACAGAGCACTAGTCTGCTCAGTCCTTCTTTCATTTCACTTTCTGCTAGAACTACAGATCACTGCGAAGATTAGAATGCTTTGTGCCTGACTTTGCGATTATGTATCAAGTGAAAACATGGCCTGCAGGAATATAATTTTCAAAAATCATTCATTTTTGGCTTTTTTTTTATTTTTTCAAATTCTTATTTCTTTTTTTTTATTTTGATTCATGTTATCGTACAGCATTCTAAGAGATAAAACTTCAGGTTTTCTGAAGAGAACGCCAAAAGGTGTCTTGCAGATTCTAAACTTCAAAGAAGATTTCCAAAGAGATAATAACTATGTTAGTGAAAGTTATGGAAAGAAAATTTTTTAAAATTTTAGAAATGAAAAATAAAAATTATCACTGATTTGTTTGATATTGAAAATGTTAACTCTTCATATGGCAGGCTCAAGTGTGAAACTTTTTCTTTTAAATTAAGGAAGGAAAAGAAATATTTCTATGATATTTAATTTTAGTGTCCTACAAAGGAGGAAGATGATAGCTTAGTGCTTACAGAGCCTAAATAGAGGTCATGAGGTTTACAGTTCAGGATCCCAAAAGCTCCACATGTGAGTGTATGTCAACACAGCTAGTGGAAGGAAATCTTATGCTTCGGAAAAAAGGTGAGATTTTTCATAAAAATAGCATCCAAGCTCCATTAAGCAATGGAAAACCTTTGTTAGTTTCATTTAAGAAATGCTTGATCATTATGCCCAGCCGAAATATCTAGTAGCATATTTTAACACAACTGATTATAACTAAAAAGTCAACGGACTACACAAAATATCTATATTTATTAGATGAAGCAATGTAAAAAATCATCAATTTCTGACTAGTATTTTCTTTCATTTAATTTTACTTTTATCCCAAGTTACTCAGACTATCAGTCTATGCTATGTGCTGTTTACACACTGCTGTTGACGGAAAGTCTGAGAAAGTTGCAATGAAAAAAAAGTTAAGGTAAAAAAAAGTGTATAAGCCTGGCTGCAGCAAGGTCAAATTTTGCCCCTACTTCTTTTCCGACTGAATATGATTACTGCAACTTTTGTATTTTATGTATGATAAATAAAAATGATAAAAATAGGTTTTTTTTAAAATAAACATATTCATTGCCATTGTAAGTGAGCTGGCTACCAATCACCTGATCATGATTTCAAATCACTATAGGTAAAATTTCATTTTACATATCAGTTTGGTTAAACATGATGAAACAGACAAACAGTGAAGAGTTTACTCCCCTGAATTAAGTGGGTATTGTTCTTGTTCTTGCTCTAGTTATTTTTGAATACAATGTCTACTTCAGACTCGGAAAATTGGGTGAGGATTGTTCTTGTTCTTGTTACAGCAGAAAAACAAAGTCAACTCCAGACTTGGACTGGAGTTTGGCAAAACTGAGTCCATGTGTCCACTGTACCACTATTGATTAAATGCCCATTAGGGTTGCAACATAAAATGAAGAAATAAACGCGATCGGTAGATATTGGTTATTTCTGATGCCACAAAGAATCGTGGTCAAAAAAACAAAATATTGTAGCCATAACATTTAGGGGCAACAGGAAAAGATTGAGAGAGAGAGAGACTAAGAGACAGTGGAAGGAAGAAGCAAACACTTCAATTATGTGCTGCATCCTTCAAGGCATCCAGCTCTAATCTCAAAGAGGAATGGAGGCCATGAGCAAGGTCTTACTTGCTCCAAGTCAAAACTACAACTGGTATCAAAATTATCTTTAAAAATTACCCCAAGAAAAAGCTACCTTTCTAATGGCTAGCCAAGGTATTGTTACACATCAATATTCCTACTTTCTTGTACAACATAATCTCTACTTCATTTGGGTCCTTGGACAAGTCAGAACATAAAAATATTGAACAAGCCCCCTATGCGCTCACATGGTAATAAAAGATATTAGCTCTTTCAAAGGTCAGCCAGGATCAAATGCTTTGGACTCAGTTGGGATCCTCGTGTGGGAATCTACCTCCATCCCAGAGATAATTAACCGTGGCAAAAAAATAATGAATTTTACTGAATGAATTTTGTGCTCCTGCCCTTTCATCATTCATATGTCACTCTATGTCATATTCAGGAATGCCAAACCTTGATATGAAAAAGCTGACAGTTTCATCTATTTACACTTGGGGGTCAAAACCAAGGAAGATCCTTTTTACTTTCAGGGTTCAGTTGACGCGAAGATTTCTCTCATTTTTAGGTGTCAAAATCAATAAGAAGATTATTTGCCATTAAAGGGAACAAAATTGAAGAGGTGCTTTCATTTTTCTATTTTGGTGTCCAAAATCAAGTGGAAACATTTATTTTCATTTTTAGGGATCAAAATTTCATTTACATGGGTGAAAATCAAGGGGGAATTTTTTTTTTTTCAATTTTAGGGGTCAAAATCCAGAGGGAGATTTTTTTTCAGTTTCAGGAACAATACTTCAGGTTTCATTTTTTATGGGTTAAAATCATGGAATGTTTTTTTTTCTACTCTTATAGGTCAAAATGAATGTGTGTTTGATTTTTTTTACTTTCAGGGGTCAAAATTGAGGGGGAACTTTTTTTTCATTAACAAGGATGATTGAGGATGGAAATTTTCATCGAGAAGAGTAGAAAATTGGGAGGTAACATTTATTTTCGTTTTAAGGGGTCAAAATCAAATTTGAATTTTCTCTTTTACTCCTATTGGTCAAAATTGAGGGATTTTTTTTCCTTCTTAGGGGTTGAAATGAAGGGGGAATTTTTTTACTTTTTAGGATTGAAATTGTTTGGAATTTATTTTTCACTTAGGATTCAAAATAAAACAGGAAGAATCTTTTTTTCACTTTTATAGCTGAAAATTGAGGTGAAGATTTTCTTTACATTTTTAGGGGTCAAACTCCAGGGGAATTTATTTTTCTTTCAGGGGTTAAAATCAAGAGGGTAATTAATTTCACATTCAGAGGTCAAAATTCAAGGAAATTTTTTTGAGTGGGTGTCAAATTGAGGGAGAATTTTTTTTTCACTTTTGGCTATTAAAATCATAGTGAATAGATTTTTCTTTCAATTTTGGAAGACAAAATTAGAGAGGAACTATAAATTTTCATTTTTAGAGGTCAAATTCAAATGGAATTTATTTTCACTTTCATGGATCAATTTATAAGTTGTTTTTTTTTTTCAATTTCATAGGCCAAGATTAAGTAAAAGCTTTTTTATTCAATTTCAGGGGTCTAATTAAGAGCGAGACTTTAATTTTGCTTCTAGGTATCAAAATCTTGAGGAAGATTTTTTAATTTTAGGTGACAAAATTGAAAGGAAAATGTTAAATCAATTAGTATCTTGGGGAATAAATTAAGATAATGTGAAAGTGAGGCTAGCCAATTTATGAGAGTTCAGATGACTCCAGAGGGAGCTATATACAAGAAAAAAGTATTATAGCTAAATATTTGGAGAGCTGCGTTGAATATTTTCAACATTTTCAAGTTTCTCTAAAATGATTAAAATGAAATTATCAAAAGAGAAATATTTGTGAATTGGCTTGAACATAAAAAAAAATCCTTTCTCCTTTGAGAAATGAATGATGCAAAGTTATCACAGTCAATCATTGGTACTGATAAGACTTTACTGACCAAAGAAACATACATTTTAGATCAGGATTCCTTCTAACAATCAAATAATTGTAAAATCCCTCATTATAAAGTTTATAAACATTTCCCAAATATGATAAAAATTCATTTCCATATTTATATCTATATACATTGAAAGGAAATGGATATATGATCCAATCCAAGAGAAATGATTGTAAATTTGCGTCATATCATATTGTTTATTCTATTTATGCTGTCTTGGCCAAATAATACATTTATCATGAAATAAAAAGAGTTAATTTCAAATACAGTTTCGATATAATATAATGCAAATTTATAATCATATATGTATGTATGTATATACACACATATATATGCATACATATGTATACATATACATACATATACAAAGACACACATACACACATATATATACACAAACACATACATATGTATGAATATATATATATACATATATATGTGTGTGTGCATACATATGCATACATACATACTGATGAATAACATGTACGTTGTTCTATGTATAAGAATATATTTTCAAGTTCATAGATGAAAGGAGCAAAAGTAAATTTCTTAGAAGTACTGAAATTCATATTTCACACAATGAGAAAGAAAATTGAACATTGATTTCGTGGCACTGAAAAATTTCATTAAGAGAAGGACATGTAATTTTGGAGTCTTTGGAGGAAGGTTCCATCCACTTTCTCATGAGTTTCTTAATGTTTTTTTTTTTCCAGGAAACCAATGAACAACTAATTTTTTTTTCTAAATTTTTCAGTTCAGCCTGTTGTTCCCACGGTAATGCATAAACAGTGCAATAAGAAATAAAGCATAAGCCTCTGGTAAGAATTAATCTTAGCACCGTGTTTTGCTGTTAACATAAGAGAATTACTAGTTTTAAAGCAATTTTTTTTTCTATTCATTATTATTGTTGGATGAGGTATTTTAACACAATTATTTTTTTTCCTTAATCTTCATGGTACTCTTATGTAACTTCTTATTTAGGCTGTCGTTTCTATGGCAACAAATAAATAGCATGATTGGAAATAAAGAAATCGCCTCCAGTGAGAATCAAACTCACATTCTTATGGCCAATTACCTCAGAATAATATAATTTCTACTGAATATTTTATAAAGAAATTTTCCTGAACCAAAAAATCTCCTCCCAAAAATTTGATCAATATCAAAAACTAAAAAAAGTCTGTGATTTTATTATTTTGCCTGCACATTGGATGATTTCCAATCCCAATTAGTTGTAATGTAGAGGAATGAATAAAGTTCTGAGTTCCTAGTGAACATGTTAACTGGAAGATAGTCTTATCACCATTGTATGCTAATACGATTTCATAAACTATTGCATACAATATACGTCATCTATTTTCCTTTAGGATGTCTCTAACATCTCTAGTACTGATGACCATCACTGACTGACTGACAAACTGTTAAAGTGCAAGCAAGAGAACTCGTGTTCATGAGATCAAACAAGTGCATCTATGATCTGACATTGAGGCTTGGTGAGACAAGGGTGATAAGCCAAAATATCTCAATTATGTCAACATATAGTCATTTAACAATGCTAAAATTCTGTTGGTTATTGAACCCAATATCAACAGCCAGCAAGATTAGCTTGCTGATCTTTGCTATACAACATGCATCCTGACTCCTTTTTTTCTCATATTATTTATCAACATAGCAGTTTTGTATCAGACATTCAATAGAGGTTGATCAAATGTTGATCAAAGCCACTAACAATGGCCTGCAGGTTTGGTATGCTTATCATTGCTAATTGATGTGCACCTACACAGTGAAAAAGTCCTGAGTTATGGACAGCAAACCCAGAATATCACCCAGTTGATAAGTAGTAGTAAATTAGTCAATACCAGTGACAAAATCCATGGATATATTTGAATTTCTAAGAAATGATTTGATTTGGTTGAAGAGTCCATAGTTTCAATTGGTTGGTAGGAGGTATTTTCATTTGCAAAAATTTCAATCCTGAGTGAAGAGTCCAATGTTACAGACAGCTATTAAAAAATGACACTTCATAATTAGAGTAGATATATTAACAGCATGAGATTATCTATACTGGGGTATCCAATGAGGATCGAACCTACAAACAACAGTCATTGAGATTAACTTGCTGATCATTGCTATATAACTATTAGTTTTTTTTATATTATTTATTAATAAGACATCTGTTGTATATCTTCTTTTGTCTTCCCTTGTTTCTTTTGGTACATTTTGGCTCCGCTTAGTTGCCTCTATCTTTTTTATTGTTGTTGTTGGTGGCTCATGGTTCCTGCATTTTTTCATGAGATTTTTGGTCTCTTCAGAGGGCTTGCTTATGGTTTTTGAGCTCTTTGGCTCAAACATACTGGCAACTTTGAATAGAGAGGTTGTTATATTGTGGCTGAGCTTGTTAACATTCTTTTCTGGTTAGGTAAGGAGCTCATATTTATTCTTCAGTTCCAGTTTGAACGGTCGCGTGAGTTCTTTTTAAACGGTAATAGGTTTGGTGTTGAACATTTTCCTGTGCTCAATCTTGGTGTTAATTTGAACCTTGCTTCTCATTCTGTGGTCACTTCCTGCATTGACTTGATTCAGGAATTACATATCTTTAACAGTGTCACACTTGTCTGCTGGGATGTAGACTATTTCATTCTTGGTTTCATGATTGGGGCTCCTCCAAATCCACTTTCTATTGGCTTTCTCACCAGATGTTTACCCCTCTCCTTTCGTAATTTGTATCTGTACTTGCTGACGCATTTTTGAGTACCTTGTCCTACTTGGGCATTGAAGTCTCCCATAATGATGAAATGTTTTTTGGTTTCAAGTAAGGAATTCAAGTCATCGTGGAATTTGTTCATCTATTTATCAGTTGATTGTGTAATGTGAGCATAAAATTCATTGAGAGCTGTACAGTGACATAAGCTACATGGTCTGAATCCAACAACATTGTCCTTGAGTTTTTTTATGAATTAGAAAGCCAACTCAGCTTTGTTTTCTTTTTTCCCTTCCATAATTGTATAAAAGGTATTTGCTGTTTAATTTGATAAGTTTCTTTTCAGGTCTTCTCATTTCACCAATACTAATAATGTCCCAAAGTAAGTGATGTGGCTGGGCCTCTTAAGACCATTGGTCTTGCAAGAACGGTTGTTATCCTGATGACATTCTTGGTGTTGTGTTTGGGTAGTCACTTTTGGAGCACACCAACCCCACCCAAAGCAAGTGATGTGGCTGGACTTTTGGGACCGATGACCCAGCAGGAACAGCTGATATAATTTTGGTCTCGCAAATCATTGGGAGTTTTTGGCCATGCCCTGCCACATTGGCCCATGTGTTGTTGGAAGGGGGTCTGGGTAGTTAGTACTAAACTGATTCTACAAACTCATCATCAAAGTCATCACCAACTGAATCTGCAAAACACTAGATGAAACTAACCATGGGAACAAGCTGCCTTCAGGAAAACCACTGACCATCTCTTTCCAGCAAACTGCCTAAAGAGAAAGCAGCATCAGATTTGCTGACAACATTGTCCTCTTTGCGAAAAAAACCTTCGCGATCTCCAAATAATGTTAGACAAACTAGATGAAGCGAGCAAGAAAGCTTACTTTCACATGAACTCAAAGATCATGTACAACAAAAATGTTAGGGGCAAAGAGACAACAGTCAAAATCAAAAATGCAGAGCTGGAGGAAGTAGACCGCTATGTATACCTAGGACAGTGAAGTCATCAAGAGAAAAAGAAATCAAGCGAAGAATCACATGAGGTTAGCAAGCTTTCAGTAGAGAAAGCTTGACTATTAAGGACAAGAAAATCCCAATAGTCCTAAAATGAAGTATACAATCAATGTATCCTACCAATGTTCACATATAGAGCTGAAACACAGAACTTAACCAAAAGATTTACCCTCAAACTGAGAACCATGCAACCTGCATATGAGAGAATCATGCTTGGCCTCACATGGGGAGATCATAAGACAGCACAGCATATCAGAGAAAAGACAGGAGTCCAGGACATCATAGAAACTGTTAAAAAACTCAAATTGCTATGGGCTGGCCATATTGCAAGAATGACAACCCACAGTGTGGATCCCCAGAGATCAAGTGTGAGGCTGTGATAGACAGAGAGTAAGATAGCGTGATGAGCTAGATAAATTTAGAAAGTACTGGCTCTGCAATGCCCTTGATAGAGAGGTCTGGTGAATCTTTGGGAAGGCCTATGTCCAACAACAGACGCTAACAGACTGATAATGATGATGATGACGACGACGATGATGATGATGATGATGATGATGATTTATCAATCTAGCAGTTTGGCATCAGAACTTAAATAGTGGGAGATCCAATAAGAATCGAACCCACTAACAAAGGCAACAAGATTAGCTTGTTAATGTCTGCTATACAACATTCACCTGGATCTGGTGAGGTTTTCATGATTTATTAACTTAACATCAATAGAAGGGGGATCAAATGAGGATCAAACCATACAACCATGACTACCAAGATTAGCTTGCTGATTGCTGTCCAACATTGGTTCAATTTTTCATATGATCTACTTGTTGACCCCAGTGATAAAAACATGTATATATTTGTATTGAGATATTTTTCTTAGTAAAAATACTGAAGTGCCTGATTGGAGTGTATACCTTCAATCACTATCGAGATGTCTACAGGCATCAATGTGTGTAAGTCCGTAAGTTCCCTTTTTTTCTTTGTGTCTGTAGTTATTTAGTAACTTTTGTTTGACATAAAGCCATAATGATAAAATTACTTCCATTGGCCAGCAAGACATCCTATCATGACGAACTCTTGTCTGAGTATATCTGTGTCCTTATGTATATGCTTGTCTGCACATGTATCTATGTGTAGGTATGTATATCTTTGTGTGCATATATGCATATGTGTATATATGTGTCTGCACCTCACAGAGCTGGAAAAATAACTCTTTTAAATGTTACTCTAAAATGGTAAAAATGATTTTAAAGAGTTTACTTCAAAATAACTAATCTCTGACAACAAGTGCGGGGTCTAAGTATATAAGTATCCGCAGCTTTGATAATTTTTGCTTTATGCCACTTTTCTCCTTTTTTCGAAAGAAGGCAAAAAGTGAAAATAGCATTCAGGGTTTGTTTCAAAGCAAATTGTTATAGAGACAGCATGCAACCTCTCCCTTTCTCTCCTAAAACCCTATTTTTTGTACTGACCACATACCATCATCACCATTTTGGGTGTCTGGGAACACTAAAAAATATTTCCCCAATGAATTATGATAATTGTTTCTTCACTTCACACCATTTTGGCTTGCAAGAGGTTTTTATAGGAATGTCCTACTTTTGGAGAAAGGGGGGTAATCAATATTCACATTTATTCTATAGCAGTATATTGATAGAATTAACTATACATTCTCACTTGACTGAATTTTTTTGATGAAGGATCATCACTGAACACTATATACTTTTTGGACCTCAATTCACGAATCAGATACAATTGCCTTTGTGGAGTCGCAGGTACCATATCTGTTATACCTGCACCCTACGACAACTGTCCAGATGAAGAGAAGGTCTGTCTTCACAAAATCTCCTAAAGATCTCAGTGAATTTGGTAGAAGGGTAGACAATAGGTTACAAAAGAAGTGATTTAGTTTGGGGGCAAATCCATACACAATTAGATCGTTCTACCTTGTAGTTATATGTCCAGACAACCTGATATCGCCACCTATTTGTCTTTCCATCTGTCCACAAGATTTCACCAGAGGTATACAATGATTTTAGATGAAATTTTGTATATTTAATAAATTTCAATATAATTTTATGGAAACGTGGACATTAGACTACAGAAGAACTGGTCAAGTATTGGAGCAGATTCATTATCAAATATTTCCCCTGCATTGTAGTTTTCAGTCCACAAGTGTTTCATCTTAAAATAAGAGTTTCACATTTAATTGTAAATAGCTCAAAAGGACTTGCTCTGAGGCATACAGTTCTCTTTCTAACAATGTAGTCATATTTGATGGAAGAAATACTTTTTGGACTAGGGTACCATAGCAAATATCTACCATTATGAAAAATGGTGCTAAAAACTTTTTGAAACTGATCTGGTATATTTACTCACTCAAGGTCTTTCTTGTGTGTCCAACTGGTTTTATTAGTCAACTCAAAAAATTTCTACAGAGCCCTGTTACAGTTCCAGGTGCAAAAATAATAATAAGTGCAAAAACAGGTTTCCTGAAAAACAAGTAGCTGATCATTTCAAAAGGGTATTATGTATCATTTTACTTCTGTTGGTATGACAAATAAATTTGCACCTTGAGTGGTACAGATATCTGGCCTGGCCTATTGACTAATATTTTTGTTAATATATCTTTTCTATTGTCTTTATTCATTGGCAATGAAAAGTGATCACAATATAATGGGAGGCTAAAACTATGATGTTTTTAATATGATATATACCTTAGCAGAGGGAAAAATCACGACATTTTTTGAATTCATAAATAATCAATAAGACAAAGACACAATATCTTAATTCTTAGTTGTTTTTTATCATAACTATAACTTGGCCATCATTCAATGGCTATGAGTAAAAATGAAATCCAAAATGAAAAATAAGCCAATCATGAGAATTGAACTCACTGTGCCATTTTCACATAGCTGTAGAATTATAGTCAGAGTCCAAGTTATGATAGATGAATATTTCATGCAATAAGAATTAATTAGAGACTAAGACAGTTCATTTGATTATATATTCACACTTCTAACAAAACTATTCCTTTGCATATGGTGATTTGTGAATGTAAAATTATCTTAATGAGCATTTGGTACTGTAAATATTTAATAACTCCTACCTTGTTTACCTTTCCTCTAATTCTAATTCTATATAAGTGATATAGAAGGTGTTATCAAATACTTAGACTGGACTTATGTAAGTCAAGCCCTAGCATGTGTGCACAAACCAAATGGTATACATTACTTGAAATAGACATGTTTTCCTAATATGTCTTAAATATAGTCAATTCTAAAACTGAGCAACACATCAATTTGAAATTTTTGTTGAGATTGAACAAAAAGAACACCTAATCTTTTCATATCCTGAATGAATTTTATGGGAAATGATGCATGTAATGTGCATATGTGTTCAAGTGGCCCAATAGATTGATGCATTGTTCAGTTTTTGAACTGACCATTTTTACAAGCTTTGTTATTTTATGGCTATACTTCATTTGTTCATAGGAGGTGACAGAAATACAGACCTGTTCATCTAAAACTATAATCATTATCATTCTCAGTTTTTAGTCATTATTCATGGAAAACTATGAGTGGTTAGGGAACTTCATTTAGAGTTATCTTTTTTCAATAAATTTGGTAATAATTTCCTGTCCTGGATTATGCTGGCAAGATTACATGCAGACTTTCACAGGTAAGCAAAGGTTTGTTGATGTTTATTAATTGTCTGAACTAATGTGGTTTCTATACATACCCTGATCAGCCTTTTTTTCTTTTCAGTGTTTTCAATTTGATGTGCATTATAAAATGAATCAATAATCTAGGTCAAAAGTATAAAATCAGTTTTAAGGGCTTTTGACTCATATACAGAATGTACATAGTTAAACATAGCTTTATGCCATATACTTTGATTCACCCATTGAAATGAACTCATAAAGTTGAGGTTTTTAAAAACAAGCCTACAGATAGAATCTTATACAAACAATAGCTAATAGATACATACCAACACACAAGGACAGACAATACGCAATAATTTCAAGGCCAGATAATATGACCTAATTATCACCCAGATACAAAAAGAAAAAGGAAAAGAGTAGTTCTCAAATTTATAATCATAAGTTATGATTACATAATTACCTCATGACTAATGATTCATATTTTGATTGCTACTGCATGAAACTTGTAACTCTCTATTTTTTTTTCCAAATTAGACTTTCTGTCTTGTAATTTCCACCATTTTCATATCCACCTCCCTGTACACTACCTGATTGGCTGACAATACTTCCTGTTTTAAATCCTATTTGATTCATGTCTATAGCGGTAGCTCAGGTGTATGTCACCAGACCACTGAGGTCTACATGAGAGGATCAAACCACAATCATGATAGTTTCTTAATTTCATATATTAGTTTATACAGGAAAAGTAACAATGGTATTCACATAGTTATATATATGTTATCAAGAAATGGACATATGATTAGAAAGAATGATTATAAATTACATTATATTATTTCAAAACTCTATCTCCCATTATTACATGGTGAATGTATCATTGGGCCTAAACAATGTAAATGAAATAAACAATTAAAGAAAATGTGGCTGCTGCAGGAATTAAATTTGCAACAGGGTAGCTATTCCAACGTAGCATTGCTCTTACCATTGAGCAAAATAGCCATCAGTCATGCGAAGGCTAAAAAAACTGCTTTTAACTACAAATTCTTGTTTTGGTTCAGTTTATATCTGCTCTATTTATTCCTTCCAATGCAACAATTATATCATTAAGAAATATATGATCCAGCAGAATTACGTTATATTATACTGAAACTCTTTGAAATGATCTCTTGGTATTACAAAGTGAATGTATCATTTGGTCTAGACAATGTAAATAGAATAAACAATTAAAGAAAATTTGCTGTGTGATAACTGGATCTTTTCCAAAAGAGTTTCAATATAACACAATTCATAACCACACACATATATATGTATATATATATATATATATATATATATATATATAGAGAGAGAGAGAGAGAGAGAGAGAGAGAGAGAGAGAGAGAGAGTCTCGAAAGCTTTACAGGTTTAAACTCTAGAGATGTAGAAGAATTTTTCAATTTTTTTTTATTCCAGTCAATCATTTCCAAATGTGTATCAATGCAATTTATGTAAACTTTTTAAAGGGTCTTGTGTTTTTGTACAGAATTAGATATTAGAGTACTCTGCATGATTTTTCTTGTCAGGATCATCAGTTGTTTGCCACGTAACCAGTTAGGGGATCAAAAAACAAAACAGTTATACTAACATGGCTCCCCAGGAATGTTGATAAACATTATGATTTCAATATTTAGCTTTGTTTCATTGTTTTTAGGGCCATGTCATTATACATGTAGTCTGTTATTTTATTTAGGGTATTATCACGATGTATTGTATATGGATGCTGTGTATATGTATATATCTGTACGTGTTTGTGTGTACACATACGTCTATATAGATAAATGCATAAAGGACAGGTTAATCTTTCAATAGAAACTGTCACGTAACTGATGTCTTATTGCAGCATGCCCTGTAAGGCAAAAATTTGGAAAAAGCAGTGATCAATGAGTAAGTTACTTCTCCTGACTTTTTCATCAGAGGTGATCACTAAAAAAGTCTGAATTTTTAGAAAAAAAGCATGAGTGCTGCTGATCATCAACTGAGGAACCAATTTAGTACAAACTTACAATGAAAATTGAACTAAAAAGAACTATTTCGGAGGGGGTGAAGGAAAATGTACATAACATGGAGTAAATGTTTCAATTTTCAGCCCTCCAGCTCCATTTATGCAGCCTGTATGTACAATACATGGATAGCCAGCGAGATCCACCTGAAAACTGTAGAAACCTATGTTGATAGTTTTTGCTGGACCTGGAAGGATCATCTTCATAAATATGATGTTGATAAGCCTATCATTGCATACATAGATACATAGATAATCACTTTACACACATACGTACATAAGCAAGTACTGGGTGGGCCTTTTCTTTCATGAATGTTTTGAAGCAAAAACTGGGTGGAGAATGCCAGGTAGACATACCAGATGTTTCATTTGGCAGAATCTGGTAAATGCCAAATGCAGAAATATCTCTTCATCTTATGATGGGGGGGCTTTTTTTTCTCTCCGACTTTCTTGCTCTTTTCCCTCTCTCCCTCTTCATTCTTCTTCCCTTACTCTCTTCTTCCCTTCTTCCTTCTTATTTTCTGCTCCTTTCCTCTTTTTACCCCTTCTCCTTTTCCCCGTTTCTTCTTTTCATTCCATTTACTTTTAAACTTTTTTTTTTACTTCATCTTTTTTAACTCTTTTTTCTTTTTTTTTCCTCCCCGACTTATGAATATATCTGTGCCATGATACAATTGTAATGATTTAGCCGTATGTTCATGAAGAAATGTATTTCTAAATGTCTGCTAATGTTTCTTCATGACATAGCCAGACATTTTCTATGAGATTATGTTGATTCACTTAATGACTGTACAACAGAAGTCTTCTTTCATTCTTTACAAGAAACATTATGGTTCATATTTTTATATTATTCTTAAATGGTTATTGATGGCAAGCCAAGAAGTTGTTGATTTCATTGTTATACCTTAGAGAAGAGAAAGGGGATTGTATTTTATGATAGTGAGAAAGGGAATAGATGTGATTGATCAAAGAGAAATTAGGCTTAATTGATCTGAATTACTAATTGAGAAGAAACAGATTCAAAGATGTTATGAAAAGTTGATATTTCTTAAAGGCTGGATAAGTTTTATTTACTTGCTCTCCATTCAGAAATGAGGCCAGCATTGCACAATGAACAGCGGATGTTTGTCAAGAGTTGTTTTCCAGCAGAGTTTATTCTATATTTTTAGTAACAGACTGAGAATTTTACATAGATGTATAAATTTGGGTAATTAGTTTAATTGCTTTGCTCTATAGGAGCATAAGAAATATGCCAATGAATGGAATTGATTTATCTCAGAACTGTTGATGATCTTAGATGATTTGCTGAGTAGGTGTAAGCAGAGGGGGGCTATTTGGCTTTTCTCAATGGAGGAGGAACCCCCAGAAGCATTAAATTATAGTTTGCCTATAGCATTTCTACAGACACTATACAATAACCAGATTATGTATTCATACATACATGAATTGCATAAATAATAATTCAGCCTTTGAGGGGGCTTTTTGACCAATTTAGTGATAGTACATGTCTATTTATTGCAAATTTTCCTTTTTCATCCAAATTTCATTAAATGGAGGTGGGCCTCTCAAGGAGCTAAGTCCCCTGAGCCTCCAAATCTTTAACTATCTTTACCTATGCCCCTGGTTATAAGGATCAGTGAAAACTTACACTCACAGTTTGAATTTAAGAGTGAGCTTTTCATTTTATTGCCCATTTTTCTTTTGAATCTTCTTATTTTTATTGTTGAGCAAGGATGAGATTGTATGGCAACACACCTGTGATAGAAAGTGGCTGACCAGCCAGATCAACTGATTCAAAATGGGTTCCAGCGGCTCTGTGAATAAATAATTGTTTGTGAATCTACTCTGCAGGAAAATTTTATTTATTTTTGTTCCAAGGGAATACAAATAAGACCAGCTGGAACTCTTCACCTTTATACACAATTTGTAAAAGTTCCAGTTTTACTGTTAAAAGCCAAAGGGTAGCTTTTGTAAACAGGCACCACATGTTTTTTCTATATTTATGTGTTTATCTCACATCTTGCATCCTTTATCTTCTTTTATTCTCTGTTTCCTTTTTTTACCATCATCAACTGATACAACACCTTCCAAATCAGTATTATCACTGCCAGCCATACTACCATTAGTTAAAACAAGATCAATGGTCAAAAATTATTATTTTGGTGTTTGGAGATGGTACTACTGCTCCAAATAGAAAAATCAACAGTTATAGAATTGCAGTTATCTTTATAGACTTGAATTTTAAAACTCCTAGATATGCAAACTTTTGCATTCACAATGAGGAACATTTTTATCAAAAACTAACAAGAGATATAGTTAATATTTTTTATACTTACATCAGTTAAGAGGCAGTAATGAGGATGAACATTGGATCAAAATCCAGAGTCAGTAAAGTCTGTCTCCGTGATTATCATATCAATGTCCTTCTCTTGGGGTTGATTGACACATGTTTGCAACTTACAAAGATTTGTACATTTTAAGCTACTGCTCATCCATTGACATTCAGGGGGCTGGCATCTTCGGCCAGACTTATTCAAAAAGCTGCAAGCATTCACATGTAAACTGCACATAACATAAGCGATAACAGAGGACTTCAACCCAGCCTGCAACCAGCATTTTTGCGCACAACGTGGGGATCTTGAGTCTAGCCAGCTACAACCCTGCGAGTATTGCCTCTTCAAGTCCCAAGTCCAGGCGGGCATAACCGAGCCAGATATAACGATGACCAGCTCACCATGGAATGGTAGAAGGGTTCTCAAGCTCTTGATGCAGTGCTGTAGCGACTGTCCTGCAATTCTAGCCATAGATGCAAGTTTTCACAATGCCATTGCAGAAGCAGTGACTTGGAATATACAAATCTGTGCAAGTTTTAAACATGTGTCAATCGACCCCCCCCCCCACACACACACACACATACATAGTGAGTGGTGTATGTTCCATTAGATGCATTTTGGGTAATCAAAATATCCTTTGCTTTCTTATGCACAGATTATACGTTTGCTATTTCATTCTCAGGAATTTGTCACCTAGTATTTTATCTATGATTGTAGCCATAAGACGCCATAATTATAGAATTATAGACAGGTGTATTACAACATTGTTTTTAGTGTTATTGCATGTACAACCATGCATGTATACATGTATGAGACACAAATTCAGGAAAATATCTCCAAATCAAAAGCTCATCCCTGGATCCGCCTCAGATCATTTGACCAACTCTTCCTTGCGCCATTGTCCACCGTTCCGCGAAATATCAATGTAATCCATTTAAAACTTTCGGAAATACCGTGTGTACTGTCAGGAATATATACACATATGAAACACAATGAATGCAAAGATATCTGTCAATCAAGGAGCAATTCCTGGATCTGCACCAAAATCTGACCAACTTATGCAACTTTTTTCCGACTCTTCCGCAAAATTACACGGTAATTAAATTGAAACCCCTGGAGTTATCGTATGAGTAGCCATGAGTGTTTTGATATATGGAAATAAAACGGCAAAATATCTCTCAATCGGAAGATAATACCTGGATCTGCCTAAAGATTGGATCGATTCTTGCTAATCCCATTTCCCACCGTTCAACAAAATTTCATCGCAATCATCCGAGAACTTGCGAACAGCCAGCAATGTATATACAAGGCAAATTCGGGAATCATGTATTGCATAAAAACTTACTAAAATACTCTTAAAGTTAGTTATTCATTGCAATTGAAGAAATACTGAAAATCGCGCAATCGGGAAGAAAAGCAATCCAGCCAATGTAATCTTTAAAGTTACAGTAAACATCATCCAAAAACCTAATGGATCAAAGTTCTATGTAGGAGCAGTATTTACCAGCTTTAGCATCAGGTTCAATAACCCTTAATATTCCCCCCAAAGCGAAGAATACAAAAACAATATAACTTCATCAAAATATATCTGGAAATTGGTAGGAGAAAAAATGACACCATTAATCAAATAGGAACTCATAATAAATGCTTTAAAGATAGAATACGACTAAAAATAAACGACACCTCATATCTATCATATTTCTCACTTGGATGAACATATATATATATATATATATATATATATATATATATATATATATATATATATATATATGTATATATGTATTCATTCTTAATGCAACTATCTAATAATAAACCTATTAACAATATCTGATACCAACAATACTTTTTAGATAACCAAAACACATAAAAACATTTTTTAACATTCCAAATCCAGAACAAACGTATATATATATATATGTATATGTATATATATATATATATATATATATATATATATATATATATATATATATATATATATATATATATATATATATATATATATATATATATATATATATATATATATATATATATATATATATATATATATATATATATATATATATATATACATATATTCACTGTTTTCTTTGCAATTGCGTATTATCACGTGTACAGATTTTCAATGTCTTTCAAAGCACTCAGGTTTTGGGATCCTAATTAATTTATTCATTTTTATTTCTTTGTTAGTTCTATTCTGTATTTTTATTTTTATTTGTTTTTTTTCTGTTTTTTTTTTTAGTTTTTTGACGCGTAGGTCTGTGTTGGTATCAGCTTTTTTTATTTTTATTTTTGCTGTCTATTCGTCTGGGTTTTTCTACCAAGTGTAACTGTGGTGGAATGGGAGGAAAGGGGGGGGCAAGGCAAGAAAGAAAAGCTAGAAGAAAATGATGAAGAAGGAGGGGGCTCAGACTTGGAGAAACAATAAAAATGAAATAAACTGATAAAAATATATAAAAATGATAAATAAAGTAAATGTTATTTTCAGTTGATAGTTATTTTCCGTTTTTGTTTTTGTTTTTTTGCATTCTCTTTTCATATATTTAAGAAATTTCAATACCGAATATTGTCTCAGATATTGATTGCGAGTATTGGTTCGAAAGGAAGAATGGAAAAGAAGAGGAAAAACAGCGAGATATTAATCGTGGTTTTCTCAGACTTTTTATGATTGATAAAATGTAATAAAATAAAATATTATAAAAATAATAATACGATAAGTAATGTAATAATATATCGTATATGTATTGTATATATATGAAATGGATATATGATCCGACAGAATTATTGTAAATTGCGTTATATTATATTGGAACTATTTGAAATGATCTCCGGTTATTAGATCGTAAATGTATCATTTGGCCAAGGCAGTGTAAAAGAAAATGGGGCTGCTGCCGATAGGTTGCAGCGTAAAAGAAAATGGGGCTGCTGCCGATAGGTTGCTGCTTTAACGCAGCATCACTCAACCCAATAAAGTTTCAAATAATATAACGCATCCATTATTATTCAGTCAGATTACATATCAATTTCCTAATAATATAATTGTACGCAGTGAAAAATAGTTGTGATGACATGGACACTGAATGAACAAGATGAGAACATCGAAATCAAGCGTTTTTCTGGGGGGCCTTCGCCTTTCCGCTGGGCTTTTTAGCTAAAGAAAGTGGCAACCTATTCAAATAATATAACAGATTCATGATCATTCGATCAGATTACATATATATATATACATATATATATATATATATATATATATATATATATATATATATATATATATATATATATATATATATATATATAAGGTTAAATGTTTTTAGTAAATTTGAGGGCAAAAAATCAGAATGTTCAGGATATGTGGGCTACATGAAACATGATGATTGTAATAACGATTACCCATTTTTGCCAGCTTTTTTTTATTACTGTTCACTGATATAACATGTTTTACTCCCAAGGTCTTGCTCAAAACTATATGTATATATGTAGTCTGGAGAGGGACCTGATGGATATAAATATCATATATATATATATATATATATATATATATATATATATATATATAGATATATATATATATATACATATATATATATATATATATATATATACATATATATATATATATATATATATATATATATATATATATATATAAACAAAATTACCATACAAATTTTTTTATAAAAATATGAATATTGTATATGTATGAATATTATACATATATGTGAATATTATATTTGTATCGATATTACATATATGTAAATATCATATACATAGATATTATGTATATATAAGAAAATATCATGCATATATGAATATCGTATACATGTGGAATTCATATGCATGTCTTGTATGAATCTTACATATATGTATATAAATATTTCATATGAATATTATGCATACATATCATACCTATTAAATATATAATGTATAAATGAATTTTTATATGTATAAATCTTTTATATACATATAAATGTATATTGAATCTACAAATGCTATGCATATATGATATAGATATCATATATACAGTTGTAAATATTACATATATATGAATCTATACATATCTATGAATATATATATATATATATATATATATATATATATATATATATATATATATATATATATATATATATATATATATATATATAGTACAGACCTGTAAACTGAGAAGTATGTTACGTGCGTATGAGAGAATCCTGCTCAACCATACATGGAGAGATTACAAGACAGCACAGTATATCAGGAAGAAACCGGGAGTCGGAGACATCATAGAAACTATTAAAAAAAACTCAAATGGCAATGGGTAGGCCATGTTGCAAGAATGAAATACAACCAATGGACATCACAACTTATAACATGGATCCCTCGAGATCACACGCGAATTTATAATTTCCCTTATACTTTATTATGTAGCACTGTACAAAAATATGGATACTACACATGTAAAATGTTATGTACATAAATATTGGTACATAAACATCTTAAATATATACATAAATACTATGTAAATACATATACAAATATTTTATATATGTGTGTGTCATATAAGCAGAGAATATCTAGGATAGCAAGCCTTCAGTGGAGCAAGCTCAACCTTCAAAAAGTAAACGATCCCAGTAATCCTAAAAAGAAGGGTTTATAACCAATGCATCCTCCCGATAGTCACTAACGGAGCTGAAACATGGAACCTAATTAAGAGACAGACTTGCAAACTGAGAAGCATGCGCATGAGAGAATCATACTCAACCTCACATGGAGAGATCACAAGAGAGCATGATATATCAGGAAGAAAACAGGGGTCTGAGACATCATAGATTCGATTAGAAAACACGAATGGCAATTGGCTGGCCATATTGCGAGAATAGAAGACAACCAATGGACATCACAACTCACAATATGGATCCCCAGAGACCACATGCAAAACTGAGGCCGATAAAATACAAGACGAATTCAGAAAATTCTGGCTCTGCGACACCCATGATAGAGAAATGTGGCGGATCCTGGGGAAGGTCTATGTCTAATGACGGACATTAAAAGACTGATGATGATAATATATTAATAAATATGAAAAATATAATTATTACGTATAAATATTATATATATGGTATACATCTATAGGTATCATATATATACAAATACTATAAATATATATATGTATATATATATACAGATAAGTATTATATGAATATGAATATCATATATATATACATATTTGATATATATATATATATATATATATCGATAATTTATATTTATTTTATAAGAATATATATATATATATATTCTATATATATATAATAATATATATGTATTGGATAAATGAATATCATATGAATATACGTATGTAGATATTTGATATATATATATATATATATATATATATATATATATATATATATATATATATATATATATATATATTAACATTTAATATATGAGAATATTATACATATATTTGACTATAGATATTATATATATAAAGATATAACATACATCAACTCAATTATTATGTATATCATTTAAGTATCATAAAACGATAAATTATTTCAATATATATTTATCATATCCAGATATGTCTCTGGTTTTAGTTCATTGTAAAACTGTGTTTCCATTCCGGTCGATGCAGAATCGATACAATATTTTTTTTGTGTTCAGTTTTATGGGGTGTATTGTTTTAATACGCTGGTAACAAAGATGGTATTGGTTAGAATGATTTATAAGCGTATTTTGCTGTGTTTATCACAAGGTAGGGATAATTGTCTCTGCCAGGTAAGATATTCGGTACAAATGTGTTTTGTTCCATTGTCTTCTGGTTTTGATTGCAATTTTTTTTCTCCATTGTTCTTTACACCTTATTATGACTGTTTTAGTTTGAACGTCTAATTTTTGTTTTGAAGACCACATCATTATTATAATATCGTCTTGATTTAAGTTTGAGTATTAAGACTATGTTGGTATCGAATAGTTGTTGTTTCTCGGAGTTGAGTGTGGTTGGTGGTTAGGTTCCCAGGTGAAATTGTGGCTTAATCAATTTAACCAGACAACTAAGAATAGTTTTATAGTACTCTTCTTTTAAGGATTAATGGAATTTTCCAGGGTTTTTTTTAGCAAGCTCAACCTTCGAAAATAAGAAGATCCAATTAATACAAAAAAGAAGGGTAAATACAACCAATGCATCCTCCCAATAGTCACTTATGGAGATGAAACATGGAACTTAACTAAGAGACAGATCTACTAATTGAGAATCATGCAACGTGCACATGATAAAATCATGCTCAACCTCACATGGAGAGATCACAAGACAGCATAGTAGTTCTGGTAGAAGACAGAAGTCAGGGAAATCATGCAATCCATTAAAAAACTCAAATGGCAATGGGTTGGCCACGATGCAAGAATAACAAACAACCAATGGACATCACAACTCACGACATGCATACCCAGAGATCACATGGGCAACCGAGACCGGCTGAGTATTACACTGAGAGACGAACAAGACAAATTCAGAAAGTACTGGCTACGCGACGCCCTCAATAAAGAGGTGAGGCTAATCTTGGGGAAGGTTATGTCCAAAGACGGACGTTAAGAGACTGATGATGATGATGAATCTATTTTAAACTTTAACTCGATCGATCTTACTAATGTTTACGTGTCTTTTCTTTCCAGCTCTGAGTGTAATGCTTGTACGTCTTTATCCGTTTGTGTAAACATTTGAGTTTATCTATCAATCTCTGTATCCGTACATGATGGCGACTTCCATCGTGACGTCAGCATGAGGCGGTAAACACAAACATGTGTGGCAGATTTCTTTTTCCTTTGTAACTGCTACAAACTCCTCGCTACCCAGAACCACAACTATCATTGTCAGTACCCCACAACATAGAACTCCAATAATTACTATATGTATATGTAGATATATATATGTGTTTGTGTGTAAATATACATGTAGATATGTATGTACATGTAAATACATATATATATATATATATATATATATATATATATATATATATGTATGTATGTATATGTACATGCATATATATACATATAAATATATACATATATATGTACATATATATATATTCATATATATATATGTGTGTGTGCGTATGTGTGTACATACTATTCGGAGGTTCTGTGCTTAAATGTGTAGACTGCCGTAATGCTCCGATTTTCATTCAAAGGGGTGGTATGAACAGGTCGCCATCTACCAGCTGCGGATTGTTTACACCCCGCGGTCCAACCGCAGGCAAGTCTTATTGTTGGAATACTTCTGCAAAGGCATGGCAGACCCCTACAGTGAGCGTACGTCTACCAGGAAAAGGACGCCCTTCTCAGGCTTATCCCTGGAATCCTGCTCCTATCGGTGCCACTTCGGTGAACCAGAGGATGTTAACACTTGGTTAGAAGGTGTGGTTGCCCTTGGGCAAGCTGGCACTATCTTTAAAATCCATTGCTCAGGCTGGAGGGAAAATCTGCATATCGGCTCCACCGTCTATGGTTCTACAGCTGCGTTAATTTCTCCAATTTACACACTCACACACACATATATATATATATATACATATAATTATATGTATTTATAAAGCGAGAGATTGGAACTGTTTCCTGGTCGACGCAGGTTCAAGTTCCGTGTTTTCTCTCTTCATTTTCCTGGTCGCCTGCTCGATTTGCTTCTTGTTCAATATAAAGTACCGACTGAAATATGTTTTTAAGTAATCTTTTTTCTACAGTTATCAGATTCCATCGGACATGAAGTGCCCAATCTAATGGACCTCATTTGTGAGGTGCAATCTGAGTTATGCTCCCAAGATACAGGGTGAAAGGTCGGATAATATAGTAGCCCACCATGAATATAATGCTACCCTCACTTTTTGTAACTAAAAATCCGAATGACTATAAATACATATATATATGTATAAATATATAGCACTCATGCTACCGACTAATTTTGACCGGGATTTTTCAAATTAAATTTCTCACATTATTCACGAGTAAGTATTGCATTTTATTATTCCCCATCAATAATGCTTATTTAACGTCGGAGAATGTGAAACAGTCTGAGAATACACTAGAATAAGATCAATCCAACACCAACTATAAGTTAGCAAACTTTTGGAAGAGCAGATTTAAGAACAAGAAAATTCCATTTATTCCATGCAGCGTGAGCAAAAGACAATTATGCTCAACCTCAATGAAGAGATCACAAGATAGCACAGTATATTAGAGGACAGGGTCAGAGGTATCATATAAATTATATAAAAAATTCAAATGGCAATAGGCTGGCCATATGAAGAATATCAGTTAACCGCAATGTGGATCTCCAGGGATCATATGCGAAAACACGACCGGCAAAATATGAGACGGTATGACACACCAGACGAGGGTGAGGTTTATATCCAATGACGGGCACTAAAAGGCTGATGATAATGTTGGACACAAAGCTAAGATCATCAGGTGATCTCATATCCCGAATGAGGAGTAAGACACCTAAGTGTCAAGATGAGCTGTTTATTCATCCAGCCTCATAAAGATTATATCTCTAAATAAACTATGTTGCAGGTGCAAATACAGGTTTTATGGCGAAATTTAGTCACATTGATATATATATATATATATATATATATATATATATATATATATATATATATATATATATATATATATATATTTCCGTACATATATATTTACATACAATCCTATTGTTTTGGACACGTCATAATGTATATTGTCTGTAGCTTAGCTTCTAGTAGTCTGCGCTGGAACCAGCAGTTCTAATCTTGTTTTATTATATTATAGTTCTGAAAGATATTATAAATATACAGGACAACTAAGCACGAAGGGTCAGCTAAAAAAAAGCCACCATTGTCGTTATAAGATATTCATCCATGAGCTTAAATATCTACTACGATTTGAACAGTTGTTAAATGTTATTGATGCAAGATACTCTACTTTGGTTCCTGTTGTCAATAATTTACTATTCGTCTTCATATCCACTTGCCTGGGTTGGCTGCGAGTATAAAGTAAGCTGTGAAACATCAAAATTGGAAATGAGTAATAAAGTTCCAGACCATGTTAAAACAAATAAATCGACAAGTTTTATTGGTGTTAAATGATACCAGAGAAGAAATATACCAATATTTGTCATAGTATTTTTTTATATCGATGGCATAACTTGATATAATTTTTTAGTGCGAGCAAATATATTTTTACAGCTTGAATTTCTTTTTATTAAAGAAAGTTTTTAGTTCTGTCTAAGTTTTAATGTGAATTTCTTTACTTGGTTTTTGTAGTGGAATATGAACGACATAGATTCTTGGCGAAAACTTATAAATTGAAGATAGATTGTTAAAGAGATGGAAAAAGGAGCCGATATTTTTCTGTTCTGTTGAGGACAAGTGCAATATTTCATGTCCTCAGTTGGAGGCGTGCACGGTGAGGTAAAAGTTTTTAAATGTTGAAGGTTGAGCGATGCATATTGAGTGACAAAAGTTGAGACGAGCGACTAAAAGGTGGAGACTGATGGAGGTCGCTGCATGTCTCAGGTTGTTAGCATATATGTCAATTGCTGAGGTCTTTGTGAAGTTGCTTGTTTTGTGATAAAAGATTTTGTTTGCAGAATTTAAGAAGTCAGTGCTGGTGTTTATCTTTTCTATTTGACAGGCAACTGATTGGGCCATTGAAGAAAAGGGACACTCACAGAGTCATTGAATAAGCGTGTGCTCAGCGAGGGTTTGGACAGTCATGGCATGACTTCTGCAGGTGACTACAAAAGAATTATCATGGAAAAGTGTTTTTATTTCTTGGTGAAATCTAAAATTGGCTTCACCTGATCTTTTTTTCTTCGTTTATTGCATGTTACTGTTTTAAACTTCTGCTTAATTATAATTAACCAGGGATGTCAGGATCGTCATGTGAATGTGCGTGTCAATTTACTTTTCACTAAATCTAACCTGAGTTCAGAAATGGATTGTAGCGAAACAAGCCAATTTTCACCTTAGTATAGTTTTGGACTTTGAAGTCAATTTCTTGTTGTCCTTCTAAAATGATGCTGCAAATTCAGCTTCAATGCAACAACTGCTGGTTTTATAAAAAAAAAACTTTAAAAGTCGTCTTCCCTTATTTTACATTTGAAGTAGGGTTGGAATTCCATTGAACAACGAGACTTCTTTTACGTATGATCATCAGACCTCCATTGTCAAAAAAAGCGTTGCGTTGAATTTAAAATCTTGGCCTCAAAATTCACGTGATCTAGAACCAATAATTACAAAGTAATAAACGGAGACAGAAAATACAACTTCAAAATTGTTTACATTTTATCATCAACAGTCTATTAACGTCCGTCGTTGGACATACACCATCCCCAGGATTCGCCATACCTCTCTATCGTTGGTGTCACGGAGCCAGTACTTCCTCTTCATCTAGTATTCTGCCGGCCTCAGTTGCGCGAGTGATCTCTAGGCGATCCATGCTGTGAGTTGTGATGTCCACTCTTGCAACCATTCTTGCAACATGATCAGCCCATTGCCATTTGATTTTGATAGATTACATGATGTCTCAGACTCCTGCTTTTCCCCATATATATTGTGCTGTCTTGTGATCTTTCCATGTGATGTTAAGTGTGACTCTTTCATGAGCACGTTGCATGCTTCTCAGTTCGCAGGTCAGTCACTTGATAAGGTTCCACGTTTCAGCTCCATAAGTGATTATCGACAGGATGGATTGGTTGTATACCCATCTTCTTAGGATTAATGGGGTCTTTCTATTTCTATTCTTGATGATTGAGCCGAAGGCTTTCCATCCTAGAGTGATTATTCGCTTCTTCTTCTTCTTCTTCTTCTTCTTCTTCTTCTTCTTCTTCTTCTTCTTCTTCTTCTTCTTCTTCTTCTTCTTCTTTTGAGGGTTTCATGGAGATTCGTTGTCCTAAGCAGATGTAATAGTCTACTTTCTCCAGTTCTGCGTCCTCGATTTTGATTGTTGTGTTTTCATTCCCGACGTTATTGTTGCACATGATCTTTGCTTTGCTGAAAGTCATGTGTAGGCCGACTTTCTTGCTTTCTTCATTTAGTTCATCTAGCATTAGTCGGAAGTTGTAACGACAAATATGTCAACCATTGATTTGAGGCTTTACTTTTAAGCCACCGGGAAAATATTCTATTCATCAATAAAAATCCTTCAAAGTCAACGACTGCTATGAAAATTTTAAAATATTTAATTTCTAATATTTTGTCCACTGAAACCTATAGCCACAAAGCGATAGTGATACACATAGATTCATCGGCTGATTCACTTTTACGTGTATATGCATGCGTTTAATCGACTGGGTGAATGACTGCTTACGAATTCATCCACTCGAACATTCAATCAATGATGGCCAAAACTCTTGACCACCGTCCAAACTTTGTAATCCAAGCAAATAAAAAACGATGACTAATAACTGATAAATGCATCGAGTGTCAGCCATTTTGCCTAAATTTAACTGTCCTCCCAAATCCATACCCGCACTCGTAGACCTTTAACCTCCGCCAACAACCTTGTATTGAGAACATACACAATAAACTGAAAATAATCTCTTAAGCTCAAGAAAACCAAGGTAAAAACAAAATCAATGTTTTTACTGTTAGGCTGAATACTGAAAACTACATTCCATACTCTACGCCTTTCAGAATTTAAGTTTGAATTAGAATTAACCACAAGTTTTATGACAAGCTTATCGTTGTTTTGTATCTAATATTCATCCAACTATACCGTATCAGAAGCGTTTAAGGGCCACCCTAGCATAAACTCAATAAGTGACAATGTACAGATTTTAAGGTCCCACGAAGCCCATAATGTTACGTATTAGAGTAAATATTTCTTGGATGGTAGCATTGATTCCAGTCTTATAGATTCCTCATTGAAAAAAAAATGGTCGATATTACAACTTTAAATGAGGGACTGTAATTCCGGCCAGTCAGTTTCACAATGAGGCCTACCTTAAGTTTGGTAAGTTTAATCGAATAAATCTATTCAAGCTACCAGTCGAGGGGTCATATTCAAGTGGAGTATTGTGATGTTTATGTTCGGAGCGATTTATAGTGATCGCTTGCTTAGTGTCACTCATCTCTACACAGTAACTTTTCGCCTCTTTGAAGGTAAGCGTTGCAGCTTAACTTAAAAAAATTAATTAATTTACTCAAACTACTAACTGCATACTTCATTTATCTTGTTATAAATACATTTCTATGAAATTTTTTGTATAGGGTGCTGATATTACCTCTACTAAATCATACCGATTTTAGGGTTGTCTTAGTAACCTGATAAAAGCTACCTCCCAAGGAATCTAAATTTTTGTAAATGCATTGTTTTCTAACTATCATATTATCAAACCCAGATTTGTTTTACTTTTCATCGATATGCTAGTCTTATAAACTGAGGGCAATCCTCGTCAGGGCGCCCTACTCTTCTCTGCGTGCGATTGAGTTCCGAAAGCATCCCTGGCCGTATGAGTGATATCACTGTCAAGGATTCTAAACCTGACAATGCTCCTGAGACACACAGACTCCTCCAACACTGCCAGACGTCTGCCACATACACAGGCGTTTGGCTCTCTGTATGTCTTGCCAGGTACAAGTTAGAACATCCCCACTGTTTTCATGAGACTAATAGTGGGCCCCAGATCAGTGCAAGCTTTAGTGAATACATCAAGGAGATGTCACCCTCAGGATGGGCCAGTGTATATTGTAAGAGGTGCGATAGCGAATATAGACAGTGTGATCTCAGTCTTCAAACACCATGTAGATAGTGTAGATACCAGAATATCTTCCTGATTCACTCAATTTTTAACAAATATTGTTTCTGACAGTTTTCCATCAACATTAACCAAAGCCATCATGCCAACATTAAATGATTGCAGTACAGAAATAAACTCCATGACACCCAAGCCTCCTTAGAATTTCCCATAATGCAATTATATTTACATTATCAAAGGCCTGATACGTCCATACCTTGTTCGACACGTTTCCTCTTCAATTGTCTGTCCAGGAAGATCATATTAATGGTTCCACGACCAGTGAAGAAGCCGAATTGTGATTCCGGAAGAACATCGTCAGCAATGTAACAGAATAAACGACCCAACAATATTCTGCATAACACTTTACCCACTGAAAACACAAGGGCTATAATTACCACAATCCTTTACCACCATTGCAGCAACTTGCCAGTACCCCAAAACCGATTTGCGAAACCAAATAAACTGCAACAAATTATGAAGATACCTCAGGATCTTTTCTCCGCCATAGATTAGCAATTCAGCATTAATAACATCCATGCCACGTAATTTTCTGCAATTTAATTTCATAACGCTTGTTTCAACTTCTCCAAACAAGGGAGGATCTGCAGGGCTATCTTTCATTTAGCTATTTGGAAAACTATTCAAATTCATCAACAGTTGAAGAGCAATTTAGAAGCTCATCAAAGTGCTCCTGTCACCTTCTCAGAATACTAACCGAGTCTCGAACAAGTTTCCTTCCATCCTTCGAGCTCAGTGGTTTGACTTGTAAAGAGGACAGTCTATGTGCCTCTCAGAAGATTGTATGAGATTTGTGTTATTTGAATGCTGCTGATGTCATCAGTCTTTTACTCCATCTGTGGCAAGCTGTATCGTGGTTCTTATATGTGCTCTGAGTCGCTTAAGGCTGAATAAGTAGCCGTTACCCGGTATGCAGATGTATACATGGTCACTAATATCCATCAATTCCGTATGATATCCTTCATTCTGGTCCCCCTTGGAATCCATGTTGAACTTTTTCTATCGCTAAAAGTTATTCCTAACATTGTTCATTCCTTTGCTCTCTGCGCAGTTCTGAGTTGGTTCCCAACTGGTTTTGTAAGTGTCCAGGTTTCACACTCGTGCATCATAGCTAGTAACATGTACTGATTGTATATTTCATGTTTTGAACATATGGGCAATTTTTCAGTGTCAATATATATATATATATATATATACATATATACACACACACACACACACATATATATATATATATATATATATATATATATATATATATATATATATATACGTACATATACGTATATATACGTAAGTAAATATACATATATGAATATATATATATATATATATATATATATATATATATATATATATATATATATATATATATATATATATACACACACATACATTTATGTATATATACATGATCTAATAAAATAGGGGAGGTAACTCCGATCCTTTTAGGAGTTGCACCCCTTTGTTTCTTAGATTAGAAAGAAAAATGAATAGAAACCAACGATCAAGAAAGAAAGTCAAAAACATACATTCACGCAAGCATACAATGTATATGAAAATAAACGGATAAAATCTTTTAAAATATATAAACATTGGAATTGTAAAAAATCTCGTTTTGATAATATTTAAAATTCACGCGAAAAGGAGAAAGAGACAACAAAGAAACATCAATAGAAGCAAGATACAGGACTGAGCATCTGTCCCCAGAACAACAAAAGACAGTTTGTGACTCCATGGAATTTATAAAGAACTTACTTTAAAGACAAAGTAAGTGCTTTATTTCTCTGGGGAGTTACTCTCAACCACTTTACTGATACCTAAAAAGATAATTTTTTCAGCTGAACAATCAAGTTCGTATCGCTGTGTTTCTGTTTCGTGACGGATTTTATCTAATTGTATTTTGCAGCGCTTGATCAGGGACTTCATGGAATCTAACCAAAATAATGGCCCTCAAACTGAGAACCATGCCACGTGAAGAGGAGAAAATCATCTTCAGCATCACATTGAGGGATTACAAGAGAGCACAGAGGAAAACAGGACTCAGAGATATCATAGGAACCATGAGAAAACTCAAATGGCAAAGGACTGGCCCTGTTGCAAATATGTCACACAACCACTGGACATGACGACTTACAACGCAGGTATCCATTTGCCAAATTGTAGCAATCAAAAATAAGATAGTGAAATTAAAGAGAAAGTTCAGAAAACACTGCCTCCGCGACGCCTGCAATTGAAAGGTTTAGTAAATCGTCCAATGGCAGATTTAAAAGTCTGCTGCTGATGATGATGATTCTTTGAATATTACTTATCTCTTTGTGCGTTTGTTTGTTTCCTTCTTTAGTTCTTCATTCTAACGGCGCACGTACTGTGCGTAAGTCAGAGATGTTAGCAAAAAGACTCACTCAAACCCATTACTGGCAACCTGATTTGAACTCTTTAATTTGTCAGTGATAAATGAGATATTCAAGACATTGTTCGCCCTGAGAGACATGAAAGATTGGGGGAAGAAAGAAAACAAGAGGGTGTCGAGACCGAAAGCTATGAAGGGCTCGATTGGCTCTGATTCAATCCCGCCAGGGATTACTTGACTTGAGCTGCAAGATAACCAGAACTGCATAATACAGAGTGAATCTTCCCTGTCCCAGGCAAGCGAATAACTAGTTTTAAAATTATGTTGTTTCTCCTGTTTTGGTTTTTGTTTTCTCGACTTGTCTCCCATTTTAATGATGCAGACATTGAGATTTTAATTAATTCAATACCTCGATATTTCAAATATGATTTAGGTGAAATCAACTTGGCTTTTCGTTCACTTTCGTTCTCGACAAGGTCGAATTATCAAGCCACTTAATCTAAGTTCACTGATACCCTAGGCTAAACGATTGGCTCTTTTATGTCTGATTCAATTGTCTACTCTTTTGAGCATGAAGTTGACCTTGGCAATATTCTGAACAATTCTTCCGTAAAATTAATTTGAACCTTAGGTCTAGAGTTCCAGTCTTATTTACTGAGCTTTTCTTCTGACAAAAGACTTCGTAACAACTACCTCCACTACAAATGATAGGGTTCTCTGGTGTAATCGATATTCACGAAGCTTAGCTTCAATGAGTTTTGTTCTTAACTACTCTAACTTGCTATGGGTCGTTCTACGACAAGCGCCTGTTCTCTTGTGTAGTGAATTAAACCATAGCATTAATGCTGTTTCGTCGAAGATGCTATCCAGTGGATGTCTGTAGAGGAATTTATATTCAAGATCGTACGACTTCGAGCCGAAGGGGTGGATTCATGCCTTCCTAAAAGATATTAGTGTGAGATCAACGTAAAATATCCTTGCCGGACTTTTCAACTCGGCTTTCAGTTATCCCATCGGCCAACGCCTAAACTTCTGTATAAGGACACTGATTTTCCACGGTATATATTTTCCAAAGAATATAAAATTGTAAACGTTATATCAATCATCAATCTTAAGTTTTATGAACGTAGGCATTTTAACGATTGCCAATTTCGACTACGATTAAGAGTAAAATTAAGGGACGTACAAATGATTAATGAAAACAAAAATGCTGAATAGCTTACAAACATAATTACTTATTCTCTTGGAATTTAATTCAATATGTAGTATTTAATAGTTTTGATTATTCATCTAACTATTTTATACTATTTTTTATATCATATTTATTTATTGTTTGATATTCAATGATTATCATAGTTACTTGAGTGCTATGCAGCGAAACATTTGAGTGGACTAGTCTATGGTTAAGATATCTCTTTCTTTGGGTAGATTTATTGACAGAAACCAAAAAGAGAAATTATGATACTGTTATTAACTGGTACATTTATTTCGTAATAAAAATAAATTGTTTATGAATGTATAAATTATCGAATTATAGAAATTACCCATCAAATTTAATGTTTGTCATAATGTTTGACTAGTTGCATTCAATTGATAAATTTGAGCGCTTTCCATCCATCAGGAGGTGATTTTTCAAAAGGAGGAATAATTTATTTCTTAAAGAATATTCAATTTGGGTGAGGATATAGAATTTTTATTTCGTCATTTTTATGGTTAGTGTGACGTCCTTCTGATTTTGTCCTTATGTCGGAATCGACAATAGTTAAAATGTCTTCGTTAACCAAACTTAGAATTGCCTAACATTTAATCTGAATTACATTTCACAGCTTTAACTCCTTCTCAAGTCATTCACTATTAAATCGAATGAAAGTCAAATTGTATTTTGAAAATCATTTAAATACTGAAGAACATGCAGTTGAAAAATGCGAAAGTTTATGATCTTAGAATAAGACCAATGTTCATCGAGAAGGGCGGATGGGAAGTTGCATATAAACCAATTTTCCGAGTATGTCGGCTCACCCACCATTCATTTTTGGGAACTTTGTTGTTATTGTTGATATTCTTATAAACTCATTTATTCTCTCAACACCTGTCCTTCTGTCTGTCTACCCCCCAAGTAATTCTCATTAGGTGCACATCATTGAAAGAACTCATTCGTACACCTGCTCTCATTTATCTCACCGCAGTAAGCAATTCTGGACACTTAAATGTACCAGTTGAAAACTATATCATTATTTATCTGTTTGTGTCTATATGTCTTTTCATGCATTATCAAAAACTGATTTCTGTCAATAAATCTACCTAAAGAGAGAGATATCTTAACCATAGTCTACTCAAAGGTTTCGTTGCATAGCACTCAAGAAACCTACATAACTCTTTATTTCTTGAGATTGCGATTACAAAATGGGATGAATGCTCTCAGATTTCTTTTTCTATTATCAGATTAGAAAAATAAAAGAAAATATTGACAAAATAATCATACCTCCTCGGTTATCGACAATTGACGCCAAGCTAATTGTATGTCATGTACTTGCTACTTGGTAGCCTGAGCCGTATTTATTCGGCCAGCACACCGACTTTGTCGGCATTTTAGAGGCCTGCATGCCCATATTGTCGGTATATCAGAGGCCTGACCCTGTTGGTGATTCGATTGAAAGTTGTAAGCAATCAGACTGACAGCTGAGAGAGTGAGGACCTTTCATTACGATTTGAAGTTTTGTCTTTTTTTGTTCTATAATTCTGAGTTAATCCGGCGGGTGTTGTTCATATTTATTGACGAAATGATTCTTCAATTGTAGCCGAAGTTGAAACGTGGTGTGATTTCCTCCATTCTCCAACAATTCATATTGACGTCTTACTTCAAAAGAATAGAAAGGTGTAGCACTTAATCATGTATTCAATAGATATAGAACGTGTCATAACAGGACCACCGAAGGGGTTTCATGCATCCCACGTGAAGCTTAAAAGTAGTGCCCCATGTGTATTTCAACAGGTACTGATTCCAGTTCTCAGTGCACCCCTAGGTCTTTCGTGTCTTAGACGACTGCCTAGGTTTTTCTTATGAACAGGCTGGTCCGGCGCCATGTGATATTTCAATGTGAACAATCTCAATTAATGTCTGCAATTTCTTCATCTAAAAACACCAAAGAATGCTGAGATCATTTTTTGTAAAATGAGAGCAAATCAAACCCCAGTAGCTAGGTAAATTGAACTCTGTGACTCTCAGTCAGAGGTGAGAGTACAAATTTTCAAAAAATCGTGCGGACTGGAGGAATGTATAATAATTGTGAAAAAAAGTAACGGAAAAATGACATGAATATTTTCATTGACTTTCCATTCATTTCAACCTTAAACGATTGTTTGCACTTAAATGATATGATATACAAGTCTCCCTATTCTTATCATATATATATATATATATATATATATATATATATACCGACACACATTTATCCCAACAAAATTCATACAGATTTTTGTTCGTAATTTTATAACGCTAAAATTTAACCTTTGTGAATACTTGATTTCCGTTTGAACAATATAAATATATATATATGGGATACCCTGCGTAACTTGGGGGAAAATAATTAATACATGTAGTAAATTCTGGTGTCATGTTGTAAATTCTAACACAGAGTCGCTCGAAGTAAGGGTCGCAACCCTTCAGGTGAGTAAAAAATGCCAAAATTGACTCTTTCTAAAAGTGCCTCACTAACCCTACCTTGAAAGATCTTTAGAGGTCACTCAAGATAACTGCTACCTATTGTATGTTCATACTGGAATCAAGTTACACATATACACACTTTTGCATCCCTTTGGGTGTAACTGTATGCCTTAGGTTTGAAAATACCTAAATTGACCAGATCAAAGTTGATCTTTAGAGGTCAACAGAGGTCTCTCTATAGAACACAAAGTTAGAAAGAAACAAACAAACATTCATCGTCTTTATTGTATTAGATTTTAGCTTCTCAGGTCAAGTCCTTTTTTTGTTTGATTTTTTTACAAATTACCAACCAATGTCCTCCAGTTATTAATGTATGCCTAGCAAAAATAACAATACAAAGGGTATGCTAGAATTGAGAAGAGTTATCATTGATCTTAAACTGGTGGCTGGTGAGAGGAGGTCCGGTCTTATATAGTAATAACTCAATAAGTAAACGATTCTTTCAAGAGGTGTGACTCGGACCTGGACTCTAATCTACACAGGCTACCGAACTGCTATGTTGGATCACTCCACTTAAACGGTATCATACCTCTACAGTCAGCATACATCTGCTTCTGTCGGAGTGTTTAAGGTTTGTGCTTAAATTTTAGGGCTGTCCTGATGATCTGTGTTTAAAGTTGCATTGTTACAATTGTACTGTCCTGCTTCTCATTCAAAGAGACAATAGAACTCTGTAACCATCTCAGGCATCTACCAACTACGGAATGTTCACGATCATGTTCCCACACGCACATAGTTATAAATGCAGGCAGGGGTTGATAGGGATAAGTAAGATTGAAGAAGAAGTGCACGGAAACTGTAAAACCTGGATTATGTTACATATGGTTGTTTTATAAAGTCTATATCTTTGAGAACAACCATTTATATCCTAAGCTTTGTTCATACAATTGAAATCTCTCCTGTTCTGTTGATGTTACCGAAACATTTCAGTCAATTCATGCTACACCTTTCTTTCACGTGTATAATTCATGGGAAAACGTTATCTGAACAAAGCATGTTTCCTTCGCTTTGGCAATATACGTTTAGTAAAATTAACCCAACGTTTAAAATTGAGTTTTGGATTTATTATTGAAATGTAACGTTTCTGATAAGAAACAAAAACTGTTCTGAAGGGGATTTTAGTAGCTCCGGTATATATTTTGTAAATACCCTCATATCATCGATGATTCTGCAAATATATTTCGTTACTACTCCTCGTTGTTTGTAATTGAAGATCATAAAGTCTATTTCGCATATCAAAACTATTTCAGACGATTTCTTGCAAGTAAGAGAATGAATAACTATTTAATAGATTTGGACTATTCTAGATTTTAGTAAAGATGCCTGAGAGGAAGGAGCTGTCAACGGTATCTAAAAAAGACATTGTCAAAATAGTGTGCTGGATTTGAATGATCGCACTGGCTGCAGAATAACTGCAAAGTATCGAGAGACCTATACTGTGTAGATGTAGAGCACCATGATTGACGATGGGAGACCAATGACCATTATTAATGGTGGTTGAAAGTTATCTTAATGTGTGACGGCATTAAAACAACTACCAAAGTTCTCAGTGAGGTGTGTAATGGCGAAGAACCTCCTATTTCATCTTGCGCTGCTGGGTGGCGGCTACAAGAGACTGAGTTTTGTTGTTGTGTAGCCGTAACGAAGCCATTTATCAGTTGCATCAACCACAATAAATGTCTTGCCTTTGCCAAAGAATATGAGTGGACTGTGGAAGATTGGAGCCGTTTCCTATGATCCGACGAGTCAAAATTCAATATGGTCGCGTCTGATGGTTTCAGTTATGTGTCTAGAAGGTCCGGGGTGCGTTCAATTCCCTGACCCCAATCGAACTGAAAACATTTGTAAAATTAAAAACAAGAATCGAGATGAAGCACACGTGGTTTCGATCGAAGCTTAGATTCGAGAAAAATGTAAGGACTGACAAATATTACGCCTGGCATACGTGAAAAGTTTGTTTAGACAATAACCTGAATAATGACTGCAATTATCAAAAGCAGAGGAGGATCTACGAAAAATCAATCACTAATTACATTGCAGTCAATGTATTATTTATATCATGATAACTTACTGCTTCTCTGTGCATAGTTTATATGCTAGAATAAAACACATATCCCATGATACGTTTTAATTTGACCATTTGCCAAGTAATTCTGTCAGACGAGTAATTCAAGCAGGTTTGCTGTTTCCTTCTCAGTATAACACACTCTTCATATATTGATGTTTTGACCGAACTAGCGGGCTTATTAAATGCTGCATTTATGCAAATACCTCCCAAGACATTACTTTTGGCCACCTGCTACTTAGATTTAAGATGTATAAATGTTAGATAGATTCAACACCACCCATCCACTTGCGCCAACAAAATGGATTCTCCTCATTGGTATTTCACACTGATACATTTTGAAAAGATCTACACTGCAAAGTATTGCTTCCCTCTCCAACACAAATTCTAAATTCGAAAGTACATTATGGCCATTGTTCAAAGACAAAGCTTCCAAAATGCTGATACGTTCAATGCAAATACGTCCCATACAATAAGATTTTATAATACAAATATGGTCAATGCTAACACGTCCAATGCAATGAGGTCCAATGCAGAAGATCCAATGCTCGAAGGCCAATGCAAAAATAGGATAATTTATACATATGTACACAGGAGGAATACGCATACGTACACGTAAATATATCTGTAGTCGTGTCTCAGAGCATCCCCATTAGGAAATCTTTATTTTTGCTCTTAGGGGAGGTCTATGTCCAAAGAAGGACGTTAAAAGACTGGTGATGATGATGATGATGATGATGATGATGATGATGATCGCTCTTCCGTGGTTGCTTCAATAGCCTTTTCAACTCTGTCATCAAAAGTTGTTTTTTTCACTAAATTTGATGTATTAACTGGAGAGTTTTTTGATGTTATTGGAATTGCTTTTATACAAGATTTTTTGCAAGATTTCAAAAAGCGATCATTTGGTATTTTTACATCGGACATTGATGCGTTGGGCGTGTTTGCATTATTGGCCTTCACTGCATCGGCTGTTCTTTCCATTGGCCTTTTTGCACTGGCCTTTTTGCACTGGCCTTTTTACACTGGCCGTGTTTGCATTGACCCTTTTCTGTATTGGACATTTTTGGAGGACTTTATTCATTGAACATTTTATAAATTGGAAATTTCATAAATTAGACATTTTTTCATTAGGATGATCTGACTTGTAAGCCTTGAGAAGGATATGACGAGTTTCTGCCTTATTATTGCTTAAACAAAATGTATGTCTTTACGCTGTGAACACTGTTTCTCGATTCACCTCTCTCTCTCTCTCTCTCTCTCATTATCCCCTCTCACAGATTTACTACTCCTCAAGGTGGTCAGATAATTAGATAGGTTTATAGTTAAAATGCACCAAAATGGCTGATAATCAACAAACGTCAGAATTATCTATGAAACATTACAACACTGCAATGTACTCCAAAATAAACTCGACGGTCTTCAAGACTTTGCAATGATTTGACTTTGTTTTAACAGTTTTCTTAAGACCATCAAACCCTCTATGCAATCATTTCTGCCCCACCGATCGCCAAATATGTATGATGATGATAATAATAATAATAATAATAATAATAATAATAATAATAATAATAATAATAATAATAATAATAATAATAATAATAATACTCAAACTCTAGCGGTAACCACCAGGCAACTGGTGTGAGATTCCAAATAATAATAATAATAATAATGATAATAATAGCCCTGACATAATAGGTGAAAAAGGGAGGAGACGTTAGCTGAAGACCCGAGGAGACTTATTGTCACTCAGCTTTCAGCGATAACCATTTGGCAACCGGTGTGAAACTGTAAATCGCAGAATTACTGCGACTTATGAGTACTAGGGGAGGAGGGCTGGAGACTTGGGGAGACTCGCTGTCACTCAAACTCCAGCGATTACCACCAGGCAACTGGTGTGAGATTCCAAATAATAACAATAATAATAATGATAATAATGATAATGATAATAACAATAATGATAATAATAATAATAAAATTTTTAAAAATGAAACATGAAAAACTTGTTCATAGTCACTGAAACACTGAGGACTTTTCCCCCAAAAAATTGAAGCCCTAAGGAAGAATTAACGCGATTTAGATTATAACTATATGTCAACGAAAGTACTAAGGAGATTCCTATTGATTTCAGGTCCCAATTGATGACTGCCGTATACTTCTGTTTTAATTTGCCGATGATAATAATTATAAGTATGAAATAAGCTTGGGGAAATAGTTAAATTCAGGATTGCTGTGAACAGTGAACAAACATATAGCAATTAAAGTATACAACCACCCTGGTGGTTACTGGAACACATCACCTCTTCAAAGTAAACAATCCACAAGCTCTCCAATATAAGATCATCTCTGTATTTTCCTTCCTGTTTATGCTGTTTGCGAATGTGCAACTCACTATGAAAAGAGAGAACATCAATAATTTTGAAGCAGTGTTTCTCAACCTTCATAACTTCCAAAAGGAACATATCTTTTTGCAATTTGAAGCCAAGTAAATTCCATAATTCATTGTTTACGGTGGATATTAGGAGCTTCGGTACAACCTACGCATGCTTGCATAATGAAAAAACACAGAAACGTAATTTATTAATAACAACGATTTTTATAATACATATTTCGTAATTTCTCAAGTGGGAGTAGCTTCCCCTGATTTCTTGACTCTACGAAAAGAAAAGTCCATTTGACAATCTATTGAACTTGTCAGAAAAAGGAAAACAAATTTTCTGAGACGAAATGATAATAACAATGATAAAGAGAAGGAAGAGTTGGAAAAGAGAAAAGATAATTTAAGGAATATAAGAAAGAAGAGAAAGGTGGGGTAAAAAAAAACGTTGGAACGAATACTTCGGCGATACTTCTAAGTATTGATCGCTGAGCTTTCGATCGATCTGTCTAGGTCACATGTTATAGATAGTCACATTATTCATAGTGAGGTAATTCTCAAGGTACATCGTGCATTGTCGAGTGCACCCATCCTGGGTAAGATCAGTAAAATGTGAGATGGATTGACAGGGGTAGTGCCAATAGTCATAGGGGCCCTCTGAAGCAAAGGATTTGACCTTTTGAGTGTAGGACGGGCAAGAAGACTGGATTTACAAGCGCTTCAATCAAATAAAAAGAATGAAACGCAAAATATTGTGCAAGTGAGAATCATGTGAATCTTCAAGAAGATGCAAACTTTGGCTAATATCCAATGAAGAATGCTAACCATCTCTGTACAAGCGCTCTAATTGTGAAATCTTTCGTTAAGAACTGAATTAATATTAAAAAGAATAAACTAAAGATGTAATTGTACATGAGAGAAAGCTATCAAGTAGATGCACTCGTTTCCCTGGACTACAGGATGGAACTTAAAAAACTGTTAAAGTTGTGACAAATATTCGAAGAAACTGGTTGTCATCTAATCCCCTATTATGGCCATCACATACCTTGCGTGTAAAGATACAAAATATAGTTTTAAAAAGAGGAAAATCAGCACTTGAAGACCTGAAAGAGCCATAAATTGAAGAATGTGCCGGTTTTACCTATATCCATGAACAAACACAAATTGGTTACCACTATGACATTTCGCACAAGTTATCGAGAACAAATGAAATATCATAGTAGAATACAATGAAATAAGACTATTCAAAATACAGAATTACAACAATAGACAGCGGAAATATTGAGAGATTACGAGTGCTCATGTCACTTGGAGTATGACAAATTAGAATATGCACTAGGAATAACAATTCTAATAATAATATCAATATAAAAAAATAAATAAGAGCTCTGAAACTATAATCATATGAAGACATATCGTAAGACTAACAATCAGATTTTTACAGAACGGTATTTATCAGACTGTTGCTAATCTATTTAATGGGTGGAAAATACAGACTAATAACAAAATCCTTCTTTCGATGTGCAACGCTGTCGTAGATAATAATTGACATATGTTTCATGCAGGGGTGTCAATTTCTATTTATGACGAAATCTGGGAGCTTTAGATAAGCTATACCCAGGGCCGTGCAGAGCGGGGCTGTGTGGCCACTTGGCCCAATCCCAAGATTTTGAGAGAGCATGCTCTAGACGTCTTTTTCATATCTGATCAAATAAGTCATATATTTTTTTTCTTTTCGTTGAAAATTAACTTGCTATTAAGGATGCCATTAAAGCAGTTGATATAATGATAGAACTGTCGAACGAAATAAAAGCATTGGATATTTAAGATAGGTTGTCGATGTCCGTCTGTGATTTTGTAGTATTCGGGATATTTATAATTGCAAATAAATTTCAAATTTCAATTGTGTGTCTTGTGAGCGTGCTGTTGGTCATTAGTAGATTTGGGGATCGAATCCAACTGGGACCAATACTTTTTTTTTCCCCTTTTTCCTCGGGGTCAGTCGCAGATTGACCGTTAGGCTTCTTCTCCCTTTCTTTTTCAGACTCTTACTATTGAGTTTTGACTTTATTTTCGTCTGTGAAAGTGACCAGAAAAAAAAACAATTGACGCTATCGGCGAATAACAGTGACAAAGTCAAGTACGCAAAAACTGATGACGAACTCACTCCCACTTGTAAAGCCAAAATCAGGTTGACTTGTTCTGCTAAAGTTAGCAAATCCCAGGAACTATTCGTGAAGGGGTTAAAATGAGACACGTAGTTTTGGAGTAATGTTGTATTGAGAAATTAATTCTGTTTTGTTTACTTTTTAGATTTTGATGGAGCTAGGGAGTTTTTAAATGAAATTGTCAAGACATTACGGGACAACTTTCAAATGTTTTTTAAATGCACTTAGACAATTTTCTATCACCAGCTATTAGCTCAGAGGTTTATTAATCAAGCAAATAGAAATTGGCAATTAGGCAGGTTTCTTTAAAATAAAGTCAGGCCTTAATTCTGAGCATTTGGGTTTGATTAAGAATTTGTAATTAAACGAAGATAATTAAAATATAATTTCAGAAAACCTGTATCTTTCCTGCGGCCATATTCGACTAAGGTGTTCCTTCTCACTTTGTCCGTTCAACGACTAAAAAATTTAGAACTCCTCGTTTCTCATTTCAAGCTGCAAAAAGCAATTATATTTCCTTCTCTTCACTTTTTAACCCAGCTAAATGGCATATTTAAGATTAGTCTCAGATACACGTTAGAAGCCAAAACGGAAATAATGAAACTGAAGTAAATTAAGAAATGAAATTGAGTCAAATAATCCCACTCCTACCACTACTCCAACTGAAGATGATTACCGCAACTATTGTCTTGAATATACAATAAATAAAACATTATAAAAACGTATTTTTGTAAAAAAACTATTCATTTATTAGAATGAAATAAGCCTTACGTATATGAAAGGAAATTTTTGCAGATATGTAAGACTTATCAATTAAGGCAGACGATAAGACACTAGTCTACCAATCAGTTGGTCGTGATGTCAAAAAATGTATGGGGATGTTCATTTTTACTCCCCTAAACTTGATGAGAGTTATTCCTGTTGCCCCCGGTGTTTTTATCGTTCTTGCTAAAGTGAAGAAAAACTAAGTCAACTCCAGACTTTAACTGGAATTTAACATGATATATTATCCAAAAATGAATCATTGGAAATAATGAATTCTGAAATGGCTTTCAGTTGCTTGTTGAGTATTGTCACTGTTGTTTATACAAGTAGGAAACCGAACAATGAAACAGGATTTTCCTTTAAATTGATCGTTCGTTGACATTTAAGAGAAAATCTGCTCATTCCGATGCAAATTGGCACAGACTCCGAGTGGTTAAAGACCACACTTTCCAGTAAATAGAAACAAAAAACTCTTGACCCAGCATGAAAAAAGGTTAGTCAAATGAAATACAGATGCAGATGTTATGGAATATGTGCATCGGGGGCATAAATCCATAGAAAATTGGGTCCTCTTATACCTTGCAAGAAATATAAAAATCTGTTTACGTTTTCAAAGGCGTGTGTGCGTTAGTGTGTATGGGTAGATATTGAGGAAGAGTCTTGGTCTGTTTGTAAAGACGTGCACAGCTGTCCGTTTTTTGCATTGCTGGGCGAAAGGAGAAAGGAATCAGGTTAGAAAGGGGTTTACCTTTCTGGAGATACCTCTTCGTAGCTTTAGAAAAAATCAAAATCTAAATTGCATTTTCAACTGCAATCTGGAAAGAAAAATCACCACCACATCTTAAAGAGAGAGAGGGAAAGAAAGAGAGAGGGAGAGTTAATGGACAAATAAAAACATATGGATTATCTACTCACAGACATGCTGTTTCTTTCAAAATTTCGTTTCCCTGCTGTCACATTCTTCCGGCGACCCGTTTGAAGCACAATGGGCTTGTCATCGAAAGGGTGCATCGGGTACACTGCGCACAGTGTGGATGTAAATGCTCATTGGACAACCGATTATCCTACAAAGAAAGAAATGTCTTGGGTTTTATCAACGAATCACGCACACGAAACAATTATTAAAAGAAAAAAGGCCAGTGCCTTTAAAACTTTTAATGAAAAATCAATGATTGTATCAAGAAAGTAATTTCACCGTTCCTATAAATAAAACTTTGGAGATCGTTCTCACGCAGTCCTTATTAGTAAACTGTTAAAATGTTTCTGAGAATCAAATAATCATAAACTTAGTGGCAACTGGAGTCAGCAGATTTCTCTTTCAAGTCTGGCTTTCCGTAACTGATAGCAATAAACATTAATCAGTTGGCACTTATTATCGTCTTCATTCTTTGTAACCTACCATACAACTGGAAGAAACTTTTTGTAGAATTAGCGATATACAACTGCAGAAAAAATACATCACTGTACTTGTAGCAGACCTATGATCGAGAATACCTTTCACGAAAGGGGTCATCATGGTTCATCTTGGATATCATGTGAATTCCGTTTTAAAGACTTGTTTTATATCATTGCAGTGTGATATAACTGTATTTCTCGCAAGTATTGGTAAACCTTTCGTTGAGTGATCGATAAGCACGAGCAAGTTGATCGGTGAGACACTAACAGGGGAAAGAAGTGATAAAACACATGAAAACTAAAAAAACATGTTAAAGCAAACAAATTAACAAGTTGTATTGGTGTGAGAAGACACCAAAAACTGTAGTATTCTCGGTGCAAATCCAAGAAAATGTTATTGTAAATTAACCAGTTTCGTTAGAGTCACAAGAACAGCTTCCGGAAAACAAAAAACAAAAAGAAAACGTGCAAGAACGATGGTTTGAAAAAAGGAAATGAGAAGTTAAAAATCAGACAAAAGGTTGAAAACGTTGAACGAGTATTTAAATCAATTGGACACTGACTTTCTAATCTACAAACCCACTGCACAACGAAGCTGGGAGATAGGTGTGTCTCTTCACAGACCCAGTCGCTAACTTGTCAGCTTTTCCTTCTCCAACTGTCGCCATTCCCTAACAAGACAGAAGAGAGATGTATACGCTCTCGGTGTCCCTTTCCGAACTTTTTACTACAATTTTATTATTCTCCATGCTGACGCTGTCATCACCTCGTCCCAGCTCTGAAAGTCAACCAATGAGAAATGAAACACTTTGAAGCTGTATACTGATTGGTCATGCAACTCAAAAATCAATTCCCATTAAAACTAATGTGTTTTTTTTTCCTTTGTTCATTGTGTAAATACGCCCTGTTTCTCTAGAAAAATGTAACCAACATTTTCCCAAAACCTTAAATCTAAAAAAAAAATGCATCAGTTTATATACATATATCTTCATCCTTCTGATGTACCTGTAATTAGCTATAAGAACCATAACGTAATAACGGTTTAATCATATACTTTTAGCGGACTCTATCCCTATTCATGCATGCTACATTTTTACTTGAGCCTGAATTATCCGTTCGACGTTTTGGCATTCAAATGAACCCTCTCATTCTATCTAAATCTCAAGGCACTTGATAAATCAATGAAAACAATGTTTCCACATAAAATCAACAGAAATCGCACATCTCAACAATTACTTACGTGATATAAAGAGAAAAACGATTTACAAGTAAAACTGTATTGTTGAGAAGACAAAGACAATATTATACAGGACAAAGCGCAATCCTGTCTCCCAAGGGCCACCATTTTGCCCTGAACAATATCCTTAGGGTGAAAACGAGAACTTATAACAAAACTACGATGCCTCTCAGCTGAGACAATTCTTTTTAATCCCCTGAAGAGAAAATTCGTGTCTTCCAACAAGAAAAAAACTCTTTCAAGGGAAAAAGTCTATATTCCCCAACCTTTTTCTTATAATTTTCTTTTCTTTCATTTTTTCTTTCTGATTTTGCTTAAACTGTTTGCTTGTTTTTCTCTTCCTTATTAGTTTGTTTTTCTCTTCATTTTCTTCCTTCGACGTTACATTCCTCTAGCTGTCTTCTATGTTGAAGCTTGCTGTCACTTGTTCAGAAGAATTGTAAGGAAGAATGTGATTGGCCAGTCGATCCCTAAACTAACCCCCGCTGAAACTGATGGTTCGTATCCCTTTGCTCGATGTGCAAACACTTGTTTCACTACGAGACGAAGTATACACCTATCTGTTGATAGCAATGACAAGAGTGGATACAATTTTTGTGGGGACAAATAAAAAAAATTTACAATTGGAAGTCCATGTCATAAAAGAAATTAACGTGAGGTAATTCAAATGATCTTCAAGTTGGAATATCTTTGAAAAACTCATATGTTATATGATGATGAACGTTGTCACTCGTATGCAAGTATGTTGGCTCCTAAGATAGCACTGTCATGTCTCTTCAATCGTATGCGCGTGAGAAAAGACCGGTTCACAGTCCGGTACGAGCTTGGCAGAATATCCTATTAACAAGCAACAGAGCAAAAGCTGAGACGGCCGCAGAACAATCTTGTTGCTGCATACGACACTTAGCATTCCCAGATGGTCATCCATCAGGATAATGACCAAGTTCGACGTCGCTTCACTTTGGAGATCGTGCGAGAACCGAGTATTCAACGTGATTTGGCCGTATGATATAGAGCGAGTCGCGAAATCTTGTCACAATTTTCTCACCGGAGAAGACTTGAATGGAAGATCCCGTTGAGAGTATGTTGGGAAAGATTTCTTGTATGTGTGTTTTTTTTCTTTAATGCACATTGCACATTGATGGATAGAAATGTTGGGACAGGTTGAGGTCACTGCACGCTTCTGATTGTTAGCATATAAGTCAACTGCTGAGGTTTTTGTGACGTCTTTTTTCAAATGATGAATGATTTGGTTGGCAGCATTCAAGAAGTCAGACTCTATGTTCATTTTTGCTATTTGATTGACAACTGGATTAGACCGTTTGCATGTTGTTTTTGTATCAAGTGGCAACTGAAGATGCGTTTAGTCGCATGTGACTTAGGAATGTGTGTGCCACAAGAGTTTGAAAAGTACATTTGTGCCGTGCGAGAATTTGAATAGTCAGTGCGATTCTTCTGCTGGTTAACCGCCGAAGCATAGAGTTATTTTGAAATAGACGCGTATAGGGTTTGGAGAATTATTTCTTACTCTTGCAGTTGACTAATGAAAAACAGTTATAAGAAAGGGGATTATAGCTTAGTAAAATCCATCATTGGCTCACTGGAGCCTAATCTTCTTCCCCTTGTTTCATGGCTAATATTTGTTTAAAAACGGATTGCGATGTTGCAAATGTGAGTGGTGACTTGGTGCCGATTTACTCTTTGCTGAAACTAACTTACCCATTTGGAATCAGTAATGACTTCAGTTTCAACTAAACTAGTCGATTCTTAGTGTGATTTTGAACTCTGAAGCGACATCTCTCTTTGTCGCTCTGAAGGGTTTTTGTGTACGCAGTTTCAATATGTCAAGTAGTCAGTTTATTTTTTTTCATTCTGGATTGTCTTAGCATGTTTGAAATTTGTCTGGCATACTTATTCTTATTCTCTTTTTCTATTGCTCAGGATTTCTCATTAGAAACAACGCTATTTTCTCTAAAATAATTGAATACCATTATTTTTACTGAAAATATTTTAAGAGCATATTGTAATGTAAAACATAAACACAACCAAAAGTGCCAATCAAAGCGGTAATATATTTTTAAAGCCAGTCATTTAAACAGACACGAAACGATTTTTCTTGTTTCATCGTGCGAAATTTCTGCAGTCATTAGCCCACAAAATCATAAGATATAAAATGTCTTACATATTAAGAAGATTATATTTTTAGACCAGACAGTGAAATGAATTGCGTTATTTATGCTTAAAATGTTGACAGATACTCCAAATTTCTAACATAGAAATCTTTTCCCTTCATTAAATTCAGGATGATGTTCTATCAGAAAAATCCGACTCGTAGGAAATGTTCAACTTGAAGATAAACAAACGCTTTCAGCATGAATTGATACCTGAGAGAAGAAAGCCCCAAACTTGCATGAGAAATCTTCAAAAGTTTTGTGTCATTATTGAGGTTGGAAAGATCTGCCATTAACTTTCTGCGACATAACTCAATAGAACTGGGGATGTTTCATAAAATTGACAACGTGAAAGTTGTTTATACGAGTTGTGTCCAAAAAGAGAATGATAAATAAATCTATTGCTTTAGGTATCAATTTATAAGATCTATCTCTTTCAATATTGACTTCTACACTGCCAAAACACCGTTTCCAGCGGGGTTTTTTTTTTAGGGGGGGTACCAGTTTCGCAATAAGTTCGAGAAGTTGTTTTGTATCATAATGTGCAGGAGCCGTGGTCCATTTTCCCGTCTCTAAAATCGACGACTTTTCTGATGTGGCTCCAGCTTTGGAAACAAAAAATTTCGGCATGGGCCAAATCTGGAAAGTAGAGGCGGTTGGGAGACGGGCGTTGTCTCGTGATCTATCGAAAACTGTGTTCATTTGTCAGTAGACGCAGTAAAGATTTTGCGGCAACACGATACATCATCAGTTGTTTTTTCTTTCAAAACCAAGTGATACGAGCTTCTACCTCTTCCCAAACTCTACCGACAGTCAGGCAACAATTTCCACGTATCACTGCGCGCGCTTTTTCAATGTGTTTATCTCCCGTCGACATGAACGGTGGTCCATCGTCTTTGGTGGATGTCCTTCCTGACTTGAAATGCTGATGCAGCATTACGTACGACACGGACAATCCTCCTCATAGGCTTATTGCAGCATTAAAAAAGCTCTCCAAAAGGTTTCTCCTAATTCTATACAGAATTTTACAGAAAACGTTCTTCAAAAAATTCCAACCTTACCACAAACCTGTACAAATATAGTGCTATTAACTAACCAATTCGGCTTGATGAATGTTTTGTACAAAAGGTAAAGGCCATTGCTACATAAAATTTTAGTCATGAGAGCGCAAAAATATTTCTTCGGGGCGCTGTTAAAAAGTTTCTCTTTGTGGACAGACATCGTTTGCAAACAGAAAATAGCGGTAATATTTGCATTTGGAAAATTTTCCGAAATTCTATGTCACAAAACACGCGATTTTAATGATCTTTGGAAATCAGCATATTATTGGACTTTAATGAAATATTTGATTCAAAGACGGATTTCCCATTCCAAATTTCAGAGAAGAATACTTTTTTCATGTGATTACTATTTGGCTCCCGTAATTAATTTGAGGATTCATTTTATTTATACATCGGTGCTTTCATTGATTTTTTTTTTCACACATCTTACAGTTAGATCTCTCGAGAAATCAATCATGCTTACTTTATTGGGGAAAAAGATTCCGGAACTGATTAAATGGAACTCCCACCTTGGAATTTGGAAGTAAGAAAAAAGTAAGAAAATTAGATAAAATATTTTTCTTCTTGAAAACCTTTTAGTTTCATTTGAATATTTATAATTTAGGCTTTCGATCTTGAAAAAAATATTTTCATCTTATATTTTTTAGCAATTATCGATTAGGTCAATATTTTTAAATGCGATCTATTCTATTCATAAGATACATTGCGGTCGGTTTGTCGGTCGGCCCCGAATATGCTGAATATCAACTTCTCAGCCGTATCACGTAGGATTGATACGAAACTTGGTCCAAACCTTCAGATGAACATTCCTAATCTTCTTCTTCACCTTCCTCCTTTTTGAGCTACTAATACAACTAATAATGCTGATTATCAAATTTTTCAGCCGTATCATGTTGGATTGATATGTAACTGATCTTCCTCCTCTTCTCCCGCCCCTACTGCTCCTCCCTTCCTCACTCCTTTGTTTTCTTGCCAAGAGAAGAAAGATTAGCGACTTTTAAAACTGTTTCGTGTTAAATTGGTCAATCAGATGTGCGATTTTTCTCAAAAAATTTTTTTGTAATTTTTAATTAGCTGTCGTCAAATATTATGCGATGATTGATTTATTGCTGATTTAAGTAATAATTAACTTAATAATCGTTCAATTCTACGTAATAATTCATGAAAATTTTGTTTTGTATTGTTCAGATAAAAATTTGGGCCCTTTTCTTCCTACCAAAAGCAAGAAAAAATCTTCATTTTTAAAAATTGATTTACGCTCCCAGGATACTGGATGACATACTTGGGTGCCTCGTTGTAGTGTGATGGTCAGCAGGCTTGTCTGGAACGATAGTGAGTTCTATCCTTACTGAGTTCCCTATCTGTGTCAAAACTTAAGACATCACAATATATTAGAGAAAAGAAGATATCATAGAAAATTAAAATAGCAAAGGACTGAACATGTTGCAATGGGTTAGACATGTGAGAATGTCAGACAACCGCTGGGGCATTATGACTCACAACATGGATCCCTAAAGAAATCATACGCGAAATTGAAGCCGACAGAAAGTAAGATGGCCTGACGAGCTAGATGAATTCATCAAGTACTGGCTCTGCAACGTGCATGATAGAGAGGTCTGGCGAATCTTGGGGAAGTTCTATGTCCAACGACAGACGCTGGAAGTATGGTGATGTTAAAACTAAAATAGACTAAACTAAGCTTATTCGTGAAAAATGCTACCTATTTTGAAGTAGTGGCGGTTTATTGGAGTTTTAAGAAAATAAACATTGAATATAGTTTTTAAATGTAATGTGCAAACTGAAAAAAACGTGATAACTTTCTGTCGCTATGTCGACTCGTCAGATTTGGAATTAGTCAATGACAGTGATAACTGCTATAGATGTTAGTGCATTCTCCATGTATCACCGCACATCAAAACGAAAGAATTCCATCGGTTAAATTGAATCACGATCTTATTTTCTAGTCCCATTCATATTACTTTTTTGTTTCAATCAGACTAAAAATTCAGAAAAACAGCATTATAGAGAGGTTTTTCAATTTCATTAAAAAAAGGTATATAGAACTAAGATACCAAAGAAGGTTTTGCAGAGCCTTAAACTCACCAAAAATAGCTTGCAAGACTAACACACCTATGTGTACTGACTATTCAGGATAATTACTATTTTGCATGATTCCGCTTAACTCGGCTCAAGGCCATGTCTTTTTGGTGATTTTGTAAATTGTCTGTCTCTCGGTAACATTTGTTCGAAAGCGAGTCTGTCGGCCACGTTCAAACAATTGCTGACATCGAATCAGTGATACAACCCAAGTAGAAGAATATCAATGTCCTGTTGATGATGAAACAAATGTGTTAGACCAGTGATTCTGAACATGGGGCGCTCACCCCAGAAGGGGGCAATGTAGTCATATTGGAGCCGAGGGGCAAGTTGGAATGTGGGTGTGAAAAGCAAAAGGCTCCCTCTGCTTAAAGCTAAGTAAAGTTGTGGCTTAACTGATTAAATCCTTATCATATAATTCAATTGATTACTCAATACTACAGATTCCGTTGATTCATTTATAAGGATAATATCTAGACCCAATAGAGGCTGAAATTTCTCTCTTCTTCGTTAACCACTGTGACATGTCAGCAACAGAAAATGTTGACGACGTTTACAGTGTTGAGGATTCAAACTGTTTCCGAATGTTCAAGAGCTAAGCGAAAACTAACAGCCTCAATCAAAATTTGAACTCGGCTCGCCGATTCCATTTGGCCCTCGAACTGTAAACCATGCAACGTGCACAAGAGAGAATCATGCTCAACATCATGTGGAGAGATCATAAGACAGCACAAGATACCAAAGAAAAAACAGGAGTCAGAGATGCCATAGAAACTATTAGATGGGCTGGTCATGTTGCCAGAATGTCAGACAACTGCTAGACATCATAACATACAATGTGCATCTCTAAAGATTATATGAAAAACTGTGGCCTGTGAAATATCAGATAACGTGACGAACTAGACAGATTTTGAAAGTATTGGCATGATAGAAAGGTCTAGCGAATCTCAGGGAGGGTCTATGTCCAACGACTAACGCTAAAAGACCGTCTTTTCACTATAACTTTTATCAGTTGTTGTAAGTAGCAGTAACAGCTTTATCGGTCACTAGAAGTATTGATATATTCATGTAACAAACCTGGCAGTTCCAAGTATCTCTATCCGCTACTCTCACATCTCGTAACAACAGAAAAGGTAGGACTGTGTTAAATTGACTGGGCATCTGAGATGGGATGCAGCTGGTGTATCGGAAAGCCAAGCGTGGGACCGAGAACTTCTTCGTTAGAATAGAGTATCGAAATTCCCAAGTCAATACGATATGTCCATTAATAAAAATAGTTTGACTCTATCGTTTACCGGCAAGCCAATATAACATGACGTGCTAAAAGAGTTATAGCAGATGGAAACAGTTTGCCTGGAAGACCACGGTGTTCGTGCAGTGGGGGTGGGGAGAAAACAGCTTTGCCCCGCCTCATAAAATTCCTTTCTGAGGCCCTGAAGAACGATTGTGTAACAAATAACACTTCTGGCTTTTTGAAGAGTTGAATTCTGATAATTTCTCTGTAAAAAGAGGAAACAATTTTAGCCACCAAGTACTGTACTCGAAAAGTCATTTTCTCCTTTTTCTGATCAAATAAGGGATTAATTCAATTCTCAATATTTTTCTCCTATTAAAAGTGATTTATTGATTTTCTGTCGAAAGAATCCTTTATTTTATTCTAATCCCGCTTTCTCAAATTTTAATAAAACCAATTAATTTCAATTAACTTCACGCAATTTATTATCTGATAAATTCGTTCTCATCTGGATCCAAAATTATTTCTTCTCCCTAGTTTTAACCAACGCACGAAATGTCTGGACGAGGAAATGAAAAGAAAAAAGATGAGCGTTTGTCGTGCGACTGTAAATTACAAGCAAAATCGATGTTACGTTCCACGATATCTGTCTAAAATGGCGCTGTCAAAAATATTCTGAGTTGCCGAAAGATGTGTACAATATTATAGCTAAACCAAATGAGACCAACTCCGGATAGAAATATCACTGCAGAGAATCTGGGGCCGGCATTCCTGAAAATAACACAGTTTCTGGCGCTAAACCATGATCTTTCCACACTAAATGATCACGTCACGGTCATTGAGGGAAAAGTACATACTATAAATCAGTGTATCCAATCATCGGATTCCGTCAAAGACGATGTCACTAACACCCTCCGAGCTGAATCAACATTCATCCTAAATGAAGTCAAGCTGTAGCATCAAGAGAATCAACAGAGACCAACCCTGTGTACACTTTTTTCAAAAATCTGAATCGATCCGAATGAATCCCGTTTCCGAAGTACCTGATTCCCCCTGAAAGAGATATTCTAGACCAATAGTCGCCAACTTGGGTGATACCACCCACTAGTGCGTGATTTAAACTTTTAAGTGGCTGATAGACCCATTACTGATAAACAGTTGACAAGTTTTCTAGAAAAAAAAGCTACGCAATTTTAACTATTCTCAATTCTAGCCACTCTTAGTCATTTTGAATGGCCGTTGAGTGGGTAACAGGATTTAAAATATTATTGGGCGGTACGGAAATTTTATCCACACAAAAGTTCCAAAAGCGGGCGTAGGCATAGAAAGGCTGGCGATTGCCGTGCTACAGAAGCATACAAGAGAAAATCCAGCAGAGTCAAAATAATAATGGGTACAATAAAAGAGATGACCAAGCCAGCAACAATTGAAAAAAACAAGCCGGTAGCCTAAGATGATGTTCGCAAATACTGATAACTCCATACAATCTACATTAGACGAAATCAAAATCACCTTCGGAATAAGGCAGTATGACATTATTGCTCTTAATAAAATTAAGCCAAATAATGGTCAGTTAACTGATGCTATGAATCAATAGATAAATGGATACACTCCATATGTAAGTGATTTGAATGCTGTGGAGACCAGAGGCACGTGTATTAACGTTATTAACCGGATCAAATAAGTGCTATAAACATTGAGTGTCATAGAATTAAGTATGTAGTCAACATAACTGGTGCAAATAAGTCCAAGTCACAGGCTATATGTTTACATGAGGTGTACTCCCGACTGACCAGCAATTTATGACTCATAGCTACAGAATCTCTCTTCCAGATTATCAACGAGATAATAGCCAGAGATTTTGATTTAAACAAGAATGATAGACCCTGGAACCGATGAATAATACAGCCTCAGGATACACTTTCATCGAATGCATGAAGCACGTCTCTATACCAATACTTAACAGAACCAACACGTTACGGAGAAGGTCAACGTGCTACCTGTGATGATCACATATTTTCTTTATCTGAACAGGATCTAATACTGCTTACTACCAAGTGCGAGTGATCATGTGACAATTACATGTAGCATTTACCCCAACATGAAACCACACATACCAAAGTGATCTACAACTATAATAAGGGTGCTGCCATATATATATATATATATATATATATATATATATATAGCAGCCCCTTTTTTCTTTAATGGTTTATTATATTTGCGTTGTCTATGCCGAGTGACTCATTTTCCATGTAACCACAGGGATAATTTCGAATAGAGTTTTAAATAATATAACGCATTGATATATATATATATATATATATATATATATATATATATATCAGCCCCTTTTTTCTTTAATGGTTTATTATATTTGCGTTGTCTATGCCGAGTGACTCATTTTCCATGTAACCACAGGGATAATTTCGAATAGAGTTTTAAATAATATAACGCATTGATATATATATATATATATATATATATATATATATATATGTGTGTGTGTGTGTGTGTGTGTGTGTGTGTGTGTTAGTTGTGCATAAAGGGTGTAACATGCATGGACGTACTTATAGGTGTTTAAGTAAATCTCAAATGATCAAATTTGACCAAAATACTCCTCGGGAATATATGATAATATACCTCTTGATTACAAAAATATGATGAGCAAATCTGTTGATAAATTCTATTTGGAAATCTCTACCAAAAATCCAGATATTTTGAAGAACATAGAAGTATCCTGACCTGAAATTGCAGTGTTTGGAGCTCCATGACAAGATATATCACAGCTAAGCCGTCCTGTCGCCTAGGACGCAATGGTTGCGAGTTGCACTTCAAACTGAAAATGAATCCTACGTAGATCAAAATATGTAAATCTTCCCTCTAAGGGAAAATTATGAGAGTTTGGACACAACAGGGTTCAAGAATATGATTCACTATTTTTGGTAAACATTACAACCAAGGCTTGCCATTTCATCTTTGCTTATAGGGGTTTAACCAAAGTTCAAATGCTCAAATTTGACGTGTGTACTTCTCAGGGGTATAAAAAAACATACTCCTCGATTACAGAATTACCAGAGCTATTTATCAAAAAAGAGTATTAAAAAATAGATCTTTTGACAAAAATCTTCGAAAATGAGGGCATCTTTAGTCCCCGAATGACCATAGAGACTCAAGAGGCTACGATGATTCCATGATGTATAAAATTCACATTACTTTGTTTGGGATTAATCGTTTGCTCTTCTCTACATTTTGTTCAGCACACAGACACACACACACACACACACACATATATATATATATATATATATGTATATATATATATATATATATATATATATATATATGTATATATATGTATATATATATATATTCCATCATATTGATTTCCCCTTCTGTCTCATTTGGTTTGCTGCCTTACTGCATAAGTTTTCTCACTCCATGATCAATGAATGTGACAAGTACCCTCTAAGTGCAGTTGACGACTATGACATTCCCTTGAATATTTAACCTAGCGTAGACGGGAACTTCAGCTAGTCATAGATTGTTTCAAATACATAAGAAAAGAATAAGAAAGATATCGAACGGAAATGGCAGATATGGATATGATCTGTGTGTAGAAAGAGCACTACCATCAATCAAGGAAGCTGTAGAAATAAAGTTGTAACAAAATTCGGGTTTTTTTTTTTTTTTTTTGTAAAGATTTGATTGGAAAAAAACGGCTTCATTTGTGGTCAACTCTGCTTTAAAGACAAAAACACCCGAGTAAATTTGTACTAGCGGTTATTCTTCCCATTCGCTAAAAGTTCCGTAATGTGTGTTATCAACGGAATAATGAATGGTCCGGAAGAGTGAGAATAATGGCGCTAGATTGCCATGATTTTGTAGCAGCTGAAGCTCATTACCATAAATTTTTCCACGAAGACTTTATTCCTGGACAGGGGTTATCGACGGCTAAACCAGGTAGATCAATAGCGTCAGAGAGCTCAAATGATTTCAACAGTGTGTGTGAAAGGCCAAAAACTGAAGTCAAGCTTTATTCTCTTGTTGAGGTTCACAAAAGATGTCTGAAATTGCAGATGATGAGGATGTTTGTGAGCCAGATATAGTTTGCTTTTGAGTTAAACCTCATATTTGGCTCAAAGTAGTTGATTACTGAACTGAACAAATTGTGATTTGGTACTGGATCAGATGAAATCATACTATGAACAATCTTGTTGAAAATACAACTCTCGTGGATATTCTTAGTGCGAACATACCTGGCTCATTTACACATTGGCCTGATAATGTAGATCACAATGATAGGAATATTGATGGCACAGTAACACTCTACGCAATGGGAATTGTATCGTCATTATTATCATTTCCTTCCAACAATTGACTTAAATGAAACAGACATGCCCTGAAATTATTTTACATTACGATCTGTCCTTGACAAATCAGCAAGATTTGACTGAACAATTTTAATGCCAGAGATTGCAGATGGAAAGGAGAAAATGGCAAGATGACACTAATACAAATTCTGAGCCTGCACTGGAGTGGTTGGTAAAAGTTGTAAAATGTCGTTAGAATATGTCTGCGAAAACTTGCAGAACCGCAGCCTCATAATGTAGATGAAACAGAATCAAGTGCAGGGCCGTTTCTAGAGTTGGTGTCACCTGGCGCGATGACTCAAGGTGTCATCCCAGTGTTGCCAACTCAAAAAAGCGCTAAAAAAAAACACAAAACGCGTTAAAAACACTATTAGTCACGTAGACCATCAGACTTGGCATTATGCCAGTTTCGTGATTCAGCCTTTTCCGACCTTTAGATCAAGATCAAAGAGTAGTCTGTTCTTCTCACGTCATCGAAACATAGCATTAACTTTCTGTTTTCAATTTTAAACGTTATTATGGTTATTTTTCAATTGTTTTCTACATGAAATTTAATCTGATTCAATAATTTTTCTAACTGACAAAAACAAAAACTGTTATGAATCTTATGTATCGTAGACTTTGAAAACATATGGCTCAGCATTCTCATTTTAAATTCCAAAGTTTACTTCGCTAATATAAGAAAATTTCAATTACCCACTGAATCATCCTGTTTATTATAACTCTTCATTACTTTTTCAACTCATGAATTATTAAATTCTATGTTAGAATGATCAAATTATTGTTTTGCATGTAAATTATTGTTTTAAGATTTTTATGAAATTCAAGGAAAACATCCATTAATTAGAATACAACCATGTAGTTTCTTTTTCGACAATCGGAAGAATAAAAAAATCAATATAAAATTCACGAGGAAAATAATTGAAATACGAGTTTGAAAAAGTTGAAAACGGAGATTCAATGTCATTTTTCATCGAAATGGGGAAAAACAGACACTACATTTTAATCTTGAACTAAAGGCTGTCAAAGTGCCTCGGAAAAAACTTTCAAAAAAATGTTCAACTATTGCAATTCAAAGGAGTACTAAAGGACTACATAGTAGATGCTAAGATGTAGAGATGGATAAAATGAGAAAGAAATGTCTTACTTTTTCTTGTTGCCTTTGATTTGCAGAAAAATCGAAAGGCAGTTCCTCAAAGAATATAGCAGCGGATAGCAGCATTGATTTGTCAATAAGATGATAAATTGAGCGAACCTGAGGCGCAGCAAGGCTCAAGGGAGTTTCCGACGTGCGCTAATTTCTAACCTGCGCTGAAAATATCTGAAATCGGCAAAAGTTTTTAATTTCCTGCCAACTTTATTGCTGAAAGTGTTTTATATTCTCATTTGAAGTCATCAAATACTATAACAAATTAATTAGTCAGAATAAAAATTTGACTTTTATTACACTTACGAATTATTTTCAAAAATGGCTGGACTTTCCGTCATAGTAGATTTTCATCGAATGAGAAAAACAGTCAGTCAGATCTAGCCGAAAAATGGTTAATTTGGCAACACTGGGTTATCTTCAACAGAACCAATGACTTTTTCGATCGAGTTCATGCAAGAACGTTGCCGTCTTGAAGATCAAAAGGCGTGGTACAGATTGTTTGCTTCATACCGTGAGCGGAAATGAATTTGACAAAACACAGAACTTTCCTTGTTTATTTGAGAAAGTAGTTTTTTTTAAATTTCTATACCTGTGAAGTAAAGAACCTGTAAAGAACCTAAATAATTCAGAGATTTCTTCATGATCTCTGAGGATCCACATTGTGAGCAGTTGTTTGACTTTCTTGCAACATGACCGGCCAATTGCCATTTGAGTTTTCTAATGGTTTCTTTGATATCTCGAACTCCTGTCTTTTCTCTTACACACTATTGTCTCATATGATACTCCCTGTGATGTTGAGCATGATTCTCTCATATGCATACAGCATGCTTCTCAGTTTGACGGTCAATCTTTTGGTTAGATACTATATTTCAGCTCCATAGGTGACAACCGAGAGGATGCATTGGTTGTGTACCCTTCTTTTGAGGACGTATGGGATTTTTCTTGTTCTTGTAAGTCGATCTTGCTCTACCAAAAGCTTCCCAACTTAGTATGCTTCGTGTGATTCCTCGCTTTATTTCTTCATTGAGGATTTCACGGAGATTTGTTCTTCTAGATGTATAAAATGGTCTAATTTTTTCAGTCGTGCATTTTCAATCTTGATCGTTGTGTCTTTGTCCTCAATATGTTTGTTGAACATGACATTCATTTTGCTGAAGCTCTTGTGAAGGCCAACTTTTGTGCTTCCTTCATTCAGTTTATTTGTCATTCCTTCGTTTTATGAAGGTAAAAATTTCAACCATTGTGGAAATCATCTACGAACACAGAAAAGGGCAAAAAGGAAGTGACGACTGAACTCGTGTAAATGACTAATTGTATTGAGTAACGTCTGTAAAAGTTCCACACGCTCACTCGATGTTGAAAACGGTGCATAAAAGCTGTGAAGAAGTTTCCTGTGAGACTAATTTTCTGAAAATACCTTTTAGTCGAATATTCGAAAAAGTAGAATAATCATTTTCGCATAAATAGTTTCGATAAATACAGTTATTTGAAAGGCTAGCTATTGCTGATAAAACAACATGATTATTTTGGCAAGTAATTTGATTCCCGATTGTCTGACTGCTAGGTCGTACGTTCAAATCCGAGTACGAGCGCATAAAAATTAAACATCTCTTTGCTTCTATCTCAATCGTGTGTGTATACAAATATATCAACAAAATCTTGAATACGTAACTGATATATACACTCATTATATATATACAAACACACACACACACATATATATAGTAGAATGTGGATTCGCTACACAAACTAGCTCATGTATCTCCCCTGTTCGGGCCTATATATGTCAGGCCTCATCAAATTCGCCTGATGAGGCCTCACACACACACACACACACACACACACACATATATATATATATATATATATATATATATATTATTGTGTCATCCACAGACAGCTGTTTCGATGTATTACATCTCTTCATTGTGGCTATAGACTTTATTATCCCATCCAGTACCGCGATGCAGAATTGAAACCTTCACTTCAAACCCGTAGGCTGATATCCTACCACTAGACTGCAGAACTAGTAAGGATGAATTTAAGCGATATACATTCGAATTACGTGGAAATCCCTCATCCACCAGAGTGCTCAATTCCTATAGAAAGCATTGCATAAGCTTAGAGTGGATGAGTTATCTCACTTAAAGAGTGCTCAACCCTGAATAAAATTGATTGTGTTTTTTTTTGTTATTTTAAAATGATATAATAAAACAATAGTTCGACATTTGTACTAAACTGGGAAAGCAAAAAAGCTTGTTGCGCGAATGATCCTGTAGAAATTGAACCAACTATACAATGGAATTCTACCTTATCAAGCTTACTCACCAGGTCCATCTCCGGTCGACTATCACCTTTTTTAGCATTTTGACTTCATTCAAGGAAAAGTCTTCAACAACCATGCAGCTGCTTAAGATGTTTCTGAATAATTCTCTGGTTACAGAATCCTATGCTTCTTGCATAAATTGACTTTTTCTAGTTGGTGAAATGTGCAAATACCGAAAATTTTCACTTGGATTAATAAATTTCATTCTAAGCTGAGATATTCGGCTATATCGTTGATTGTGGAAAAACAGCAATTATTTCTACACCAACCTAATCCATCTTCTGTGTCTGTATATGAATGTCTCAGAAAAATATCCTCGACCTATAGCACTTATACATCGATCTCCTCTTGTACAGAAATTAGTCCGAATAGATTATGATGTCATCATCATAAAAACTATCATCATTAAATAATGATGATAGTTTTCCTGATTATGAATTAGAGGGAAATAGATATACTTCTTAATGTTGTAAATCTTTTAAGTCCAATTCGGTATATCTTGTGACGTTCAAAACATAATTTATACCATTGGTTGTAAAGGATGTGGCGACGGATACAAAGGGAGAAAGCTAACCTTAAGAAAGGGATCACCGTACACAAACAACACAAAAGAGACCCAACAACAAGAATTCCTAAAGTCAATAAACATACAGTCGATGGACCCCATAACAACCAACATTTTTAGTTTTCCCCTTTTACAAAACGAAAACAGAGAGTCTCGTACAAAGAGGATGAAAAAACAACTTCATTAAAATTTTTTAACCTGCATTAAAGAGTATTTAGTTAATTTGGAGTTTCAATTAATAACATCGATCCACACTAAAGATATAAAATCGTTTGATTGATTTTCTAATTTCAAAATACTAAACACACCTTAAACCACGTTCTAATTTTTGTTCTAATTTTTTATCTTTTATTTTCACTTTTCTGTTTGAATTTTCAATTTTTGATTTTAATTTTTTAAATTTCTGCTTTGATTTCTTAAAAATATAAGACACCCTACCCGTAGAAATCAGAATAAATACCTACCTCTTGCGGAAAAAATAAGGAAAAACAAATATCCTATGCCAGACATACTGTATTTTATATACCCAGATCATGTTCATCCCTGTGACAGACCATTAATACATACAGAGAAAGAAAGGAAAAGAAATTTCCTTTCCGATTCTCATTGACATTCACCCCCTTTCATTAACAGTCTTTTATCGCCCATCGTTGGACAAAAACCTTCCCTGGGATTTGCTACACCTCTCTATTGTGGGTGTCGCGGAGCCCATATTTTCTGGACCTGTTCAGTTCGTCTCGCCATCTCGTATTCTGCCGCCCTCGGCTCTTTGTTTGATCTCTGGGTATCCACATTTTGAGTCGTGATGTCCATCGGTTGTCTGCCATTCTTGCAATATAACCAGCCAATTGCCATCTGAGTTTCCTAATAGTTTTTATGATGTCTGAGACTCCTGTTTTTTTCCTCTAATATACTGTGCTGTCTTCTGATGTTGAGCATGATTCTCTCATGTGCACGTTGCATGGTTCTCAGTTTGCAGGTCAGTCTCTTGGTTAGGTTCCATGTTTCAGCTCCATAGGTGACTATCGGGAAGATGCATTGGATATATACTCTTCTTACCAAATCATATTCACGCATACTTTTTATTTGACACAAAATTTCAGTCAAGATCCAATAACAACTGATATTCCTCAGTTCCGACAATACATCTGGATGACAACAACACGCAACCGGTCGAGGTTACCAAAACAATATCTATTTTCAGGCTAGAGAATATTTTTTTATAAAATATCGGATCTTATTAAATTAATTACTTCCAACAAGTGTGACTTTTCCGTACTTTTTACGCAAAGACATGATTTAGGTAATTAAAGCTATGTTGAAGAAGAAAATAATGGAAAGAAAGTTATATGGCGAAACAAATTTTTGACGTCTAAAATTAAAAGATTTCTTTTGAGTTTGGATACTTAAAAGTGAAAAAAGTTTTTTAAAGTTTTCAAAAATCCCTCGGATTCCAACACCTGTAAGTGAAAAGAAAAATTTTCCTCGATTTTCCCCCTAAAAGTGGGGAAAAATGACCCCTAAGTGTATGAAATAAATCACTTGGATTTCGATCTCTATAAGTAAAAAAAAAAATACCCCTCGATTTTGATCGTTAAAAATGGAAGAAATCACGTCTTCGAAAAAAAAATCTCTTCCGATTTTGACCCCAAGAAAAAAAAGAGAAGTTTCCCGTACGTTTTGACCTCTAAAAGTAAAAATTGAGAGTTCTGACTCGATTTTGACGCCTGAAACGTGAAAATAAAGTCCCTCCATGTAATCAACATAATATCCGATCCCTGAATTTTGTGTTTTGGGAAAATGCACTTTGACCGTACTACATCGAGACGTATACTTATTAGAACATCCCTATTTAAGTTATTCATGTGCAACCAATAAGCATCATGATACGAGACATGTTAAAAAATATATTTGCTTCTTTCTGACTAGAGAACGCGATCTACTTCACATTTTATTTCTGAAAAAAGATTTGAGAGAGACGAATTTAAAAAAAAATAGTCTTTTATTACATCATCAAAAAGTAAGAGATCATTTTCATCATGGATGAATGAATCCGCCCCTAAAACATATTGGGAGGATTATTTTCAAAAACTAGTGTGCCAAAACACCGGAAATCATAAGAATATTTCATGGATTTATATCAAGTAATTTTTGCAGTAGACAAGTACATGCATATATACATACATACGGACGGACAGACTTCTGGTGATTTTTAACAAGATATCTTGATACTTAGATGTGCGAGTCTGCGCTGGCGAGAGCATGTGTGTGTATGTGTGTGCGCGCGTGTCTGTGCTTGAATGCATGAGCGTTTACGTAAGCATACGTACGTTCTTTATTTCTGCAAAATATTTTTTAATCTCTTCCTGTGTTTGAACACTGCTAATTGGCTGGTGCATTTCTTTATTTTGATCAATTTTTTCTGCACTTGCGCATCCTTACAGGTTCTCTTATCAGGGGCGATGATAGTGTCGAGATTAGCTTTGTTATCATTGGCCAGCCCAATGAGTCAATAGGGTTTCGCCATCTGTTTCTAACTACCCGCGGGGAATACAGGCGTAAATTTGATTAGCAATAATCCTTATGCCTAGTTAAACCATTATAAATGGAATCATTTCTTTATCATTTGAAATTCACTGATTTCTTCTTACTATCACCCGAAAATACTGTTTTCTTAAATGTGATAAATTTTATGCAACAACCTTACTACTAACATTGACATATATACATACATATATATATATATATATATATATATATATATATATATATAAGTGTGTGTGTTTGTGTATCTATGATATCTATATATGTCTCATTATATTCATATATTTCTCTCTCTCTCTCTCTCTCTCTCTCTCTCTCTCTCTCTCTCTCTCTCTCTCTCTCTCTCTCCTGGTATAATCCTTTGAAACTCAGGGAAAAGGAATCCTGGTCGCATCTGCTTATGTCTCTTTCACACTAATGCCTTTGGAAAATGCAAGAACCAATATTCCCTTGCATTGTCCTGTCGTGACTTATCTTGACTATCTAATATGGCACAGAGAATAGGGTGAACGTGAATGCATAGACAATCTACCCTCTGATAATTCCTTTAAATACCAAAGCAGTTACAGCTATCAGGCAGTTTCAAGCAAGTATATATATATATATATATATATATATATATATATATATGTATATATATACATATTGAACGAATAGTTACGGCTCGGTCAGCATTATAGTTAAATTCGAAATAGAAAACCGTATTGCAAACCATAGCACTTGGCAATTGAAAACCGAACCAAAAATTTAATTTTGAGGGGAATCTTCTACAAAAAAAAAACGTTTTCTCTAACCATTGGGTAAGTGTATTCCAAGTTTTACTATGGATGATGAGGACTGAGTGAAATTTAGATACATGCATGTAAATGTCAAAACATATTATTAACCTGAATCTAGCTACAGTGTTTTAACCGGTCTTCAATAGGTAGTGATGATCAATTCTATTAAGTATTTCATTTAGATAAAACGTCGTTCGATGAAAAAATGTGCCGCGATGCCACTCGGAGGTTCCCTTGCGAGAAGAGATGACACAGCCAGGAAGATGCATATTCATTAAATTTATTTTGATGGTTATACGTCATTACATATTGCATATTTATTACATATCATTCGATCATCCGATTACTACGGTCAGAAAGTTGGTAAATGCCGTCTATTATAAAAAAATGTTTCATTCAAATTAAGTGACAATGTTAGTATTGAGATAAAAGAAATAATTGAACAGAAAGTACTGGTTCATTATAGTTGAATTGTTGATAGAACCCTTTGAAAACGTTTTGGGTAAAACCAAATATTCCAAGTTTTTTTTGCTAGATCAATGAAGAATGTGTAGTGAGAAATACGGTACACAAGTTTGCACAACGAACAAAGGAAAATAAACTGTTAGCTTTAGTGGTAATTCCTTGTTGGATCCGTTGGCCAATCACAGACTCTCTCATGGATTGTTTTGATTCTCCTAGGCAATCATTGGGAAGCGTAAAAGTAGTAGGTACGAAAAAATTAGGAAAAAAGAATTTGGTCGAGCCACACCAGGGTTACCCCAATGAACAGAAATTAAGGGTTCAGTTTTGCAGTGCAGTTGCATTGTAAATAAAACCGCCCTCTGAAACATCGTTTTGAAAAAATAAATAGTCTAAGCCCTTTCCAAAACTCCACTGAGTATGCTTATTAATACTACACTATACTAGCTGAAAACCCCAGCGTTACCTAAGGGTAATAACTTAAAATATGATCAAACAGGAAACATATTTTTTTATATATTTCTACTTACACAACACATCCAATGAAAAAAAAAACATTATTTACTTTTGATGAATACAGAATGTATGGGCTCTGCAATGCCTATGACATTTAAATTTGGTGAATCTTGGGAAAGGTCTATGTCCAACGACGGACGCTAACAGACTGATGATAATGTATGAAAAACTAGCTGTGATGGAAGAAAAATTTAGATGCACAAAAAAGAACAAATGATGTCCCTGCTTAGTTTAACTTGGCTTCTGAATACACTTTCTCCTATTTGGTGTCAGCATCCAACCATAGAATAATAAATATTGAACTGTCCATAGGAAAAGCACGGAGAACCACGGGTGAAGGTCAACGAGCCTGAGAGATGGTCCTTGTGCGTTGTTACAATTTCCAAAAATGATTTTTGATGGCTTCAAGTGACCTTAAGCATCATCTTCACGTTGTCTATAATTTTCGTCGTATAAAGATGTACAGAATTTGCATAATACATGCAATATCAAGGCCAACAACTTGGATTTTTTTCTTGAAATAATCAGAAATGACATACGGTGATATCAAATGACCCAAGTGTCAGGATCATATTTCTAAATACTTCAGCAACAGAAACAATCTACTTCTATGCAAAATATCAGTACTGTAAGTTCGAAATTGTGGCTAACAACAACAAGATTGACTAGAATTGACCAAAAATTACCTCAGGTGGTCTCAATGAACTGTTAGTATATCGTATTGCCTTTGACCTTTATAAAAAGGATTCACCTCTCTGCAAAATTTCAGTTCCATAGGTGCGAAACTATTTTTTTAAAAATTGAAAAATTGAGTAGAAATGACCAGAGTTGACCTCAGATTACCTTGAATGACCAAACTCACCTTTGCATAGCTTGTTACCTTCGGTGCAAGATGATGTACCCATAAGCTCAATTTCAGTATTCTTGGTTTTAAATTGTAGTCCGTAGCTCCACATTGTACATGACTTTTGCCATAGAAAAGTGTACCTCTATGGTCAATTCCAATTTCATTGGCGCTAAATTGTTTTTGAATAACCTGAAATTACCCCTAGTGACTTTAAATGAACTCAGAAGTCAGTGTCACATAAATTGAGGTCAGTGTATATTTCAAGTTGACCTCTCCACAGGCTACATGCAAAATATTAGATCAATGGGCCATGTTTTTGTGGAGAAAAGGCATGAATAAACAAACAAAAGGCTCAAACATCAGTGTACATCTTTATGCATATATATGCATATATATATATATATATATATATATATATATATATATATACAAATATACACACATATATATATATATATATATATATATATATATATATATATATATATATATATATATATATATATATATATATACGAATTTAGTTGACAATCAGGAAAGAAAGTAATCGAATGTAAATTAGAATGTATTCTGTTCACATGTTTTGCCTGAGTGGTAAGTGCGAATACGTTATCACAACTCGTTGGTGGCAAACTCTAAGTATTTTGAAATTGTGAAGGAACATGATGCTCAAATGGATTTAAATATTCGAAAACATTTATAAAAATAGAGGGCATACATATATATATATATATATATATATATATATATATATATATATATATATATATATATATATATATATATATACATATATATATATATATATATATATATATAATCGATTATATTGACTGCAGTCTTTGTTACATTTTAGTTAATCATTCAATGATGCATGCATATAACTTTTTTTTTAACTCATGATGATTCTCTGTCTTGCCACCATAGAATAGACCTAATAAAAAGAGAACAATCCAGTTTTTCACAAATACTAACAATCACATTACCTCAAAATACATGCAATTTTGTGATTCTTTCAATGTGGTCATATCGAAATATTGCCTTTCAACAGTGTAAAGCCAGAAGCCATATGGGGCCAAATCTGAACTGTAGAGGGTGCTGACAAACCTGAATTTTTGCAAAATCAGGCGTGAATAATTAACAGGTTCGGTCATTGTGGATGAGGCGGTCACATGGTACACTATCGACTGAGCATCTTTTTTACTTTTCCAAATGATAATTGTAATGATATTATGTCTTATCTTTATTGCACCATTTATGCCACTAATTGTTACCATTAATAACAAAATTATCAAGTGGAGTTTAATAGAACAAATATAGCAGCTATAAAAGTCCCAAATGGGAAATCATTACATCAAAGATCGTTTTATACGCGTTAGTGTAATGCTTCATGACTGTTTGTTTTTTTTTGTTTTTATTCCTATGTTATGGTTTGCAGATAAAAGAAGAAAAAAAAAACTCTATTCAAGACCTACGACGTTGTGAATACAATTTTTGACAACATTTTGCAATATTTCTCTACGTTGGTTTCTCTTCCCAATTGATTTTGCAGTTTAATCCCCGTTAAAACGTCTGAAACAAAAATGAATAATAATTTCATCAAAAATAAAACAAAAAATATATCGTCTGAAATGCAAAATAATTAATCGGGAAATGAAAAGATATTTATAAGGAGTGTATATATTTCAAAACAGTTATAAAATCTCTATAGTCTGCCTTCTTTATTTTTATTTTTATTCCCTGTACTTTCTTTTATCTCGAATATTACTTTTTTAAAGGAATAATATGGCATAGTGTGACATAAAAAGGAAAAAATACACCATTAACATATTTTAATCTGGTCATAACATGAATTTTCTGGTGTTCTTAGAAACTGCGACCGGTTTACGTCAGAGTTACAAAAAAATACGATATACATAAAAATAACAAATTGAAAAAATGTATTTTCTTCTTGCAAGCAGAATCTTCCGATTAGGAATAGTTATACGTCACAAGTTCCATGTTTTTTACCATAAGATATTTTACGTATGAAACTGCAGTTACGCATCTTATGAAAATGCAATATTACACGTACACATACACTGGTGTTTGTGTTGTATTTAATAAATTGAAAAGTGACAATTCCGATTCTTTCCAAATTGAACAAAGCATGATATTGATCCATAATCTATAGTCCAAGAACGCAATCCAGGGTTTTCGGCCCTCTATACCATGTAGTGGGGGCACCCATGTTTTCCAAAAAGCTTTATAATTAGTAGCTTATTAAGCCTTTTAGAGCTCGCCTGCGTTGAGGTGCAGGTCAACAAAAATAAAATTTGTAAATATCAAGTAAATTCTGCTTCAGCATTCACAATCGAAATGGAGGACACAGAACTCGAGAAAGTAGACCACTACATCTACCTAGGGCAACGAATCTCCATGAGACCCTCAAAAGAAGAAGAAATCAAGCGAAGAATCACACTAGGATGGCAAGCCTTTGGCAGAGCTAGCTCAACCTTCAAAAATAATAAGATCCCATTAATCCTAAAGAGAAGGGTGTACAACCAATGCATCCTCCCAATAGTCACTTATGGAGCTGAAACATGGAACTTAACCAAGAGACAGACCCGTAAGCTGAGAACCATGCAACGTGCACATGAAAGAATAATGCTGGGCCTCACATGGAGAGACCACAAAACAGCACAGCACATCTGGGAAAAGACAAGAGTTAGAAACATCATAGAATCCATAAAAAATCTCAAATGGCGGTGGGCTGGCCACGTTGCAAGAATGGCTGACAATCGATGGATATCACGACTCACAACATGGATTCCCCGAGACCACATGCGCAACCGAGGCCGGCAAAATATTAGATGGAGAGACGAGCTAGACAAGTTCAGAAAGTACTGGCTCCGTGACGCCCATAAAGTGTGGTAAATCCTGGGGAAGGTCTATGTCCAACGACGGACGCTAAAAGATTGATGATGATGATGATGATGATGATGATGATGATGATGATGATAATTTAGCTTAGTTTGACGCAAGGTCAGTTTAGTGAGGTGCCCAGTGGGGAACAGTATCATTACAAGAGTAATGTTCAGCATTACAAGATTGTAACCATTACTGCATTTGTGAAACTTGGGATTTCATGAAACGACTGAAATATTCTGGGATCCTTAGAGATTTCACGGAATCACTGTTCTTACAACCTTACTCTAACAGCGGTGCTCATGATTTTGGCTATTTCTTGTCATCTACATACCTCAAGGCGATGCAGTACGAATATCCATTATTGTTATATTATTACCTCTGATTATTGTTTTTTAATTACAAATAATTTGATATAAATTAACAATGACATGACCAATCGGGGTCTTGAAGAATATATCAGTATTATACAAGCTTGTAACTGGGCTCACACCTAAGCCAGGATGTGAATGAATCAATTTATTTACCAGTCAAACTACGACACCCACCCTAAATGATTCATATGCAATCCTTCTGTTAGCTGATGTAATGAACGTGCAGGATCGCACATGTTCAAACGGCTATGAATGACTCAGAAGGTAAAGAACCACGATACAACCCATCCTCAACCCATCTACTTTGGTCATCTCCCATTCTCACCCCCCACCTCTCTCTCTCTCTCCCTCTCTCTCTCTCTCTCCATGTATATATATATATATATATATATATATATATATATATATATATATATAATATGCACGTTCACTCTAATAATGTTACGTTCGAGCTTCAATGGACATATAAATGCATCGATTCTAAACTACTAGTGCAACACGCCTAATGAAAACCTTCGTATGCACAATTATATACGTACTCTGTCCAGTGAGAGCGCAGACAGCATTTGTACATCATTTGTTCAACCACGGTCACTGCCAGGCTTCCGTTCACTCCTTTGATGTCTGGCCTTTCACAAAGAGAGGGAGAGAGGGGGTAGAGGTAGAACAGCGTACCTAAATTTCCAATCCAATATATGCAACGCGTACATCGACCAAGCAGGGTTGCCCAGCCAGGCCCGACCTTCCTTTCCAATTTCATGTTTGATCTTGGAGGTTTAGTTGCACTCTAGTGCCTTTATGGTTTGACACTCTAATGTTGCTACAAAGGATGTTGCAACAGTTTCGTGTTGTATCAAGTGGGCTTAATAATATTCTAAAAAAACTTCCACTGGAAAGGTGTAATTGTCGAAGATGACCGCCAAATATTCAAATGCCTATAACTCGTTCAATATTCATCCTAGACAAGTTTTTTCCACGTGTTTTTGTAGTATAAGTTATACTTATTAACATATCAAAAGCCTACCAAAGTTTGACCAATGGAAAGGTTCAATTTTCAAGATGATATCCAAGATGGCTACCAAATTTTTAAAATGTCCATTACTCCTTCATAATTGATCCTAAACAAGTTTTTTTGGTGCCTAACCCTATATTTTAAGGATCTAGGGATTTATACTTATAAAAATATATTTATTATATTTAAATCATAGTAGAGTGATTGCAATAACCAAATGATAACGAATCGTATTATATTTCATTCTTATCTATGGCTAAATAACACCAAAGGAAAGGTAATCAATAAGTTTCTGCTAATCGTTAAGCATAAAAAGTAGGATTGAAAAATCCTGGAGAGGGATGGGCTCTATAAGGTTTGTCACCACCAACAATGCATTTCTACTAATCTTACTAGACGTTGGAAGGGCCCCCAAGTATCCAAGTCCTATGGCCCCCAAATCTGTAGCTACCCGTCTGCTGTAATCATAAATGGTTCTGTGTTCTCGACTTGTGAGTTTACATTGTTTTTCAATGGATTGAATTCCTGACTCTCCACTTCGTTAAGTTCTTTTTTCTAAACAGGTATTCACGCTTATTAATACCTTTCACACTACATTCAGTTTAGCATTATGATAGCAACTCTATACCATAATACAGTCGATACTTTAACAAGTTACAACGCCTGCATCTAGATCTCATGAAAGATTCGTTCCTGTCATTCTCCAAGCCAATGATGTAGTTGCAAGTCTCGAAACCCTAGAGATTATACAGATCTGCAAATTACGGTTTTTTGTGATCAGTGCTGTGGGTTTTCCAGTAAGCCACAATTCCTTGAACCACGTTGATGAAAAATACGTATATAATCGCTTATCTACATATTTTTAGTACTTTGAATATCAATGGAATTATTGATATGGCAAGATTTCATATTCCTTATATTTATGCTAAAATGAAACTAAGTATAGGAAATTAATTGCAAATTTGCATGTGAAATGTAAAAGAAGTGTTGCATCAAGTATTCAGTATGCATATTTATATATTTTACATACATGCACGAATTAGTAAAGTATTCTTAAGGAAAAAGTTCGCTCATTTTTACGAAGTGTGTGTATAGGGCACTAGAAGCCCAACATGTATTTCATTTTAGTTGAGATATTTGTCTGATTGTGAAAGAAAAATACAATTAAGTACTGCTCTTTACGATGGAATTCGTCTGCCAGTCATTCACGAATACGACTACTTGCCATACTTGAATATCCCGGATGGGTTGTGTATCTAGTCGAGTATCAAATTAAATACAATAATTAGATATCTATGCGAAGCTGACTCATATAGAATCAAAAGTTTGGAATATAAGTATCAATGGGTTGTTTTTGTAAGTAAATTGAAGCCATTAGACAGAATACTTTTCTAAGGAAATATGCACGAGGTCTGTCCAGAAAACCTCTTGCCATTCTAAATACCTCGAAAACCGGTTGTTCGGCTTTGATGTAACTTGACAACAGATCAATATGGACTTTATTGCGCACGTGTGAATAGATACACCCAGAGGTTACTCAGTCGGCAGTGAGACGCCATCTAGTAAGTGTACTATGTTCTCTTTCACAATCCCATTATTGATCTCAGCAGGATTTGTTGATAAAACATAGCATTATATTGGTCTGTCACCAATAACAACCCAAATCTTGATTTGGCTCGCAGTGAGCTTTGCTTTTTCTAACGCCAAAAAAACCGTTGAAAGGACATGGATCCCTTACTCTCTACGCTCTGTTCCATCAAAATATAACTTGGCAATTTCCTGTATTTGGCATACTATGATAGTTAATGGAAAATGAAGTAGTTTGGTGAGTACTACAGCAAACAACTCTCCTACAATTGCCCTGTCTCACCAGGTAGTGACAACTGAAAGCTGTTACAACTATTTTCAACCAACATTTATACTCTTCAATTTTTCCTTTTCTTTTTCTTTTTTTAGATATTACAAACAACAACAATAGCAATCAGATGATAACCCATCGTACACATTATAAAAATGAAATAGTCTATGTACCAAGAGCGATTCATTGCCACTTAAACTCCAAGTCTAGATAGTCATCATTTCAGGTGGCAACCGAATATTAGCGTCTTAACCAGACGAGCCTTATCCCGTGCATTTATCTTTGAAGAGTTTTTCGTCAGTAACTCACCAGCACGACTCCTTCTATTTAAAGGAAAGTTTAACATTTGTTCGTTCTGATAAAGTTATATGATATTAAGAACGTGAGATGTGGGCGGCGATTGGTCGGTCTGTCGACCGGGCTGTCAGATTCGGATGAGGCTAGGTCGGGAGATGGACTGGCTGTTTACTTTTAACGATTCTCTACCTTACGTCAGCCGACATGACCTGCACAGGGGGCGGGGGCGAGTGAATAATTGCCTATAAAGTGTAAACTCGAATCTCTCGAGTGAAGTGAGTAAGTGGGCAAGTGTGTAAGTCGCCATTGGACCAGAAGGCACGGCAAACTATACGTAAAAGTGAGATGTGCTCATAAGAAAGATTTGGATTTGATTATGGTACCCATACAGTATCAAGTTTGGTAAGGTATAAATACTATCGTCAATTAAGATGATTGGTACCACAGAGGCTTGGTGTAGAGTTAAAGGAGGCAGTCCTGTTCCAAACAAAAAAAAATTGCCTCTTCATTATGGCGAAGGGGTGCAAATACATACATACATACATACATACATAATGTTCTCTCTGAGTGCTCCAAGAATGCGACCTCGAGCCAAAGTTGGGCAAAAACAATAAATACCTCTTATTACATAATTTAAAATACATATTCAAACAGACGCTAATGAAGAAATGTTCGAGCGTATAATGAGTAGAGAGGTGCCTGTATATATCATCATCAACAGCAGCAGTCATAATATCCACATATGATTTTTTTATACATATAAATATACGTTTTTTTAATGTATATATATCTTTATATAAGTATAAACATATTTATATGTATGTATATTCTTATATGTATGTAATTTTTTTCTGGGAAGTATTTTTTTAAAGATTTTTGTAGGGAACTATATTTTGCTCAGCCCCGAAGTTCATCATCATTATCATTCTTTTAACGTCCGTCGTTGGAAATATACCTTCCCCACGATGTGCCACACTTCTCTATCATGGGCGTTGCGGAACAAGTACTTTCTGAATTTGTCTAGCTCGCCCCTCCATCTGATATTCTGCTGGCCTCGGTCGCGATGTCCATCGCTTGTCTGCCATTCTTGCAACATGGCCAGCCCACTGCCATTTGAGTTTTTGATGAATCCTATGATGTGTCTGACTCTTGTCTTTTCCCGGATTTACTGTGCTGTCCTGTGGTCTCTCCATGT
>OY735209.1:44004646-44107146 GCA_963457665.1 Thysanoteuthis rhombus | reverse complement strand
CTAAAAAAAATATCTGTTTTTCTTTTTTTCTTGAATATTGATTCTGTTTGTTTTTTCTTGATATTTAACTCTGGTGGAATTTCAAATTATCAAACGACATTGTTTTCTAAATTATTAAACTCGTTATTTCTAAATATTTGAACCTGTTTGTTATCTAAATAAATAAATCTAGTCGTTTTCTAAATAATCAACCTGGTTGTTTCCTAAATGACTAAATATTGTTGTTTTAAAGAGGAATTAAACCTCGGTGTTTTTCTAAATAATTAAACATCGTTGTTTTCTTAATTAAACCGTGTAATTTTTTGAATAATTGAATTTGGTTGTTATCTATATCATTAAATTAAGTCGCTTTTTAATAATCAAACCTAGTCGTTTTTTAAATAACCAAACATCACTTTTTTCTAAATAACTTAGAAACTATTTTCTGAATTATTTGTTAATCGCTGTGTGCTAAATAATTCAACCTGGCTGTTCTCTAAATAACTTATTATCGTTGTTTCTAAATAATTAAACATCGTTGTTTTCTAAATAATTGAATTTGGTAGTTATTTGAATGATTAAATCTAGCTGTTTTCTTAATAATTAAACCTAGTTGTTTTCTAAATAACCAAATGTCACTATTTTCTGAATAATTTGCTAATCGCTGTTTTCTAAATTATTAAACCTGGCTTTTTTCTGCATAACTGAAAAGTGTTGTTTTTAAATAATTAAACACCGTTATTTTCTAAATAAGTAAACATTGTTCTTTTCTGAATAGTTGAATCTGGTTGTAATTTACAATATCAAATCTTGTAATTTTCTAAATAATGAAACCTAGTTGTTTCCTAAATAAGTAAATATCGCTGTTTTCTAAATCATTTGTTAATTACTGTTTTCTAAATAATTAAACCTTGTTGTTTTCTGAATGATTTAATATCGTTGTTGTTTTTTTGAATAATTAAACCCCCCTATTTTCTAAATAGTTAAGCCTCGTTCTTTTCTAAATAATTAAACATCATTGTTTTCTAAATTACTAGAAATCGTTGTTTTCTTAATGATTAAACCTGATTGTTTTTAAATAATTGAATCTGGTCATTTTCTAAACAATTAAAAATCGTTGATTTCTAAATAATTAAATCTGGTTGTTATGCAAATAATTGAACACCGTTGTTTTCTAAATAATTAATTCTGATTAAATAAATAAAAAAAACATTCCAAATAAGGAAATTATTCTGCACTCTTTAATGCAAATTTACCAACCTGAATGAAAAATGACTCATTTTAAATCATTTATCGATCATTAAAGTACACGTAACAAAGTAAAGTCCTGGAAGGCTGGAACATAGCAATCATAATGCTTTTACATAAAAAAAGGAAACTCGAAAGACCTCAACAACTAAAGACCTATAAGCCTACTCAACTGCATGTACAAATTTGTCACAAAATCATCACTAACTAGATCACAAAAACATTAGATGAAAACCAATAACGGTAATAAGCTGGCTAAGAAACTATTCAGCCATGGATCTTCTCCATTCAGTAAATCAGCTGAAAGAAAAAGCAGCCGAATACAAAATACCACTCGCTGTAGTATTTATAGACTTTGAACTCCTTCAACAGGCTACATAAAGACTCTAAGCTAATCCAGCTCCAGATAAGGGGTAAACAAGGTGATACCAGCTTACATAGATTCTTCACAGCTTGCCTCAGGATGATCTTCCAAAACCTAGACTGGGAAAATAAAGGAATCAAAATAGACGGTGAATATCTGATTTGCAGACGACATCACCCTTTTCGCAGAAAACCTACATGACCTCCACGTAACACTAGATGAACTAAACGAAGAAAACCAGCCTTCACATGAACTTCAGCAAAATGAAGATTATGTGCAACAACCACGTCGGAACACAACGATGAAAATCGAAAACACATAACTGAAGTAGATCACTGCATCTACCTTGAACAACGAATTTCTATGAGACCCTCAAAAGAAGAAATCAAGCGAAGAAATACTCTTGGATGGCAAGTTTTCGGCAGAGCAAGCCCAACCTTCAGAAGCTAGAAGATCCCAATAATCCTAAAAAAGAAAGGTATATAACTAATGTATCCTCCCGATAGTCACCTATGGAGAAAAAATATGAAACTTAACCCAGAGACTGACATGTAGATGACGTGTGCGTGACAGAATCACGCTCAACATGGAGAGATCACAAGACAGCACAATATATCAGGAAGAAAACAAGAGTCTGAGACATCATAGAATCCACTAGAAAAATCAAATGGCAATGGGCTGGTCATATTGCAAGAATAGCAGACAACACGGATCCCAAGAGATCACATGCATAACCGATGCCGGCAAAATACAAGATGCAGAAACGAACTAGATTAATTCAGAAAGTATTGGCTCTGCAACCCCTAGAGAGAGGGGGAGAGAGGGAGAGAGAGAGAGAGATGTGGCGAATCCTGGGGACGGTCTATGTCCAACGACAGACGACGACGACGACGACGACGATGATGATGATGATGATGATGATGATGATGATGATGATGATGATGAAAGTAAATGTAAAGTACGATACAAATGTTTACTTTTGATTCTTTCATTATTTTAAATAATCATAGATTTTATAGAAAAAATAGTATGAAAAATGTTCCTATTTTGATTTTTTTTTCTTCAACTATCAGAATCCTCCAAATGGAGGGGCTTCAGAATTCGAGGTATTCTTTGAAGGTAATTCTATATACATATCTGTCTATTCCACCCCAACACTCGTACTTCTTTTTCAACTGGAAATAATACAAATGGAGTCAAATAAGACTGCAGGCAAGTAACAGGAAACTGAATGCCAGCCAAATTGATAACACTACTTCTTGATAGCTTTTTCAAGAGTTAGGCTACACCCATGCCTTTTATTGACATTGCTAGATGTTAAATAACTATTATATACAACGCGTGTGTTACTACTCTGTAATCTTGTCGACTTCGACTTCCCCATCTCCCAGAGATTTTCCAAAAAAAAGTATCTTTTTGTTTCTTAAGAAAAAGGGGAAATCATATATAGGCTCTATTTTCTACTCATTTTGCAATGTCTCCTTTTTGAAATTTAGTAAAAGTAATTGTAAGCGGTAGAGTACTGCAAGATATTCACCGACAGCAGTTCCATTCAACGATAAAGGAGTAAGACAGGGTGATACCAGCTCAAACGAAATCTTCACAGCTTACTTTGAGATAATCTTCCCAAACCTAGAATGGGAACACAAAGGAATCAGGATAGTTGGTGAATACTAAAGTAACCTCAGATTTGCTGACGACATCGTCCTCTTTACTGAGAGCCTTCATGATCTCTAAATAATGTTGGACGAACTGAATGAAGCAGACAAGAAAGTTGACCTTTACATGAACTCCAGCCAAACAAAAGTCATGTGCAACAGACATGTTGGAGACAAAGACACGGCGATCGAAATCGAAAATGCTACCGATAGTCACATATGGAGTTGAAAGTTGGAACCTAACCAAATGATTGACCCACAAACTGAGAACCATGTAACGTGCATACGAAAGAATCATACTCAACATCACATGGAGCGATCATAAGACAACAGAATATACAAGAGAAAAGGCAGGAATCTGAGACATCATTGAAACTATTGAAAAACTGAATTAGCAATGAGCTGGATATGTTGCAAGAATGTTGGACAACTGCTGGACATCACGAATCACAACGTGGATCCCCAAAGATCAGGTGCGAGCGTGTGGCCGACACGAATTAAGATAGTGTGACGAGCTAGATAAATTCAGAAAGTACTGGCTCCACAATGCCCATAATAGAGAGGTCTGGCCAAGGTCTAGGTCAAACGACAGATGCTATCAGACTGATGATGATGAATGAATTGTAAGCGATACTCAAGACTAACAAAGCAATAGAAGGAACCATAGACCTATATGCGAAAACTCTAGCCAATCAAAGAGCCACTGTGCGCTGTCAAACTATGTTTTGATCGCATGGTGATGGAGAGTCTATTCCGTTATTTGGACGGTGTTTGAATTAAGGTAGAAGTCAGGATTTTGAATGCTTGTTTATATAATATCCACGAAACAAAATCCAATGTCTTTCATTTGGCATTGCGCCGTACTAAGTTAATCTCAGTATATATCAAAGGAAACACGCGCAGACATCCTATCCGACTGTTTTATGAACCCGGTCTTATGCTGGAGTTTGCAAAATCCAACTAAGATTGTGATATATATGAGGATCGTTATCCATTACTCACCTGATAAAATTGACATTCTAACAGATGTTATTAACTTAAGGGTGTTCACTTTGAAGAAGTTATTTACAGTCGTTATTTGTTCATGTTCAAGCCTTTAAAAATAGAAAAATAAGTAATACTGCAAAGATATAAGCCAAATGGTTGAATACATTATATGGGGTTTGTCCAAATGCGTCAGACATTAATTATTTTTCGTTTGATCATTAAAGTTGAGAAAATTGTGTCAAGGAGAAAGCCAGAGGAAAAATGCTCAGAGTAAAGTTCACTTTTTTCTCCTAAATCAAAATAAAAGAAGCCCGGATTGGGGGTAAATTCTATCTTCTTTTTCGTGAAAAGCTAATCAGTGAATTAAGCAAGCCGTGATATAGTTACTTTACGACGATCTGACAATGCAACAATATGGCATGATCTTCAAGGAACGGAAGAAAAAGATAACAAGTTCTTTCAACCATAAGAGTGTTTCTCACGTAATCCATTATTTCTTGCACGAATTTTTAAAAAAATTCCCGTTGACTTGCGTCAGAGCTGATCATCGATTGCTGTACTGAAGCAGAAAAGGCAACCGGTCTCTATGCGCTTGTAAATTAACTCATCTTGTAGCTACACGTACCTGTATTTTCAGAGTATATTTTTTTATCATACATCACGAGTGTATACGGTGAGAGCAAAAAGTATCTGATTCATTTCGAAAAGGTGATTTTAAGACATTTATACTGCTTCAGAATTGACAGAACTCGGACCAAAGAATAAAAATTCAAAAAAGAAAAAAATATTGAGACAGGATTGAGTATTGAAAAGTTATGAGAAATCTTTGGTGAAAATTCTGCCAATTTTGAAAGTGTATACGTCTGTTGAAAAAAAACATTTTGAAATGTATTAGATACTCTTTGTCCCCACTGTATGTCTGCAGCAATAAGTTAATTCAAAAAGTTAAAGCTTCTTCAGAATTTCTTACACAAATTACTACTTTCAGTGTTACAAGATTTTAACAAAATCTTACACTCACTGTAATTTCAGCACATGACAGAAGTATTTTTTCTTACATTGATATCATATGTTATTTTTCAGTTTAAACTCTGATGCATTACAAGAAAAATAACTAAATAAGAGTTCTTTCTACGATTAAACGGACTGTGGTTATTAATTTATTCAAGTTATTAATGATTTATTCAAATTATTAGTAATTTTTTCAAATTATCAACTAATTTATTCTAGTGTAAATTCTACGACGTATGTTAGCATCCTATGATCATAATTAATTTATGTTCATGATAAAAAAATCATATTACGGAGACAGTAAACATTGTTCATCAGATAGTTTCACTAAATATGAGATTAGATGGCTCCAAATAACGTGCTGGTACGCTATCAAAATCTGATTTACTCGAAGAAGAGGTGAGTGGGTTTGACTATATTCAGTATTTGGATGAAACTTGGAAATATTACCTAACTCGAGCACAATATTTGGCCGTTTGATTACGTACAAGCAATGTACTTCCATTTTATACGTATCACGTAGAAAAACATTTTTCCCTTCTCTCTCTCTCTCTCTCTCTCTCTCTCTCTCTCTCTCACTCTCCGCCCCCCTTTCTTCTTTGTTTCTCCATTCATACGTAAGTGAATGTGTGCGTTAATCAATACATGGAATTATTCTTAATTTTCAAAATTTCCCACGGCACAATTTTCCGTGTGAAAAATATCCCCCTATTTTCGACATTTCATTTTTCTCGGCCAACTTTATTACTTTTTTTTAGTGGAAAACGTGAAATTGCACGTGGCTAATTATTGGTTGTACAGTTGAATTCTATTGTTTTTGAGACATTTGCATTGGGCCTTCTCGACTGTTGCTTAATGATATGGCATAATTTCTCAAAGTGCTGCCAGCCGAATCGACCGATGAGACGAAATCAGGTTTGGTAGGGCGTAACTACACCTTTGGTTATATATATATATATATATATATATATATATATATATATATATATATATTGTCATTATTATTATTATTATTATTATTATCATTATGTCATCTACAGATAGCTGTTTCGATATATATATGTGTGTGTGTGTGTGTGTGTGTGTGTGCGTGTGTGTGCGCGTGTGTGTGTGTAATTATTAGATTAAATCAAATGATAGAGAAGGGATTAAATTAAATTGAGATTTACGGGAAATGAGTAGCGAATTCTCATTGAAGAATATTTTTCCTTTCAATTTTACTTTCTCTCAACTCATTACACCCTAGAACCATCCAGAAATGTATTAGTTTTTGCATAAAAGATTTTCCCAAGTCTATTTACAATGTGACTATAATAATAGATAAGGCACACTCTTTCTGCCATCTTATCAGAAGTACAGGATGGATAAAAAAAGTATGACGACGAAATAACACCGAGATATAATTGGGAAGTAAGAAACGCTAAGACTCACCCTAACACAAACCTTGATTCCAACTCCAACACTAATCCTAATCCTTACCCAAATGCTAATCTTGACACTAACCCTAATATTCACTATTTTACACCAAATGTATTTAGTCACTTTTGCCCTACAGTAATGGATTTCGTCAAGGTTGATTAGGCTGATGACACTTACCGAAAGATTTTCAATGATGTAGAATTTTCCCATCGGAATAGACTTGTTAATGGATGTATGAACAGCAGTATCAACGTATTTAAAGGGAATGAAAGAATACTAAGTGTTGTGCTCACCATATTTGGATTGGCAGACATGAGCCATTAACGGATCTGTATCTAGTAAGTTAACCTTTTTCTGTTGTTCCAAAGTATTTGGGAATCGTTTAGGAAGCGTCAAGCGATCCTAACATACAGAGATAAAATCGCTCTAACAAACGTATTATTATACATAGATTTAGAGGACAGTTGTCCTCATTTTTGATTGTTTTTCTTTTGGACACAACGTTTCGGGCGTTGTAACCAACAGCCTTCTTCAGGAGTGTGCCGTGAATGAGGGGTTGAATGTTGGGACGAGAGTTTTCCCATGATATCTTGTGATCTCTTCATGTGATGCTGAGCATGAGTCTCTCCTGTGAACGTTCGTAGCTATCATAAAGGTGGTTTTGAAAGTTTTATTCAATCCTTTCGGAGTCGCAAAGATTTTGATAACTTTACGTGTCACCATCTTGGAATAGTACGGGGCAGGTAACCAGTATTGCACTGAAGAAATGGTAAGTGGCAAGGGGAAGTTAAGCCCCCTTTTCTGAAGGTCTGACATTCCTTATTTATTATGTATTTTAGAATGCTAGGGAGATGACTCAGCGGTTCTCATTTGTAAACATGTACATACATATCTAATGAAAATGTATGTTTTGGAAAAGTATCTTTTCACGGAATAGATTAAACTAGCTTTTTCTAAGAAGTTATTTTCTATCAACACCTGAATTTGGAATAAAACAGCACCACCGTATCTCAGCATTTCGCGGTATGTTGTCGAAAATGACTTTGAAATTCTTTCCTGAAATAATAAACTCTCTATAGCTTTAACCTACGCAGATGTTAACACCGTTGTCGTTAAGTTTATTACGAAGAACTAAAATTCAATGAGCATTGATAAGAAGTTTCAATGTTATAAATTCATTTAATAAAAACTTCTATCTTCTAGAACCAAGGAAGATTTTCAGTCTTTGTTCATTTAGTTTTTTAAAATCACTTAATTATGAGAAGAGGAAACAAAAACAGTTTTTTTTCTTGGTACTCACAAAATTAAAGATACCCACGTGATCTAAATATCAACTAAATGTTGTACCTGTGGTTAGAATGTAGAATGGTGGCTCAGGACTCTGCCCCGCCCCAAGCAAATAGTAAATTCGACCACGATTATTCTCCAGCAAGTATGAATATTTCTTTTAAAAAAAGACAAAGATGTATTTTGAAGGGTATTAGCCGTAAACTTGTTCTAGATGGATGATTAGAGAATACTTTTACGAGGCATTTTTTGTGAGCTCATTCCTCGCAGAGTTGGTTTAATCCAACAGAATTCTATCGATAAAATCAATCTTCAACTCATGAGATTCGCTGTATAAGAGATCTATAACAACTATTACGACCACTGAGCAACAGTACACCAACATTGGAATAATGGTTGGCAGGCTAAGCACATATCACCAATGTGGTGAGTTCAATCCTGCTTGTGTGCCCTACTATTGCAGCCTTATGGTAGACTAAGCTATCCATAGTAAATATTGAGAGCCACTGTCGAAAATCTTTTAGATTAACGAATTAGTAAATAAAGGTGCTGAGCCCAACGCTTCGTAGTATAAACTTTCTTATTATGTATATAAATAGGACTTTGTTTTATTCTATAGAATATAAAAACATTCATCTCTGTCCAACTGAAAATCGTTATGAAAATAAGCAACAATGAAAACATGTGGAAGCCTTGAGATTTTTTGCAAGATAAATCAATAGCAACACTTTCCCAAAATGTCAATTCAATGCTTGGATGAATATTTAACATTTTCGGAAAGGAAGACCTAATTTCCCAACAGTATTCATTTCGTCTCTTTCGATTAGGTTTATCTCACCACCCAACCCATTCCAGAGCACAAAAATAAATAAGTAAATGAAAGAGCGAGGAAAGAATAGGAGATAAGAATCGAAAATAAAAGAAAACCGTATGAAAAGCCAGAGACAACCAAGGCCAATTAGCCTTGCACGGGGCATCAAGATTAAGGCTATTCTTTCTCGTTTGGCTCAAGAAATTCTTGAAGACTCCATGATTGGCTCCGTGTAAGATGTTTGAACTGGTAAAAAAAACGAAAGATAACCAAAACTACCTCCTTTTTTTCTCTTTTTTTCCTGAGTAACTGATAACTATTCCCCCAAAATATCGCAGATCTTACACGTTTGAGTAATTAAAGGATATAATGTGAAGATACCCGCATATGTACCAACTCCCACATTAAAGCCATTTTATTCAACGTCATTTCGTTATAACGTCGTTGAGATGAATGCGATATAAATATACAATATGAAATACAATTGGAGGAATTGCGAATTGAATGATTTTTCAGACGACGTAAGTTAGTTGCAAAATTCCTATAATCAGAGGAGGGGCATGGGACCCGCTGACTCTATGGGGGCACTGGAGTTCTGAGGGCGCAATATATCCGAGGAACCCTGCGACATCTAAAAAAAAAACTAATATAGAAATATCTTTAAAAACAACTAAACTAACTTGCAACCATACAGCAATAAATTATATAATCCCTATTTATACAATCCTGTTTATAGTAAAAATCAGTATTCAAAATCAGGCATTTACACCAGAAGGATATTCACAGATTGAATATATGACAAGAAGTCCATCTTTTGATCTAATCTCAGTTGTCTTAGGAGAAATTGTATTACAGTAACTGCTTTCGCCCAGATATACTGACTGCAAGAAGAATCGCCGGACCATCAGGACAACACTATACCAATTCTCGGACGATAGTCATATAATGACTTTTGGCACAGTTCTCCAGACTGTCTGTTTTTATTGCACGAGGAAATGGGGTCACAACATAATCTGATGCCTGTTGGTTTTACTTATGTGCCATGGGCATTTTTAAATAATTCTTATAAAAGACACACCTAGAGGGCGATTATTAATTTTGACTAGTAATTCTTTCATATTGATTTTAGCTGCTTTTCATCGCAACAACCCACACTGCTAAGGAAATAAAGAATAAGTTCTAGGCGAATATATAACTCACGTCCCCTTTTCCTCGTTAAGCCTGTTTGTTTCCGTAACAGCTTCTCTACCGCTGGAATAACCAGAACTTTACGTTTGGCAGAAGATATACCATTTACAAATGGCCGTTAACTGACGATGAAAAGCAAATAAAAATTAGGATGAGAGAAATACTATTCAAACGCTAATAATGATTGACAATGTTTCGTCTAATAAAAATTCATAAATATATTATTACTACTAATACTACTTGTGTACGTAGAAAACAGTAACATCAAATATGGTGCCCAGTGATTGAGGAATATGAACTGTAAAATATATGGTTAGATTTGATCTTCTGTCAACCGTAAAGCGCTTGTAGCTAAAGCGACCAAGTAACTAGTGCAGAAAAAAAGCAGACATTCTGCGGCCTATGGAGAATTAGATTCATGCCTTTTTCATCCATTATTTGGAAAATGATTTCAACAGCAATGATCTCAAGTCGAACACGGTTTGACATTCACATTTTCCTGGTTTTCACTGTTTAAATCGTCTCAAAGGGATAAGAGTACATAGTTCGTATAGCCAATTGGACACACTAAAAAGAGATTAATTTTCAAAGTGTCCTCTGCATCATGAAAAATAACTTGTTTTTATTATTCGTTGTATTAATTTTTATCATCATTTTCATCAATTGATTTTTTTCCTTGCGTTTGTTCCTAAACACTAGTCAGGAACGTTTGATGTCATGTTTTACACTGACTGTAAAAAGACTTTTCTCAGCACTAGATATGATAGTATCAAAATTTCTCATGAAATAGGATTGAAATTACAAAAAGTAATATCAAGAACCTGACAAAAATTTTGATACTACTGTATTAGATATTTTATAACCAATAGCTACTATGGACATTGTGTCTGCATTATTCAATAACCGCTGCTGGGCCCGAATCAGAGCTAACTGATTAAATAACTGTTCTTAATACATTCTGATATAGTTTGATGATGGAACACTGGACTTCCTGCTCTTTGGTTCTAGATCTTATCATTAGTGCCAAATCGTTGAAAATCATTATTTCATAAGAGAAAAGAAAAACTTTGATTTTAAGCCAGGGAAAGTATCACTTTCCTCTCGCTATCTGCAATATCGGCATAAACATGAACAGGTGCTGCTCAGAATTCATAAACCTGTACATAATAATCTTGTTGATTTCTCAATTTCTTTTTTTTTCCTGAATGAGCCATTGAGGTTGTTTAGAAAAACACAAATAATAGAGTTGTCAGATTGCCGCTGAAGTTTCTCTGATCCGGGCCAGTCGTTCTAGGGGGGTTTTGACGAGGCTGTCAAGAACGTTCACGATGGAGATATCAGCCATAGAATTCTCCACAGCTGTGATTACTCGACCACCGACCTCGTCGTCAGAAAAAAAGCATTGAGTGATCAATCCCGAAGTCGAATCGGAAATTCTTTTTCGAATCAGAAATGTGGGGAAATCATAAGCGTGGCCGTCATAAACCGGATGTTTGGGCGATATTAGAATGTCAAAAGAACTATCATTTGCGCGTCTGAATATTTCAGACAGCCTCACATACAAAGCAAGGCTGTCCAGACTCGAACTGAGAGAGAGAGAGAGAGAGTGAGAGTAACACCATGTAATCATGGGATTATTACGAGTGTTTATATTCAAGAGAATTGATGTTTCAAGGGAGCAGGCAACACCTCGGGCAGTTTTAGTGCCCTTGCAGAAATGAACTGACATTTTCTGAATTTGACATGAGATATGTTCAATCTCCGAGTGATCGATATGCAGGTAGATATTTTACCTCAATTGTAAGTCGATAATAAAACTCTTATACAAATTTTCATCATCAACATCATCATAATCCGTCGGCCATTAAGCTTGATGTCAAGCCAATTCCTTTGTATTGAATTAATTATAGAAAAAATTTTACAACCACTTTATCTCGGGGGACACCTGAACCAATACAAAACGATCTCTTGGATTTATGCAATTGCAGACCCCTCTATAACTAATCGTGTTATATCAAGAGAGGGCATACCGCGTTATATCGACACAGTATAATAAATGTCTTGTACAAAATGATTTCTACGATATATACAAGCGTTATATCGGGGGATGTCTGTACCAATATGATGAGTATTTGATTTGTACAATGATATATATATATATATATATATATATATATATATATATATATATATATTATTGTGTCATCCATAGACAGCTGTTTCGTTGTATTACAACTCCTCAGTGTGGCTACAGACTATCCATTCTCCCATCCAGTACCACGAAGCAGGATTAAAACGTTCGCTTCAGACCCGGAGCCCGGTATCTTGACATGGACGGTCAGTAAGGCTAAATTTAAGTGTTATATTTATTTAGCTCATATTCCCCATCCACCAAAGTGCTGTATTCCTATGGAAGAGCATTGCATAAGTTTACAATGAACGAGTTACCTCACTTGAAGAGAACTCAACTCTGAATAGGGGAGCGTTATATATATATATATATATATATATGTGTGTGTGTGTGTGTGTGTGTGTGTGTGTGTGTACTGGCTGAAGTTTCATATTAGATTTCGTTTGATTTCGAACTGACTCGATGAAGAAACCCAAAGAAAAAATGTTTTCCGATAAGCCCGAATGCAGACCCCATATGAATCGACTGACTTGTTTTTGCCAAATGCAACCTTTAAATGTGTGCTGTGGGCAAAATGTGACCTGCTAATTTTGGATAGCTAAGTGATGTTCCAGTTTAGCATTATAACTACATTGCAAAGAGAAACCTCTCAGAAAAATAAAACAAAGAACTAAAAAAATATTCAATCAAAACTGTTAAGTATCCATGAGGTTTGATAGCATATAAAACTAAAAGTAAAAAAAACTTACATTTTGGAGTTCGAATTCGGTCTGCCAATACTAGTTGAGCAATATAGTAGATTGTAAATAGTCCCCCGCTCCCCAAGAAAAAAAATTTCGTCTTTAGGAAAAATAATTTCTCAATTAGATAAAAGAAGCTAACGACGATACTTAAAATTCATACTTTCATACGATGGGAGAGAAAGGGCCCAATTGTAAATACATCGTGAATAGAACCCTCAATCAAAATAGTATTTTCGAAATTCAATTGAGTTTACTTCATCAAAAATACTTCAAATGAGTACTTTCGTATGATAGGCGTAAAGTCCACCGATATAGTAAAACTGTAGATAGATCCCCCCCCCCCAACAAAAAAAATTGTTATTAAGGGAAATGATTCTCAAAGAAGTAAAAACAAGTAATCAAAATGCTCTGGAACACATCGTAGTTCCGCGCAATGGACAGGAAGAGGGTAACCAGTTTAGTAGTATGGTCGCATCATAGATAGAATTCCCCAAAGAAAATCTTAGGAGAATTATTTCTCAATTAAGTCAAGATGACCAACAGGATTCTTCAAAGCCATAGTTTTGTATGATATATATTGTTTTGTGTAAATATACTGGCATAAATATGAGGCCAGGTAAAAAAAACAATTTTCCTACAAGAATGTGTAGCCAGAACAAAAATTCCAAAAGAATGTGATCGGAACGAAACAATTCTCTGATGACGCCATAAAATTTCCAAATTTACGTATTAAGGCATATGATGTAAATTTAGGATCCAAGAATGGTATGATAGCTTGAGCCCCTTCCTAAAACATTGCGTAACTGGTGGAAATCGCCAGTATTTGCTTTATTCTCAAAGTTGGAGCAGCCTAAACATTCGGGTCTAAAATAATTCTGCCAATCAAGTGCCATTTTTGCTGGGTCACGGTCATATCCATACATTCAGAAAAACTATAATTATTATATTGGTTAACGCCAGAAAAACTATAATTATTATATTGGTTAACGCCAGCACCAGGATTAAATGACATTGAGCTGAATGAACACTTAAGTGGGATTTTCCAATTCCAATTAGACAATGGGAAAATTAATAATTGTTCAGAATAAAAACAGTCAAAATAAGAGAATTCCCCTGAGGAGCCATATCTTTCAGGGACAGTTGGTGCTGAATTAAGAGAAACGATTGGCAAAAGAAATTCCCACGACCGACGACAAGCTTAGTCCGGCTTTAAGAGGTTCAACTTGTGTGGAGCACCAGGAATTCTAAAATCGGCTTGAATTGCACGAAAAAGAGAGAATAGAATGGCAATTTTCCAGAACATAATCGAATATAAGCTGATACCATACATAGTTCCACCTTTTTTTAAGAGATATTATTCCATTGAATTATTCTATGCCTCGTGCATAAGTTGACTCTAGGTTTTTAAGTTGATAGAAAAACAAATTATACTAACATCTGGCCATTTTGGTTTTTGCTACGATCAGACGGGAAATCTATCCTGTCAACAGCACTGATACTCAAAAGCAATAATATAAGTTTGATGTGAATTATGATATCAAGTGTGAAAATATCGGAAAGATTTTGATTTATTTCATGGAGATATGATTATTATGATACCGTATGTATTTTAAGCAACGTGCTAAGAACGCCCACGAAGACGGCTGGAAGAGCGCTGTGAGTTGGCGAGCTTCATCTGCTGAAAGCATTGCGTAGTTTGTCACTACTAATTTCTACATACATTATATCTACATGATATTCTGGTTAAAAAATATGAATATTTTTTTGTATCAGAAAGTAAGAAATGCCCCAAGTTTTTCCCATCATGCTTGCATTCCGGCTCAGCAAAGCTATTAGCTATGTCGAGGCACTAATTGCCTTCAAATGTGGTTTTAGAACTCGACTTATACATGAGTATATACGGTTACCACATCAAAAGTTACAAAGTATTTTTTTTTTTAAATACAAAATGGAAAACGACAGATCATTTAGGTAATGAGGATACAAGAAGTGAAATTGGACCAGTTATCAATGTGTCAACTGATGGAATAGTTATTTGAAGTTCTTTATGAGACTTTCAAACCGAGTTCGCAGGGGAATCTGTTGGGTGTTCTCCATTTAAGATATTTATAATACATGGGTATCGATTATTTTACAAGAATGATGGTTAAATTATGTTCGCTAAGTAGTATAAATGCTACGAGACAAGAAACCTTTAGATATGTGTATAAGTAATGTAAATTTCCAATCCAAACTTTGGGCAGAAGACTTTCCCGTGTCTCCATATGGACGATCTATTGATGTTATGTTTGACGTTTAACCAAACAAGAGAGCGTGACGTATTTTGTTGATATTTATGTAGATTAATGTGAGAATAATATGAATTAATATCGGAATGTTTCTAAGATAAACAATCTTTTGTTTATCTAATATTGATTTTTTCCAGGTGTTTGAGGGATTAATTTCATCTCGTATTTCATTTCCTCCTAAAAATTGAGAATATTTCAACACAGGGCTTCCACACTTTTCGTCGCTTTGTAATCATTGGGCACTCTAACAGGCTCCCATTTACCCCAAAAAATGAGGATCATAAATTCCAGCTTCATAAGATACCAGCTTCCAGCTTCATAAGATACTCCGGTTAATTCTTTGAATATATCAGTCTTAGATTGCAAAATGGCTGAATCTGTTATTTTGCTTTGGCTACAATTTCATTAATATGGAGGGAAACTTTACCAAGTACACAACAAAGATCATGTTTATGTGTTTTGGGATTTCATCTGTTTTGATTTAACCCAAAACAAAACAGAAATATTGCTTCACAAATCCGTGTTGATAGAAATAACAGTAGTGGTCGAATAGCACATTGATAATCTGTTTGTATGAGCTTTGCATTTGGAACCAAAAATGTCATAAATTCTCATCAGAAAATACATCACATGCAGAATCACCAAGCTAGAGTCCAACCAGCTCTCCTGCGTGTTCTGAGCTTTTCCGGTAAAAGAATTTGAGGGGGGTTCTATCGGTTTTAGTTTGTTGCTGAGTTCGTTAAGGAAGTATTTATGATATAGTATCAGTAAGTTGCCACATATAAAATCATGTGCGTGTTTACTACTTAAAAGAGGGCAATGGTGTATCATTCAGCTAAGTAGGGAGGGAAAGGCTTCTGAGTTAGAGAGAGAGAAATCACAGAGGAATAAACGACAAAGGTTTTGCATGTAAAAATGCTACACTATTCATTTATGTACATGAATTATAAACTTATTAGAGAAATGATTTATGACAGAAACGTGTAGCAAAATTTCTTCCAAGGTGTAAAAGACTGTAATAAAGGTACTTAGCTTGTAGTTGAGCCGTTGCATTGTTTTCTACACCTGTTGTTTGAGAAAAGGATTTTGCCGGATTGTCCTTTTTTTTCTCTTGTCTCCCCCTAAATAGATAGGGGTTTTCATTTTCTTTGGACTCGAGGCCAATTCTGTGAGTTTTAGTATTTATGGTAAAAGGGGATAATTTCCAGGAAAAATGTTTTGCCTTCGGCAAATCCTCAGGTGTGTTCTGTTTCCGAATCTGGTTATTGTCTTTTCAGGTAAATAGACGAATGGGAGAAGGAGAGTGAGGTAGAGAGAAAGGGAGAGAGGATATGTGTGTGTATCTGTAAAATGTTAACTAAGATATTTAATCCAGTTATATTTTATCCTAAAATTTTTTATATACATATATAAATTAATTAAATTCAGAAGATAAACAAATTCATCGTCACCAAGGTTAGGGAAATATCCATTATACCCCTCTTCCAGCTCCATAAAATGTTGATTAATTATTTCTTCGAATATATCTTCTATGTCTTACATTGTGGATTCTGATCCGGAAATTCTATCATAATTCTAAACAAAGCTGAAGTACCAGACTGAATATTTCCTCTCTACTGGCGTAGTTTTGAAAACAATGGTCTGAGCTTGGACAAAAATTCTCAGACAGTTGCATTTCTTCCCTGAAGATTCTAGTTTAGCATATTTAGAGCATCAGAGATATCAACAAGTTAAGCAAGATTCAGAAGAAAAAATTATTTCTCAAAATCTTCATGTTTGTTAGAATGTTGGAAAATTCCAACAATTCCCTTCGGAGCTCAAAGATACGCTTTGAGACTTTTCGACAAGAAAGCCAGCACTTATTAGTAGAGAAAAGAAGTACACTGTCGGCAGCCCTAAAATCGTCGATTCTGTAACATGAAAGAAAGAGGAAGTAGTGTTTGCCTGGTAAGTTATATTTTGTAACGAGGTTGTTGCACTGTACAGCAGCATTTATCTTGTTGAAATCTCAGACCTCTGTTTACCTCTTGACAAAAGCAAATGACCCTTGTACCGTAGGTTGGTAATCACTATTTTAACAGTTACAGATATGCCAATGAGTTGCAGGAAATAAGGGAGATAATTGACAATTGAACTCTTTTTTTTTTTTAATCTTATGCTGTAAGAGAATCAACCAGCTCCTTCCCTCTGAGAATATTTGTAACATAGTAATATCATCGATTATATAAACACCAACTGGCCACTGGATAGAAGAAAACTATTTTTTTACCATCAACTTATATACTTAAAAGTGAGTAGCATTCCCAAACCATAAAGTAACCCTTTTCTATGTTAGCCTGCTTCGAAGATCGAGGTTCGTTGTCTGCTGTGGCTGATGTGAAAAGCTTGAAAAACGACTATGATTGAATACTTAACCTCTTTTCCATAATACTGTTCTTTGCTGGCACTCAAAACTTCGTGCAAGAGCTAAGGATATGTTGGGGCCTTGGGACGCTCAGAATTTCCTGCATATAAATCAGTGGTAATTGTTTCTGGGCTTTACGCTATGTAAGAAAACGAAAGATTTCATGGAAACACTGCCCTTTTGGATATAGGAAGGAAACCTGTAAAACCCTTCATCATAAATGCGTATATATTATAATGATGTGGCCAATTAGCATTCTTTCAAATACAAGACATTAAACTATAATAAACTGTACACATTCAAGAAAGATTTTGATTCAAAAAGATTTCAAACACCGCATTCGAATCCCAATCTTGAACTTTCAGAGTTATCTGCCCATTATTCATGCTTACCAAGTAGTGTTGCTTTTTGGTTTGAACTTATACTGACTTCAATTTTAAGTCCTTAGAGATGGCTTCAGCTTCGTATGTCAATTTCCTCAATATAGGCACTCAGTTCTTTGTACTATGAGACATTTTTCATTTCTTCTTCAAAGATACTTTTTGCTCGAATCACTGCGTCCACCGACCACGGTTGATTGATTATTTAGTTATTTAGTAATATAATGTAAGTACTAAAGATTCACGCTTCAAAAGATTATAACATAATATATAGGATCAAGGGAAGAGAATTTAGGCTATTATACGATCAAAGTTTTTTTTTTTCATCTGTCATGTTGATATTCACATCAATTGGTCGCCACAGATTCGGTAAAATTTTCATGGGTTATCTTCCCGAAGTCAAGTTGATATTTTGATCACAGGAATATTAAGGAGCATTGCAGATCTTAAAATATGAATAAAGCATCGCAAATTTCACAGATGTTCTAATTTTCTCTCTGACTATCATGGAAAATATTCATATTAAAAAGAAAGAGTCAATTTTACAAGTGCAAATTAATTGATTAACTAACAGAACATATAAATGGTACGGGCCTGGCAATTTTAGGGGACAAGCTATCAATTCCGATAGATTTTGCATTTTAAATCTTGATGTTTACGCATACATATACATGAATGAATATATATATATATATATATATATATATATATATATATATATATATATATATATATATATATATATATATTCACATACGTGACGCTGTCTCATGCTTCCGCTTTTGTTGTTCTTTACTTTTCTCCATTTTCTTTCAATATCATCTTGGCTAATAGCAATGATATATAGGTATTATCGGACCGATGCTTTGATTCCGATACTAATGCTGATTTTATTGTCAGTCTTCTTGCTCTGCTTGATTCGTCATTAATTCATTTTTGCGTTTTTATAAGCTAAGATGATGTTGAAAGAATAAGAAGTAAAGAATAACAAAAGCGGGAGCACGAGCTAAAGACCATCAACAACGCCATGCAACGATATCATAGCAAGAGAAACGTTGCAAGGTTCCTATGACAACGAGGAACACAATCCAATTCAAAATCAGCATATCCCAGTTTTAAAAAGACGTGAACGCGTCCCAGAAATAAAGTATAAAGAAAGTATAATAATTTTCAGTAAATAGCATCTTGTCGGAAAATAGTCTTGAGGGTGTGTGTGTGTGTGCGTATGCGTGTTTGTTTATTTCCATATTCGAGTAATTCACTCATTTTGTCTTATGTATACCTGTTGGAAGATTTTCTGTGAAAACAGAACAAACGAGTGACAAGTACAAAATTATATCCAGAGAACGTTAGACAGATATGTGTTCGTTTTTTAGGTAAATAATTTTTGCATGTAAAAACGCCAAACATGCAAATAGTGACTTCTTTTCTTCCATGCGATTGTATGTAAAGAAACCTCGATGCAGTCGGAAGTTTTATTTCAAACATTCCCATGAATCAACGAGCAAGAAAAAAATAGGTTATGCTATTCAGAAAACAAAGGAAAGTTATTCTGTTTCGCTTGCATGCTTATGACTTCTGAATGTTCATTGGGGTTTACTGTGAGATGGGTTTTATGACTGGAAAACTGTGCGTAATGCATTGCCGACATGGAGAAGGTTCTTCACATAGACAAGCTGTAATTTCACTGTTGATGCAGAAAAACAAAAGTCTACGTGTTACTTCCCAAAGAAATAGGAACTAAAAAAAAGTATTGCCTCACACTTCAAGAGCGTATGTTGGGAGTTATGAAGATTTAGCAGAACTGTGTCTTTCACTTGACTTTTTAAAGGAACATGGCATTAATATAAAAGATTGCTGCGTAGTCAAAGATATGACAATACTATCAACGTGAGTGGGAGGTGCAATGACTTACAAGCTCTGGTTAAAGAGTTGAATGAGTTTGCAGATAACATAAATTAAATCCGGTTGAAAAATGTGCTTTTCATTGTTGTCAAGAAGCATTAATTTTCTTTGAACTTGTAAGAAGCCTCTACATTGTTCTGTTTCTACTTATTAGTGGGATCTCCTATCTACTGTATTATCTGATGCTGGTTCTCATTTGCCAAGAGTAAAAGAAATATCAGATACCAGATGGTCAGCTCGTGCAGGCGCAACAAAAGCACATTTATCCAGCTTTTCTGCAATAAAACAATGACGTTTCAAATAACAATGGCCAGCAGGCAGAGTGGTGATTACAGGCTCGTGAACCTTCTTCAGCCATGATAAAGCTGGAAATAGGAATGGTTATATTCTGAGATCAAGCATTACAACGTTTTTAAATGACCAGTGTTTCTTTCCGATCTTTTGGCCAAGATTAGAACACGGTCTGCGTACTTTATGAATCTTTACATAGATGTATTTGAGTTTTTGCAGTCTACTTTTTCAGACATTGAGCAAAAAGCCAAGGATCTGACAGTGTGTGAAGATTCTCAACAATCAACTCGGAGAATACCCAAGCAGAGAATACTAATTTTGGCGATTCCAACCCTTTTGATCCTGTTGAATCTCAAACGCCTCCTCAAAAGTTTAAAAGCCGAACATTATTGATAGCTTGCTTTCAATCCTGTCGAAAGTTGAACGGTGTGTATGGATTACTTCATCAGCTATAGTCATTTAACCAGAAGAAATTGTGACGAGGTCATCAAATTTCATCTAACTATATCGGAAGATATGGAAGAAAGTCTTGGTGAAAAAATTGTACAGTTTGCTGAACTGCTTAAAATGATATTGGAGCCAAACGAGATCTTGTATAGTAACTATTCTACCGTTTAATAACCAACAATTTTTTGTAGTCTATTTTGTATACGTAGAAATTACCGTATGCATTTTTTGTTGCCAATGGTTACCAGCTGAAGAGGAGAACGCTCATTTTCAAAATTCAAAAGGATAAAAAAGAACTAAGAAGCGTAGTGTCATTAGAAAAGGTATTTTTCAAATCAGAGCTTCCCAATGTAGAGACCGTGACACCATTTAGGGTCAGGTAAATTGGGAGCCACAAATACATTTGACATTCTTTTTTATGAATGATTGAATGAGATAACTTGTTCTCTTTCATCTCTATACACAAATATATAATTTATGGTACTTATATATTGTAAACTGCCCCAGTGCTATTCACTAATGCTTTAAACAAATCTGGCTTGGTAGCATTTATCAATTCATTTATAGAAAGTAATATTTTTCATAATAGATACTATAAAACTTATAGGTAATAAATACGCTACATTTTTTTTATAAATGACATCAATACTCAGCCTCAGCCATTGATCATTATAGACAGCTGATGTTCTGAAGACAAGATCTTATTTATTGTGTATCGGAAAAACGAGAAACATTTTTTTCAACTTTTAGTAAACACTTTTAGAAATCTGTTCGTTTTTAAGTTTAGTTTTCATTAGATTACGACTGAAAACTAATTTTGCAGTTTTAGTCCCTTGTTTTTATTTAACGTTGAGCACTGAAGGACTTCGAAAATGTTGTTCCATCAAGAGGGGTCGCTGGTGAAAAAAATTTGGAAGTTCCTGTTTTAAATTTTAGTTTTGTTACTTTGGACATTTGTAAGTGATACCTTCATCTAAATAATACTTTTAGTGTAAAATGGAGCATACTCGTCGTATCATGTGATTGTATTGCAAAAACGAAGAATCCTAATAACTTGACTAGCCAAATAAAAAACGTTCAAGGTTCCTTAATATTTATGTGTATTTATTCAAATTTTGAGCCACTTTAAAACGTATTCTACGGGTCCCGAATTAGATTTATCCGACCCTAAGTCATATAATAATTGCTGCGTCAGAGGAATTTTCTCAAAACTTTAGCCTCTGGAATTTTCGAAGAATTTATCGAAAAAGTTATGCGGAAAAAGCATGAGTTTCGCTTTCTTTCCCATTCCTTCTTATTTTTTCTATCTGTTCTCCTTTTAATTTTATCTTCTGTAGACATTTTTTCGCTGAAATTAATATAATGTCCAATTAGCTAAGTGGTCTGTAATTTAGAAAAGGAATTCGAAGGACTGAGTTCGAATCCTCAACACGTCGGTTCATTTGATATTATGCCTCTCAGGAAAGTCATGGATACGATTGTTCCTATACAGAGTTTGATGGAGACTTGTGAATAGTTTAGAAAGTAGCGTTACATGTTCAGGAATTATCTATTCATTTCTTGTCGTTCACAGTCAGGCTAGTCGAAGGATTCAGGGGGAAACGGGGAACGGTACTTGGCTCGCATTATTGAGAGTAGTGTAGAGATCGGTTTCTACCCTGAAAAGATTACAGGATCGCCTCGGGAAGCTATCTACATGATCCCCAGTTTCTTACGGTACCCATTATTTCCAGTCGGTCACCTATCTAGGAACTGACCAGGCTCGACGTTGCTTAACTTCGGTGAATCATAGAAGCTCTGAGTCCTATGCAATTTGGTCGTAACTATTTAATATTTCAATCGGTGTTTCTTCATCATAAATACATATGACTGGCGTGAAAATGCGTGGATTTTGAATGTTGGGGTCGACACCACGTTCTGAAACGCTAGTGTGTAAGGTGTGGTTCATTATCATGTATTAGAAATTAAAAGAAATAATGAATTGTGGCAACAATATTTTCCACTCGTATAATAAAATGCAAAACTAGACGATCTATTAGTAAACAAAGTATGGTATTGAGTTACAGGTCGGAAGACCTAAAGCTAAACAGCAAATTCTGTTCAATCACAAAAAAAAAAAAAAAACAACATTGGAATTAAAAGACGTTTTATTCTTTCTTCATACTGATGATAATGAAAAAAGTTAAGGCTTCTTCAAATAATGACCCAACCGGCAGTCGATGATTTTCTGATTTATTAAGTAGAATTTTATGCCTTGTGATGTTTATAAAAGAACTACCTTCATCCCATAATAGTTGTCATATTTGCATAGACATTTCATACATTGAACGTAACAACTATTATGAGATAGAGGTATTACTTTTAATCGATAATATAGAAACGAAAAGATTGAATCTAGTCCAGCGCATCTCAAGTTTTTTATCAAATGATCCAATGCATTTCGTCTATCTAAATGTATCATCGGGCAAGAAATGAAAAATATACGCAAGTAAAGAAGACAAAACTATTACACCTCACAGTTCTGGGAACATTAGTGGCTGTTATTGGATTGTTTTACTCTGTTTCATGTATATATGTTTCTAAGTTGGTATGCACCAGATGCTAACTTGAACGCCTTAGTCAACTATCGTAATATTTGCAGTCATTATTTCGACTCAAGAAAGGCTCGGAAAGTTAGGAACAAACATGACGCCATAAAACTCAGTGCATAGAGTTCACCCTTATTTATGAGTGCAATACTTAACTCCAAAGGCCTGGCCGTTTCTGCTCAGCACCGGTTTTCTCCAAATTAATTCTGAAACAATCTAGAATTAAAGTCAATGTGTAGCAGTAATTACAGTAAATGTGAATGGCAGATTTTACAGACCCTTTAACACACCATTTCATTCTTCCCACTCCCTCCCCTACTATTATGTGATACAAACCTAAATGCCCCTACACACCGTAACTTGACCACAGCTTCACTACACTCATACATACACCCAAATTCGTGCACAAAAATCTTTACACCCATCACTATTCACGGCCACACACAGCATAAAAACATAAACATATACAGTGACCATAAACAGAGATAACAAAAACCTGTAACATGACCCCCAAAAACACAACCAACTTAGAGATGCATACGCATTAAATTGAGGCTCATAACAGCTACTAATGACTACTTCCTCTTTTCTCCAACTATGAGGCAGATATGATCAACGGCCATTCAAGCAGCAACAGGGTTGTAGTCTTTTTTGTTTACTTTCGTATATTTTCCACTTCTTCTCTGGTGATGTCTACATTTAGATAAACAAAACGCGTTGCATCATTTAACTTGAATTTTAGATGCAATAAACTATTCTCAATCTTTTCATTTCCATTTTATCAATTATGATTATCTTTCTGTAGGATTTTCAACATCCCCACTAAACACACACATTCCCTGTATACTTTACGCCTTAAGCATATCAGAATAGGTGTTCAATATGTCACTTTACATTCCAAATGCTTTCCAGTTGATCAATATGCGTCGTTTCATGATCTTTCTCTTTATTATCTGAGTTAAGTAAATGTATAAGTCCACTTAATTCTGAGCCACACCAGTTCTTTGGTCTTTGAGAGCTTATTGCTGAATATTACTTATGTCTTCGTTCTGTTCACTTTTAAGCCTACTTTCGACCTGTGAAATTGAGTGAAAATGTCTCAAAATATAGAAAAAATATTATTTAAATAATGAAAACTATAGCAATATCCGATGTATAGACGATAACTTGTAAAATTGTCAAAGAAATCGAATTAGCAATAACTGATGTGTTTACGTAAAAATATAACTAAAATTATGTAAACGACTGATTGTGAAAGACTGTCTTTGTCAAATTTTTAATTATTGCACGTGGCTTTTCATATGTAGAATTGAATCAGAAAAATAGAAAGCATATCTAAAAATAACAGGGCGACAGAAAAGAGTGAGCTTAGAAAACACTCTTTCTTGGTTACAGTATTCGAAAAATACAAGATTGACCAGGGTGCAATAGAGCAAATCTGCGAAGAGGATACGATTATTTTAGAAAAGATTGAATTTGGTAACGTGTGAGTAGCAATCACAGCAAAAATGTGATAACCTGTCCGGTTCTATTCAAAAATTGAATTTTCAAACCTCGCTGATTGAAGATCGGATAATTCTAGTTGGAAAAATCTAGAAACATCTAGATACAGAAATAGAAGTGCCTCCCTTGATTCTTTTGCTGCCGGGAAAAACATCTAAACAGAGAAATACGTGGAAGTTTCATCGGATGTTACTGCGTAGGGAGGCCGGAACCGGATTTTCTTTGTTTTATGCATCATGTTGGGTGAATCTTGCCAAAAATGGCAAACAAACAACCAAACTTTCACGCTCAATAGCACATATATTTACATATACATATATACTTATATATACATATGTATATATATATATATATATATATATATATATATATATATATATACATGTATATATATATATATATATTGATATATATATATATATATCAAAGTACAAATCAGTAATACAATATCCGATGTGTGATGGGTTTATTTCATAAAGTGCTTGATACATTCAACATTAAGTCAAGTTGGAGTAGATCTTAAAATATGATAAAATAAAGGATTCGGTGCACGAATACGTTTATGCTCCTCCCCTGTTTGGGCTTCTTTGGGCAAATGAACACTGTTAAAGAAAGTGTCTACACGATCCCCTGTTAAATTATGACAACCAGACAGTTATCTATTTCCTCTATGTGAAATAAAACTAGCAGTGACCAACAAATAAACAAGGAAAATGAAAAATGTGAATATATATGAATAGAATATGAGGAAGATTTTCCATCCAGAAAAATAGACACACCACATAAAAAGGGATTCAAATAAATCGAATCATTTTGCCCGAAGAAGCCCAAAGAGGGCAAAAATATAAACGTGTTTGTGCAGCAATTCCTTTATTACATCGTCATATATATATATATATATATATATATATATATATATATATATATATATATATATATATATATATATATAAGTGGTAATCAATTTCGTACAACTTTTTTATTGTGTCCTAATTGGGCATAAATAACTTGGAGTATATTTTACATTAGGCTTAAAAGTACAATTTTTACAATATATTTTTTAGAAAAGTATACCTGTCCTCACAGCTAGAACAATATAGCTCTCAAAATAAGCATTCAAGGAAAGAAAAATCAAAAACTAATACACCTAACCATTCCTAGCACGAGACCTTAGGCGTTCTTGCTCTATACTACACCCGATCATTGTGTACGCGAATGCTCACTAGCCCGTCACCGGTCATCATGATCATGTCCTTTATAGTCTGTTGTTGGAAAGAGATCTTCCCTGGGAATCGCCAGACGCATGTGAGTCGTGATATCCATCAGTTTTCTCCCATTCTTGCAACATGACCAGCCCATTGCCATTTAAATTTTTTCTTGGATTCTATGATCTCTTGGACTTCTGTTTTTTCCCTGATATATTGTGCCGTCTTGTGATGAGCATAATTCTTTCATGAGCATGTTGCATAGTTCTCAGTTTGAGGATTAGTCTCTTGGCAAGACTCCATGTTTCAGCTCCATAGGTGACTCTCGGGAGGATACATTGGTTGTATTCTTTTCGAACTAATGGTACTTTCTTGTTCTTGAAGGTTGCTCAGCCAAAGGCCTGCCATCCTAAACTGATTCTTTGCTTGATTTCTTCTTTTCTGGGTTTCATGGAGATTTGTTGTCCTAGATAGATATAGTAGTCTACTTTCTCCAGTTCTACTTTTTCTGCAGACGTAAAACTTTCCCCAATATCATTAACATTTGCTTTGCAGCTAATTTTTCATTGTTCACATTTTTACATTTTCTTTTCATTCAACATGCTTTGATTGAGTATGTTCAATATTATGTTCACATTTACTATTATTGATGTTCCGTATAATGAATGTTTCCTTTTTATATTTCAAAAAATATTTTGTTTATTATTTTCATTGGAAAATTTTCTTTGGAATACTCTTTCATGTATTCTTCTGTTACATTTGACTCATGTTTATGTGCAAACTGTACTAAAAATATTTGCATACATTTCTCCACAAATAACAACTAATTCCAATGATGACCTAACCTAGTTAATTTCTACAGAAAAAAATTCTCTGAGAATTAATCTTCAAAGGCCTAAGAAAACTGTTAAGGTACACAACATTAGTTTCTCAACACACACACACACACATATATATATATATATATATATATATATATATATATATATATATATATATATATATATTGCTGATGTTTATGACCTTTATGCAGTTAAACATAATTAGCTAACTTTTGCTCGTCTGACGAATTTTTGAAAAATTAATTAAAAAGTACATAGAAAGAAAACAGCTGAACGGGGAAAACAGTTCTTCCGAATTTGTTGTCTTCATTCTCTTTCAAAGATGTTTTCATGAGATCGGAGTAAGAAATTAACGCTTCCACAAAACATAATTAAATTTGCAGCTCGAATTTTCAGTGTTTGAGAATATTGAATTCAAGAAGAAAATACAGTTTGGAATGAATATATCATGCTGATCTTACAATCTATTAATAGTGCGTAAGCTTAATTCGCAACGAGTGATTTAGACATTGAACTAGACTTGACTTTCGCATGGTGAATAAAACGAAGGTTTATGAATATATGGTAGTGTCTTGAAAAATACTTTAATACGAAGCCAGTTCCTAGATTGGTTAGTTGATTGGGTAGGTTGCAGCGGGGTCTTGGTTAAAACCGATCTGGTCTCGTGATAATTCTGCTGCTACTGCTGCTACTGCTGCTGCTGTTGTTGTTGCTATCGTTGTTGCTGTTATGAATTCAACTCTCGCTTTTGGCAAGGTAACAATAGCCATCTTTGGGGATTTACAGCAGCGTGAGTGTGATTGATTGTCGGACACATAAAATAACAGTGACAGGGGAATATTATTATTGTGGTGCACCTCACGTGTAAATCGAGGAGGGAATGAGTTGGCACATATCCGCCGAATGTTTTCCACTTCTCGTAGTGTCTCTCCTACCTCCATCTGATTCCTTCCTATCTTCTTATTCCTCCAATTCTTCCTTCTCTGAAATCCGCCATTTTTCTCTTCTATCCACTCAAAATCTTCTCTCCCTTCGTCCTGCGTTGAATTTTTCTAGGCTTGATGTTGGATCAGCTTGGAGAACTCGGAATTATGCAAACTCTGTTCGATTGTACGGAGATCGTCGAAGGTTGACGGCAAATCTTTCCACCAATTCAGACGGACCTTTATCTATACTGTTCCATCAACTGATTGACCAAAAAGTATTTTTTTTTTTTTGCTTGAGTAATGGAGTCAATCACCCTTTGTGAACTGTCAAGTTGAATTTTTTTTGAAACTGTGAACGTACTTTTGCTTTGTGTATGCATGTGCGTGTGTATCTGGCAGGTTAGTGATTCCATACAAATATAACACATACGCACATATATGTGTGCGTGCACGCCTGTTTTTGGTGGTTGAGATGGTTGCGTATTTTCACCAAAGCCAGTGATCAGCATTCTGATCCAGATGTATGCTGATTCTCAAGACAGTCAGTTCTTTCTGTTTGGAATGTTGACATAACATAAATTTTCTATCCCAAATCTCCGCTGTTAGTTTTTGTACCTTGCAGTGAATCTCCCTCTTCTCTCAAAAGGTATCCCATGCTTATTAGGCCATTCTCGAGAGTGTACAGGGTAATCAAGAGGAAAGGAAGAGTGCTGATGCAGTGGAGATACGAGCAGAGGGCATTTATATTCCCAAAGTGGAGAATGGTAGCAAACATTGGGCAGTTTCAAAACATTTCACTTCCCAATGTGGAATGCATAATATTTTTTTCAAAATCATCGCAATTCGCATAATTGTTCTGTTCTGTTCTGTTCCTCATTAGGAGGTACCTAAATTCCATCCTTGAAAGCCAGACGGAAGATCTGGAAAGATTTTCACCAGCAATCCTAGAGACTTTCAGGCTTGACGAGCGGTCATGAGTGATATAAGCAATTGGCTCTCCGTGGTCTACAAACAGGGCTTTGTAGTAAATTCAGAGCATGGATATGCCAGCATGGAATCATGTATTGGCTCCTCTGGTGGCTCCTAATCCACGAAGTTCCGATTACCTTATCGATCCGATCACCTTGCTGGTGACTGGGCCTGCATTCGAGCCTTAGTAGCATTGCTCTTTATGTGTGTAACACAGAGGTACAGCTTCCTTTCAGTAGTGTTAGAGGAGTTCAAAGACCAAAGAAACCTTGCTCTACCTGGATCATGCTGACACCAAAAGAACATGAAGGAAGCGGTGAGCGAAAGAGACGGTTTGGCGGCTTGAGGTAAGATCTCAGCACAGAATCCTGCTAGGCATCATGACAACGGGACGGGCGGGGTTCAGAAGCACTATAAAACATTGTTATAGTAAGGTACGAGGGAAGGAGAAAAAACGACGAGCCTGGAGGAAATAACTGTGGAGGAAGCTCGCTTAAAATGGTTGGGATGGAAAAACAGGGATCCTGGACGAGGTGGGAATCAACAGCCGACCGAAAATCGCCTGGAAGGATCTCTGGATGGTAGAACCTCGCCAATCCAAATACTTAGTTTAGTCCAGACGGTGTATGATGTCCTCCCCTAACTGTTCAGCTAGGGTCTTGCAAACGTACCAACTTGCCCACTTTACCAGAAAACAGGATCCCTGGAACATGTCCTCAATTGCTGCCCGATAATCTTGGGGAAGTGATATTGTTTGTGACATGATCAGGTTCTGCAGGCAATCTGCACTGATATTAACCGCAGTAGGTATCAGAACCAAGAAAGCGGCCCATAACAGTTGTTACATCACGAGAGAAACCTAATTCCCAGCCAAAAACTTACGGTTGATTGGAACTACCTTGCCGACTTAGGTCGACAGATAAGGTTCCCTCGTGGCCACTGGACTCAGACTAGACAGAAGTAAGCAGGTAGTTTTGTAGGAAAGGAAAAGGGACGAGCAACTGGTGCCGGGGAACGGCGTGGAAGGCCTGCTGTGAACCTAGAGAAAAGGATTGCAGAGATCGATCTATTGTAAGACTCCTAAGACTGTCGGAAATATGAAGGCTGCAGAGAAGAAAAGCCATCAGAAACACTTTGGGAGCTGCTGAAAGAGCTTCCCGGGTGTTCTGGTTGAAAAGACTGGATGAGTGTCGTAACCCAGCATCTGAACACATGTCGGGGCTTGATCAACCTCGACTGGGTTGCCCGAGCAAAGGTGTATTGTGATTAAAACCCGAAGCACCCGAGGACCCTAGGTTTCATCACTGACGATGTGTCCACGTCGCACCATACGGTGTGTTCAACACCAGATTTAACATCTCCCACCAGCGGGAAGGAGCAGTGTTCGAGCTCATATCAAAGCCAGGATTTTGAATTTTGATTTTCAAGGCATGCAAATCGTCTACACCTGGAAAACTGCTGCCATCCATGTGACCTAGTGCCAAAATAAGTTCCCTTATTGTATGCACATCCTCTTTTAATGCCTCTGTACTGCCGTTCCGATTTCAAACTTCAGAACAAATTTGCATTGTTCACATCCAAGTCCGTTCATATTCATTCTTCCTTGTCTGTGAATTCAAACACCAACAGAATCTTGGAAAAACAAATAACGTAAATGCAAGATTTTGAGTCGAAAGAAACGATTTGTGACTGGGTGGGCTTTGTCGCAATCAGTGATAGTGAGTATAGTATATTTTTAAGTACCAGATTACCTTTAAATATTCGCTATTATTGAAATGAAACGACATTAATTATAAGTCAGCATTGGCGAAGATAAGGGTGTTTTTTTTAATTCTTTATCTATTCAATTTCCTACAATAACAACAACAAGTCAATTCAATGTTGACACGGAAGATGACGGGAAATTTACGTTCTGACTCTTTCCTAGTTTTAATCATTTTTTCAATACTGAAAATTCATTGAGAATCATAAGTTGTCAGTGATAGTTCAGTACTTACTGATAACTGAGTGTAATGAAATGCAAGTCACGAAAGACCAATGTAATAGCTTTTGGAACAACATCGTCATCAACATAATTATCAATTCGTAAACAACTTCAACCTCTTAAGATAAAAATGTAATAAACAATTTCATCTTCGTACCTCTTCGTAGTGACTGTCGTACCAGTAGTTAGGCTGCTGGAATACAAATCAAACAAGTTTGATTTTTAATTGCCAAGTTCTTGCTTCATCTATAATTTAGATAGAGAGTGTATTAGAGCTTGAACACAGGTTTAGGTTTCACCTTTCAGTTTGACCACCTCTGTGTGTGAGTTTAAACTGAGTTGACAAAGACTCCTTAAAACATGGAAATGATGTGCATCTTCAATCGGTGGGAGAGAATGCAGATCTCTTTTGCCAGAAGCAAACAAATGAGTACGTGATTTTTCTGACAATACATAGTTTCCATGCTGTACAGATCACTAAAAAAGGCTGCAAACCTCACTGGTCAACTCAGATGCATTGGGTTAGCATCAACAAAACATGCCAATTCAACTTATGCTGACAAAATCAATGTGCCCAAAATGACATTTGCAACACAGCAGAGAAAGTAAAGAAGAAACAGGATTCAGAGAAACAAGTAGTATCAGAGGTTCTATAAAAAGATCCCCTTGCTTAAGTGATGAGGCAAAGATTGGTGCACTCAGTCATGAATGACTGAATTACAAAACTTCTTTGTTTGGGCCGGACAAGGGTTAATTCATAATGCGAAAAGGAACCAAATCAGACTTTTTGGAGATTCCACATGATTGATTGATTGGTTGGTTAAGGGTGCCATTGAGTCATGGGTAAAATAGAAAAAATTGCCTGTGTGTAATGCACCTGTTTATATTATTGGTGCATTGGCATTTATCCAACGTTTTCAGACTCTAAGAGTTGTTCCGTGGTGAAACTCCTGGAAACGTACAAGAACGGAATCATGAGTATGAAACTTACTGGCTGTCAGGAGGTACACATCATTGGTATTGGTAACAGGTATGATTTTGGCCTAAGGAGCCTAAAGGGCGATGAACGCCAACGACAGGAAATCGACATCACCTGAGCATGTGCCGGCCGACATTTCGGTCATTCCTGAATGGAAAGCATTCCTATCAAACCAACATAACAAGATTAATCTCCTGTCATATCTGTCATCATGTTGATCAAGTGCTTCTTTCCCTGTCGGCTCCAATCTAGTACTAGGAATCTCTTCGGATGCCATTCGTGTTATAAACAATGGAGCAACTGGTGTTTATGAGATCCATTTTCCTAAACTTGAAAAAGTCAAAATAAGAATTTTTGCACAAGTTGTAAATTGTCCTGATGAAAGCACTGTGGTCATTCAGGCAACTGAGACAAGCATTATTCTACTACTATAATACCATTTTCCCAGACTAATGAACATTAAGCAACAATTGGCGGAAAAGAATGAACTTTTCCTCCATATTTTATGACTTGGTATAGTCAATTACTCACACCCTGCTTACTTATGTTTAGACTCAAGCCCCTTTCAGCTCCAGAAAAGAGTAAGACAAGGTGATACCAGCTCACCCAAACTCTTCACAGCCTACCTCGAGATGATCTTCAGAAGACTAGACTGGGAGAGTAAAGGAATTAGAATAGACGGTTAGTATCTGAGCAACCTCAGATTTGCAGATGATATCACCCTTTTTGCAGAGAACCCACACGACCTCCAACTAATGATAGATGAACTAAATGAAGAGAGCAAGAAAGTCAGCCTGCACATGAACTTTAGCAAGACGAAGATCATGTGCAACAACCACATTGGAGATTTTCAAAAAAGCACTCCGATCAAAATCAAGGACACAGAACTGGAGAAAGTAGATCACTACATCTACCTAGGACAACGAATCTCCATGAGACTCTCAAAAGAAGAAGAAATCAAGCGAAGAATCACTAGGATGGCAAGCCTCTGGCAGGGCAAGCTCAACTTTCAAAAATTATAAAATCTCATCAATCCTAAAAAGAAGGGTGTATAACCAACGCATTCTCCAAATAGTCACTTATGAAGCTGAAACATTGAACCTGACCAAGAGACAGATCCGCAGGTTGAGAACCATGCAATATGCACATGAAAGAATCATGCTGGGCCTCATATGGAAAGACCGCGAAACAGCACAGTACATCCGGGAAAAGACAAGAGTCAGGGACATCATGGAATCCATTAGAAACCTCAAATGGCAGTGGGCTAGCTATGTTGCAAGAATGGTGGACAACTGATTGACATCACGATTCACGACATGGATCCCCTGAGATCACATGCGAAACCGAGGCCGGTAAAATATTAGATGGAGAGACGAGCTGGACAAATTCAGAAAGTACTGGCTCCGCGACGCCCCTGGTGGAGAAGTGTGGCCAATCCTGGTGAAAGTCTATATCCAACAACAGACGTTAAAAGACTGGTGATGATGATGATGATGTGAGCTATTTTTCCAGACAAGATAGGGCAGAATACATCTAAGTTGAGCAGATCTATACAACAAAGCAGACTATAGTAGATAAATCATGTGTTCATTTTCTGCATCTGACTGAAGATGCGTTTTACTTTCATGCTCTAAGGGATTTTTGTCATCTTGGCTTGTACAAACGAGGCACTCTTAGCAATGCAGTCCTTCTTCCACCTGCTAAGTATGGCGAGTACATGGAAAATGACATTATATCCTATAATGAAGGAAACACCATCACAATATGCCTTTGCATCATTGTCTGTCTGCAACTTAGATACACGAAGAACTGTCCATGTGACAAATCTGCATGTTCCATGCATAATAGCCAGCACTTGCAGTAGGAATCAAGTCAAACTGCTGATGGGTTGATACAGCGATAATGATGAAGATACTGTCATTACAATCGAACTGAAATCACAAAGTCTGATAAACTGTTGGAGATACTACGTTTTTGGTTCATAATGGATAGGTGACTTTACGAGCGTTATCGACAGCATTCCTGACTACCATGATTTGTACTTATAAAAATGTGTACAAATGGTAAAAAACGTGGTTGTCTATTCTTTACAATCAATGACCTGAATATCATTGGAATGTAAGATGAAAACATGGAAGTAAACTACAACTACATTTTACCATCAGTATCACATTGAAATAGTGTATGATTGTCAGTTTCTACACTGTGGATATGTCACATGCCCCCACCTCCGATTGGATCCCATAGGCAACGATTTTTATAGTAAATTTCACATGTGGTCATTTGTAAATAGTTTACCATTCAAATCATTTAATCAAAATATGAATCGAGGATCCATGTATCCGAAACGTAGAATTGGGTTTTGGTTGTAATTTTCAGAGTACATCTGGGAACAACAGACAAAAGTGTAGCAAGATGGTTATCAACTCTTCCCAAAAACATCAGGGAGGTAGAAAGAACGTATTCACTTAACACGTTTTTCATGAAACCACTCTGAAAGTAGCAAATTTGGAATGAGTTTGATGCAAGAGCTGGATTTTGGGAACATTCAATTTTCTGTGATCTTTTGATCTCTCCTGACCTCAAAGGTCATCCAATCATAGACCATTTCAAAGCTATTACCCTAACAAAAAAAATGAGGGATAGTCTGTTACTATAGGATCTGTGGATCATTAGGTATGGCCAAAATATTTCCCTTCCCCCTAACTTTTTTCGATTTCGGCAGTTGCTAGCTCAAGTCAAAATTCGTCTCTATTGAATTTTTCGCAATCGAATCCATTTTGCCCATATCACTTTTCTGGTATCCTACATTTCTTCAAACATGATTCAGGGGGAAATTTTAGAGCCGAGTGTCACATCAGAGTAGGATTTTGGACCTTGGATCCCTGACAACAACGTAATGATTGCCTCGATATCGAAAAGGATAAAGAAAATGCAGATATTATCTTCGTAGTTAATAAATCATAATATTTTTTCAAGCCAAGACTATTCCTAACAAACTCCATTTTGGCTACCATTCCATGAATTGATCATTGCCCAGCTGGAAACATGCTGATTACCGATACTCCGAGTAGAACAACAGTCTGAAGGTTAAAAGTTATTTTCTTTGCTTCTACTCACCAAGAATATCCGAATTCTTGACTTCTGGCCAAGATAAAATCCTTATCAAAGCGCCCGTGCTTTAAATAAAAAGCTGTATAAGAACTGTTCTCCTATGAGGATAGTGTGCTGTTACAGCATTGGATTTGGAACCTATTTGCTAAAATTTTAAGTTCTATGTGAAAAGGAAGAGATCGTATGAAACAAATATCGATAAAGCTAAAACAAGTAAATGAAAGAGAATGAAAGTGTGTATTTATCCGTTTGTATGTTCACACTTGGAAACTTCTACGTTGATTGGGACCAAATTTCATATTTGCTTTGGTTCGACGTAAAAAAAAAATGGATTTCGATTAGAATACACAGGTAGGATCGAGGTACTCATCATTTAAGTATATAATACCTGAGGTCACGAACTTCAAAATGAAAGGCAGATTTTTCTATGCCATTTCGGCTTATGAAACGCTTTGATAGGAACACTCTATTTTTGGAGAGAACCTTTATTCTTCCAGGCAAGGGTCATTTGACAAAGATCAGGATGTGAAAATCATGAGTCTTCAGATCGGGGATTTCCCAGAATTTACCCTGTAGGAAGTGAAACACGCCATCAAACACTCAAAAAAGAAAAAGGCGCCTTCAACAGATAAGATCACCATAGACCTACGCAAAAAGCTGGTATAGACATCTTTAGGAAATCAGCCTAACTATTCAATGAATGCCCTAAGCAGAATAGAGGTCCAGAAGATTGTATTACTACAACCATCATGCTACTATTTATGATGAAGTATCTAGAAGAGCTAGGTAACTGCAGACCAACCAGTCTACACTACTAAATGTATAAACATTTTACCAAAGTGTTCACCAACCGGATCACCAAAACGCTAGATGAAAACCAACCGCAGGAACCGGCTTGCTTTAGAAGAAGCTACTTGATTATTGGCCATCTCCACTCGGTAAATCAACAAAAAGTGAAAGCGGCAGAATACTAAATGCCAATTGCAGTAGCAACTCTGAGTCAGCGATGAAATCATACGAGGAGTCGACCAAGTCAAAGTTCTACAACATATCTACTGACTCAGCAGTTTATTTTATCAGACTTGGAACCATTCTAACTCTTTACTGCTTACCTTGAAATGATTTTCCGAAATTTTGACTGGACGAATAAAAGAATCAGAATTGATGGCGAATACCTAAGTAACCTGAGATTTGCTGTACACATCGTCCTCTTTGCCAATAACTTTCATGAACAACAGATGTTTTACGAGCTGAATGGGGAAAGCAAGAATGTAGGTTTTCATACAGATTTCCGTAAATTAATGTCATGCCCGACAAAAATGTTGAGAACAAAGACACAACGATCAAAATCAGAAATGCATAAAGAAGACCAAACATCAATCTGGGACATCGAATCTCCACGAAATCATCAGAAGAAATCAAAGGAAGATTCACCCTATACTGGCCAGCTTTCAATAGAGCAAGCTAAACATTCAAGAAGCAAACAAATCCTATTAGTTCTGAAAATCTGTCGCCCCGGTAGTCACCTATGGAGCTGAAATGTAGAACGTAACCGACAGATTGGCTCTAAAACTAAGAAACATGCAACATTCCCAGGAGAGTATTATGATTGGTGTCAAATGGAAGGATCACATAAATGCACCGTTTACTAGAGAAAAAATAGATATAATGTATAATTCATCAGAAAACTCAAATGGCGACAGATAAGTCATGTTGCAAGAATGTCATACAACGGTTGGATATCACAACTCACAACGTGGATCTCCAGAGGTCATCTGCTAAATTGTGGCCAACAAAAAAATAAGATGGTGGAACGATTTGGACAGGTTCTAGAGATATTGGCACCGCGACACCTGTGATATGGACATCTGGTGAATCTTGGGTCTATGTCCAATGACGTACGTTAAAAAGATGATGATGGACAAGACTGTTACTATGTCGATACCCAACCAAAAAGAATCAGTGGAGTTAGAGGCCTTGGATAGACGGTAAAAAATATGAAAATTATAATAATTCATGGATGGCAATGGCACACCTCATGAAAGTAGAAACTTACGGTTAATAATTAACCAGATCCTTTTGCATATAAAGGCCCTTTGGTGAAAGAATTTGTAAAAAAAATCAGCGAATATATTTTTGAACCTTCTGCTGATAGACGCTTTATAATCTCAACTCCCAGTGGACTCTTCCCCAAATCTCTCTATTTTCCTTTCTTCAATACCCATTTCATCACTTCAGGGATAAATTTGGGATAAGCTCCTACTTAAAAGCATATATAGTTTAAAATCATATAAATGTACGCGAGAGCCCATTTATGATGAATCTCTTTATGCACACGTACACACGCCATACACACACACGCCATACACACACACACACAAACATGCACACAGTTCTCTTTATATATATATATATATATATATATATATATATATATATATATATATATATGAGAGAGTGGATCGTAAGACTGTAGCCTGACATGCAGTTATTAGCTGAATCTCACAGTTTTATGGAATGTTTTGATCAGAAATTTTCGCTATAAAATCTGTGGTCAATACTTAGCATTTGATTAAGTGCAGAGGCAAAGATAACGTTGAAAAATGAATATTTGTTGTATTGAATAAATGTTTTTTCATTATTAGACGAAGGACTAATTGACGTCCTATGTACATGTGTATACTTGAAGGTTTGTGTTTATTAGTGTGTGGGTTTAAATGACAACTTTTCTATATGCATATGTGCGCGCGTACATGCATATAGAAAATACGTGTCTTCCTGTCTCTGACTAAAAAACCCGGCTTCTTGGTTGGAAACCTGGGAAATTTCTATAAACACTTACTCAAAGAATGAAATTTACCAGTTGAACTATAAACCACACACCTTCACCAAAATATGACTGCTATTTTCCTCACACAGAAGTTATGGATTCTTTAAATGCAAGACTGAAGAAGGTTTTTCATTTTCATGCTTTGTGTTCCTGAATGTCATTTAACCGTGATTGGAATGTGACTCCTGACCTCTCAGTCAGCTCATCCTAATGCTTCAACCATTAAACTGTATCAGCAATAGCTCAAATATTCTTGGCAAATAGTAGAACCATGGCTTTGTCCGCAGAACGTTTGATTGGGGATCACGAGGTGTAGAGCTTAATAATGTCTGATTTTTCGATCATATCAGATTGGTCCTGATGAGAGAGAGGGATCAATTTTCGCCGATCATTCCTGACTCTGACATGGCCCGGAATCAAGTCTTTGCAGCTATTACTCATCAATTCTTTCTCATGGAGCCGGTTCTGATCACATCAATTACGATGGCCGCTCATTTACTCTGTCAGGCGCTCATTATTTGTCGCCCGCTCATTATGGGTCGGCTTGACGTTTTGTTTTCCTACCACGCCAGCTATAAAAATAGCGCTTCATATATTAAATAGATAGGCGACGACATTGTTCACGCGAAAAATTGACTCATTGGATGTTTTGAGCGGCAGTGATTCGATGCCAACTTCTGGTCGTGATTTAGCATTTGACCTTGTTCCAGAGTCGCTTGTCAAATGAGGCGGCAGCTGACTGTAATAAACTGTGATTGTGGCGATAATTTTGGATCTGCGTTTGATTGTTACCGCTGTTCGAGGTACAGCTGCGACGTGGGGAGTGGGAAGGCAGGAAGCAGACGGATCTTTACTTGCGAACGGACAAAATGTTTCAGGAAGTCATCTACTTGCGCTCATTTTATACAAAATGTCCCTTATTTGCGAACTTTCTCTTATAGCCTGTTGTTAAAACATCGTATCATTTGATCATACTGGATTACAATCCATCTCGAATTGATTCTCGGTTTGTTTGTTTTTTAGGGTAAAAGTGATTTAATTAGTCTTATTAAAATCATATCCACTTGGAGCTTCCCATTAAAAATTTTTTCGGCGTATTATAAGACACACTGATTCAGGTTAAAAGCAAAATCTAAACTAGTATGTTATTATATTAGTAGAGTTATTATCTAACTATGGTATGGGTATACATGGAGTTTTAGTTTACGTTGACACTTTTGAGCATCCGTAGTGGATTAACTCCATTGTCTTAAATTCTCTCTCTCTCAACTTTTTTCTTTACAGAATGTTCTGAATAGTAGGCTGACATGAAGACTATGATACTAGATATCCCATTCTAAATCACAAACTGGTAGGGTTCGTTGTTCCAAACTAATCTAGAAGGAAAAACCCTTTCATTTTACGATCTTTAGCCGCTACACTCTTACTTCTTTGAATCTATGAAACCGACTTTATAATCGTCCTCATTTATGAACCTCTTTTTTTTTAATATTTTGCTAAAAAGCATATGATTTCATGTACCGTAAATACACCACAATAAATTAGTGTCCTGAATTGAAAGGAAAATAGATTTTTTTTCAGAACCCAGTCTCGGTTTGAAACCGAAGCAATTTCTGTAAACACTTCCTCAAAATAAAGTATCCACCTGATGAGCCGTTAACCACTGACCGTCCCCAAATATATAATTGCTATTCAAATCACATGGGAGTCTTAAGTTACCGAAGCGGAAGATCGACAACTAAATATGTCAGAAAAAAATCAGAAATCAACGTATCGTCATGAATTAGACTAGAACAGTATTGGAACGGAATTTCTAACCTTCCTGCACACCTATCCTAATGCTTTATCTGATAAGAACTTGCAATGTGACTGAGTAACACTAAATAAGAGCGTAATATTAGTTATCTTTACAATACTGAAGTTCTGGAAGTAAAACTTAATTAAAAATTGACAGAAACACTCAACAGAAAATGAATATTGATACATACCACCTCACCAAAAACCTTAAATTCAACGACAAAGTAGGCAAAATTGCAAAGAACGAAGCTTATATATTACTCAAGGGCCATAATCCCAACTTCCTCAACAAAACTCAATATAGACTGCTTAATCCAACACAAACGGAATTAGGACAAGTGAGTGAACAGATGCTGCAGTACATCATTGACAAAGTTTAAATCAAACTCTGATACAACCAATGGATAAATACTACGAATGCGATCAACTGGTCAGAGAATATCAAAAATAAACAACGAACCACATTCATCCTATTTGACATTATCGATTTCTACCCATCTATCACTGGAAAAAATCTTTGACAATGCTATTAGATTTGCTTAACGACACACCAACATACCACAAGAAAACGTTAACATAATAAAATCCTCTATGAAAACAATATTAATAAACGACAACATTACAGAGACCAGGAGGAACAGCATAAACAACTTCGACGTCCCAATGGAGACTTAGACTCTGCCCAAATCTCGGATCTAATTGGCCTATATACTACATATCCTAGATAGAATCATTAATAAAACTGGTGGAACCATACAGAGATATATCAATGAATCTAGATACATTAACATGATCTCAATTCTAAAACCTAACGTAAAGGATGTGAGTTTCTTAGATGTTACTCTAAACCTGGACGATAATCCATATTGACCATTCTCAAAAGATGACCAAGATCCTAAATACATTAACATTAGTGAAAATCAGTACTAAATAAGATGCCTAATTCTACCAACTCTATTAAAAAAAAACATTTCTGACAGAAAAAAAGAATTGTGCTCTGGAAAAAAAGAATTATGCTCTGGAAAAAAAGAATTATGCTCTGGAAAAAAAGAAATTTTGATTGTGAACTAAAATTCAAAGAAAACAAATAACAGCACTAATAACATTAACATCATGGACAAGAAGAGAAAGAGAAGCAGAAATATCAATTAGTTCAACCCATTTTACTGCAAACTAATAAATATCAATATTGGAAAATCTTTCCTCCAACTAATCGACAAACATTCCCCCAGAGAAAATCCACTACATAAGATTCTTAACAGGAACACTTCGAAAATCTGCAACACCTGTACCAAAAATATAAATAGAATAAAAAAATTCACATAATGGAAAATGATAAAGTCTAACAACAATGATAACAATGACAATAGGAGCAAATATAATGTAACCGGAAAAAAACTGTAACTGCAAATATAAAAACACGAAAATTGCATATACTTAGCAACAAACGCTATAACTGAACAACCATACAACAAAAAATATTACATTGGAATCTCAAAAGTCCAATGGAGATCTAGATACTTCAACCACAATAGATCCTTCTTTCTCAATTACAGAACTAAGAAAACAAACAGCACTCTGAAAAAATAATTTTGGCAAGTTAAAGGAAGAAAACTTACCCCTTTTTTTAAATGGGTTATCAGTAGTATCTCAAGATCTCCAAATATTCTAAAGACAAATGCTACCTGTGCCTTGGAGATAAACTAAGAATTTCAAAATTTAAAGATAGAAAGAATCTTCTGAACCAAAGAAACGAATTGATGCCAAAATGTTGACACAAAGGAAAATTTAACTTAACCCTGACAAACTGCACATTAACACATCTTAATGAAAAAATAATATGATAATAAACAATAACACCCACTACAGCACATAATAATGATAAACACCTACTATAACTCATGTAAAATCATACTATTAATATAATTCACTCAATGCAAAACACTAGGTACAAATATAGACTACTACTCAATACACTATGCATGCGAAGAGAATCATAATCGGATACAAAAATATTAACTGTGAGTTTCAACTAACCAGGATAATGTTAAACTACCTAAATCAAACTAATAAATACAACTCCTAATAAATGTATAATGACCATCCAATAGCTTGATACTATCCCAAATTAGGCCCAAACTTGACCTGTACTAACCAAAGCACCTAGCCAACAGAATGCTGAAAAAAGCAAAGGAAACCAATCCTCCAAAACAAAGGGAAAAGTCAATCACCTAATGTAAATGGACGATGTAAGATTATTTGCAAAGACGGAGGAGAACTCAAGACGCTGCTCAACAAAGTGAAGGATTACAGTGATAACACCGGGATGGAGTTAGGAATTGAAAAATGGGCAATAGTCGATTAGAGCACTAACCACACAAGACTGATACAAATACCTGGGAATTCTTGAATGTGATGCGATAGGAAAGCTGAAATCCTGAGGAGACTTACTGTCACTCAGCCTTCGGCGATAACCATCGGTCCACTGGAGTGAAACAGTAATCTGCAGTATTGCTGTGGACTATGAGAGTGTGGAGGGCTGGAGACTTGAGGAGACTTGCTGTCACTCAACTTCCAGCGGTAATCACCAGAAAACATCTATGACATTGAAACAAGAAGCTGAACTACCACGATTCCAATAGGTGGGTGAACACCGATGTCCAAAATAAAAACAATCAAAAATAAAAGAGCTATAAAGTTCCCCGCTGATTTTGTCTGCTTAAATTGGAAAAAAAAAACAATTTTGATCCTAAAAGTGGAAAAATCTCGACACCAACCCCTAAAAGTGAAAGATAATTTCCTCCTAATTTTGATCTCTGAAAATGAAAGGAAAATTCTTTCATTATTTTGACCCCAAAAAGTTTTTTTTTTTTTTAAATATCTTCACTTGATTTCAACCCCTAAAAGGGAAGAACAAAAATTTCTCAATATTTTGACCCCTGAAATCGGAGAAATCCTTCCTTTTCGATTTTGAAACCTAAAAAAAGAATTCCAGCTTGTACTTGACTGCTAAAAATGAAAATAAATTTCCCTCTAGAATTCCTAAAAACCAGAGGAACAGGCCCGTGAATTTTGACACCAAAAAGTGATAGAAAAAGATTTTGTCTCCCAAAATTGAAGAAAAAATCTTCCCTTAGATTTCGACCACGCCTAAAGGTGAAAAATAATATCCCCCTTCGATCATGACCCCCTCAGAGTGAAGAAAAAGTTTCTCCTCTGATTTCAACCAAAAAATTTGAACAAAATTACCCCTCGATTTTGACCCCTAAAAGTAAAAAAATAACTCCCTTGATTTTGACCCATAAAATTGAAGGGAAAAAATCCCTTCGATTTTGACCATTGAAGTAAGAAAAAATGCTTTCATATTTTGACTCCTAAAAGTGAAAAATGGAAGTTCCTTATCAATTTCGACCCCTAAGAAAATAAAATCGTCATACATCAAAACGCACACTAATCAAAACACCGCTAGTCAAGGTATTTGTGTACAACCAATGAACATCACGATGTTTTGCCTCCTCTTAAAAAAATGCAACGACGTCACATTTTGATTTCGAGAATTCATTTGAGAAAAAAGAATGAGAAATATTCTTTTATGTCATTACTAAAAAGTAAAAGGTTATCCTTACCATGATGAATAATCATGTAGATAGACCACCCCTTCCCTGAATTGAACCGACGATGAAAATCATACTTTTGAGGTGGTCTTCAACAAAACATATCCCGGGGGATCAAATCCGTATTCACAGAATTCATGTCGAATAGTTTTGGCGCTGGGCGATTACATACAGATGAGGACGGACAGGCATATTTTTTGGCGAATTGTAGTAAGCTTTTCCAATGAAGGAAACAAATCTCTATAATAATATTTTGAATTCTATTATTGCAATCATTATTATTATTAGATGAAGAATTGTCAATCATTATTCATTTTTAACAAGTATATCTTTCATCTCAATTTCATTTGCTATTCGAAACAGTAAGTAAACCGCATGGATTGGAAATAATGAATGAAGCAAGATGAAATTTAATGATACAGACTCAAAGAATTTTTTTTCGAATTCCTCGAGGTTCAACAAACACGTATCAGTAAATCTACAATCAATAATTTACTTATGTTACTGAACCCACCTTTGTGAGTAACTCTTTATTTTGTAATTGCTGGCTTGTGGGAAATCCTCTTGTGGATTGATTCCAAACGGTCTGGAAATAGTCACACTACTTAGAATATCTGAAGTTGAGTAAGAATATGAATGCTAGCGCTTGAAAAAACAGCACTGGTGAGTTTGATCCCAACTAGGAGCTCCCTCTGTGAAACAGGCCTCAGTACAGCTGGTACTATAATTATCCAATACATTTCAAAAAATTATTTGTCATCCTTATACAGCTTCAAAATTCACAGAATATGGACCAGATTAATGTTAACATAAAAGAATATTTCTGAATATTAAAACAAGATTGAACATTGAAAAGAAATGAACAAAATCATAAATTTTGGGTCCAACTTCTGTCAATTTTTTAGGTTTATGAGTGTTGCAAAAAATTAATTGAAATGTATCGGATACTCATTGCACTCACTGCATGTACAATCCCACAGGTTTACAAATTTCACAAGATTGCACTTTGAATAAGATCAAACCCAATGAGTCGACTGCTGATGCAACCTTTAAGATTGTTCGCTCTCTTTTGGTTTACACGTGACACAAGAAAACGATAATCTCGATGTCTGGACGAGACTAAGAAAACGGATATGTCAACAATTCGACATAAAGTATCAAATATTGACGCGTTAGAATCTAATGACATTGGAACCGAACATTTTATTTTAGAAAAGCACTTAGTATTATTACATGGTATGGCGGGTCACATGCACATCTCGTGTGTCATTAGTGGTGAATCAAATTTTTAGACTGCTTTATAAATATAGCCATATGCCAAACTTGGTTTCGTTCAAGAAAATCGATAGCCACATTAAGCTGAATCTTCACTTAGGATAAAGGTATGTTACTGGGTATTTATTCCAAGCAAAAAATCATTTGCATAATTTTCATTTGGTCTAAATGACGGTCCCAGTGATGTTTATTGTAACAACAGTGGTATGGGGTTGTAGGAACGGCGTTCTCTTACTATCTATATGCTAACTAAATTCTCTTTTTGTACAATTGCTGAAGACGGAAGGCATTTTCGGTACTTAATGTTCCACGATAAGTTCCAAGTAATTTCTACATCACAACTCGCAGCATAGAACCCCAGAGATCATATGCGAAATTCTGGCTGACAGAAAGTAAGATGGTGTGACAAGCTAGATAAATTCAGAAAGCACTGGTTCTGCGATGCTCATGGTAAAGAGTTCTGGCGAATCTTGCAAAAGGTCCATGTCCAACGACGCTAAAAGGATGATGGTGAAATAAACAGATCTATAAGGGAAATTTCTTTACCTTTTGATTAGAAAAAGTTATCGAGGTTTTCAAAGTGGAAAGAGACTATTGCGCAGCCCTATAGAAGCATTATGAAATATATATGAAGAGAGAATACATGTTGATATATGTTACTGAAAATGAAAATGGGCATAATATCATAGATAGATGGATAGAGAGTTCTATTTCAAGATGTTTTATTCAATTTATATTTCCAAGTATTATGTACCCTACGGCATTTATATTCTTTGGCAGTAATTCAGTAATTGTTGTTCGACTCGAGTATTTCACCGAAGCTGGTCGGATATCTAATGCTTTCTGTTGTATAAATTGCATCATCATTATCATCATCATTCTCCTATCGTCCGTCGTTAGACATAGACCTTCCCCAGGATTAGCCAAACCTCTCTATCATGGGCATCAAGGTGTCAATACTTCCTGAACTTGTCTAGTTCGTCTCTCATTCTTGTGTTCAGCCAGCCTCGGTTACGCACGTGATCTCTGGGGATCCATGTTGTGAGTTGTGATGTCTATCGATTGTCCGCTATTCTTGCAACATGACCAGCCCATTGCCATTTTCTAATAGATTCTATGATGTCTCAGACGCCTGTTTTCCCCTGATATATTGTGCTGTCTTGTGATCTCTACATGTGAGGTTAAGCATGATTTTTTCCTATGCATGTAGCATACTTCTCAGTTTGCAGGTCTGTCTCATGGTTAAGTTCCATGTTCCAGCTCCATAAGTGACTATTGGGAGGATGCATTTGTAGTATACTCTTCTTTCTTTTTAGGACTAAATGGATCTTCTTGTTCTTGAAGCGTGAACTTGCTCTGCTGAAGGTTTGCCATTCTAGAGTGATTCTTCGCTTGATTTCTTCTTACGAGAATTTCAAGGAGATTTGTTGTCCTTGGTAAATGCTTGAGTCTACTTTTCCGTCTCGATTTTGATCGTTGTGTTTATTTCTGACGTGATTATCGCACACTTGTATGCTTGTTTATTTTTTGTTTTCGCTTTTATTTACTCCGTTGAAACAATGTACGCTTCTAAATTATATGCATATACATGTGAGAGCGTAGTACAGAAAAGTTCAGTGTGGCTGTGGGATATACCTGAATTTCCAATCATCTAATTCTTCTTATTTCTGTATAAGTTTACCAAATCATAAATATACTAAGATTTGAAAGTTCGCCTATTCCATTACATAATCTAATTTCATAAAGTTTGCTTTATAGTTGAGGTAGGCATGTTTTATTCCACTTGTACCATGAGTCAGTGTTTAAATCCAGGTGAAAGTCGGGATGTCGAATGCCGAGTTTCATGGTTTGGAAGTTTGGTGCAATACAACTCCCCCCCTCCATGACTCGTCATATATCTATAATCATTTCAACTTCCAAATCTTTTTCTCACTTTATATTTATCGATCTACCTAGATAGATAGATAATTAAATTGACCCCTGCCCAACCAATCTTACTTGTGAAATTTGCAGTATTCACGTTGTGAAGCTGACCCTACGAAACTGAATAGGGAAACAATCTTTGAGCGTTTGGTTATGGGAGGGGGTGCACAGATGTGTGCAAGCGTGTCAAGCGGTATTTCTTTTTTTTCTCACTAACGGTAGTCAGAGACATCATAAAATCTATTAGAAAACCTAAATGGCAATGGGTATGTCACGTTGCAAGAATGACAGACAACCGATGGACATTATGACTCACAATATGGATCCCCAGAGATCACGTGCGAAACCTAGGCCGACAAAATACAAGATGGAGAGATGAACTGGACAAATTTAGAAAATACTAGCTCTGCAACGCCAACGATAGAGAATTGTGGCGAATCCTGAGGAAGGTCTATGTCCAACAACGGACGATAAAAGACTGATGATGATGAACATTCAAAATACTTTGGAGATCTCTCGCTAAGCTACATGGATTCATTATTTTTTTCTGTTGTACTTTTATGCTTCGATCTTATAATTCTTCGCCAAGTCTGGATCGGCTAATATCGTGGAGTACTGATTAGAAATACAAAATATAACTCACTTACAATGACTTTTTGGATTGGCTTGCTAATATCACTCTCACCAAGACCTTCATAATCATCAATTTTAATTTCCGTCATTTCATATCTACGTTTACCAAAGTTTTGTTGTTGAGATAATGAATGAGAACATGTGATCGGGCGCCCCTGAATACATTTTAGGGCCACAATATTGAAAAATCACATGACTACACCATTGGGCACCCTCTAAATATGTTGATTTTTTTCCCAAAAAGTGCTTTTTGGGGTTCCTATGATCATTGAATCAACAATGCCAAAATATTGTGCTAGTATTTGTTTTAGATATTTTTTAGATAAAAGATCTATTTTTGTAGATATTTTCTCAGATAATTACTTCTGATACACGTGCAAACTACGGTGATTCATTTATGAGAGTTACAGATATTTTGTTATCTATTCGTAAAACGACTGGCCCTGTTTTTCTGTTTGATCGTTAAACGGTGCCACCCCTTCTAAGATTCGTGCAACCAAATTTTTTCATGTATGATTAGTGGACGTAAGTGAAGAATTCATACAATTTGTTTTCTATAAAAACAAAAAAACGTTTCTTGAAGGGTTTCAGAGTGGGGGCTCAATTTACATGTAAGTATAATGCTAAACTGAACATTTACTTTCCGTTCAATACTTGCCTGGAATGGAATCTGTTCAGAGCCTATAAGTTCCACAAATAATCTTCAATTTGCTCAGTCTTGGGGGATCAGTAAGCGCTGGGGATGCACCTTCCCATTGCACTAAGAGGTGAGGGCAAATACTTTTACTGGCGCTCTCACAAAACTACTTGCGTGACAAGGGCTGCTTTTTAATTGCTCTCACGTACACATGTAGGCACCAACGTTAAGCTGACCTTGTGTCAAACCTGCTTTCGTGTGAACGAAGGTCAATAATATTTACTTCCCATTCAATACACACTTATGCGTTCTATTATTTTATTCTATTATTTATCATGAAACAACTGCCTCTGTCTATTACTTATCATTGAACAAACTGACTCTGTTTATAACTATGACCCTCCTCCTTCAAACATTGTCACAGCTAAAAAGTTTTCAATGGTTTTTGAAAGTTTTTTTCTTATTTGCATTATAACTATAATGTTAAACTGAAGTCACACTTTCTGGTCAATATTCCTTTACACATTCCATCCTTATATCATCAATTTATATGATGAAAGCTATACATACTAACTTAACTCCTCTGGAAACTTCATCAACCTCTCCAATCAACAACCAGCACTAGAGAGACTTACTCCATCTAGGGATTGAGTAAGTCTTCTTACTGCTGCCTCTTTAACAAATTTAACATAATCAACAAAAAACGGGAATCGAAATTCTATGCCAGGACATTCTAAAATTACAAGAAGGAAAACAAAGAACTTCTCATACAAAAATAAAAGATCTCCTCAAAGCTGGATGCATTATAGATAGATACAACAATAATAACAACAAAAATTCACTCCCAACCAACAATTTACAAAAAGCCGCCGTGTTAAACGATATTGAAGTTGGAGTGAATTTAGTTTCTATAGTAAAGGTTTCCAATTTCTTGTTTTGAGTAGGAGTGTTGTTATTCTTGTTTAGGGTTAGTTTTATCTATTCATCTACTATATGGTCGGGGGATCTACTTTTAATAAGGGAAGAGGATATAAGTTTAACGCGCTTGATTTAATATTTTTCATTATGGCTTTTGCAGTGGGGGGAATTCACTGTAATAGTTAAGAAGGCAGGAGGTCGTGCTAGTAAGTTTTTTTCATATGGTGAAGATACCGTCATCTGAGTTCATTAGTAAATCTAGGAAGAGAATTGTCGATTTCATTATTGTTTTTAGCTTATATCAGGATATCTTCAACATAGCATAGGTAGGTTTGGTTAAATCCAGAAAAAAAATTGGTTTTTGGGAGTACCATGTAAAAATTAGCTGAACTAGGCTGAACTTGCCAATCTATAGTGATCATTCACGGAAATTCGTTGTCCTGTGTAGATGTAGTGGTATACTTTCTCTAGCTCTGCGTTTTCGATTTTAATCGTTGTGTTCCTATCTTCAACATATTTGTTGTGCATGACTTCTATTTTACTTTGACCGGCCTTCGTGCTTTCTTCAATTAGATCGTCTACCATTAGTTGGTGGTCAAGAAGGTTCTCAGCAAAAAGGACGATGTCGTCTGCAAATCTGAAGTTGTTTAGGTATTGGCCGCTTATTCTGATTCTTTTGTTTCCCCAATCTAAGTTTTTGAAGATCATCTCGAGGTAGGCTGTAAAGATTTGGGGTGATCTGGTATCACCTCGTCTTAACCTTTTTTCGAGCTGAAAGAGCCCAAATATCTATCTGATAAAAGAGCTATTGTGACGGTATATATACAATACTCTGACATATACGGGGTTTACACCTTATTGTGTCATAGCTTCACTGACCTTGGGTATATCCAAAAAATTGAAGGCTTTCTTGAAGATAAATGCTACAACGAGTGGCATTTTATATTCTGCTACCTTTTCTCTTAGTTAATTTATCGAATGGAGATAGTCAAAAGTCGAGTAGCTTCTTCTAAAGCTAGCTCGTTCCCCTGGTTAGTTTTCATCTAGCGTTTAGGCGATTCGTTTGGTGATAACTTCGGTGAAAAGCTTGTAGATGCAGTTGAGTGGCCTTATTGGTCTATAGCTCTATACTAAACTATTGACAAAACGTGAAAAAATTAGGAAATCATAAATGCCTAGTTATTGTATTTGCATAATTAATCTATTTATGTAGACAATCTAAACCTAGTCAGATAAAACACTCGTGAATCGGTTAGATGTACAGTATTTTAGACATTAATTTTTCTTCTATTCACTATTTCTTATTTTTTTCAATTGATGAAGTATTATAAATCAATGTTTTTTTCCATCTTTATGAAACTATTCACCTTCATCTTGCTTTCTATTTCAACTTTTCTCAAACCGGGTAGAACGTTTTGAAAAGCAACAAAAATATCAAGATGAATGTAAATAGTAACATAAAAAGGAGAAGAAAATGTTATTAATCACTGTAATTTTATGAAATTTATGGTTTTCGTAAATTAATTGTATATCCTACAGCATCTACTTTCGAACAATCTTTTTTACAAATTGTATATCTTCTTCAAAAGTTTAATATTGATCATAAGTAAAAGAAAATAGCATGAAGTCAGTCGTAAGAAGAAGAAAATATGATTTTGCGTCCTCACTGAGGATTTCCGAGCAGGTTAAAGCTGCTTTTGACAAAGATTCTGCCATAATTGACGGATCTATCACCAGGAAAAATGAAGGCAAGTTTTAAAACTTAAAACTTTTTCTGTATTCATTCATTCATTCATTCGAACATTTACAGTTTGGGAATGGTGAAAGTGCTTGTTTATTATTTATAGTACAAGATTTATGGGTTTCAAAGACCAAAAGAGTTGTGGGGGTTGGGAAGGGGATCAGCAGAAATTGTTCGCAGATTTTCGTATTTCCTGATGCTCTAACCAAGAGAGAAAAAGAGAGATGAACAAGTAAGAGTGTGTGCTTATAATATATATATTGATGCATATATACATATATCCGACATATACATTGGGACAATTCTATGCGTATTTGTGCGTTCATTGGTAAAGTTCTCCTGACATCTACGTTTTGGTCAATAATCTCATTGAATAATAGGTATGACTATTCACATAGATAGAATTCTGAGATTACCAAATTGCTATCCATAATCTGGATCATGAGAAAAGAAAATTACAAAACACCGAAATAATCGAAATTTAACCTCGGAAAAAAAGTCTAATATATCAAAGCTTTGCTCTAATAAATGAATTATTTCTTACATTTCAAGATTGGAGCATTTAACATTTCTCCTTTCCATTTCACATTACTTTTTCCTGCGTCGGCTGATTGCATCGTCTGGAAATATCTGATTGCGGGAAAATTGAGGGTGATGGCAGGGAGTTCCGCGGGCGTCCGGATCTGTCAGCCACTGTTTATACTAAGTTCATTTATGAAAATAGATTGAGGGAAAGAAAGGAAAATGCGCCAAATTATGTTTTGCCTCAAGGCTGCAAAACCCTTTGTCGCCAGCTAAAGGCCAATGGGTTAGATTATTTGAATGTACGCTAAGAGGTCGACATTTCAATATGGTGTTCGAGCCAAATGAAATAAGTTCTATCTTATTATAATCTACCAAAAGTCTGCCTGTTCTCCTTTCTGTTTGTCTGTCTGTCTCGTCCACCAAAAAAAAGACTAAACATAACCGCATGAAATTTTCTGTAGGTACTACGTAGACCCGAGAGTAGGTTTTCCAGTAAATTAGTTTTTGAAAGTCACCCCTAAAAATATGTTTTATGGCAGGGGGCGGAGAATTACAATGTTCATTCATCCTGAAATTAACATATTTTGTACCCGAGGAAAGTCACGTGTTTATGACGTTATCTGCATCCCTAATAATTTCGATATGGTTTGGGGATAGAATGGAGAGGGGTGGGTAGAGAACTCGGAACCGTACCAGAGACTCTAAAAACGAGATTGAGGAAACGAGATAAGAAGGTGGATTGAGATTATACAGACTACAGCACTACTGGGTCAGTGCAAATATTCGGGAAGTAATCGAAATATGAGATCAACGATCTCCAGTTGTTAGCAATGGCTTAACAGCCAGGAAAAGGGAGACGCTACAAACCACAGCGCAACTGATCAAACGTGAGGATGATATGAGAGGAGGGCTGGAGACCTGAGGAGACTTACTGTCACTCATTCTTCACTGTAAACCGCAGCACTGCTGTGAGAGTGTGAAGAGACGGGCTTGAGACTTGCTGTCACTTGCGATGACCACCAGACAACAGGTGTGCAAATAATAATAATAATAATAATAATAATAATAATAATAATAATAATAATAATAATAATAATAATGATAGCCAAGTACAAAGCACCAAAACCTGATGGGCTCTACGGATATTGGTTTAAGGCGTTTCCCACATCACACGAGAGGCTCACCCACCAACTCCAGTTGCCTAGATGAAATGATTTCCCAGAATGGACGAACAAAGGCAAAACGACCCTCATCCATAAGGTCACTGGGAAGAAAACTAGGCAAGCAGTTATAGACCAATCACGTGCCTACCACTAATGTAGAAAATTCTGACAGCACAGATAGCGGAGAGTATATGCATGGAAAGAAGAGGACCATTACCAGATGAACAGAGAAGATGGAGGAGATAGACTAAAGGGATGAGTGACTTGCTCTACATCGACCAAATGATCTTAAAAGAAGGAAAAGAGAAGAAAAATGTTGCAGTGGGATGGATAGACTATAGAAAAGAATACGACATGATCACACACAGCTGGATACTCAAATGCCTCAGGATGTAGAAGATCAACAAATCAGTGGTGAGATCCATAGCCAAATCTATGAAAAACTGGAAAGTAGACTCGACAGGTACAGGAGAAAATTTCGCAGAGGTAAGTGTAAAAATGGGAATCTTCCAGGGAAATTTTTTGTCCCACTGCTATTCGTTCTAATCATGATACCATTCAACAGAACCCTGAAAAACAACGGTACCGATTCTCCAAAAAAAAGGGAAAGTCAACCAACTCATGTACATGGACAACAGAAAATTATTTTCAAAGAACACAGAAGAGCTGGAAACGTTGTTCATCAAAGTGAAAGAATGCAGTAATGACATTGGGATGGAGTTCGGAATAAAAACTGTGCACTCATGGTAATGCACAAAGGAAGGCTTGCAGCAGCAGGTGGAATCGAACTGCCGGAAAACAAAAAAATCAGAGCATTGACCACACAAGACTGATACAAATATCAGAGAGTTAATGAATGTAACACGATAAAACGAGAAGAGATGAAGGGAAAAAAGAAGATTATTAACAGGAACTTACTTGGAATCCAACAAATGGACTCAAAAACTAGGAAATTGCCAAGAGCAAATAAGACGCACCACCCTGAGTAAGATGTAGATAAACCATGAAAGGAGGCTGGCAGGGGCTTCATTCAACTAGAACTATCATACATGACAGCCACCATCAGTCTTCAAACTTACATCCAAATTACCAACGAGAGATAGTGTGAAAAAATACGATAGTAGCAAAAAACTGCATTTCATTACAAAGAAGGCAAATACAGGAAGAAAAGTTAACCCAAGGGTGAAAGCAAACCAGAGGCTGACTCACCAACTAAAGCAGCCAAGATAGTTACATACAAGGCTTAACGGGAAGGAATGAAAATACTACGCGAGCGCTGTCAAGAGGAACCATTCCACAGCCAAGAAATGGGACCAACCCTAAATGTTGACTGTAATTATAAGACCGAAACAATTGACCACATAGTTGAAAGGTGCCCAGTCCTTGCAGCAAATTAATTTAAGATCAGGTACGACAGAATTGGGCAGTATCTACACTGAAACACCTGCAAATATTACAACGCCCCATAAGCTAAGAACTGGTACGAACAACGGCCTGAACCAGTCACAGAAGCAAAAGATGTGACTATATTATGAGACTCCACTATACATACCTACGTATGTCCCAGCAGATAAAAATATTGCTGTCGAAGAATTCGAGAAACTTTCAAAACATAAAGACCTTGAAATAAAAATCAGTAAAATATAGCAATTCAGGACCAAAATATTACCGATTGTTGTTGGAGCCCTTGGATTACTCAAAGAAGGAACCAGTAAAATTGCTGACAGCGTACCTGGAAAGTCCATTAAATATGAAATATAGAAAATAGCTCTTAACTACACTGCAAACATTATTAGAAGATTCCTGACAATGTGAATGTGTATACTCCACTTAGCATCTATCACTTTATGTATGTATAGAAGTACGTTTGGGAAAGTGTTGTATCGTCTGTATATGTAGAAGCTCTCTCTCTCTCTCTCTCTCTCTCTCTCTCTCTCTCTCTCTCTCTCTCTCTCTCTCTCTCTCTATCAAGCCCAGACTGTCATAACTAACAAGGTTGCCAGGCTTAGGTATCTGGTTGAGACACGGCTGGTGACTTGAATAAACTGAAATCAAAGCCAATGATAATGATAATAATAATGAACACGCTTCGTCTAAAAATCAACTATAATATGGAGTATATACAGTATACATCAAATTAACATCTCCAGTATAACAGGATTAGGATTTAACGGCCCTTTTCATGAATCTCACATTTCTTTTCTGTGTATTAATCATCAATAAATATTGTAGATAAACTTTGATATTTATGTCATAATAACCAGTATTTTAATTATGTCTAGAATAAAACATTTTGAGATGTACAAAATGGCCTCCGAAGTTCTCATTTTAATTTAACGGACACTCTTACCCACCATTAATCTATTAAATCTGAGGTTTACTTAATAATGACTCAAAATTTCAAGAATATCTGGATATAAGCATTATCTACTTACATTACGAACACTGTGACTTTTCTGTTCCTCTGTCCGTTATAGTGTGCTTTTCTACTTGAAGGTAACAATTTTCCTGTTCAAGATATCTCCTACCCTCCATTTGAAACGATGGATTCTTCCGCTGTAACGAGTTCAGTAGTTTCTTCCTAAAGAATAATCTAATAGGAATTCAAATATATCCGGGAATTGACTAGTTATATCATAATAGATACAAGTTCAGGATATAATAGGGAAGCTGATTCGAATATTTGAATTGAACATGACAATGTTTCGAAACTTCTCATAAAGCAAAACTAAAAGATTCTAGCATTGTCTTTGCAGAACAAATAATATTATATTCTGTTTCATTATCATATTCATCCGGTAAATAAGCCACTGAATATATAAACTAAAATATATCGCATATAGCAAGGAAAATAATGCATATCACCGAGCAGTCAACAATGTTCAATTGCTATTCTACTCAACTCACCGTAATATCAGTAGCGGCCCAACTTCGCCCCCTGAAAGATTATCTTTTACATTTTTTACATTATTTTTTTACATTTATCTGTGATTCCCACGTGCCGCCTCTGGTAAGATGCAACTCTGTAGGGGAGCACCTTGCTAGTGCCTTGAATCTTTGAGTCTGGTTACATGGCAAAGCTCACGATTGTTAGATTAGGAACCATTTTTGTTGTCAGTTGCTGCTGTAATGAAACTAACGAAATTCGCGTAATGTGACTATCTAAAATATAAGGCACTTACAGAATATATCATGTGCACACAAGATTTCCTAGAAATATCTCCTGATCAACAGTTAATCATGACATATTTTATTTTTGTGCGCACACGTTTCCTCAAATCTGACTATTTTTGGAAGATTTGATTTTGCCTCATCTTATCTAGTCGATATGCAATTATTCATCTTTTATATGGAAGGAATTAGAAACATTTCAATTTCTGGTTCAGAGAAATTTCCTCGTCTCTGTTGTTTAGCTCTTCATAACATTTTGGCTGTGTACCGTTCGATCTTCCTTGGGTGTTTATAATATACTGGGAAATCGTTGAATCTTCTGAGAAAGCATGCGCTTACCCCTCTTATACTCATCACGTCCGGTGCCAACGTTTGCATGTTCTTAGGATTATTATACTTAACTCTTTTCAGTCTGGAATCATTTATATTCCTAAATAAACAGGTAAAAAAAAAGTATATCACAACGAACAGGCATTCGAAAACGCCCTGAGCCCCTAAAGGAAGGGACCAAAACCCTTGTAAATGGTATTAGTTCGCCTACTGCATTCCTTCTGGCGTATGTCACTAAATCTCACGCTACGCGCCTGTTACAACGCCCCCTTTCTATTACCCATATCACAAATCATTAAATCTAAGCAACATTCGAACAAATTATTGCTCTAAAATTTAAACTTTTGAGCAGTTCTATAAATGAACTATAAAACCGTCTGATTGATGTTCAACTTTTGCAGTTTTGGTGCATACAAACTTGGTTATGCATGACAGATGAAAATAAACTCTTTGAAATGATTATTGGCAGTCCTGGAGAAAGAGCTAGGATCTCTAAGAAATCGGGGTTTCTTTCCATAAAAACCTGTCAATAATTGTCACACTTAAAGACGTTGCCAGACTGATTCAGGAAAGATTCCACTAGAGAGCAGGAGGAAACAGTTCGATGTCACGCCTTCTCTAAAACCTGAATCAATCAATATAACTAATCAAAGCACCATTTCTTAGATACACTTATTAATGACTCAACCGCCGGGGGCGCATGGCAATGTAACGAATTTGAATTTTAGTTGAGACTGCTTATATTCATTTTGCATAAATATCTTTGGAGAAGTAATGAATCCACTTCTGCCTGTGCTTTGTCACATCACCAAATATCTGGGCCATAAGTTGCCAGTGACATATCACGATTGTCGACGGGGTGCGAGCGGGTGAGTGAGCACTTAGGCAAAACATGCTCCCATAAATATCTTACTTGCTCTGGCAATATCAACAAAAAGCTCTTACCTCGAACCTTTACGGTGACCATTATCAATAATTCTGGCTCAAAATACCCGCCTATATGGAGCCTTTTTATTATTTAATTCACGATTTTATGGCCATAGGCTCCTTATAACAGGGGGTTGACCTTCCAAGGGTAGATAATACCAGCTAGTGTTGATAAAAATTGAAGGTAAATTGAGTATTGCTTTTAGGTAAATAGCAGGCACTTCTTACGGAACGTGTACTTCAATATACTATTCACTTTACTCAAAACGAACTGGAATATAAGAGTAAATTTAACTGCAAACCTTTTTATACTTGTTGCCTCTCTGATCAGAGTGCATTACAAATCCACTTAAACAGACTCATACTTTCCAATACGCCAAATCTCTGTCAACGACACCCACATATAAGAACGACTGTAAAATAAAAAGCTGTCTAAACTATAAGCGTTCATTATCACATTATTCATTAGAAAAAAACATTATTATAAAAAGTCTTCTTTGGGCATCGGCAGGGAGTCTTAAATACATTCAAGAACTGAAAAAACCCTCCAACAAAAAATTCATTGGCTTATCATTTGTAAGGCGATACCACCTCAGCACAACAATGGCTCACGCTGAATTTAATGTGGACATTACTTAAATTCGTCCAAAAAAGTAACACCACAGTTTTTCCACGACCTCGACAATGACTAAATGTACGGTCCAGACATGCGTTCTCTGTGTGTAAATAAGACATTCTAACAAAAAGATTGAAAAAATTCCTTGTCGGTCATATCAGACTAGATGTACGTATTGGAGGTTTTGACACCTCGGAATTATTTCATCTAAAATTTCAACCAGTTTCCTTGAGTGATTACCAGCTTTTAGTCTGTAGACTCTGCAAAAATGAATGAGAGGCAGTTACACAACGAAGTAAAATCTTCCCATATCCTCAGAGTCTTCTAAAATGCGATTTCATCGCATCACTCTTTAATTTAAAGACCATTGATTGGGAATCCTGTTTCAAAATCCTTGAACCTTTGGAAAAGTCGATTTCTAATTTCACACGGCTGGAAAGGGAAGAGTTTAGTGTAATGACAGAAATATCGGTTGAAAATTGACACCGGCCTTTTGAGCTCTGGCCTTGTTCCGTCTTGTTACCCTATAGATCACATTTCTGGTTTTGCTGTCTTGCGACAGCTTCTCATAACGAAAAGCAAATTCGGGTCCAGGGGAAAATCAAGAACTGCCACATTTGATTACATCGTTTAACGTAACTTGTCTTTCCCGTACTCTGATATACTATTTTATCGTCATAGTCAAGCAACGAGTTAACTTGGTCACTAGTCAAGTGCGACACTATTGCACACTCCCAGGAGCTATGATTGAAAGGAAAGACAACGATCACTGAAGTGAAAAATATTTCTCTATGCTACCAGTTTAATATAGAGTTACAAAAGTCGTCACTTTATGTAGTGAGGAAAAAGGCTCGAGTTTTTGCGGTTTACAAGAATTATACTTCTAATTTCATATTTTAAATTGTGCATATTTGGCCCCAGCAGGATAAAGCAATGGTTGACACTGCTCGAAGAAATATCAGCATTTTAAGAAGTGGAGAATTCGATTAACCAGTGTATCTTTAAATGCTACGAAGTGTTCAAAAATAGTTAACCCATGCGAATTCATGGATATATTTAAATTTGAATGGGATTATTTTTTTCCTCAAAAGAATCTAATGAACTCAAGTGGAGGAGTCCACTTTTTCAAGTGTTGGTTAAGAGATATTTTTCTTAACAAAATTGTTACTTTCAAGTGGAAGAGTACATTGTTACCGACTGATGAACAAACAATATATATATATAAAAAGATAAACTTATTTAGATAAAAAGCATTCAGAGAGTGTACTTCTGCCATCGTCACTGAAAACTGAATTAAAATCACATTATATACATAGCTACAACGCAGGGGCGGTAACTGCAAAATCTCCTGAATCCTATCCAAAATTGAATCAATCTTCCTTCTACATAGATGTATGAAAAATATTCTAGTTTAGCTTCAAAAATGTAATTATTTGGCTGCAATACCGATCACAAGGGCTTCAAACTAATTCTTATTCCAATGACCTCCGGTGAACCCAGATGTCTAATTTGACTTTATCCACCCTACTATTTATGAGTTAAAACATTTCTGTACTTCATAGAAAATATCATTATCACTCCATTTTGCAAGAAATTCCTTAAATTGGCTAGAAATGAAATTTTGTAATCTTGAATGACCTCTGAGGTCAACTTCATGTAGTCATGTTACAACTGAATATATTGTGAGTCCTCGAGCAAAATGTTAGGTCAATGGGCCTAGAAGTTTTGAAGATGATAATGATACGAACACACAAACAGGAGACTTATTTGGCTTCAAATAACCTTTGGTGACCTTGGCCGACATTCTAGGTAAAACCCCCGTAGCTTGTATCACAACTTGATATCTTGTGATTCTTACCAAATTTTAGGTCACTGGGTCTTTTATCTTTAGCATCATTGTGTTACGAACACACAAATTGAAGGACCAGATATCAATATAGACAACATTAATCTCGAAGATGATAATAATAATAATAATAATGATAATAATAATAATAATAATAATAAAAAATTTAAAAAATTTGAAAAAATTTTGATGATACGACAACATATACAAATGATTAAAATATTAGTCAATATGTTTCTCTTTGTCATCGTAACAAAGACATTTATTTGCCATTCACTATTTCCCAAGTTCAAGAATAGACTTTCCAAATTTCCCGCCAAGAAAATAAAAACATTTCAATTCAAATTGAAGATTAGGATAGGAGCCAAGCTAAGATTATTCAATATCGATTAATTCCGATCTACACAAGGGTTCTTGGAGTTTGTCACGTGATTGTAGCTGTAAAATCGACGGCATTTTAAGATTGCTGTCTGAAAGCATGTTTATCCAGAATGTATAAATCGAGAGAATCGTACATAGTAAAACCCCTTGGGGTGGGGAATCTATTTGTTTTGCTTTAGAACTAGAAAAATATTTTAGCTCAGAAGACAGTCTCTCAAAAATAGCACGAAAGAAACAAGAATCAAACCACGATTTAATATTTTGAAAGAATTTGGCTAATTTTCTCTGCTGCTCAACAATACTCAAACGAATAATCGATGCTATAAAAAAAAATTATTTCTGAGGTAATTTCACCATGCACGATTGCTAATATGTTAATGCGCACAACTCTCAGAAACAATTCGGTGTGCGTAATTTTTTCTTTGGTATTATCCTACAGAAAATCCATATTATGTCTGTGTGTAGAACCTTTTAAAAATACCTTCTCAATCCAATTATTTTGTGGCTATTCTGGAAATGCGGGTTGCGTGGTAGTCTATAGTGCATCACAATGGAATCAGCAAGTCAAGTTCTAATTCCGGCTGAAACCGCTTATGTTCACTCGTATCCTTGGGAAAGACATGATTCCATTTTCCTGCTCTATGTCCAATTGCCAAATATCTGGGCCATAAGTCGTCAGTGACATGTCACGATTGTTGAAGGGAATGAGAGCAGATGAGTGAGCACTTAGATATAACATGCTCCCATAAATATCTTACCTGCTTAGCCAATAGCAACAAAAAGCTCTTACCTCGAGCTTTTACGGTGACCATAATTATTAATGCTGACTGAAAATACCTATCTATATGGAGCCTTTTTATGTCAGTGTTTCGACACTGGTATGCCACCATGGCTGACGAAGAAAACAATGGTTGAGTGATCATTTGGGCAACCCCTCTCGCATAATTTCATTACCTAACCACGCATTAAGATCATAAAGCTACTACACACTCCCAATGGCCATTTTGACAGGTACTAATTATTCTGTTAGATCAAAAGAAGTGATTTAGGTATTTAAATACAGTTTGTGTTTTATTTATATTAGACCAAATAACCATCAGCTTGAATTGCTGTCCTAAAAAGGAATTTGTAGAATAGATAGATGGATAGCGTTTAATTCAATTTGTTTTCAAAATTGATTTGATACCAATCTTTCATTGCACTTTTAGAAAAGAAGAGGCTAATAATGTAAAGTAGGGGAGTTGGGCAAATGTAAAACAGGTTTTTGATGTTAAAATAGGGGTCTAATGTTTAAAAAAGTGGGCATTATTGTTAAAATAAAATGAGGATGATATCTGAAAAAAAAGCGTGGCTAATGTGAAAGAAGAGGGGTTAATGTTAAAAAAGGTAAAAGATTTTAAACGAGAGGTGTAATGTTTAAAAAAGGAGTCGTAACGTTAAGAAAAACGGGGTTAATGTTTGAAAAGACTTTCTTTCTTTTTTTTTTTTTTTGAAGAGGCCAATGTTCAAAAAGGGGACTTATAGTAAAACATGAGAGTTTGGAGGGGGTATGCTGAGAAAATTGGGCCAAGTGTCCAAAAAAGGGAGCCAAAGTTAAAAAGATTTTGCCCACTACTTTGACTTCGATTTTGAAAAATTATTCCCAATTTTAATCCTAAAAGTGAAAAATAGTCCCCTTCCGATGTTGACCCCATAATTGAAAAAAATTATTTCCTAGATATTGACCTTTAAAAGTGAAGAAAAATTACCCCTTGATTGAATAAATTTAAACCTTTAAAATCGAAAAAAGTTGAAAATATAAATAAATTTTGACCTTAAAAGAGAAACAAATCTTCAACTTCGATTCTGATCCCTAAAAATCGGAGAAACGTTTTCCCTTCAATTGTTACACCTAAAATCAAAAGATGAAAGCTCCTCTTCAATTTTGTCCCCAGAATTGAAAAAAGAAGTCTTCCCTAAAGCTGAAAAATTCCCTTGGATTTTGACTCCAAAAATGAAAAAAGTTACTCCTCGATTTTACCCCTCAGGTGAAAAAAATCTGTTCTCTTACACCCGTAAAAATGGAAGTTCCTTTTCGATTCTGACAGCTAAAAGTGAAAAATAAATTTTTCCTTTTGAAAAAATAATTTCCCAGATTTGACTCAAAACGTACAAAAAGATCTTTTTCTATCACTATAAGTGGAGAAAAAATCTGTCCAATCTGGAGAAAAAGATTGAAGAGAACAAGTTTCACACAATTTTGACCTCTAGAAGTTAAAAAGAATCTTCACCTAAAATTGGAATAAACATTTTCTCGTCAATTTCGACACATGAAATTGAAATACAACTCCTTAAACGAAGAAAAAAATCCCCAAACGTTTTGGAAAATAATGCTTCGAGATTTCGAGCCTCAGAAGGGAAAAAAATTTCTCCAGAATTTTGAACCCTAAGAGTGAAAAAGAAGTTCATCTATATTATGACCCCTAAAAGCGAAAAATTAAAATTATCTGCAACTAATCTTCACTATATCCAATCCTTAAATTTCAAATTTTGGAAAACTGTTTTCTAGGTACGTCGTAAATTTGTTCAGTGATACTTACACCAGAACACGTAATATTCAAGGTATTCCAATACAACCAATAAATAGCGCGATATAAGTTATGTTAAAATGCTCTTTTTGAATAAAGAATACAACGTTACATCACATTTTGATTTCAACAATTGATTCGAAAAAATGCTTTTGTTAACAGTGTAGAAACGGCGTTAACAAGTCAATAATAATTGAACAAAGTACGCTCTAATATGTATCATCGTCATCATCATCAGTCTTTTAGCTTCAATCGTTGGACATATTCTTTCCCCAAGATTTGCCAAAACTCTCTATCATGGGCATTGCAGAACTAGTACTTTCTGAATTTATCTAGTTCGTCACGCCGTCTTACTTTCTGTCGGTCACAATTTTGTATATAATCTCTGTGGATCCAGCGGTTGTTTGACATTTTGCAATATGTACAGCCCATTGCCATTTGAGCTTTAGAACAGTGTCTATGATATCTCAGACTTTCTGTTATACTGTGCTGTTTTGTGATCTCTCCATGTGAAGTTGAGCCTGATTCTCTCATGTGCATGTTGCATGGTTCTCAGTTTGAGGGTCAATCTTTTTGTTAGTTCCATGTTTCAGCTCCATAGGTAACTATCGGTAGGATACATTGGTTGTATTTATTTCTTCTTTTGATGACTTCATGGAGATTTGTCGTCCCAGGTAGATGTAGTGGTCTACTTCCTCAAGTTTTGCATTTTCGATTCCGATCGTTGTGTCTTTATCCCCAATATGTTCCTTGTACATGACATTTGTTTGATTGGGGTCATGAGGAGGTCAACTTCTTGCTCGCTTCATATAGTTTGTCTAACATTATTTGGAGATCGTGAAGGTTCTTAGCAAAGAGGACGATGTCGTCAGCAAATCTGAGGTCACTTAGGTATTCGTTGTCTATCCTAATTCCTTTGTGTTCCCATTTTAGGTTTGGGAAGATCATCTGGAAGCAAGCTGTGAAGAGTTTGGTTGGAAAGGTATCACCTTGTCTGGCTTCTTTTTTTTCTAGTTGAAAGGACTCAGAGTCTTTATGTAGCCTAATGGAGGAACCGCTGTGTCGGTAGATATGTTGCAGTCTACAACTTGTATTATTGCGTCAATGACTTTAGGGATTTCCACTGAATCGGGTGCCTTTTTAAAGTGAACAAATGCAACATCTAGTGGCATTCTATATTCTACTACTTTCTCTTTTAGTTTTTTACTGAATGGAGATAATTATTTTAGTATAATGAATTGAATTGAGCCCTCCTGAGAACATTTTTTGAGGGGGTGTAAAAACTAATTTGCTAAAGACATTACCTGATTACTGATTTGCAAAAAATAATTTACTAAAAACAATTGCTAAAAACATAATAATACAGAAAATGTTATGGGTTTGTGTCGGGTAGTCTAGGAGGTAGGCGAGTACAGACGGACGAACAGAGGGGCGGAGTTTGGGCGAATTATTAGATTCACTTATGAAATGTTTAAGGACATTTTTAATTATCAGTCGACCAATAAACATCTTCGTAACATATGAGAGAAAAATGTAGAATATTTCAAAACAAGATAAATGATACATCATCATCATCATCAACATCATCTTTTCACAACAGTTGCCAAGTATTCGTCGTTGAAGGCTGGGTAATTCTCTTCAGGTCTCCAGCCCATCTCTCTGCATAATCACATATCACAGCAGCGCTATGGTATGTAACGTCTCAATCTTCCAATTCTTTTCTTATAAATGCTCATTCAAGCTGTTACACTACTGCTAACGAAATTTAAAACAATTGACATTTTTTGATTAAAAAATCCATTGAAAATAATTTACACTTTAAACGATTATAATTTACTTTTGAAAAGTTAGTTTCATCATTAGTCAACTAAAATGTACTAAATTATCATCTCACGTTCCATAAAAAAACATTGAAATACTGATTTTTTTTTTCAACTGTAGGAGTTGGTATAATCTGTGATCAATAAAACCAGACGACATGTATGGGGTTTGAAGCATTCAACGATTTTTTTAAAATGGGGTTGATTCAGTTTTCTTCTAATGGCGCCATTCATCGTCAGTATCAGCAGCAGACTTTTAGCGTGCGTCGTTGGACATAGACCTTCCTCAAGATTTGCAAGAACTTGCGGAGCCAATACTTGACTAGTTCGTTACACTATCTTGTATCATGTCGGCCACGGTTTAGCATGTAATTTCTGGGGATCCACGTTGCGAGTCGTGATTTCCAGTCATTCGTGATTGTGAGTCGTGATATCTGTCATTCCTGCAAAAAGACCAGTCCATTGCCATTTGAATGGTCTCTTTGATATCTCGGACTCTACTTTTTTTTCTCTGGTATATTATGCTGTCTTGATGTGCTGAGCCCGATTCTCTCGTGTGCACATTGCATGGTTCTGAGTTTGAGAGTCAATCTTTTGATTCGATTTCATGCTTCTGCTCTATAGATGATCATTGGGACGATGGTGATGTCTGGTCCAGAGGTTTTTCTTTTCTTTTTTTCTTTTTTTTTTTTTTTTTTTTGTTTGGTGATTTCCTTCATCTTCCACGGATTAACTTCTGGGGAGCCTTCGAACTGGCTATTTTGTTCATTTTCCGTATTTTTTGTTTGGATGAATAGAGGTTCTTGTAGAATTCTTGGGCCCGTTCGACAATCCGGCTCCAGTCCATTGGTAAGTCTCAATTGTCTTTGAACACATTAATTTTTTTTTTCTTCCTGTATTGAGAGTTTTGTTGATCATTTTGAAAAATATTCCTTTTTGTTTCGCTGATTCCTGGAATATATTTCCTTTTATATTCTGTTCGTTTCTTTTAGATGGTTTTATTTCGTTGGGTTGCTCCAATCCTATCTCATCTTGTTGTCAGTAGTTTGAGATTCCTGCGTTTCTCCATGAGATTCTTGGTTTCTTCTGAGGATTAACTGATGGTTTGTTTGCTCTTTTGAAAAAACATATTGGCGACTTCAATTAGAAGGGTTGTCATTTTGTTGTTGAGCTCGTTGATGATGTTGATATCGTTTTCTTTTGGTTCAGCGAGAAGTTCATATCTGTTTTACGATTCGAGCTTGAAGGGTCGCGTGAGTTCTTTTGGTACGTTTAGTGGCTTCAGTTTGGCGTGGAAAATCCCCCTGTGTTCTTCGTAGGTGTTATATCGGATTTTACATATTACCATTCTGTGGCAAATAAAAAAGATATCGTCAAAATTTAGTCATTTGCACAGTTACCTATGGATCATTCTCCCTACAAGTCATGCCTTATTTTGTACCCCTTCTTGATTTGCCATACTTGTTTATTATTATTATTATTATTATTATTATTATTATTATTATTATTATTATTATTATTATTATTATTTTGGAATATCACACCAGTTGCCTGGTGGTAACCGCTGGAGTTTGAGTGACAGCAAGTCTCCTCAAGTCTCCAGTACTCATAGGTCGCAGTAATTCTGCGATTTACAGTTTCACACCGGTTGCCCAGTGGTTATCGCTGAAGGCTGAGTGACAATAAGTCTCCTCAGGTCTTCAGCTAACGTCTCCTCTCTCTTTCGCATATCATGACAGAGCTACAATTCGTTGCAGTACTTATATCTCCAGCACCTTCCTCAGTATCCGTGCAGTTCCCAGTAGTGCTGTGGTCTGTACGGTCTCTATCCTTCCCCTAATCCCGATCTCCTCCAGTCTCACCCTCAGCGTTTTGGGGATAGTTCCTAGTGCGCCCACTATGACCGATTATTTGCATCTTCACACTAGTTGCCTGGTGGTCACCGCTGGAAAATGAGTGACAGCAAGTCTCCTCAAGTCTCCAGCCTTCCTCTCCACGCTCTAACAGTCTACAGCAGTACTGTGGTTTACAGTTCCACACCAGTTGCCCGGTGGTTATTGGTGAAGGCTGAGTGACAGTAAGTCACCTCATGTCTTTGGCCTTCCTCTCATCTCATCTCATCTCTCCATAACCAGTCATAGCAATGCTATGGTTCCTACCTCCATCACCAATTGGGTGTTTTGTTTGTTTGGGCGGGGGAGTTTGTTCTTTTTTTTTCGCTTCCACCGCCTCTGTTGAGCCACTGCTAACACTTGGGGTCGTAGATTTCATATTTCTAGCACTCTCCTTAATATTCGTACAGTCCCCAATAGTGCTGTGATCTGTACAGTCAATCCTTCCTTTTACCCCAAGTTCATCTAATCTCGCTTTCAGCGTCTTCGGTACGGTTACTGGTACTACCTTGACTTTCATGTTCCACACCTTCTTCAGTTCTCTTGCCAGGTCCTGGTATTTTTCCAGTTTTTTATTCTCTTTCCTATTTACTCCGTGGTCTGCAGGCACGGCCACATCTATTATATGGCAGGTTTTCTCCTTCTTGTCCACGATTTCTACGTCCGATCTTTTGGCTTGGATGGGATGGTCAGTTTAGATATCAAAGTCCCAGATTAATTTGTGTCTTCCATTCTCCAGGTTTGTCTTCGGTTTGTGCTGGTATCACTTTTCTGCGTGGTTAAATCCCATTCGTTTACCCAGTTCTCAGTGTATCACTGTTGTTACTCTATCGTATCTGTGTTCATACTCCTTCCGGACCAGTTGACAACATTCATTTGTTATGTGGTTTACGGTATCATCCCTTTCCCTGCGTAGGCGGCATTTGCTGTTTGTTAGCGTTCTGTCGATATTTGCCTTGACATAGCTTGCCCTGATGCATTTGTTTTAGGCAGCCATGATGAGCGATTCTGCTTCTCTCTTAAGGTTTCCTTTTCGTAGCCATGTTCATGATATCTCGTCTGCCACATCCTGTATCTGTCTTCTAAACTGTCGGCATAGCTTTTTCTGTTCACATTTTTCTTTCCTTGATTGCTGTCCAACTCCATCATTTTCCACTTTTTTGTTGCTTATCGCGTTGCCTCGGACATTATTATTATTATTATTATTATTATTATTATTATTATTATTATTATTATTATTATTATTATTATTATTATCATCATTGTTATTGTTGCTGTTGTTGTTGTTGTTGTTGTTGTTGTTGTTGTATCGACTTCGTTGGTAACCGCATCTACAACCCTTCATTTAATAATTGAATAAGCCACTGTCATGATGAATAAAAGGGAAGAGAGTGAAAGAGAGTGAGAAAGACAAATGGCGAAAATGATGAGATAAGCCCTAACTCTAAGAAAGAAAGAAAGAAAGAAAGAAAGAGAGTGAAGAGTAGAATTTAATTTTTGAATTAGAATCTGAGCGAAAAACTGAAAGACATTTGATCGAGTATTGTTAAACTGTTGGCATAACATAGGGAAGGTCGTCCCAATAGCAAATTTTGAACACTCGCTCACTCGGTGTTAAAAACAGTAAACATTTTTTTTTATTAAAAAAAGACATAAAATGATATTGAAAGAAAAACAGGCGTACAAAAATGTTGTTTTTTTTTTTATCGCTTTGAATAAATCAAATAGCTAAATTGTTTTATTCATCGGCCGTTTTTGGCATTAAATTAAAATGTCATCAAATTGTTTTCTTTTCTTCACCGTTTTTGACATGAAATTGAAATTTCATCGAATTGTTTTATCTATTCGCCGTTTTTTACATAAAATTAAAATTTCATTATATTCTAATGAATCAATAAAAATGAAATTCATTGTTAAAACTTTGGCACAATGCAGGGAAGGTCGTACAATTGTAAAGTTTCGCACAGTCACTCTTTCGATATTAAAAATGGTGAACGAATAAGAAATAGAATGAATGATAAAAGAAAACCGACATAAATACACAAATAATGTTGTTATTTGATTAAATTAAATTGTTGAATAATTTTTTTTTATTCATTCACCGTTTTTGACATGGAAGTAAAAATTAATTTCAATTTAATCAATATATTAAAAATATAGTATTAGCTTTAATTATTTTGCAATATGAAGTATAAATATTTTGAAACCATAGACATACAGATATTTATAAGTAACAGGAAAAACATAAAAACTAGGTTGCATCAACATATTCTTCTGCCTGTTTTGGGTGGGAGAAATAAGATTTACTTTCGTCAAATATTTGAAAAAGAAAATTTGAAAATATTTCCGCCAGTATTTTTTCTGCTTTTAATTCATACGACCTTCATTACCTTCAAAGATTATTTAGTCTTGAGAAAAATCAATTTTTGAGGTTTTAGCGTTGAGGAATGTTCTATTCACAATGTTACTCTAATAACTGAACTGTTGCTTTCCGTACGACGTATGAATTCGTTTATTTTATGAATCTCATTTTTATTTCTATTTCTCGGAGCAAATGCATTTTTTCTTGGCCTTGATTTTTAGCACATCGTTTTGAACTTTAAAAAAATAATATCATTACTTTTTGGAACGTTTTAAAAATAAACATTTCGCCACAATTATAGGTGATTCCATTAAGGGTGACACACGTCCCTAAATCAACATATAATTAAATTTCATTGTTTTGCAATTCAGATATTTTGAGACAATAATTACAAATTCATGCATATTTTTATTCTAATAAATCAGCAAATAAGTTCAATTATTTTGCAATATGAAATTAATTAATGTATAAAAGCCAGAAAAACATGCAATTTACATTAAGTTAACAATATATGAATCAGTTCAATGCAATAAGAAATTTCTTGGGGGGGGGTGAATTTTCAATCCTTTAATTTTGAAATCAAGGAAACGTGATCCAGATTATAAAAAAATGATGATAATTAATTGAAAGAGATAAATTAAAAACTACTATTAACCTCCGCGTACTACGTAGTCCATGTGAATAGAAATAACCACAACAGTTGCTGCGGATTGATCAGAGTTGGCTGGACCAATGAGAATCCGAAAACGCAGTCACCTGACAAACGCAGAATTCGAATCTTTCTCTCTTCTCCCTTAAACCCCGTGATACATCATTACTGTCACAATCATCACCACCAACACCATCATCAACGTCACCACCACCATCACCATCACTGTGAGATACAAAGAAGCTTCTAAACAATCCTAAAGTTCCGAATTCAAATACTGCATTATAAAAACGATTTGACTCGGAGATCATCCATATCAGACTAGTTCACTCCACTTTATTGCAATTACAATTTACATACCAGTCATGACGGTCATCTTCAATTTTCAATGACTTAAACGAATAATCTAAATAGTAATTCTGAAAAACTATGTATGGTAAATAAATTCAACAACTTATGCCCTTAATGCCATATCACACCCATTACCGATAAGAAAATTTATCCGGAAACACTTGCCGTTGGCAGCCATTTTGAAATGGCTGCCATGGGTGACATATTGAACATTTATGATGGTTCAATATCCAATTTTTTTTTTTTTTAGAAATGCCTTTGGCTATAAGTGTACTAAATTTGATGCCTTTATCATAAAATGTACAATTATTCGGTTAAGTAGCCCTACCATAAAGTTATTCCAATGCTGGTAATTTTATAACTTGAAAATCAGCTCATTAACAAACTTTTTTGAAAAGAAGGATTCAAAGCAGGATTCGCATATTTCCTGACCAAACAAAACATATTACTAAATTTAGAACAAACTGACAAGAATGTTCATACTACTGCCCTATTCTTCGCGATGATTTCCTATTTATTTACAGACATTATTTATAGGAACTTGTTGATTCGATGGGTGGGCAATAAACGCTGACGACTGACTCAATGTACGTCCCCGTAAAGAAGTCGGGAGAGGTTGGCGCCTCTTTAGATGACGTGTGTAAACAAACACACCCACCTAATTTTATTCGATAATTGACAGACTACAAAATATTTGGACAAAAGAAGAAAGGAAAAACGAACGTCCGAAAGTGGGCAGAATAATGAAACTGACGCGTATGAATTCATTGTATTTTTAAATAGTTTTTATTGGCTCTAAATATGGACTTTCTTTTCTTTTTCCTTCTCTTCTTCCACTCATTTCTTTTTCCCCCTTTTTATCTTTTTTCATTTTTCCATCCTTTCTCTTTTTTTAGATAAATCGATTGGATTTTATTTACAGAAAATTATATTAGCCACGCTTATACCTTCCAATCAATTGCCCGCCAAATATCTAGCTATCTATCTATCCATGTACGCATTGATGTGTATGTGTTTGCGCTCACGTGCAGTGAGGGGAATGGGTTAGAAATGTCCCAGGGGATAGGATACCAGAATCTAGAACCAATAATGAATCATTATGTACGAACTATTTTCCTTTTATATGTGTTCATGTATTCACACCGTACCTCCAGGGCTTCGTCTGGTGTTGTTTTAGAATGTAGAATCACAATTCAGAACGCATGCTCGATTGGACTGGACACGTTACATCCGTTTTTTGTACCTGTTACGTTATCAGAGTACTTCTGAGTTGCCTCTCTGGCACTGGGTGATCTGTTTTGATTTCTTTAGAAGTCTCTTATGATGATAGGCTCCCAGATGCCATTGATTTCGATGTTCGGTGGGCTAATTGGTTCGACTGAACAGAATATGTGTGCCACTCCTCTCGGTGGTCGTATTCAGCAACTCGGAAGAACCCTGATAGCACAGCCCGGATATACAAAAAAAAAAACGGACGTGACGTGTCCAGACCAATCGAGCACGCGCTCTGAGGAATGATTCCACATTTTAGGACCAACAACAGCCGACGAAGGCAGTAGGGTACACGAACGAAACGTTTTGTATAAATGATTTCATAGACGAAGAGAATAGTCCAACTATATCACACATATTCGCCCCATCAAACAAAATTCAGACAACAATGATGAATCGCTTGGAATTAACTTCATTGAGAAAGACATGAACTTAAAAATTATTTTCATTGCATCACAACCAGTCACGCAGAGATAATATTTACATAGCACGGATGAATAATCTCGGAACACGATAGTGATGGTGACCCCGTATGAATCCTCTTTTAAGCAACTGTCTACCAGATACAAAAACGAATGACCTTGAAATAGCCAACCCGAAGCATTTGCGCACCTTTTTCACGACAAAGCAACTGGTGAACAACAACAATTTTTGTTTTTAATCTCATGACTAATTATCAATTCAATTAAGATTTTCGATCCTTATTTATTTTTTAATGAATCTATTTATGAAAATGGTATTTTGTAATGAAATCTCTTTGCAACATCATTTGGACACTGAGAATATAAACATTTCTAAAAAGTCCCCGTCGAAATCAAATCATTTTTTCTTGCGACGACATAGCAATCCTGCCTCTGTTTGAGTACTCATTCTGGCCAACGCATGGTTTTTCTTCTCGCCGAACATTGTTTCTTTTGCATTTTTCTTGAAACATTCTCATTCTTTCTCCTTTATCATTTTCTCAGTTATGTTGAATTCTCCTTGCAACAGTACAGGTTTTAGATTCCTTGGCTACTTTAATGGTTTTTTGACTTAAAACTTGCTTCATACTTTCTTAATTTAGCTAGTATAGAAGAAATAATCGAGAAATGGTCGTTAAAATCTATAGAAAAGTGCTTCAAAGAATAAAACGGAATGCAACAAAAGAAGAAAAAAACAAGAATTAGTCGTTATAAAAAAAACTGCTCCGAAGAATAAAAGTGAAGATCGTATTAAAAGAGAAATGGTCATTCAAATCGTGGTAAACTGTTTCGATGAATAAACGTGAGTATTTTAGAGAATAAGGAAACAAGGAATAGACGTTAAAAAGGGGGAACACTTTCTCGAAAAAGAAAAGTGAGCTGGTCCAGACAAAATAACCAAGGACAGAAGCCCCATGGAAAAAAATCTCCAAGGATGAACCCCCATCACTTGATGTGCAAATCCAGACTAATGAAAAAATCAGCGATTAGTGAAAGCACAATTTTTTCCTACCTGGTGTCATATTCTAAATATATATACCTGAAGCTTTTTATTTTGTTGCATCCAAAAATTCAAACATGATACCATATACAATTCGTCCTTCTTGTTTATTTCATTCACGACACTGACTTTTTATATTCTACCAAGCACTTTTCTGCTTTATTTTTGACGGCTACATCTTGTTTATTTCTTTTATACGACACTCATTTTTTATTATTTTATGAAGCACTTTTCTACTCTCTTTCTATAAATTAAAAAATATTTCCTCAGAGTGTGATTTTTTTTATCTGACCATCTCGGTTAAAATTTGTTTTTTAGTAGCATGCACCACTCCTGAAATATTTTTTTCTTTCAAGTTTTAAATGTTTTGCAAAATGGTTGTTATTTAAAAGGTATTTATAATGTTGAAGTGGGCACATACTTTTCGCCATGTTTACAGAGGTGCAGCTTACATGAATTATCCTCACTTCTTCTGGTTTGTTACTTTGATACAGTTAACCCCATTCCTAACCCACAATACATTGTCACCAATCACTGAATTTTAGGGGGTTGGATAGATTTTGACTGGAATTGCGCTTCAAGCGTGGGGTTTTTGTCCTGGGTTTTTTTCCAATGTCAGATGTGAAATACAGTAAGTTAAGAATCGTTTTTGGTGCTCCTCTACGAACTCGAATGGAGAATAATCTTAAGAAATTGTAATGTATGGAAAACTTAGATTTCATCAAATTTTTAAATAAAAAAACAGAAACTCGGACATTTATCGAAAAACCCAGATCTAAATTTTAAAAACCTAGGGCTGGCAACGTTGCTTATAGCCACAGAAACATTTGGAATACAAACAATTCATGTATAGTCCGCCATATCTGGGGGGAACTACACTCGGTGCATCGCATAGGGGACGGAAGACCAAAAGGGGACCCTACAGTGCTAAAAGGGACACAAGAGTGTTAATGGACCCGAAAGTCAAAGTCGATACGATGTGTCATTTCAAAATAGGTTGACTCTATCGTTTACCGGCGAGTGTATATAATATGGCATGCTAAAAAAGTTATCATCATCATCATCATTCACAACAACCTTCTAGCGTCCTTCGTTGAAAATAGATAATCCGTAAGATTCACCAGACCTCTCTACCATGAGCGTCGTGGAACCAGTACTTTCTTAACTTGTCTATTTCGTTATACAATTTTATTTTCTGTCCGCTACAGTTTCTTATATGATCTCTGTCAAACATGACCAGTCCTTTGCTCTGATGTATTTTGCTGTCTTATGATCTCTCCATTAAAGTTAAGCACAATTCTTTCCTGTGCGCGTTGTATGGTTCTCAGTACAAGTGTCTACCTTTTGGTTAGATTCCGTGTTAGAGCTACACAAGACTAATGGGATTTTCTTGTTCTTGAAGGTTAAGCTTGCTGTACCGTAAGCTTGCCATCCTCGTGTGATTCTTCATCTGATTTCTTCTCTTTTTTTTAAGGATTTTTATGGTGATTTTTTGTCCTACGTAGATGTAGAGATCTACTTTCGGCAGTTTTTCATCAACAATTTTGATCGTTTTATGTTTATTTCCGACGTGATTGTTGCAAATGACCTTTGTGTTTGCTGAAGTTCATGTGAAGACCGGCTTTCTTACTTTCTCCATTCGGTTCGTTTAGCATTATTTCGAGGTCTTGAAGGTTGTCAGCAAAAAGATTGGTCAGCAAATCTGAGGTTTCTAAGGTATTCGCCGTCCGTTATGATTTCTTTATTTTCTTTGTCTAAGTTTCGGAAGATCATCTCGAGGCAGACTGTGCGGGCTGGTATCACTTTGTCTTACCCCTTTTTTCAATTTGAAAGAGCTCAGGGCAAATGAAAACAGGGTAGTTAAAGGATGAGGGTGCCCGTGCAGTGGAAGGTGAAAACAACTTTGCACCACCCTACAGTCCGCTTCATCAATCACTGACTGAGTTAAACCCACGGGTGCTCGTCACGATTCGAATGGTCGTTAGCAGCGCTGTTTGGAACCAAACGAACGATTTTTAAGCTGGTCGGTTGTCTTTCATACTTGATACTTGACAGTAAGAGGAAATACAATGAACTGCCATCCTATTTTTGTTACAACCAAATAGACAGATTTCGACTTGGCAGATTTCTTCCGTGACACTCTCGTCTATGAAAACAGAAGTTGTCTGCGACATTGTACTGCAGTCAGAAAAATCACCGCCCAAGTCAGATGGGACTTGACCTTGTCATTCATACTACTCTTGCGAATGACTGGTTGGAGAGAACTTTCAATAGGGCCCAAAATACTACTGTCGTATTTTGGAAGTGTTGTCTTCAGATTTTCTCTCCTTTGCTTTTTTATCATTTTATATCCAATCAAAGGTCCACTTACACAAATTATTGGATAAGGGGCTCCTGACTATAATGGACATAACACGGTAAAAAGTCCAACGAAACGAGTGATTTTCTCGCAAAGCAAATCCGTCTTTCTTGTTCACTGCTAAAGAGAGATTACACGAATTCCCGAAAGAGGTACAAGACTACAACTGATTCAACTCAAAAGAAAATAATATAATTCCAAAATAAGAGGAACGAAATTCAAACAGGGTTTATGCTTTGTTTTTTGTTTTTTGATATGTATAATAATTCAAATCATCGATAAACTTTTTATGAGCATGGATAGAAAGAGAAATCCATGTACATGATTTCCTGTGATAAATGAAAAGTAAGGGTCTAGATTAGCATCATTATAAGCAGCAGCGCCAGAATACTAACATCCGTCATTGGGAATAAACCTTCCCCGAGATTCGCCAGGTCACACGCCAATATCTCCTGAATCTCACGAAATCGTCACACGATCTTTTCTTCCAGCCACAATTTCACTTATGATTTCGGGGAAATCCACGTAAGTCGTGATGTCCAGTGGTTGCCTTAAATTGTTGCAGCATAGCCTATCTATTGCCATTTGAGTTTTCTAATAGATTCTATGATATCTTGAGCGGGGGGGGGGGTCTGAGTTACAATGTGCTATCTTGTTGTCTCTCTGTCTGATATTAAGCGTAATCTTCTCTTGTGCACCTCGCTTGGTTCTTAGTTTGAGTGCCAATATTTTGGTTAGTCTTCATTTTTCAGCTCCATAGATGACTATCGGGAGGACGCATTGATTGTAGACTCCCCCTTTCCAAAATGATGGGGTCTTGAATGTTGAGCTTGCTCTGCTGAAGGCTTACCAACCAAGAGTGATTCTTTGTTTCCATGGTAGATGTAGTGGTTTAATTTCTTTAGTTCTATTTTTTCGATTCTGATCATTGTGCCATGTTTCTTTCACATGACATTTGTTTTACCGAGGTTCATGTGAAAACCTCAGCAATTCATGAAAATTCTCGACGAAAAAGACGATGTTATCAGCAAATATTGGATTTCTAACGTATTGGCCATCAATGCTGATTCATCTATTTGTTAAATTTATGATCATTTCGAGGCAAGCTGTGGAGAGTTCTGGTGAGCTGAGGTTGCCTGATCTTACTCCCTTTTTTTAGCTGGAAATAGCTAGTCTTTATGTACTCGATAAAAAGGGGTTACTGGGTCGGTAGATAAAGGGTCCATTTCTAGTTGTATGATTGCATCGATAACTTTGGAAATTTCTACTGAGTTGAAGGGCTTCTTGGAGTCAACAAATGCTGCTGAGAGCAGTATTTTGTATTCTGCTGCTTTGCCTTTTACTTGATTCACCGAATGGAGATGGACAATGGTTGAGTACCTCCTTCTGAAGCAAGCCTGTTTCCGTGGTTGGTTTTCATCTAGCATATTGGTGATTCGGTTGGTGATCATTTCGGTAGATTTTCTGTATATGCAGTTGAGTAGTCTGATTGGTCTATATTTAACTAGATCTTTTTGTTATATAGTGGCATGATGCTTGAAGCGTTCCAATATTCCGATCATTTGAAGTATATTTTATGGTATGGTGGTCAGCTATTTATTGGGTTTTAAATTTTGGCGAATTTTCTGATATCAGCACAGCATTTTTAGCACTTGTCCGTGTAAACGATTTATAGCAGCTATATCTGTATTTTGAATTTCTGCTGAAACAGCTAACATTTTAGACTGGTGTTTTGTTTCTCCAGTAATTTGTCCTGCTCGTAGGTCAAGTCTGGAGTAGGTTCGGTTTCTCCTCGGATACCTTCCCTAAATGTGTGTTGTCACATTTTAAAATGATTTTGATAAGACTATCGGAAATTTCTCCGAATTTGCATTACGATACTCTGTGGGGTAGTTCAGTGACGGAGTCGTCAAACATTTGTCCATCTCTTTGCTTGTATGTCGACGATTCAGGTCTCGAGAAAGGTAAGTTTTTTTCTCGGTTGACAATATGAGTCGAATTTCTCAACTACGTTTTTTTGTAGATTGTTCTTATCATCATTTCTGTCAAAAGTAAGTAGAGATAAAAGTCACAGCTTTTTGTTCCTATGCATATTAAGCTAATTGGAGTCGTAAACCTACCTGATTCAAAATCAGACTGTTGAAACAGGTCGATGAATATGTAACAATGGCGAGAAAAGTATTTATTTTACACATGCATTTTTTCAAACATAATTTCTTTCCTTTTCAATGCACTTGATCCAGTGGTTAATATTAATCACATTCATCGAAAATTATTTGATTCAAGGGGAAAAATCAGCTAATAATTATATATCAGGCTCCGGACATTTATACACACTTATACACGCTACACATCACTCGGAGGCTGCCACTTAATATAAGAATGATCAAATTACTCACGATGATTCTAACCCATATTCATGACCTGAGTGTAACATTTGGTGTCTTTCTATGGAAAGATTCGAAGTTGATACAATACATGACTTCCAATTATTTGAAGATCATTTTTCCTGAATTTTTCAAAGTTGAATCTTCCCTCGTTTGGTCATCAAAACAAACAAAAAACAATAATAACTTTATTTGATATTCTCCGATATATAAGTATCCTTGAAGAAGATTTTTGTTGAATATATCTACACACTGAAATACTTTCTTCGTCGACGTAATGACCTTCCGTTTTCTGAAGTTGGATTTCGACCTTGTATTCAACGCATCTGATTCTTTGCAAAACGACGTTCCCCCGAACGTTCCATAAAACCTTTCAATTTTTTCTCTTCTTCGTATGGTTCGATGACTTCATCGTTTCAAGTATCAGTGTTTCTGCTACAGCCACTGCTTCTTGTTGTTATCATTATATTATATTGTTATTATTATTGCTGTTGTTGTTGTTACTGATATTATTATTCCACTTTTTAGCTTATTATCATTATTATGCATCTTTCTTTGAACTTATTATTCAACAGAGGCACTTTAAAATTTGATCTCGAGGAATTGCTCATATTAATAAACAAGAACGAAAAAATTAAAATCCGATATTTTAATGCTATAAAAGATCCAATGTTTTAATACCATAAAGTCACGCTTCGCCTCTCATTTCCCATTCACCCCATACTCCCGATCCCCGTTCACTACCTTCGTCGGAACAAACAAAAAGTCTGCTTCCTCTTTCCTTAGTTTGCGCATGAGCACAAACGACATTCCCTCTGGGATCCGATTACAACCAAAAGAAATATGTGACATTAAGGATGCCCCGGCTAAGTGGAAGGGGCTCACGGCACGCATGCGCATACTTTTGCGTTTTTTGACACATCGGAACAAACTCTCAGCAAATACATTTATGAAGGGCAGCTCAACCTGCCCCTTCGTCCAACACTTTTATCTCTTCTCTGCAGTCGTGATTGCTTGTCTAGTTTTAGACTGAAATAGCTGAAAAACATGGTTTATGAAATGAAAGTAGCATTGAAGCAATCAATGATGATAAAGCAGAGTTATTTCTTTGTTTTGATGAGTAAATCTTGCCTGTTTGGCCAGAGTCGGTGACTTATCAAGGATTTACGATGCAGGGTTGTCAGATTTGTCCATAAGGGGAAATAATCCGAACTTTATCTCCAAAACTTACCAAACACGGGCATTTGGATATCGAGTTAGTCTGGAGGCAGGGGTTCAAAACCAGCCTGATAGTATTGAACCAATGCCTCCAGACTTGCCCATTTCTAAATTCTTATGTATGTGCTGGGTAAGTATCGGAGATGAATTTCGGGTTATTTCCTCGATTATTTCATCAGGCGATTGTACATTCGGCTTCTTGGTGGAAGCTGCTTCAAAGCCGACACGAAGTCTAAAGGCTTAGCTTAAATTAGCCGTTATGTACCCCTGCCAACAAAGTTGGAAAGAGGTATGTGTATTCGGTCGCTTCTGTCCTCCAGGAAACTGGAATTTAAGGTTTTGTGGGTTCTCAGAATTTTAACATGGCACCATATTGGTACTTTGCCCCTCTAATAGGACATTTCATTAGTTGAATTGTCAAAACTGTAGCCATCCAAAGCCCTGGTGTGGAAAAAAGGGTATGCCAGGAGGTGGAAGGCATTCACTATATTAAAAAAGAGTTTGGTAATTTGCTGCATTCAATGGAAGTGGTCAAAAAAATCCACTCTGCAGTTCGGTTGCACCTCGTTCTATTTTCGAATTTACCTTACATCGTTCGATTAACAATAAGTTCTCCATACTTTTCTTATTTCTTGGTTCAGCCTTTTGCAGCATTTAGCTCAAAATTAAAGTATAGTATCTATTCTCCTCACGTCAACGAAACATTACATCAATCTCTTCTTTCTACTCTGATCCTCATTATAGTTGTTTTTTAATTGTTTTCTCCGTGAATTTAAATCTAATTTAATCAACGTGTAGAGATGTGAGAAGAACATGTTGCTAATTTTTTTAATAATTTGCCGAATTTTTGACGTTATCACTTGCAGGGATTTTTCATATTTAGCACACAGTTGGGTACATTTCTGAAAAAAAAACAATATATCACCCAAAATTGCTAAGTAAAGGCTTCTCAGCGTTTGTTAGTTTGTTTTTGTTTGTTTGTTTTTTGTTGTTGTTGTTTTGTTTTGTTTTTTGTTTTGTTTTTTGTTTTGTTTAATTTGTTTTGTTTGTTTTTTTTTGTTTTGTTTTTCTTTTTCTTTTCCTCGTGCCTGAGCACCGGAAAGGTATCATTTCAAGACTGGATCCAACATGATCGCCAAATCTGTGAAATTCCCATTATTCACTCATTATTCGCCCGAGGTGAGTTATTCTTGGAGGAAATCTCTCTTTGAAGCATCACAACTGTGGGGAATTACGAGGATATTAGCTTATTCGTGGTTATGCAAGAGAAACACATCATTGTACCAAACAGCATATATTATCCCTTGCTAAAGCTGCAGAGATTTGCTGGTCTAAGTAGGTTGCAAGTTGTTTTTTAGTGTCAATGTGTGATGAAAATTCTTTCATGGATGTTGAAGTCAATGGGGTCGTGGCACACACATTGAACTGCTTTGAGACTCCTCCAGTGCATTTGCATATAGTGAAACATTTAAATTGGGAACGGTCAAATACCACCCTGATCTCATGAAAGCCTCTGGGTGTCCTATTCCTACAGCCTTTTGTTTAGAATCCTAAACTACGAAAAAAGTATTCAGCATTGTTTGCATAGCATCAGGAATAAACGAAAAGGCAGAATCAAGTTTGAGTGGTTTGTAAGGGACGGCAGATTGGACTTGATATCACTTTTATTGAGTCGAACCGACAATGATAGCCTGTTTCTGTGATTCTTCGCCATTTTAGTATCAGTAATGTCTTTTCCTTCATCGTCACAGAGTGAACATCGCCTCCGTGCGGTTCTTCCAATTTTCCCTTGGGGTACTAATCTTCAAATGGCACAGAATCTGTATTGATAAAAAAACCCTTCATTTTATCTTGTAAATATGAAATCGTTAACTGTTCTTGTAATAGTAAACACTTCAATACAATTTAAAAGTGCTAATTACATTCCTACATCCCCAAAACCTGGAAATGGAAGCTAAAATTACTTGTCTATAATGAGTAATGAATTATGATAAAATGGACATTTAATGATTTAGCAGTCATCTTGGGCTGTGGTATACTTTTGATAGGTTATCGAGCACACTCGATACTAAAAAAAGACCATTGAGAAACCTAGTCTACGATGAATAATGAACAAGTAATGGGAATTTGAAGGATCTGGATGCCATTTTGAAAATTACACATTTCCAGTGGTCGGACTTCGGTAGACTTTGCGTATGTTTTTGAACACATCAGATACTAAAAAATCGTTTTAAGGATTTAGCTGTCATCTTGGGCGCCATCTTGAAAATTATACCTTTTCTGTGGTCAGACTGATGGACTTTTAGGATGTCATTGCGTACACCTGATACTACAGAAGAAATGGTGAGAAACTTCTCGTTGCGACTTTTTCAGGGGTGGGGGGTTCAGTCGTTTTTGTTTTTACTTTTTTCCTTAAATGCAGCCAACTAATTCGACAGTCAACTTGCACGCCATTTTGAAGTTCATATCTTTTCAGTTGTCAGACTGCGGTAGACATCTGACATGTTTTCAGGCACGCTTGACACTACCCCAGATCGTCGTAAAAACTTATCTGAGGCAAATAATGAACATTGACATTCTAATGATTTGGTGACCATCCTTAACGCCATATCTTGAATTATAACATTCCAATGGTCAAACTATGGTAAAGTTTTAGTATATTATTGAGGACTGATGACACAACAAAAAAAAAACGTTCAGAAACCTTTATATGACATTTTGGGGGGACAGGCTCAGAAATGCAACTGGCTAAATACAAGAGGTTACTGCAGATGATGTATTGCTTGTATTTTCATGTTGTAGTACACAATGGGCTGCACGAAAAATGTAAGATTTTAACGGCAAAATCTCATCAATTTGTGTATAATAAGTTTCATTCAGTTTTACTACTGTTAAAAACCTTTTCATCAACAAAACTTTTCAAAAAACCTATCACCAACCGAATCACTGGAACGCAAGACGGAAACCAACCACAGGAACAAGCTGGCTTTAGAAAAAGCTGCGATCATTGACCATCCCTATTCGATAAATCAACTAAAAGAGAAAGCTGCAGAATACAAGATGCCACTCGTTGAAGCATTAATCGACTTCGAGTAGGCCTTTGACTCATGGGAAATCCATTGAAAATATCACTCTACAAGGTGTAGTCCCCGTGTATGTCAAAATATTACAACATATATACCTTTACAATAGCTTTTTTGTTAGGCTACATAAAGAATCAGAATCGAGAAAAGGGTGAGGTCAGCTCATCTAAGCTCTTCACAGCCTGCCTCGAGATGATCTACCGGAACCTAGACAGGGAAAAGAAAGGAATCAGAATAGACGGCGAATACTCAAGCAACCTCAGATTTGCCGACATCTTTTTTTGCTGAGAACCTCCATGATCACCAACTAATGCTAGACGAATTTGATGAAGAGTGTAAGAAAGCTGTTCTTTACATGAACTTCGGTGAAACAAAGGTTAGGTACAACAAACTTGTTTAAGACAAACACACACAACAATTAGAATTGAAAACGTAAACTTGGAAAAAGTAGACCACTTCATTTACCCAGGATAACGAATTTCAATGAAATCCTCAAAAGAAGAAATTAAGCAAAGAATCACCCCAGGTTGGTAAGCTTTCAGTAGATCAAGTTTAACCTCAAAAACAAGAAAATCCCATTGCTTCTTAAAAGATGGGTATATAACCAATGCATCTCCCGATAATCACCAATGGAGCTAAAATATGGAACCTAACCAAGAGTCTGACCCTCAAATTGAGAAGCATGCAACGTGCACATGGAAGAATTGTGCTCAACGTCACATGGAGAGATCACAAGACAGCACAATATAATAGGAAAAAAGAGTCTGCGATATCATAGAATCCAGTAGAAAACTAAAATGGCAATAGGCTGGTCAAGTTGCAGGAATGGCAGCAACCCCTGGACATCACGATTCATAACGTGAATCCCCAGTGATCACATTAAAAACTTTGGCTTGCAGAATATAGGATGACTAGACGAACTAGACGAATTCAGAAAGTATTGGCTCTGTATCCAACAACGGACGCTAAAAGGCTGATGATTATGCTGCTGCCGATGATGGTGATGGTGATGATGATGATAAAGACGCTTTCAGGTAACCGTTTATCACTTGTCGCTTGCAATCAATTTTTTTATCTGCAACTATGAGGAAAGCAAAACTAAAGAAACGATGCCAACAACCTTCTCTAACACACTTTCTGGTAACTATGGTATTGCAGAGCCATTCCATGCCGATTAAGCCTAATCGCATTCCATACTTTTTTTTCCCACTTTTACAAGTGGTGAACTTCAAAGTCAACTGAATGTTATTTATTATTTATGTAACCAATGTTTTTGTTTATTTAGTTTTTTGGGGGGGGGGTGTTTTTGTTAGTATTATGAGTAAGCTAATGAAACAGTTCAACACACACATATTAAGTGCGAACTTCACTATCACTAGATAGAAATCAGAAAATACATTCACGATATTTTTTCTAATAATCCTAATATAATGGAGCAAAAGGCAGAGTTATGTCCATTTCGCGGGTACAGAAAGTATAGGGATCAGTACATACGTCATTAGCAAAAACCCCGATTAGCAAGTTTGTTGTGGAGCTTAATACCATTTCGGAGTGAACAATATTTTTGAAGAGATCTTCATTAGAGAAAATACTAGCAAACGAATACAAACTTTTCAACAGCTCAACTTGTCCATGATCTCTACGATGCAACGAAGTTAATGAAGAACTGAAGACAGCCTACGATAAAATAATTAAATGAAAAGATTTCTCCCTGGAATGTGTGAATAGTGGCGACCGGCAACCTCCAAAAAAAGGAAAAGGCGATAACAAGCTGTGAAGAGACTCAGTAAGTTAGCTAAAAGGCACCAGGACGTAGACCACAGAATAAATTGCAAGCAGAACTTAATTGATGTTTTCCAATCTGTACACAGAATGAATGGCATTTCCCTAACATCGAACTGTTTTGTTTTGAATTATTACCATGTGTAATCATGATTTTAGAATATCTGAAGATGTATATGTAATTATTTTTATCTTAGTATGGCTTAGCTTAATCTGATTAAAGGCTCAAATAGTGGGGCATCTAGTGAGGACCGAGCTCACTCTTCTATCAAATTAGTCTGCTGGACGAAGTTTTCCCCATCATCTCCACATATGATGAAACACAGTGTGTTTGTTTACTGTCATGCTTACGCCATCAGCGGCGTCTGATTATGTATCTTAGTTGAAATAGATTTTTATGTTCTGTTGAACTTGCTAGATTGTATTGTATTTCAATTCACCTTTAGTTTAATTCAATATTCATGAAGTATTACTCGTAAACAAGAAAATGTAGAGCAGCATAATGTTTTTGATGTTCCGTTTCCCCTTGCCCACTCTAGTCCAGAAGCTGGTTATGAGGCCCTGGTTACTTTTGACCAGAGTAATTCATGTTTGCTAACAACTCTAATCAACAACATTCACCGGTGTTGAGCAATCGTAAAAATTTCGACGTCTTGAATCGTGTCAACCTTCCATTGGTCTCGTTTTGCGTATATCCTGAAACGCCATTTTTAATAAAATTACACTGGTCCATGAAATATCAGGCATTATTCAAAAGCAGTACTTTCAGTCCCTCTACCATCAGGTAGGAACAAAGCAATGAGACTTGCTATGTTTCTCTTTTATTTCTATTCTCACTTGTTAGCTTAGCAGTTAATCATCTCTTTTGTATCCACCCTCCTTATGGATAGAATAAGTATTTCTTGATTTTGTTGACTGAAGTCGGATAAATTTTGTCTCGTAATAATAAATTTCTTTCAGTATAAAACGTACGTATTCAATTGGAATTGATGTTTACTTATTATTAGATGTTTGTTTTAATGTTTGCATTGGTTTTCAATTTTATGTATTCAACTGTCTTTCTTGGTTCAAGTATTTTTTTCACGCACGTGCCACTCACTAAACTCAATTTTATTTACGCGCGTGCAAACATGTCATCTTGTGAAATAGAAAATGGCTGCGCTTTTTTAAATGGTGATCGCGTCTTCTCCATGATTTCATGAAGGATTTCTTCTTGCTGAAGTCATACAGATTTTGGCTCACCTGTTGCCACGTTAGATTAGAATAATCCGTATGTATTTTCTTTAATCTATCAGATTTTTAATAATAATATAATGTCTTCCTTCAGTGCAGAGTATTTACGCGTATCATAACTGGTAACCTCTCTGATATGATCTTAAAATCTGCATCAGGTTCACTACTTTTCCAACTTTCTGAAAGCTTTTGACTTGAAACTTGAATATTTTAATAGCCAGTCAAAACTTGATAATATCTCCATACTTTACATTGTTTGAGAATCCTCCCGACTGTAAGAAGAATGGTTTTAGATGTAATATATAAAATCATAATTGAATAATAAACCCATCTTAAATCCGGTTTTATCCTTGTGATTTTCAGTTACTAGAAGAAATGATAGAAAAGTCGTCTGAAGTAATTTTTTTAGATTGATTTTTTGCGTTGAGAACTTAATTTTTCTATGGCTTCGTGACTTCTTAAGTCTATCACTTTTTTATAAAACAGCTTCCAACGCCTTTCATATATATATATATATATATATATATATATATATATATATATATATATATATATACATCATCATCATCATCAGTCTTTCAACGTCCGTTGTTGGACATAAACCTTCCCAGGATTCGCCACGCTTCTCTATCATAGGCGTTGCGGAGCCAGTACTTTCTGAATTTGTCTAGCTCGTTCCTCCATCTAATATTCTGCCGGTCTTGGTTACGCATGTGATCTCGGGGAATCCATGTCATGAGTCGTGATGTCCATCGGTTGTCCGCCATTCTTGCAACATGGCCAGCCCACTGCCATTTGAGCTTTTTAATGGATTCTATGATGTCCCGGACACCATTTCCCAGATGTTCTGCGCTGTCTTGTGGTCTCTCCATGTGAGGCCCAGCATAATTATTTCATGTGCACGTTGCATAGTTCCTAATTTGCAGATCTGTCTCTTGGTTAGGTTCCATATTTCAGCTCCATAAGTGACTATTGGGAGGATGCATTGGTTATACACCCTTCTCTTTAGGAATAATGGGATCTTCTTATTTTTGAAGGTTGAGCTAGCTCTGCCAAAGGCTTGCCACCCTAGATTAATTGTTCACTTAATTTCTTCTTCTTTTGAGGGTCTCATGGAGAATATATATGTAAATATATATATATATATATATATATATATATATATATATATATATATATATATATATATATATATATATATATGTGTCTGTGTCTGTGTCTGTGTCTGTGTGTCTGTGTGTGTGTATGTTTGCATGTGTGCATCTGCATGCTTATGTGCCTGTGCGTGCATGTACGTGTGTGTGCGTGTGATTGCGTGTGTGTATTTGTATGTGTGTCTGCGTGCGCTTGTATCAATGTGTGTATGTAACGAGAAATGAATTGACAAACAAACATAAGAGAGTTCTGCTGAGTCTTTTTTTTTTGTCCGTTATGTCTTTGAGACATATGATTCCGACTCTGTAATTAAAATTATGAATTTTTGTGTTAACTAATATTATTTAGTAGATGGACCTTCAGTAGGTCAAAATAACTTAGACAGCCCAAATCAGTTGCGAAAAAAGATTTAGGGACATTTCTCATAATGATGGAATTCCTCTCTGGTGCCCAACTCAGAGAAAAATCATCAAATATGAACCGATTGTATATTGTTGGAAAAGAAATTCCATACTGAGTAAAGTTTACAAGAGAAACATACGCCTCAGAGCAAGTCATTTTGGGCTATTCGCAATCAAATGTCATAAACCCTTGCTTTAAAAACGGAACGCCTGTGTGGACTGATAGCTATGAGTATTGGGGAGGGTTATTGCGCGTAGACTAATACGAACGGAATGGTACGATATGGCATTGCCGACTGAGCGTGGGCGTTTGGTCATTATCTGAACTGGCGTAAGGTTATTTGGTGAATGGCGTTTTGGCGTTTGGAAAAATGTTCATTGATTCATCGTTATTCAAAGGTAAAACTTTAAAACAAGATTCAAAATTGTAAATGTAATTTTAATTAAAAATAAAATCATTGAACCACTGAAAAATTTAATGTAGATTTATCTATATCATTTGGTAATTATGAGCAATGTTTTCAATTCGCTAAAATTTCATTGAATTTTTTAAAATGTTTAAGATTTTTTAGGATGTTTTTTTTTCAAGTACACAAAGTCTACAATGTAATTTAGTAAAATAGAAGCAAAAGCTAAAATGTTTACAAATGAATATTATATTTTACTTTGCAGTTTTAGATTTATTGATTTGAAGCATAGTTCCAACCTCCACTGTGTTGTCTTTGCCATAAGAAACTGACTTTAATTATCCACGGAATCGTCATTTAAAACACTTTTCTCGATCAAATAGCATTTTATTGATATCTAAAAGCAGGGGGCATTTATATAGAATATAATCCTGATAGTCATTTCTTGAAAAATTAGATAGTTGGTCATAGATGTGATGATTAGAGGAAATTTTATCAATTTTCGAAATCATTTGAATTTCAGTAGATTTTCAAAGTAGGGTTTTTGGGTACATTCAAGAATAAATCTAAGAATGTAAACTTACATGTACAAAAAAATCTAAAGTATGCTTATTTATGTATGTGAATTACTTTCGGTTTCCTGCTCCAATAATCACATGACAAAATTTGGCGCCAAATACAACCATCCTCCCTCTTTTCTGGACTACAAGTTACTTTTCGGATTTCGAGGGCCCAAAATATGGGTGTGCAAAAACAACTGTCTCCATCCGACGTTGAACTTAATCAACAGTCAACTTCGAAAGAACATATCATCAGTCATATAGCCTGTCGGTGGACATAGACCTTTCCCAGGATTCACCATACCTCTCTTTCACAGGCGTCACGGACCCAATACTTCCTGAACTTACCTAGTTCGTCTCTCCATCTTGTCTTCTGCCGGCTTCGGTTTAGCATGTGATCTCTGGGGATCCATGTTGTGAGTTGTGATGTCCAGCAGTTGACTGCTATTCCTGCAACATTACCAGCAAAATGTCATTTGAGTTTCTAATGGCTTCTATGATGTCTCGGACTCCTGTTTTCTCCATGGTATATTGTGCCGTCTTGTGATTTCTCCATTTGAAGTTGCCCATGATTCTTTCATTTGCGCGTTGCACGGTTCTATTTGAGGGACGTCGACCTTCAAATGAACTTCAGCAAACACAAAGGTCATGTGCAACAATCATGTCGGAAATAAACACACAACGATCGAAATCGAAAGGGCAGAACTGGAGAAAGTAGACCAGTACATCTACCTAAGACAATGAATCTCCATGAAATCCTCAAAAGAAGAAAAAATCAAGCAAAGAATCACTCTAGGATGGCAAGCCTTCGACAGAGCAAGAACAAGAAAATCCTGTTAGTTCTAAAGAGAAGAGTATACAACCGATGCATCCTCCCGAAAGTCACCTATGGAGCTGAAAGATGGAACCTAACCAAGAAAAGAACACAAGAAGGAATCAAAACAAGATAAGAATCTTTTTTTCTTTAATAGGTTAATTAAACCCCGAAGCTTTTCGAGATAAGGAAACGGAAGTATTATTGTGCACACACTCCATTTCTGTCAACACAATTATCTTCTTTCGTACCCTAAAGACATATACGAAGTTACCACTCTGTATTCTGAAAACTTAATTCTTCTCTTTCAAAAGAGAACTATTCCCGGTGCCCTTTTTTACTGTCATGATAAATTCTTTTCTCTAGTAGTAACTGGAAAATCTGATCACTTCCATTCCTGCATGAAAGTTTTGTACACGCATTCTATAAAACTCCATACATTTAAACGGTTGATATATGATATTTCCTCCTTACTAATTTGATGCCACATATAAGACATATATCATAGGCGATGGAACTAGGGGAGATTCCACTCCCGTCCCTCAAGTACCCTCCTGAAAATTGGAAAATTTTCGGTCGATAAAGGACTATTTCGGATTCCAGGGATAAATAAAAACTAAAAAGAGTACTACCTCACTTACGAAGGGCACCATAGGCGGTTGAACCAGTGGGGACCCCCCCCCCTCAGACTCTCCGATCTTTTAATTAAGTACTCTCTTTAAAAAAAATGTCTTTTTTTTTCAAAAAGGAGGTTATTTATGGCCCATAATGACTACTTCGAATTTTGGGAATAAATAAAAATTGAAAAGGGCACAATCCTATTTATGAGGTGCACACATGGGCAAGAGGGTAAGTTTGGGGGATGAGATGATGGAACCCTGAGAGAAGAGCATACATTGCCCAAGTTTTTTGCTCAAAGTGCACTCTCAATAATAAGTTCTTTTTTGGAGAATTGAGCTTGCAATCGGCAATCCCCTTTTTTCAGCGCGCTTTCATAATTCACCCAGATAGTCCCCTCTGATTCAGAGAAAATCTGCTATTAGTCCAACAAATATGTAATTTGACCTCTCGCCAAATGCAACAAAAAAACTCAACAGGTTTTGTCAAAATGAAGGAAAAATCCTAAAATTCAAAATGGCTGCCATCCGCCCTATTGACAATATTATATCCGGAGAACCAGGCACTGTATTAAATAGAATTTTGGTAAATGTATTTTTCAGGGCCTAAAGTGTATTGCTCAAGACCTGACTTCACGTTTTTGGCTGCATTTCTTTTGCACAACGGAGACAAAACCAATCGATACACCGTTAGAAAGCTAAGGAAATGTTATTTACAACGATATTAATATGTATATAGTGTAAGTTTTAGTACTTGGTAGACACACACTTTGTTGTCCGTTACTGGTGTTTAGGGGCAACTGGTCTAAACTACTATGAATGCTAAATCAGATTTTGTCTACGATTTTGAATAAAAAATATTGGAAATTACAGAATAAACTGTTAAAACTGAGATTTGAGTTGCTTTTATTGAGAAGAAAAAAACAACGAAGAAGAGTGACATTTTAATTGCTTTATTTATAAGCACTAGACTAAAACCCACCTCAAAAACAAATATAAAGATAGATGGAAATTAGATGGCGTTTGATTTAATTTGTTTCGTAAATTGATTTAATACCACTCTTCACACTGTTAGAAAAAAAAGGAATCTAATGTTAAAAAGGTGTGGTGCTGATGTAAAAAAAGATGTTCGGCTGATGTGAAAAAAATCTCAGGGTAATGTAAAAAAGAGTGACTCAAAGGGGGATAATATTTGAAAAAGTATAATTTGTATTTAAAAAATGGTTAGGGGGCAAAGTTTTATAAAAAGGCGGTAACGTTTGAAAAAATTAGGCAGTTACATAAACACAGACATATTAACATACTTATGGCAAATTATAATAAAATAGCCGAAGATTTTCACCGGGACTTGACACCTAAGAGAAAAAAAGCGTTGAACTTGCTCAGTGGATAATTTTGTCGTCAAAATCTTTATGTCATTATTAAGAGAGTTAGAAAACACAATTTATATAACCTTTCTATGAGAAAAATATATCTATTGCATATATGTTTCAGAAGATTAACAGCGTGAAATTTCATCATTATTATCATCATCATCAGTCTTTTATCGTCTCTCGTTGGATATAGACCTTCCCCAAGATTCGCCAGACCTTTCTATCGAGGGCAGCGCGGAGTCAATATTTCCTGAATGTGTCCAGTTCGTCTTGCTATCTCAAATTCGGTTCTGCACTTGATTTCTGGGATCCACGTTGTGAGTCGTGATGTCCAGCAGTTGTCTGTCATTCTTGCAACATGACCAGCCCATTGTCATTTGAGTTTTCTGATGGATTCTATGATGTTTTGGATTCCTGTTTTTCCCTTATATACTGTGCTATCTTGTGATCCTATCATGTGCCCGTTGAATGGTTCTCTGTTTGATAGCCAGTCTCTTGCTTAGGTTCCATGTTCCAGCTCCATAGGTGACTATTGGGATGATATATATATATATGTATATATACTCTTTTTTTCAGGACTTATGGGATTTTCTCGTTCTTGAAGGTTGAGTTGGATCTATCGAAGGTGAGCCATCCTAGACTTATTCTTTGAATTATTTCTTCTTTTGAGGATTCCATGGAGATTCGTTGTCCTAGGTAGATAGAGTAGTACACTTTCTCCAGCTTGGTGTTTTCGATCTTGATCATTGTGCGTTTAATCATTTTACATGACATTTGTTCTGCTGAAATTCATGTGATGACCAACTTTTATGCTTCCTTAGTTCGGTTCATCTTGCATCTAGTTGGGGATCCTGAAGGTTCCCTGCAAATAGGACGATGGTATCTGTTAATCTGAGGTTACTTAGGTATTTGCCGTCTATCCTAATTCCTTTGTTTTCCTAGTCTAGGTTCCGGACGATTATCCCGAGACAGGTTGTAAAATGTTATTTTTATATAATAACAGTGTCTTGACAATGTATAAATATAAGATTTAAAAGGAGATATTATATTCTTGGGTATTTGAAAAATATTTTATTAATTCTGCAATTCCCACAGTGTCTTAACAATATGAAAATGTAAGAATAAAAAAAAAATAATATCCCAGACTATTTTTTTTTCAAATATTAATTCTGCAATTTCCAATATTTTTACACAAAATCATTGAAAAATCAGATTTAGTACCCATTATAATAGTTTTCCAAATGTTGGGCGCACGCCCAAAAGGTGGGGCAATTTGAATATTTCGGGGGGCAATTTGGAAATCAAGTGAGAAGCGCGAAAAGTACTCATTGGCTCAGGACTGAGTTATATTAAGACATCTGATTAGTTCTAAAGATTCTCAATTTTTTTTTGTTTAATTCATGCTTGAATTGAGGGAAGACTTGCAGAAACATTGTGTTGAAGTGTGAAAGAGCTGACCCCCAAGAGAAAGGCTGATGTTGATGAAACTAAGATGACACAGGAAATTATTAACCTGCCACAACTATTACCACAGACAACTACCCTGGTGATGCTGATATGCGAGCCAACTTCAAGATCCCTATCGAAACCTCTGGATTACTCTGAAGATTGCAATAACTGTCTCACTTGTCTCTAAGAGTTTCAAAACTTAAAATCATTGAAATATACTTGCGTTCATCCGTGGCATAAGAACGTTCAAGTGGCCTTGCTGTAATCAACATTCATCCAGAACTCGATCAGAAACTGTCATATGATAATCTAACAGACGATTTTGCAAGATATACAAAATTATACTTAACATCGTGACACACCAAGAGATTATTAGTACTGCAATAAAGTCTTGGGATTCACAGTTTGGAAAGCTCTGGGCTAAGGGCTGGAGGAAATGACGGTAGGGTATTTAACATTTCATACTGCTATTTTCCAAAGAATTTATTTGTATTAGTAATTCTCACCAAAGTGACTGGAAATTTCAAAAGGGGGGCTGCAAGTTCAATATATTATCGTGGTTGTGTATATTGGTGAAAGATTAATCAGCCGACAAAAATCGAAACAAATGAATAAAATTAATGAATTAATCCACCTCCACACCTATAATGCTTAGAAAGAACTCAGAGAGTATGAACCCCTGCCAAGGGGAGATAAATGTGCATGGATCCGCCTATAATCAAATCAATTCTTCCATAGCCTATTGCCTACCTTTCTACAAAATTTCATTGAAATTCATTAGGGAAATTTCAGATATGTCATGTGGACAAACACGACATTTTGGCAATATTATGTAAGTTGGACGTATAACTACAACGTAGGGGAGGTAATTTAGCATGGATCATTCCGAAATTTAATCAGTTCTTCCATGGCCTATTGTCTACTATTCCATGAATTCTAATTGAAATTCACAGAGAACTTTTGGAGATATCGTGTGGACATGACATTTTTGCGATAGTATGTCGTTTGGACAAATAATTACGTTGCAAGAAAGGTAATTGTGAATGAATCTACAAAAAAATTGATAACCTATTGCCAAGTCAACACAAATTGTCGTTAAAATACATTGAGAACTTTCGGAGACATCGTGTGGACAGCCGTGAGCGTATGCATGAATGGGGGGAGGGAGAAAAGGAAAATGTCTCTCAATCAAAAAAAAAATTCTCGATCAACTTCAAAATACATCCATTCCTCCCTTACCCCGCCCCCATTGCTCACAATTCCATAAAAATTCAATTGAAATACATTGGGAACTATCGGAGATATCGTGTGGACAGACGAAAAGATGCGACCAAATATATATACCTCTCGGTAGCAAAGGTAATTAGACATGTGCATTTGTCGTCTGTCATGCTTACGTCATCATTGACGTCTGATGACGTAACTGAATAGAAATAGAATTTTATGTTACGTTAAACTTTATAAATTACGTAATTTTACCTTTAGATTAGTTCGATATTCAGGAATTACCGAACAGAAACAAGAGAACACTGCACAGCATAATGTTTTTGATATTTTATTAGTACAATACAATTGTAAATTTACTTGAATATTTCCGACATTCTTTTGGACGTCAAGGGTAAACTAGTAAATAAATAATGAAACGCACTGCGATTGATGTCACCGTATCAATAAATCGGCCTTGTTCGGATGTGGTAAAGAGAAATAGGCAATTAGTACTACTAGAGTTATTCCCCTTTATGAGTTATCTTCACTGCTGCTTTGTATATTTTCAATATAAATATTCTTTCAATTTTTCTTTCTCTCCAACTCTTCTGTTTATGCAGTTTTCTCTATTGTTATATCACACGCATGCATGCATACATACCACTATACACTTTCTTTTGCTGGCGCCTCTGCATTAGGAAAAGATAGATTGAAGAAGACAAAGGTACGCGTGTTAGTTCATATGTGGCTGTATTTATATTTGTTGATACATTTGTATCAGTAACTCAAGGAAGCTATTGCCGCTAATTATATTTCTGTAATAAAGAAAGGATGTATGTCTATGTGTGTGTGCATGTGAGAGAGAGAGAGATGTGCATGCATTTGTAAGTGTGTGTTTTTATGAATGCTTGTGTATGTTGTGTATGAGATAACTAAATTGAATTCGACTAAATATCTTGCATCATCTATATCATAAAAAACGACAACTATTTCATTAATGATAGTGGATCAATCATAGTTTTGCTTTTCAACAAACAAAATGATCTCTTTTTACAAGATCTTGCCTGTCTTGTTTTCACCTTTTATGTTGGGTGGGTTGGGTTGCCATGCTTCTCTTTTAGAAGAAAATCTCACCGATCTTCTTTCCACATTTTACATCGGGTGGGTTGTGAGTTGCCATACTGGTGGAGGGAACTGCGTGCAGCATTGACTTGCTGTAGAGGTGGGAGGAATGAAGTTGAAAGAGTGTAGATTTAAATCTTCCTTTTAATAGACGGATCAACCAATTGACCAACGCGTGTATTATATAAGTTGGTTCGTTCATTTTTCAATCTCAGATCAATTACAGCTGAACTTCTTTATCAACTATGAATTAAGCATAAGATGCTGCTGCAAAAATTTGAATTATTATCTTACAAAAAGTTACCATTGATCCATTCTTAGGCATTCATATATTAATACTCTTGTTGGTACTAAATCACCTACCTTTCCTCTCATATAATTTCCAATATTCATGTTAGAGCATTAACTTTACTATCAACAAGTTACACATCTAATAATGATTCGGTTGGGGGTGGAAAAACTCTATCTATTCAATCCGGTAACAACATAAATAAAACCCAATATCAAATTTGCAACAAGGTTGGAATAAACTCTGAAAATGATAGAAAACAAGCTCATACCTTTCGATATGAAAATGCTACTTTCTGTCTGACATTTTTTTTCTAATGGACTATTTTGCGCAACCAAAAAAAAGCCAACATAAAAGTGAAGGTGGTATCATCTCAATAATAGACTCAAACAAAAAGTTTTCTTCTCTCTCCACCTCATACATTGTTTCCTCCTCCTCCTCCTCTTTCTTCTCCTCCTTCCTTTTTAATTCAAGCTCTTTTAACTCCACTTCCTTTAAATGCGGAGTTTTATTTTTAACTTGGATGTTAGCCATAGAGCAATGGTTAAAGAGCTGCTCTTATAAACCATTGTTAGCGATTCCAGTCTACATTTATGGCTTTGAACCAGACAATATATATATATATCTATATCTATTTTGAGTTTTGGGGTATCATCACTTCAACTTTTACATTCCAAGTACTGAATTACCTCCCTTAGATTTTTACCTTTCCTCATATTCTAATCACACATTTCTCCTCAATTAAATTTAAAAAATAGAAAAATATAATTTAACAATTAGATATATAATTTAACCAATAAGACTTTGTATTTGTAGAATGAAAATAAATAATTGAAAAAAAAGGTCAAACTTACTTACATGCAAAAATAAAAATGAAAACTCGTGTCCAGAATGCAGTATGATTTATTTCATCAAGTGCACAATAATTTATTATAACTTGTTGATCCGGGAGAAAAAAATCAAATATATTTGAATATCTATGAGATTACTTTTATTAGAAAAGAAACTTTTGAAGCCATTCCAATGGTTGGTGGGAGATATTTTTATCAGTCAAACTGTTACCTTCAAGTTGAAGAGTCAAGAAAAAATCACATTGTTCATTATATCAGTGATATTTGAATTTACAGAAGCAGGAAGAATAATTTTTATTCAAACTTAAATGAACATTTTCCCTCCACATGCATTCCTTTATATCAGATTGGAATAATCCTTGACTAGTGCTTTCTCCTGATAGTCACCTATGAAGCTGAAACATGGAACCTAACCAAGAGATAGACCTGCAAACTGAGAAGTATGCAACATGCGCATGAGAGAATCATGCTCAACCTTACATGGAGAGATCACAAGACAGCACAGCATATAAGGAAGAAAACGGGTGTCCGTAGAAACTATTAAAAAACTCAAATGGCAATGGGCAGGCCATGTTGCAAGAATGAAAGACAACCAATGGACATCATGTCTCACAACATGGATCCCCAGAGATCACATAAGAAACCGAAGCCGACAGAACACAAGATGGAGAGATGAACTGGACAGATTCCGGAAATACTGGCTCTGCGACACCCATGATAGAGAATTGTGGCAAATCCTGGGAAAGTATGATGAGTACCACTTTTTCAGCAACTCTACTGAATATGAGGCAAGGTAAAGAAATCCAAGGGAGCTAATTCAGTACATGGTAAGCAAAACTTATTCCAGATGTTATAAGTGATGAAAACTCAAGTTTTCTTTTTGTCCAAGTGTTATATTGGTTATTGAAAAAAGCATAACACAACTGCAATCAAAGATACTGTTAAGCACTGGTTTACAAACCCATGGTCACAATCCAAAAGAGGATTGCTAAGATGCACCTGAGCGTTGCAAAATGGTTTGGAAAGAATTAATTATGGATGAAGAGAATGATAAAATTGTTTTTTTTTAATGAAAAATAGGAAAATATTTTCTAAAAAGTAAAAAAAACAGTGCAATTAAATACATCTATAAAAGGTCATTGAGTCTCTCGAACACGATAATAATTTTGGATTTTAAAGCATCCGTAAATGTATAAAAATTCCTGTTCATTTTCAATACTTGTACTTGGTTATTAAATTAGAGTAAAATTCATTGAATAAAACTAAATAAAGACATACTGAAATAATATTTCCATTCTGAGGGTCACCAGGCCAAAAACCCTGATTCATTCTGAATTATGCATTTTTCACAAGAAAAATAAAGCATCTACTTTTTCTTTGTTTTAAATTTAGTTCCTGTCTTTGAAGATTATACTTATAAGTTATCCTGGACATTCTGAAATTAGAAAACTTCATTCCCATCAAAAGAATAAATCACAAGAGCTAGTATATTGTCACCATTAAACAGAGAATAGTATAACTCTACAATTTGATACAAACCCCACAATATCTGAGCTCCTAGCGAACCAAAATGATGTAAAATACACTGAGAAATAGTGATTATACTCTCTAGTATCTAACCCAAAAGCTAACCATAGAGCTATCTCTTTGAAAGGCTATGCATAAGGAAAGAAAAAGATTTGCCTTAATCACAATTATTTGTTACATCAGTCTCTTTCCACATTTTTACATGTGTAGTAATCTCTTTGAACGTCGTTTTCTCTTGAAAGACAGCAGTTGAGTTAGGCTATGTTAAATGAAAGTTTGACCTCACTCCCCAGCTCCCTGAATCATCTCAAAATATTCCACAGCCGGGGGATATGCACAACTACTCTTTCCCTTCTGCCAAAATATTTATGCAGGCAAATGTCGGGAAGAGATTTAGCCATAAATATTAATAGGTCAGAGTTAAAAGTTATTCTAGGCAAGGGAGGTAACTGCCTTCTATTCCATCATGTTATTCCAAGGATTAGTGTACAAACAAAAATTATCACCACGTGACAGGTCAACAAGTATCTTACCAAACCAGCATTTAAGAAAACATCTTCCAAATGGAGAAAACACCTGGTTCAGCCAATTTTGGACTTGTCTTCAGAAACGTCTTGGAGGAATAACATAGTGTAAAAACATTATTATCTTTTTCAATGCCTCATATTTCCAAATATTGAAATCATTCATAGAATATTTTTTTCAGGACCTGAAAATATAACCAAAAGAAAAAAATAAACATTTTCTTATTGAAAATATGGATGTAGGATAGAATTCATGAATTAAAAGATTTTTTTATGGTTTGAAAAGATGAATCAGATTAAAGTAGTTAGAAATGGAAAAGTTTTCCTAAAACCCAGACAAAAATAGATGTAATGCTCCATCACTTACGTACGTAAAAATGTAGATTTTACTCGTTGATTGGAAACTTATTTGTTCTTTGACTTGACTATGATAGTTGAATCAGAAGAAAACTCCATCAAAATATCTCAGAAGTATTCATAAGAACAAAATTTTACCACATGAAGGTGCAACAACTAACACCTTTTTGCTTCTCTCTTGTAAGTGAGAGAGATAGTTTCCTCTTGTTAAAAAGATGACCATCAACTACAATTCACATCCTTTTCATGATAATCACTCCTATTCCCTATGTCATTGATGCTATCACCCAACAAGTAGTAGACCCTGTATACCTCAGAGTATTGCATCACATTACCATCACAGCAGATCTTTTATCAGGTTACATAAAGACTTGGAGCACTCTCCACTCCAAAAATGGATGAGACAAGGAGATACCAGTTCACTTAAACTCTTCACAGCCAGCCTCAGGATGATTTTCTAAAACCTAGACTGGGAAAAAAAAGGAATCAAAATAGACAGCAAATACCTAAAATTTCCTGACGACGTCATGCTTTTTGCAGAATCCTCCATGATTTCCAAATAATGCTAGACAAACTGAATGAAGGAAGCAAAAAAGTTTGTCTCCACATGATCCTCAGTAAAACAAATATCATGTACAACAAACTTATTGAGGACAAAGACGCAACAATCTGAATTGTAAACTCAAAACTGAAGGGAGACCACTACATCTACTTAAGATGACAAATCTCAATGGAATCCCCAAAAGGAGAAATTACGCAAAGAATCCTTTTGGGATGGCAAATCTTCAGTAGAGCAAATTTGATCTTCATGAACAAGAAGATCCCAATAATCCTAAAAAGAAGAGTATAAAACCAATGCAACCTACCAATAGACACATCTGCAGCTAAAAAATAGATCATAATCAAAAGTTTGACCTGCAGACTGAGATCAAAGCAATATGCACATGACAGAAGCATGCTCAACATCACATGGAGAGACCACAAGACAGCACAGAATATTAGGGAGAAAACAAGAGTCCAAGACAACTATTAGGAAACTCAAATGGCAATGGGCTGGCCATGTTGCAAGAATAGCAAACAAACGATGATCATCACAACTCACAACATGGATCCCCTGTGATCAAATGCAGAACTGAGGCTGGCAGAATATGAGATGGTGAGACAAACTATTGGATCAGCAATGCCCATGATAGAGAGATGTGGTGAATCCTGAGGAAGGCCTACTGCCTACAACAGAAAATAAAAGACTGTTTTCACTTTCAATGGTCAAAATAGAGGGAGAGTTTCTTTTTCATTTTTAGGGATCAAAATCGACAGTCTTTTTTTTTCACAAAGTCAGGGTAGAGGAATTTTTTCCTTCTCTTCTAGGGATCAAAATCAAACAACAGGTACGTTTTTCCACTTCCAGATGCCAAAAGTAAGGGGGGAAATTTCCCCCCCTGACAGGTGTCAAAAGCAAGGGAGAATTTTTTTTTACCTTCTTCTTTATATGTTTATAGTAAGGGGAAACAGTGTGGTTATATTTATAGTTATTTTTTCCCCAGATAAAACCAAATGACTCATATCGCATTTAGCTATGCTAGTTATCTTAGCATTGAGACATGTTGATTCCTCACTTTTACTCCAAACGCTTTCAGCAGATATATATTCTATGTGAATATATCATGCCTTAGGAGCCAAAAGTGGTTTCAAAGTACAAGCTCTCGGCAGATAGATTTGTTGTGTGTATATATAGCCTAGAGAGCTCTGTTCATATGTTGACATTCTGGGACCTTACCTCCCTCCACTGTACCAATACTGAAATGGTCCCATACAATGCGATGTCACATTCATTTTCTATTTCCTCTTGTTCAAGACAAATAACTAATTCCCTTTCATATATCTGATAAATAAGAATTTCTCACCATCCTTCTTATGAATGATTATTTTGTAATTAGCCCAGCTAATATGATAATACTAAATCTTTCATGTTCCTTTCAGTCTAAAACATGTGTTCTCAATTGTTTCTTTTGTTGTTTATTAAATATGTTTTCAAAATATGTCTACAAATATCTGCATTCTATCTTTATTTGTCTATTTGATATTCATGAACTTCCTGTCTTCATTCTTAAATGTGATTGGACTTTCTTCAATTTTATTGCTATCGTGTGTCAGGATGCACGTTCCTAATTTTTTCCAAAATCAACTTGGCAGACTTAGCAGGAACTTTACCCACGACGCTTAAAAAATAGCGTTAATATCTCCATCGGCTTCTCCTTTCATGATGTCACATATCTTGGCATCAATTCTTACTATGTGAGCTCAGTCAAATTCCTTGCATCTTTCACATAATGCCTTCCTTCTGTAATGGACTATATTATTAATTTTGATACCCTGTTCAAATACCAGTTTCATTTTAACACACGTAAGCATCGTAAAACTTTAAGCTTTTTAACAATCATGATTAAAACATTATTAATGATAATAACAATTATAATAAAACATTTGGTTGATACTGCTATCAAGACAGTGTTATCAATTCTGTTAATTTGATAACAACTTTTTTTCATTCATTCATTTTTTAAAATTTTTTTATAAAGAACAGGAATTCCCCAATTAGTGCAATTCCAATTAGCAAGTTTCTATTCAGTAATTTTTTTCCAAAAATATCTTAATAGTATGCCCTATTATGTATTAAAGAATTGTCTAGAAAATTATAGGTTTTTATTATTTTCCTAATTCAATCAATCCAGCAATTTTCGATTAACCACATTAATTGAGGGTTGCCTGTACAATTGGGGGCCAATACTTTCTGAATTTGTTTTGTTCATCTCTCCATCTTGTATTCTGTCAGTCTCAGTTGTGCATATGATCTCTGGGGATCCATGTTGTGAGTCGTATTGTCCATCAGTTGTCTGCCATTTTAGCAACATGATCAACCCATTGTCATTTGAGTTTTCTAATGGTTTCTATGATTTCTTGGACACCTGTTTTCTTCCTGATACACCGTGCTGTCTTGTGATCTCTCTATGTGAGGTTGAGCATGATTCTTTCATGTACATGTTGTATGGTTCTCAGTTTGCGGGTCAGTCTCTTGGTTAGGTTCCATGTTTCAGCTCCATAGATGATGATTGGGAGGATACAATAGTTGTACACTCTTCTAATTTTGATTAATGGGATCTTCTTATTTTTGAAGATTGAGCGTGCTCTGCCAAAGACTTGTCAAGATTCTTTGTTCCATTTCCTCTTCTTTTGAGAGTTTTATATTGATTCATTGTCCTAGGTAGATGTAGTGGTCTACTCTCTCCAGTTCAACGTCTTCAATTTTGATCATTGCATTCTTATTTTTGATGTGATTGTTGCACATGACCTTCATGTTGCTGAAGTTCATGTGTAGGCCAACCTTCTTGTTTTCTTCATTTACTCCAACAAGGATCAGTTGGAGGTCATGTAAGTTTTCTGTGAAAAAGTTGATGTCATCTGCAAATCTGAGGTTGCTAAGATATTTGCCATTGATTTAGATTGCTTTATTTTCCCAGTCTAGGTTTTGGGTGATCATCTTGAGGCAGGCTGTAAAGATTTTGGGTGAGCTGGTATCATCTCACCTTATGTAGCCTGATGAGTGTATATATGTTGCATTACTCTGACGTATGCAGGGTCTACACCTTGAAGTGTGAAGGCCTTCATGACTATGGGAATTTCCATAGAGTCAAAAGCTTTCTTGAAGTCTATAAATGCTACAGCGAGTGGCATTTTGTATTCTGCTTTTTCTTTCAGCAGATTTGATAGGGAAAAAATCAGCAACTAATTTGGCAAGTGAGGCAACAACACAATGTTTTTTACAATTTCATTCAATTCCAAAGAATTATCAACAAAAAACTTGAAGTGTGAAGCTTGAGAAAAAATAGGTTAAAAACAAGTTTTAGATATTTCATTGGGAATAACTAACCAGTAAGGAAAATACAGAAATGATAAACATAAAAAGAATGTAGCTACTATCAAAGAAACTGCTATTTTCAATGGAGACAAAGATGATCAAATAAATGAAAGAATTTTATTTGACTATCCATGGAAGATACAAAAATTCACTAATTTCTTTATGAATTATATTTGGTGCATGATTCAGAAATTATATGTTAAAGAACATACATTGTATCATAATAGTGAAAAAGAAAGTTTTTTTTTGCTCAAACAGTCTGCAACTGCATTTCTGTTTGAAAGCAAAACGGAAACAAAAAACTGAAAAGAAAAAAGAGTTAAACTGAAGTTATTTTTGCTTTTGTTTTAATTAGTAAGACGATGATTTATACAAAGTAAACTAAGTTTTTCTAGTTTTGTTGTTGATGGCAAGTTTCCAATATTACCTCATGTGTTCGCCAGAAGATTTAAAACCCACTGGTCAAGACTATATAAACAGTTTTCTTGCTTATCTGAACATGCGTACTGCTCTGATGTTTACTTGCAATTATGCTGGATTAAACATTGAAACCATTAGGAAACTCAAATGGCAATGGGCTGGCTGAGTTGCAAGAATGTCAGACAACCTATGAACATCACGACTCACAAAATGGATCCCTTGAGAACAAACTTGGAACCAAGACTGGCAGAATATGAGATGGTGAGACAAATTGGAAAAGTTCAGAAAATATTACCTCCATGATGCCAATAATAGAGAGGTGTGGGTAATCCTGGGAAAGGTCTATGTCCAATGTCGGACAATAAAAGACTGATGATGACCATGACACATCATCTGATGATTATGATAATTTGTTAAAACAGGAAGTTTACGATATAAACGATGAGTCAAAGCTTTGAGAAGAGATTAGAATTTCAAAGTGCTTCTCAAGTTCAGTGTTTCCTAAAAAATCTAAGGATTTTCAAGGTTTAAATGATGAAAATCTATTTTGAATTTTCAAAAAGATACAGTGAATTCAATCATCATTATGTGCTAGCCTCATGATTCATGTATGATAGTCTTCAATATATTTTTTTAGCCATTTATAGAGCATGATAATTTCAGAAAGTATTGGCTCTGCTATGCCCATGATAGAGAGGTCTGGCAAATCTTGGGGAGGATCTATGTCCAATGATGGATGCAAAGAGGATGATGGTGATGATGATGATGATGATGATGATGATGATGTGTTTTGTTTTTTTTTTCTCACTTTTAGGGGTCGAGATCCAAGGAAATTCTTTGTTGCTTTCAGGGCTCATGATGAAGATGATTTTTTCCACTTCTTAGGTTAAAATTGAGGGGTAATTTTTTCTTTAGTTTTAGCACTCGAAATACTTGGTAATTTCTTTTTTCAGAATGGGGGAGAAAAGATTTTTTTACTTTTAGGGGTCCAAATTGAGAGGTAATTTTTCCCTCTTTTAAAGGGCCAAAAGGAAAGGGACTTTTTTTTACTTTTATGGGTCAATATCAAAGGGGATTTCTTTTCACCATGAGTTGAGGGGGAATTTTTCCTTCATTTTTTTAATCTTTGAAAAATTCCTCCCAAAATGAGTTTTTGAGGAGAGTTCAATTTACCATGTTATTCATTGAACACCCAGTTTTTTTAATTCATTACACCCAACAAGACATCTAGCAAAATGACATAGGCAAACTGACAGTTTTTATCAAGTGACTAACCAGACCATTTCTATAAAGCATTGATACAACCCAACAAAATTTACAAGTCAGCATTTAAAATTATGTCATAATTATCAACCGCTTTGAATCCAAATATGTGTTTACTGGAATGATAATAGGTTAAAAAGTGCTGTGCATCATTTTTGGTGGGGCTAAACAGTAAGCAATCTGGTCTAACAGACCATTACTATGACACAGAGAGTTTGATCATCATTGAATGGCCCATACTCATGACCTTGTGCCAGACTATGCTATGATTAGTAAATATCTTTAAAAAAAGACACAATTAAACTAATAAGGAAAATAATAAGAAAAAAGGAATATTTATGACCATCATTATCATTATCACCGAATAATAATGATAATAATAATAATAATGATAATAATAATAATTGCAAATAATAATAATAATAATTGCAAATAATAATAATAACAATAATAATAATAATAATGATGATGATAATGATAATTTTTTAAAAAGATAATGCAAATAATAATCATAAAAATCTTAATAATTAGGAAAGTGATGACACTATTAGTGATGATTAAAAAAATAACAACAATAATTATAATGATAATGTACAAATATTAATTAGAAAGACAAGTATCTTCATAACCATACCTAATATGTCACATCAGCACTTCTGCTACTAAACCTGATAGGCTATGTAGTTGTCATTTTTATGCCACCTGGTTGTTGAACAGGCAACAGACACCATCCTGAATATGCCACCCACTCACTTTTCCGATAAGTGTTGTCGTCACTAGTCTACATGTTCTGTCTCCATATAACCCTTCTCTGTCACCTTTCATTTCACAAAAT
>OY735209.1:43559646-43999646 GCA_963457665.1 Thysanoteuthis rhombus | reverse complement strand
AAATCAGCACATTTAATGTTTATTGCTGTTAAGGAAGTAACTTTAATTTTTTGGTGTAAAGGAGGTAATTTTGATTTTAATTTTTTCTAAACAAAATATGATATAATATTCAAATAAGAATACATAATTGTATGTACCTGTGGGTATTCAGCATTTGTTGACATCAGGGCAAATCATTTATTTATATCAAAAGAACTTATTGAGCATCATAAGATGAATTAAACTTAATGGATGAACATGTATCGTTACACTATTTGCGAGAAAATAAGTTATGAAATATTCAAATTTTCAGCCCTCTTTTTGCTTTCCTTGTCTTTGGTTAAGAACAATAAAATTCTGAATTGAAAAGAGAGTGAAAATCTCATTCATGCAGTAGCTTCAAACAAATCAAAATTTTATAGCCAAAATGTTTCAACTCTAAACTTGCTGTTCTATTAATGTACACAAAATTTGAACCACGATTTGACACTATTTTGTCCTCCACAAAAGAATCTTATGGCTAATTCATAGTACATGGAAGTTTATATTGGTATATAATCCTATAATGAAAAACAGTGGAGAAATTTAAAAAAGGAAGGTGTTTCCATAGGTTAGTATGATCATTGTTTCATTTTTTTTATTTGTTTTGTCTCGCAACTCATAAAAGTATTTCTAATCTTATCCTCAAGAAATAAAAACATTTCTAATCTGGCCAGCAAGTCATAAGAAGATTTTTCATCTTCCCCATAAGGCATAAAAACCATTTCTCATCTGGCCTACAAGACTTAAAAACATTTCTAATCTGGCTTGCAAATCATTATAAACATTTCTAATCTCACTCACGAGTCATAAAAACATTTTGTAATCTGATCCACAAGACATAAGAACAATTCTAATCTGGCCCGCTAGTTATAAAAATGTTTCCAATCTGGCTTGCAAGGCATTAAAATATTTATAATCTAACCCGCAAGGGATAAAAACATTTCTAATCTGGCTTGCAAGTCATAATAAACATTTCTAATCTCACTCACAAAGCATAAAAACATTTATGATTTTGCTTGCATGTCATAAAAACATTTTGTAATCTGGTCCGCAAGACATAAAAATATTTCTGATTTGGCCCAAAAGTTATAAAAACATTTATAATCTGGCCCGCAAGACATGAAAACATTTATGATCTGGCCAGCTAGTCAAAAAAACATTTCTAATTTGGCCTGCAAGGCATAAAAACATTTCTAATCCATCCCACAAGTCATAAATACATTTCTAATCTAGCCCATAAGTAAACAAAACATTTCTTATCTGGTCCACAAGACATAAGAATATTTCTAATCTGGCTTGCCAGTCATAAAAATTTTTCCAATCTGGCTTGCAAGGCATTAAAATGTTGATAATGTAGCTTGCAAGAAATGAAAACATTCATAATCTGGCTTGCAAGTCATAATAAACATTTCTAATCGCACTCACAAGGCATAAAAACATTTATGATTTTGCTTGCATGTCCTAAAAACATTTTGTAATCTGGTCCGCAAGACATAAAAACATTTCTAATCTGGCCCACAAGTCATGAAAACGTTTCTAATCTGGCCTGTAAGGCATAAAAACATTTATATTCTGGCCCGCAAGACATGAAAACATTTATGATCTGGCCAGCTAGTCAAAAAAACATTTCTAATCTGGCTTGCAAGGCATAAAAACATTTCTAATCCATCCCACAAGTCAAAAATACATTTCTAATCTAGCCCATAAGTCAACAAAACATTTCTTATCTGGTCCACAAGACATGAAAATATTTATCTAGCTTGCCGCAAAAAAAACGGTTGACAAATCCTGACCAAGACCCTTTCGAATTTGTTTTTGAGGTGAAAGGAAATGGTTTTGATATCACAACCTAAAAAGTATCTCAAGGTGTCAATATGGATGCGTATATCTATCTCTCTGGGTGTCTATATGTCAGTGTGTCCGTCTGCATTTGTACCATACATTCCAAACTATATGCATGTATATATGTATATGCATACTTATACATATGTGTTCATGTATATATATAAGTATATATATATATGTATAAGCATATATAAATACATATATAAATACATGTGTATATATGGATATAGATTATGTATTTACATGTGTGTATATATATGTGTATATATGTATTCATGCATGTGTATGTATATAAAAACATTTCTGAGTACATATATACATGTATATATATTTGCGTGTATATATATGTTTACATGTATGTATATATGGGTGTTGGTAAATATATGCTTGTGTATATATGTATAAGCCTGTGTATATATATATGTATAAGCCTGTGTATATATATATATATTGTGTGTATATGTATATGTATATATGTGTGTGTGTACATATGTGTGTATATTTGTGTGTATATAAATATGTAAGTAAATACATGTGTATATGTATGCATATATATATATATATATGTGCATGTATATAAACATATATATGTGTATATGTGTGTATATATATGTGTGTGTGTGATAAAAGAAATAGTCTATGTTGCAACCACCCTAAGTACACCAACACCTTCACTAGTTCTACCACTAATGAGAGTTTCCACATATACCATAGCTCTAACTGTTGTAGCAAAAACATTAAACACCTCCTACCATGTAATAGATGCAATTTACAATACACAGGCAAGTCTGAGTGGCAATTCAACATTAAACTAAATAACTGCAGACACAGAATTAAATCACAAAACCATCCCAGTCCATTCCCTATAGAAGTACACTTTCGCACCCCTGGACACGATTTTGCCACAGATTCTAGATTCACAATCATTAAAAAACCGAAAAAATTACACCCACTGACATTCTAGAAAGACATTAAGATATATGGATCAACAAACTCAAAACTCTCTTCCCAAATGGACTTAACACCAAACCTAACAACCCTAACCACACAGATCTCTGAATCATAATCCTACTGCTAATAACAACCTTACATCTACACTCTACCCTCCCTCAGGTATATCTAACAGAGGGAACTTCACAGTTACTCAGACCCATAACAACTAAGACCTTTGTATGGTATTCCACTTGTACAAATCAGAGCCAACAAACTTTCAATGTCCTGTAAGGATAATACATATGAAGTTCCTTGACCTCATCACACCACCATCTATACTACCCCTAACATACACACACAATCCAACTCTAAACCACTTCCTTTCTACCCTGACACCCTATGGCCTCTCCAAGACCTACTACTGCTGCTAACACCACAGCTTACTGCAGACTTCATTTCTGACTGAACTAAATCCACATAGGACACAGGATGACTCTAAAAGATGGGATCCAAATTTTTGCTCACTAAGCGAAGCATCTGATGGTGAATTTATGTTTCACAGTAAACTTTTAACTTTTAAATGGTACACACACATACAACAAATGCTACTGAAGATGGGAATACCTCCCGAAACATAGTTAACTCATCGATGAACACATTTATGGATTGATAAACTGAGTTTCCATACACTTTTACTACTGAATCTGTCTCACCTCCTATTGTTCACATTATATAAGTATATATATATATATATATATATATATGAATATCTATATATATATATATATATATATATATATATATATATATATATATATATATATGCATGTATATATTTGTATAGATGTACATATAAACATATGTATGTGCTTGTCTGTGTACAGGTATATATATGCATATCAACCTATTTATTCATACACTAATAAATACATTTTATGCACATAAGTATAGAGCTTACCATATATATATATGCATAAGTAAATTTGAAAATTATGAAGACGATTTCTTGCCTTGACATGAGAGCATTGTTAGCTCAGTTGGTAAGAGCTGAGCCTGAATAAAAGGCTGGTCCCTAGATAAACGCAATTGAGATCTTTGTGCAACACTCATTTCTTTCTTTATTTTTTTAAAAATTGCAACCACTCGTTTGCTACCAAACAAAATCAGTGGAAGCAATTAGTTGCTAGTACATTTTCTTTATAATAATTACATTGTCAGGTTTAAATTGTCCTCATACTTATATTTCATATAGGTAAATATATGTGCATGTTTGTATATGCATACATATATATATTTATACATATTGTTCAACCAGCAAACTGTATTTTCCATGTTTAAAATAATGAAAAGAAAAATTAGGGGCTTCAATTTCTTCTGACAAAGAGGAGGCCTAATGTAAAAGACAAAAACTAGAACAGGATAAAACCAAGAATTCATTAAATCAAAATAAGCTACCCTGCCCCTAGCTAAATAAGTGTCATGCCTTGTAATAGAAAAGATGAGCACAAGACAGTTTTTACTGGGAGAGGATCTCTGGACTAATGCCAAATCATAACTTAATAAGCATTCTCACCCTTTCGTTCCTTTTTAAGGGGTATGACTTGGACCTGGGCTCCAGGCTGCTATACTCTCAGTTCACTACTCTAAAGGGAGGCAGACCTCAATAGTCAGTGCATATCTGCTATGTTGGAGTGTCTGGGATCTCTGTTTGAAGTTGCAGGCAGCTGTACTATCCGGTGTATCTGCACTTAAAAAGTACAGAGAGCCGTACTATCTGGAGGTTCTATGCTTAAAGCTGCTTGCTTTAAAGATAATTTGAAGGATTCACTACATCTCTCTGAGTATCTCTTGTATCATTTACCTACCAGGGCTGGCCCATCTATTAGGCAAACATAAGTGGTTGCCTCGGGCACAAATGTCCAAGGGGCACACTTCAAACTAAAAAAAATAGTTGTTTGAATGTAACTGAGGGTGCAAATTTTAAGTCAATTTCAAGAACACATGAAACTCTTGCACAAATTTCTAGTCTTGCCTGGAGCACATGAAATACTTGCACCAACCCTGGACCAACCCAATAACAAACCTGGTCAGCAATTCCAGAGCAATAACAACTACAAAAAATGATACGCATTGAGATATTTTTATTGATTTTTTGCTCTGAAAATAATCAATTACTTTGGTTTAATACCTGCATACCATTCAAATATTATATTAAGCATGAAGTTTGATAAGAATACATGCAGTCCTTAGGAGCAATAAGATATTCTCATGATTCATACACATTTCAAATTTTGTATATATAGATGCTTCTTATATGTAATATTTATGAATTTTGTCAAACTTTGCATGGCAATCATTTCATAGAAATTCCAAGCCAAAAGTTGTACTACAAAACAGAATTCTTTGAAGAAAGTTGAATGAATAGATTTCTGATAAAAAGTGAAACATAAAGAATGCCTGACACTGACAAAGGAATATAGGTTGTCTCTCCTTTTGGCTTTTTACAAAGAAATCAAGTCTCATTGTTTTCAAAAATTGATTCTTTACCAATGCATATTTTCCATCCATGTCTCATCAGTCCTTCTATTCGTTGTCCTTTTACTCCATAATTCTGTTTTTGTTTTTTATTTCCAATAAAAGTTACATCATTATGATAGATGATGTAATGTCTGCAGTTCAAATAAAGCAAGGCTGCAAAAATATATAATGATCTGTAAGTTAAAATCCACACAAACAAAATCATATTGGAAGATAAGAAATGAAATACACTACTTGTTGGGAATATTAGTAGTAGTAATATCATCTTGATTTTATTTCATTTTTTTATTAGATTGTTAACCATAATTAATTTTTGGATAGTATTTTCTTGCTGGTTGTTTTTCATAGTGACCACTCGGGCCATTAGACTAAGGCAGTGAGTAAATAGTGCCCTCATTGATTTTTGAGGCATGAGATCTAGCAACAGAAGTGAGCAAATTATGCTGTATGATAATTCCTGACTTCATGCTTAATAGATCACTGTTACACCTGGGACCACTTTCCCTACATTGTACCAAAATAGCTTTTACTATCCATTGTTTTTTTAAAGGCACAAACATATTTTTGAGGTTTTGTGCATCCATAGCATAGAGCTCTGCCAATATGCAAAGCATCAGAAACCCCTGAGTGGTACCTCTCTTAATGAGGGCACTCCACACAATATCTCATACAAAAAAATTTGTTCAGTGAATAATTAAACCTCTGGGATTTCAGCAATTTGCTCCAAATAAAGATATCGTACCTATAAAACTTGAATAATGACCATGTTATTTAAGTATTATGTGCTAAATACTTTGTAAATAATATATCATCATCATCATCATCATCATCAGTCTTCTATCCTCCGCTGTTGAATATAGACCTTCCTGAGGATTCACCATGCCTATCTATGGGCATCGTGAAGCCAATACTTTCTGAATGTTCTTCTCTCCATCTTGTATTTTGCCAGTCTCAATTGAGCATGTGATCTCTGGGGAATCCATGTTGTGATTCATGATATTCATCGGTTGCAATTCTTGAAACATGACCAGCCCATTGCTATTTGAGTTTTCTTGTGGATTCTATGATATCTCAGACTCCTCTTTTTCTCCCTGATATACTGCGCTGTCTTGTGATCTCTCCATGTGAGGTTGAGCATGATTCTTTCATGTACACATTGCATGCTTCTCAGTCTATGGGTCAGTCTCTTGGTTGGATTCCATGTTTCTGTTCCATAAGTGACTATCGGAAAGATGCATTGGTTGTATATCCTTTTTAGGATTAATGGGATTTTCTTGTTTTGGGAGGTTGAGCTTCCTCTGCCAAAGGCTTGCCATCCTAGAGTGATTTTTCGCTCGATTTCTTCTTAAAGTAATAGATAAATAAATTATCTCATTATAATTCACCAAATATGTGTCCATCCATCTGTCTTGAAATAAGTGCTCAGATACTAGATATAAATCTATATAATTATTAATGAATCTTAATTATTTTACAAAATTCCATAGTTTTTTTTTTCTTACAAACTGAAAATATATCACTGAGATTTCGGGGGGCAATTTTGACCTCTCACCTAGTGGAATTTCCTTATGAATCTTTCATTGTGAGAGGTCAGGGTTAAATATATATTTATAACCGTAAATACTTCTATGAATCCAATAAAGGTTACAGCTGATTAGATGATGTTTCCATGAACTGAACAGAATTTGACTTGAATATCAATTGGAGTTCCTATACTCATAAAGACAATACACTGAATGCAAAATTTTGTAGAAGACATTAAACAACAAGTGCAATACGGTCTTCCAGAAGACATAGTTTTGTACCAGATTTGACTGAATGAATACCAACATATGAAGTAATATCATCATCAGCTTCTTAACATCCTTAAGCATTGCCAAATCCCTCTATCATGGACTTCAATTCTTTCTCAATTTATCTAGTTCGTCGAGCCATTTCATATCATGATGTCCAGTGGTTGTCTGCTATTCTCACAACATAGTCAGCGCATTGCTATTTGAGTTTTCAGACGGTTCCTATGATATCTCTGATCTTAATAACTTTAATATAATTCTCACTTATACCTTGTTCTCACAATGAATGGAAAACCGCTGTGTGTTCTATTGGGTCAAAAGCTTTTTCCCCAGTCAACATAAGCCAAACAAAGTGGCTTGTTGTATTTTTATCAATTAGCTGGTTTATTGTATGTAGGTGATCTATTGCTGAATAGCCACTTCTAAAGCCTGCTTATTTGTATAGTTGGTTTTCATCTAAAGTGTTTGATAATTTGTTTGTAAATATTTTAAAGAATAGTTTGTTAATGTTATGTAGCAAAGTGTTAGTTGCCCAGCTCTTTATTGTCTCCTTTCTTGTGTAGTAGGATCATTATTCCTAGACACAAGCTTTGGGATACTTTTTTCCTCCTAATCATTGTGTGAATAATTAGGCTATTCCTTTGTGAAAGACCTCTTCTGCATCTTTTATAAGATTTATCTATCATTAATCAAATGAAAGCAATAACACTGTGAAATATTCATAGACAACTTCGAAATTAATTAAAGAGAGGAGAAATATGGTAATAAAGACTAAAGTAGATGAAAACAAAAGAGCTGAACTTGATAAACAAATGGACAAGAGAAAAGGAAGAAAAACAAAAGGAAGATAGTGAAAGCGATCCGATAAGTGAAGAGCTTGAAACACTCTTGAGCAACAGACCACACTAGAATGCATGAAAAGACAGAAAAGGCCAAATCAACAAAAGTAGGGACAAGATGTTGAGGATGACTCGAGAATACAAGGAGAACATCTATGCCTTGAAAATGAAATCAACTGACCGACATTTCAATAGAGACAAGTGAATATTCCAAACATAACCACAAAGTAGTTTTTTTGCTATGAAATATGAAAAGCGGAAAAGCCTAAGGTGAAGATGGAATAGTGACATACATGTACACATACATATATACATATATATATAAATATATACATATATATATATATATATATACCCATATAAATGTATATGTACATATATAAATATATATATACATATATAAATATACATATATATATACATGCATATATCTGCATATATACATACATAAATCTATATATAGATATACATACACATAAATATGTATATACATATATAGACATATATTTACATACATATATACACACATATATACATACATATATATATACATATACGTACATATATCAGGTGAATTTTATAGACATTGTAGACGCAAATTTTGAAACTGGATTGTATCTATTTCAGTTACATATTTTGAGAGACTGTTTTCTCTCGTTGTCAAACATCGATTGGAAAAAATGATGAAATTTTGTAAAAAATATTTGACAACAAGAAAAAACAGTCTCTCAAAAAATTTAACGGAAATAAATACCATCCAGTTACAAAATTTTGTGTACATGTTGACAATTAAATTCTCTATCATGTCAGAGAAATGTCATCCATTTCCTCACCATACATGTATACATCCACACACACACACATACACATATATATATTTATATATATGACATTTTGATACTCATCTCCAATTTTTGTTTCAGGCATGCTCTCAAACCTCTGTCCCATAATTGTTGTTACATTTGCAAATAGAAATGTACACATAAATTTAAGAATCATTATTGGATTGAGTGCATTAAAAAAGGAAGTTGCATCTGATATTACTACAGCCTGGTGATGGGTTTTCTTAGTTCATGCATTATTTTGGGATGTATCTAGGCCTTTATGCATTATTCAGGGATGGACTTCCTTGCCAATATTAGTGAAGATTCATTGAGATATGATGACATCATTTCAAAATGAAAAAAAACAAACAGACAAACAAACATTGGTGCCTATTATATAGATTATATATTATATTGCTCTATTTTCCAGACTGTTACAAAAATTACTGTTTTCCGGCATTTTTTTTTTGTCCAACAATGACCAGATTAATGAGGTACAACTGTATTACTATGGCAAATGAATGTGAAATTCATCATCAAAATGAATTATACACATATCTTTTATCTTCTCATTATAGCACCATCAATCAGCATTTATCTCTGTCAGCCATAAGCATTTGAGCAATTAAAATATATTATTATATTTATAAATGCCACCATGAATATAAAGTAAAGGAAATGTTTTTTTTGTAGCATCTGATCATTAATATTTATCATCATCAGTCTTTTATCGTTTGTTGTTGGACATAGTCCTTTCCCAGGATTCGCCACAACTCTCTGTGGGCATCGCAAAGCCAGTACTTTCTGAACTTGTCCAGTTCATCTGTCCATCTTGTATTCTGCTGGTTTCTCATGAGATCTTTGAGATCCATGTTGTAAGTTGTGATGTTCATTGGTTGCCTGCCATTCTTACAACATGACCAGCTCATTGCCATTTAAGTTTTTTCATTGATTCTATGTCTCGGACTCCTATTTTTTCCCTGATATATTGTGCTGTCTTGTGGTCTCTCCATGTCAGGTTGAGTATGATTATTTCATATGCATGTTGCATGCTTCTCAGTTTGCAGGTCAGTCTTTTGGATAGGTTCCATGTTTCAGCTCCATAGGTGACAATCAGGAAAATGCACTGGTTATGTACTCGTCTTTTTAAGACTAACGGGATTTCTTTGTTCTTGAAGGTTGAGCTTGCTTTGCTGAGGACATGCCATCCTAGTGTGATTCTTCACTTGATTTCTTCATTTGAGTCTTTCATGGAGATACGTCATCCAAGGTAGATGAAGTGGTCTGCTTTCTCTAGTTTGGTATTTTTGATTTTGATCATTGTGTGTTTTTTTCAACATATCTGTTGCACATGATAACTAATTCACAAAAAAACAACATGGACTTGTTGGTTGTAACTGTTGTCTGCACGTGGAAAACTATTGCTGAAGTGAAATGATCAATAATAGTGGGACCACTTAGCTGAAAACTTCAACCCAATAGTGCATTTTGTAATATAAGCACTAAGTTTTGTACACTTATAGCTAAAGGCATTCCTAAAAGATCTAACTATTGAGCCTCCAGGAATTTTCAGTATGCTGCTCATGGCAGCCATTTTGAGAAGGTTCCTAAGGGCAGATATTTGCAGATCGGTTTTTCTAACAATAATGGATATAATATGATATTGAGGACATAATTGGTCGGATGTATTTACAATACATAATTTTGGGGAATTGTCATTTGGATAATACATGCAAGTCATTGAAAGTTCAAAATGGCTGCCATGGCTGGTATGAAAATTGTAATTGAAATAAAGTTTTGTAAACTAGTCTGATAAGGATGATCTTGGAGTCAAATCAAACATTTTTATGATCCAGAATTTGAATTTGGAAATTTAGAATTGCCCCGATCAGCTTCATTCTATTCCACAATTAGGATGGCCACCATTTGTGGGATCAGATGCTGATGTCAAGACCTCAACTACCTTTACTAGATAAGGCTGATGATACTGATGATAGGAATGATGGTTGTAGTGGTAGGGATGATGGCGGTGGTCATGGTGGTTGTGATCGTGGTGGTGATGATCTTGATGCTGGTTCTGATGGTGATGGTTGTGATGATGGTTGTGATGTTAATGTTGATGGTAAGGATAGTAATGTTGTTTGTAATGATGGTGGAGGTTACAATGATCGTAATGATGGTAGTGTTGATAGCATGGTGGCATGGTGGCATGGTGGGGGTGTAGATGATAGTAGTGATCATCATCACCACCTCCACCGCCATCATCACATCCATCATCACTAACATTACGAGCGTCATCATCATCACAACCACCACTATATCATTGTCATCGCCACCACCACCATTATCATCACCATAACCATCATCATCCCCACTTCGACATCTACCACCATCATTATGATCATCATGATTAGTATCATCAGCTCCATCTATGTATTGAAGATAATTGAAGTGTTGACACCAGTCTAGGGGTTTCACCAGAGGGATGGCAGGGATTGGGGGACGACAACCCCCATTCGTGGGAAATATTAAATTTGTACTGTTTGGAGCTGAGCTGCTGGAAGCAATTTAAGGTAGAGGGCGAAGTCTTTCAGAAAGGCCATTTAACAACATATTTTTATGGTGAGATTGCAAGATTATCGCAAAAGAGCCAGGATTTGTTAAAAATATAATAACTTGAATAAACCTGAACTGCTTGACCCAAGAAAATTTGCAATGAGCGCAAATTTTTGCTCGAAAAATTCTGAAGCTTCCTGATCGCGCTCAAAGTGCAGAGAAGAAGGTTATAGCTGAAACGGTTTTCAAAAATGGCCTGAATTTTTTCATTTCCATCTAACTTTATTGCTAAAAATGTTTTATATACTTATTCAAAGTCTATTTATCAAATCGAACAAGGACTATAAAACAATGAGCAAGATACGCAAGACATGAGCAATCAACTGAAGGACTTCCCAAAAGTAACCCCGTGGGAGGTGAAAGAAGCCATTAAACAGACGAAGAAAGGAACTGCCCCTGGACCAGACAACATCACCATCAACCTACTCTGAAAAGCGGGTAAAATCATCACTACGAAACTGGCTGTCCTCTTCAACTTGTGTCTAAAACACAGTAAAGTCTCTGATGATTGGAACACTGCTATCATAATGCTTTTATATAAAAGAGGAAACCCAAAAGACCTCAACAACTATAGGCCTATAAGCCTACTCAACTGTGTATACAAACTTTTCACAAAGATCATCACCAACCAAATCACAAGAACACTCGATGTAAACCAGCCACATGAACAGGCTGGCTTCAGAAGAAGTTACTCGACCATGGACCACCTGCACCTTGATAAATCAGTTGAAAGAAAAAGCAGCTGAGTATAAACTACCACTTGCCGTAGCATTTATCGACTTCAAAAAGGCGTTGGACTCAGTAGAAATCCCTAAGGTCATGGAGGCCATCAGTCGGCAAGGTGTAGATCCAGTATATGTTGAAGTATTGAAACATATATACAATCACGGCAGCTCCTTTATCAGGCTACATAAAGACTCGGACCCCTTCCAGCTCAAGAAAGGAGTAAGACAAGGTGATACCAGCTCACCTAAACTCTTCACAGCCTGCCTCGAGATGATCTTCAGAAGGCTAGACTGGGAGAGTAAAGGAATTAAAATAGACGGCGAGTATCTGAGCAACCTCAGATTCACAGACGACATAGCCCTTTTCGCAGAGAACCTACACGACCTCCAACTAATGATAGATGAACTAAATGAAGAGAGCAAGAAAGTTGGCCTACACATGAACTTCAGCAAGACGAAGATCATGTGCAATAACCACATTGGAGATAAAAACACTAAGATCGAAATCGAGGACACAGAACTCGAGAAAGTAGACTACTACATCTACCTAGGACAACAAATCTCCATGAGACCCTCAAAAGAAGAAGAAATCAAGCGAAGAATCACACTAGGATGGCAAGCTTTTGGCAGAGCTAGCTCAACCTTCAAAAATAAGAAGATCCCATCAATCCTAAAGAGAAGGGTGTATAACCAAGGCATCCTCCCAATAGTCACTTATGGAGCTGAAACATAGAACTTAAACAAGAGACAGACCCGTAAACTGAGAACCATGCAACGTGCACATGAAAGAATAATGCTGGGCCTCACATGGAGAGACCACAAGACAGCACAGTACATCCAAGAAAAGAATCAGAGACATCATAGAATCCATAAAAAATCCCAAATGGCGGTGGGCTGGTCATGTTACAAGAATGGCAGACAATCGATGGACATCGCGACTCACAACATGGATTCCCCGAGACCACATGTACAACCGAGGCCAGCAAAATGTTAGATGGAGAGACGAGCTAGACAAGTTCAGGAAGTACTGGCTCCGTGACGCCCATGATAGAGAAGTGTGGCAAATCCTGGGGAAGGTCTATGTCCAACGACGGATGCTAAAAGACTGATGATGATGATGATGACATCAAATAAAATAACTGCAACTCCAGAACAAATTAATAAGAATGAAATGCTTACTTTTATCTTATTTTTAAAAATGGCCAAATTTTCAACTATTTTAGATTTTTATTGAATAAATCTAAAAAGAATTCAGCCAGTTTTAGCCGAAAAAATTGATAATTTGGCAACACTTGTTTTCTACAACAAAACGGGTGACTTTCTGATCAAGTTCAGGCAAGAACATTTTTGACATATTCTATGACGTCAGTTGAAGATCAAATGATGACAATGACAACTTGTTTGTCTCATAACGTGAGAATTTTGCCATTCAACAGATTCAAGTAATAAAGTTTTTTCTACCAATAGAACCATAATAATTCTGAGATTTTATTTTAGACATAATGTTTTTGCAGTTATGAGAAAAATGTTATTCAATTGATCAGAAATCAATACTTATTTCAGTATGTCTCACACTTTCCTTTTTTTTAACAGAGGGCAAACAGCTGCCCCCTCACTGCCCCCTGTTTCGGGGCAAGTGCTGTGTCACTTGAAACGATCTTGAACATGAACCTCTCCGAAAATCCGTAAATACATTTGAAAAAAATCCTGAAATCTCTAATAATAATATCAACGTCGAGATTGTGTACCACAACCTTTATATTCAATTTGGTTTGTGCCATATCGTATTTTTTTCCTCCTCATTCGAAGTAAACGTAGTATTTATCAACTTGGCTGTATTCGAATCATAATTATCTCCCCTTGCGTAGCAGACAGCGTCCAGTTTTACTTCGATTTTGCTTTCAATTTCAATGAGTTTTCACTGATATTAGCAATAATTCCAATAAATACTTATTTCTTAGTAAGAGTCAGTGTAAAAATTTGAAAAAAAACAAATCGTTATTATCGTTATGGCAGAGACCTTTCTCTGCAAGGATTGATGTGCATCATGTGAAGAAATGTTTCAGAATGATTATGCCACAAAAGATACAATATCAAATCGCGAAGATTGACACGCTGTTGGTCGGTGTGCCCCGGTAAAAATTCTTTCAAGCAAGGATGGGCCTCAGGAAAACACAGTCGTATCATTTTTTGCTTGATCATTTTATTCAAAGAAGGGAAAAAATAGAACAAAGATAACCTGCTTCCAACTGAACAGTTGGAAGAAATAATTTTTCTATGCATTTTGAATTCTAAATGTTTGTTTATTTTAATATTATAGCTGTGATTTCGCTTGAATTTTGAACAGAATTGAAGAGCACTGATTTCTCTACTAAGTCTAGTTAGTTTAATGACAATATCTAATGGGGAAGTCCCTTCATCCGACATTTTTGTTAAAGCACTTCATTCCGCGCCTGGTTAAAGATCATTCAGAGCGTGTTTTGACTGCTGTATAAACATTGAATTGAAAATTTGCGGTAAAATTCATTTCACGTCAACCGATGGAAAATAAGAGACCAGCAGATTCAAAATTAGATATTCTTTATTATGATATGCATAACATTCTTTTATTAATCGGTAGTGTGGAGATTGAACTCTTTTAAAAGTACAAAAATGGTGTTGACGTTCATTTTTCACCATGGATACCGGCTGATTGGAATACGTAAGGTGATTTCACATTTGATTTTCTCTGTCTTGAGCCATGATTATGTAGCACACCTACATTTTAGTCAAGAATTTGATATGAAACTTCTTTTAGCTAGATATCTCAAACGTCACTTCCTACCATACTCCCTATAAAAACCCTGAATACACGTGGTCGAACGCTAATTAGCCCCGGCACTTTTAGCTAGTTATACTTATTTGCCCTGGTTTTCAAGCCGATTAACTTCATTGCATTAATTTTAATTTTATTCTTAAATTGTTACAAATGTTAAGAATTAAATGTACCTTTCATTTGCTCATCTACACACTTGTATGTGTCTTTTTTACTCTGTCTCATATCTGCGTCCACATTCGTAGTTGACGCGTATGTTCTCCATACATTTCTCTTCCTCCTTCAACTTTTCTACAGACGTTCACAGGGGCCCTCAAATACAGCGGGCGCCCGTTCTTCAACGAGAACTACATATACCAACCATCATACCGATAACTGATGACCACAGTAACTATACACCAACCATAATTCTACAAACTGATGACCTCGAGAACAATATAAAAACAATAATTTTTATTGCCATGTTTCATAAAATTAACGTTGTGGTGAAAAAAAAAGTATCTGATAGCAACTTTAGCGCCCGTGAATTCAAAATTACCCTGGGGAACATACCCACAGACCCTTCCCCCAGCTTAGCGCTGGATGATTTATCTTCTTAACGTGGTAGCTAGCCCCCTCGTCGGGCAAATCCTGGCGCCACACCTGCTTATTACCAATAATAAAAATTGTTTTTCTAACTGTATCCAATAGCTGATGTTACCAGTATCACGAAAAAAAGCGTTCATTTTGGAATAAGCAAAATCTCTGTCTAAAACGAATCATAAGCACCACAAATGCTAATTATACTAGTCCTTATCTCACTATTTGTGTGTGTGTGTGTGTGTGTGTGTGTGTGTGTGTGTGAATCGAGGCAACCTGACAACTTCAGGGCTTCAAAGCTCTTAACAAAGGCCTCAACTCAGGATTATTTTAATAGCACTCAACTAATCATGTTTTGAAAATTGTTAAGTTGATATTCTCCCCAAAATATTGGGATTATTTTTTACGTCCTCAATTAACTGCAAACTTTTATTATATGAAATTAGATTCGGTTCGTTTGATGTTTTTTTTTTTTTTGTTTTGTTTTTTTGCTCTAGATCCCTGAAAATATAAGTTTACATTCAAGCTCACATTCATTTCATTTAAAGCTCTACGCCCAAACTACAACAAATAACATTTCAGCTCTTTAGGTCATTTTCTAAAGGTTCTAGAGCAATGAAAACGAACCAAAGCTGAAGCCATTTAACAAAAGTCAGCAGTTATCCAAGCTGCCATAAATTTTTATCAGTTTACCAGTTTAGCGTTTTTGTCTGCTGTCCCCGCCACTGTCAACCTATTGTGTTTTTAAAAATGATGTAAGATCAATATCATTCGCAAAATATTGGAATTATTTTTTGATTACCCACTATTATTGAATTGAATGAGTGAGATGAAACAAAGAACAATGCATACAAACCTTGGATTTTCCGAACATACCAAACTTTTATTTAAAGAACTAGGTAAAGAACAGAGAGTAGTAAAGAAAAGAGAAGTTGTAACTGCAAATAAGTTGTGACTTAGTGGAAAACTAACTGAAGAAATCCAGTAATCAAAAGTTCGTTTTCAAATTGGAGAAGTCTTTCAGGCGAGTTGAATTCTTCAGAGAAGCTGATTTTTCTTTGATGAATTCAGCAGGGTTCTCAAATTAAAGAAGTAAATTTGTAGGAGTTGCTGATTTTTCTCTCCGTGATGAGTTGATTAGGGGAATAAATGATGTTGATTTTTGAAAGAGTAATATCATGGTTTGGGAAAATAGAGGAATCAGAATAGACGGCGAACATCTGAGCAACCTCACATTTGTAGACGACATCGCCTTTTTACAGATAATCTCCACGACCCCCGACAAATGCTAGGTGAACTAAATGAAGAAAGCAAGAAAGTCAATATTCACATGAACTTCAGCAAAACAAAGGCCATGTGCAACAATCATGTCGGAATTAAACACATAGCGATCAAAATTGAAAATGCAGAACTCGAAAAAGTAGACCACTATATCTACTTAGGACAACGAATCTCCATGAAATCTTCTAAAGAAGAAATTAAACGAAGAATCACTCTTGGATGGCAAGTCTTCAGTAGAGCGAGAAAATCTCATTTGTCTTAAAAAAAAGAGTATACAACCCATGCATCCTCCCGAACAAAAAATTCCCGTAGATCCTAAAAAGAAGGGTGTTCAACCAATGCATTCTCTCGATGGTCACCTATGGAGCTGAAACATAGAACTTAACTAAGAGACTGACCCGGAAACTGAGAACCATGCAACGTGTACATGAGAGAATCATGCTCAACCTCACATGGAGAGATTTCAAGACAGCACAGTATACCAAGGGAAAACGGGGGACATCACATGGATCCTTTAAAAAGGCCATATGACAAGGGGCTGGTCACGTTGTGAGAATGGCAGACAACCGCTGGACATCACGATTCACAACATGGATTCCAAGAGATCACGTGCGTAACTCAGGCCGTCAGAATACAAGATGGAGAGACGAACTATACGTCTTCAGAAAGTATTATCTCTGCGACATAGAGAGGCGTGGCGAACCCTGGGGAAGGTCTATGTCCAACGACGGACGTTAAAAGACTGATCATGATGATGAATATCATGTTTTTTCCCCCTTGCCATGTTGATTTGGCTCGGCTAGATACAGCCACTTAAACCATTTGAAAAAACAAAAAGGGAAATGGGCGCTTCGCCCAGCACCTTAAAAGGGCGTTTTAACACATCACCTGTTGATGAAGAAAGTTTTCCATGTCCGTTGAGAGAAAAAAAGAGGAAGGAAAAGAAACTAGGCTGGCTGACCATAGGCCAAATTGCCTCAGTAAGGAGTGCCTTTACACCCGAACGTGGAGAAAGAAGAGAAGAGGAAATATTTTTCCGCCAGTTACCTGCGAATCAGAAACGAAAATGTTCTGCACCCCGAAATATTTTACAAGACAGTGTAAATTAAATTTTGCATTAAAATATACAATACAATAAATTTCAATACAACTGGCCATTGTACGAGGTTGATATTCGCCAGACATGCGAATCCGTTCACTGGACATTACAAAGTCAAATTTGAAGTCGTTTGAATCAGCGGTCATCAATACAAGAATGGTGCTCGATTTACAATGAATGTCCATACTGAAATGAACACGTACCTAGTAACCGTGACGTGTTTATGACGGGACATGTGTCTCCAATCAATCCAACGTGGTTTCGGAATAGATTTCAGATAGAGAATCAGGCTGGGGGGACAGCCAATTTTTTCCATTTCCTCTTCGTATCCTGCTGACATAACTATTAAAATTTGCATTAGAATAAGTATTACTGTTTGCAAAAATTGTATATTTCTCACAAATATTTGTTCGCAAATTATATTATGCATAAAAAAATTGTAGGTGCGAATTTTCGAGGCGCCATCTTCATGGAATTTTAGGCGCGAAATTCAGTGCTATCTTATTTGTCCAGCCAAGGTTAGATATGGAAATGGCCCAGTCGAATAAGTGCCAAGTTTTGTATTTGAATGAATTCTCTAATCTGAATAAATAACTAGATCGTAATTTTTTATATTTTTGAACGAGTATCCTCGTTATAAATCTTTATATTTTGCATGGATATCTCTTTTGTTTTAACTTGTAAATTCCTGAGTGAATTAGTCCAAAACTCTTGTAATTTTAAATTTGTGTATTCGTGAATACATTTTCCGGAAATTTATAAGGCAAATTTGTCAAAAAACTGTCGCCATTTTGATCTTGTATAAAACACGTAAATACATTTTTCAAAAGTTTGGCAACTTTGTCTAAAGCTGCTGTCATAATCCAGAAAATAAATAGTGCTGTCAAATAGACAAGTCTTTATATAAACTGTAACGAGAAAAAAGGGAAGGTTTATTTTGTATCGTAATGTAAACTTTCTTCGTAACTGATTTCTCGTGTGAAAACTGGCAGAAATGTAGATTTTAACGAAGCAACAAGCAGATTAACGAATTAGCGGTCTATGTATAAATTGAAAAGCATCTCTGCAGTTAATAAGCTAAAAGCAGAACAATATTCGAACAGACTCATTTCTCAGATATGAAGAATTGATCGAAAAGTGGTTAAACAAGATAGACGAGCTAAATACAGAGATAGCAGTAATTTGCGAAGAGAGTAATATTGATGAGAATAACTAAAATCGTCTGAATGATTTAGTAAAGATTTCGTTTTGATATATTCGAGGATCTTGCTGAGATGCCGCACGACAGACAAATTTCTCCTTCTCCGTCAATAGCTTCTTTGAAAGAAGATATGGTCGCTTCAGTTTTTTTTCTAGTGAACATTCATAGTCTTTGAGATCAAAATTGAAAAGTACCACCTTTTGTGGGAGAAATAGCGAGAAAGATAAATTCAGTTTGGCGAAACAAATGACAAGGTCTGTTCTTTGTAAACCGAAATGGCCGAGCCCGAACGATGACATAAGAAATCATTCCACGTTAGAAAATCTTGTAACCGATGTGGGAAAAAGTTTTAAAACTCTCAATTCGCATTGACACATGAATCATCACTATCATCATCAGTCTTTTAACGTCTGTCGTTGGACATAGACCTTCCCCAGGATTCGCCATATTTCTTTATCGCAGGCGTCGCAGAGCCAATATTTTGACCAGTTCGTTTCACAATCTCATATTCGGGTGGCCTCGGTTCAGCATTTGATCTCTTGGGGGCCATGTTGTGAGTCTGATAGCCATCGGTTGTCTGCCATTCTTGCAACATGACCAGCCCATTGCCATTTGAGTTTCCTGGTGGTTTCTTTGATATTTTGGAATCCTGTTTTTTTCCAGATATACTGTGCTTTCCATGTGATGTTGAGCATTTTTGAGCACGATTTTCTTATGTGCAAATTGCATGGTTCTCAGCACAATGATCAAAATCGAAAACGCAAAGCAGGACGACAAATCTCGATGAAATCTGCAGAAGAAGAAATCAAGCAAAGAATCACTCTAGGATGGCAAACCTTTGGTATAGCAAGCTCAACCTTCAAAAACAAGAAAATCCCATTAGTCCTAAAAAGATGGGTGTATAACAAATGCATCCTCCCAATACTCACTTATGGAGTTGAAACATGAAACCTAACCAAGAGACAAATCTGCAAACTGAGTACCATGTAATGTGCACATGAAAGAATTACACTCAACTTTACATGTAGAGACCACAAGACAGCACAATATATCCTGGAGAAGACAGGAGTCAGGGACATAATAAAATCCATTGGAAAACTCAAGTGGCAATGGGCTGGCCATGTTACAAAAATGGTGGACAACCAATGAACATTGCAACTGAAGACATGGATCCCCAGAGATCACATGCACAACCAAGGCCAACAGAGTATTAGATGGAGAGACAAGCTAGACAAATTCGCCCACTATAGAGAAGTGTGATGTGTGGGTTTTTTTGCTGTTGGGGTGGTGGTGTGGTCCCACAAACTATACTAAACCCAGCCGTGGTTCTGGGTTAGTAAAAGAAGGCAAACAAACGGAATTTCGTTTATATGTTTTATATAGAATATTGATTATCAATATCTCTGGAGACGGGAAATGCCTATTCGCAGTTGTAAAGAGAGGGGGCAGATTATTATCTAAGTCAAAATGACGACTGGTCTCTCATGTCACGAACGGTAGTCTACTGAATGGTAGCAGCGGTTGACGGTCACTAAGGGCGGACGGCTGACACGAGAGAGGGCTGGCAACGACTCTCTTCTCCAAACCCAAATTTTACTCTGCTTAGCGGTGGACAGTTACTAAGGGCGGACGGCTGACACGAGAGAGAGAGCTGGCAACGACTCTCTTCTCCAAACCCAAATTTTACTCTGCTTTTCTTGTTACGAAAATCTTCCTTATTTAAGCACTTGGTATCGACACTGTATCTCTTGTAACCGACTTCCCTTATCTCTCCCTCTCCTGCCATCTCGACCTTTCCGGAAAAACCCAAAACATTGACCCTCATTCATCTCGCGACGCAGGTCTGTTCAATATCATAAATTAGTCTCCCCCTCTCCCCAGGACTCTGCAAATAACTTTTCTTTCATAAGCTTTTACTCTCTCTCTCTCTAGACCTCAAACACTGACCCTTATATCTGGCTTTGTTTTCAAACCCAGGATTTGACAGATGACACTAGATTGAAAAAGTACAGATAACTCAACTTCCCATGACATAGTCATCGATTCGGGAACAAAACCTTTTTCCAAAAGCATTTGTTTTTGCAACCCAGGCCTTGACAGATGACACCAGATTGAAAAAGCACAGGTGACCCAACTTCCTATGACATCTCGAAAAACACATTATCCCCTTCAACACAGATAACTCCTTTTTTAATAACAATAGTAATTACTGGTAATAACCATAGTAATTTTTAGTAACAGCCATAGTAATTTTCGTAATTTTCAGGACACGGGGGACTCTTGGCCCCCTAGTGTCACAGATGTACCTGGGGAAAGTCTCTATCCAACAATGGTCATTAAAAGGCCGATGAAGAAGCATAGCACTGCTTGGCAATTTTTTTCTTTTGGAAATAATGGCCAATTTCAAAACTTGGTGATTTATATCAAGAATATGCTTTAATAATTAGCGAACAAGAGTAAGAAGGGCAAACAAAAGTAAGAAGTGGTTTTGAAGGTAATAATGTGTCTCCTGATGAATTTTAAGAAAAACTGTTAAAGATTCATTTTGAAACTGCAAACAGCATGAAAAAAAGTAACTCGAAAATAAAATTGATTGACTTTAATTTTAGAGTTCAAAGGAAAATCATGAAAGATTTTTTAAAAAGAAAGGAAAGGTGGGGAGTGTAAACCTTCAATTTAAAACACTTTTCTCCACTTCATCATCAGTCTTTCAACGTCCGTTGTTGGACATAGACCTTCCCCAAGATTTGCCACACTTCTCTATCATGGGTGTTGTGGAGCCAGTACTTCCTGGACTTGTCTGGCTCGTCTCTCCATCTAATTTTCTGCCAGCCTCGGTTGCGCATGTGATCTCGGGGGATCCATGTCGTGAGTCGTGATGTGATGTCCATCGGTTGTCCATCATTCTTGCAACATGGCCAGCCCACCGCCATAATAGCAGACTTTACATCCATTGTTTGTCACTCAAGGGTGGACACTACCACCCTATACCTTCACTTCTACTTTCTTTCATTCCTCTTCTTAAGGTTTTACTGTCCAAACAGGTGACAACTCATAGTAGCTATTTATTTTTTTCTTTTTGAATGAAAATCTGTATTTAACTATCATGATTCCAAGTCATTTCAATCGTAAATTGAATGAAAATATTTTCTTTGAATATTATTTAAAAAAGAATATAAGCTAAAAGATACAACTAAATCTAATTGTTTAATTAACTGTGGTTTACTTGTAAAAAATGAAAAATGCATGTATACTTTTTGCTTTAAATGAATAGTGATGGGATAAGAATGAGTAACTGGAGTGCATCAAATGAATAATTTTGAATTTTGTTCGCTTTAGCCTACAAATCATTCCCCTCCATAGAATAACAACTTCAAGCTTTATAATCGATTCAAATATTGAAAGATCGTTTTGCATATAACCTTGTGAAAGCAATTGTTCAAGCATCAACTTGATTTGGGATCACATTGCATTAAAAAAAGGCCAAGATGTAATTGATTATCTAAAGATGAATAAACTCTAATTAATCTTAACTAACAAATGAATTGAATTTGTATGTTAGAGATTGAATATATTTTGTGCCCATACAATATGTCAGTGAGATGATTATCAGTGCACTTAAATTTACCAGCTATTCAAAGTTTGTAGGAGTTGCAAGCCATTGATAATGAAGAGCTTTGTAAATGTAGCCTTGTGCCAGACTCATCTGAATATGAAGTATTATAGTCTCATGTGTTCAACATTGTGAGTTTTGATCATAAAATGTGTGATCTCAGGTTTTGAACCAAGAAGCCAATATCGTCTTTTTATTGTTGATCCACTGTTGGTATGCACTTTTTTGGCTTTAAAGACAAAACATATTTGCTGTATTTTGTCTGAATTCATACTTATCTTATGAATTTGAAATAAATTTGAAATAAAAGATAAATGAAATAAAATTCCTGCAGGCGTTTAGCACCCGCAGAGAACATTTTGGGACTTTTTTTTTTACTCTTTTGCATGAATATATAATAATTGAATCCGGGTCACTTTGTCTGATCTCAGGGTTTTAGAAGCCTCATCTACTACCTCGAGTGATAGAAAATTCAATGTATACAACTGCAAGCGACCCAACAATTATTCATCAAACACACAAGAAATAAATAGCCTCACGAAGAGAATATCCTTTCTTTTCTTAAACCTTATGTTTCTATCCACAACAAAATTTCTTTTGTACAAGGACTTGTACTCAAAGATGCATAAATAATCATACCAACACGCAAAGAAATTCTACGATACATTCATACCCGTTATTTAGGTATCAAAAAATGAGCCAAAGAATAAACCCATAAATTCTCAAATCAAATACATGGTCAGCAATTGTTCCATATACATTGATATCACTGTAATCAACAGCTCATGAACAGAGACCATTTCATCAACCTCCTGAATATAAACCATCATAAAGTATCATTCATATCACAAACAGAAAAATCTCACTTATCGCATGAATTACCTATATTCAAGCCAAACGATAAATAGAATTAAAAAATAATTGGAACAGAAAGGGTAAAATAATAAAGAAATTACAATAACCTTGTTCATACTTACTAATCACTGAAACGAGGAAAATGTATAAAACGTAATTACCGCCATCTCCTCAAAACAAGAGAGAACATACAGATAACTCCAGACTTTGATTATGAAAACATCATACTAAATGACTATGGGCTCCAAACGATTTTCGCAGGTTAATATCAACAAATTTAACCAACATATCGGAAAATACGGAACAACACCAACAGAACACATAGGGAAGGAAAAATACTCCCCTCTTTGAAATACTGGGAATAATCATAATGATTAAGAACATAAAAGAAATTATCCCCTACACCATTTAAAGTAAATATGAATATAGATATATAAATAAAAATTCGAACTCATATAAAAAACTCAATTACTCATGCAATCACACTTCAACCCTATCCTCCTTAGCTCAGACCAAGTTTATCCAAAAAAAGGTGAATGTTACATAATATTAATACTGCTACCAACTGATGAAGTGCTACATCTAACAACAGCATTAATAGTACTAATACTACAAAAGCAATTATATCCCCTTGATGAAACATCATTTACCTTTATAACACAATAATAAAGATGTCTTTATTCTAAACCATATGCTTGTCTCATCTGTTATTTATTGCCCATCTTCAATCCAATCACAACCCATATATGTACTGTCCATCAGCAAGAAATAATACAGTCGTTCTTCTATATCAATCTACTTATACATCTACCGAATTACCAATGGTGTATTAAGTCCTTTTGGAGGAAATGACGAAAGAGTTAACTAGTTACCTCACAATCCTCTCATCCATTGATAATTCTACTCAACTAGAAGAAGGCTATCTATGACAGACAATTTCAATTAACATTTAATAACATTGGAATTTATTTGCTATAACCAGTATTTGGCCACTGACAACTTTATGTTGCTTTCTCCACAAACAATACATTAAAAATTGAATGTAATGTAGTTGAGCAGAGAATATTGGTAAGACAGAAGAAAAGGGGTAATTTATTTCATGAGGAATATTGTAAAAAATTCTTGAAGTTGTAAAAGATTTTGTCAATATTTTAATCTTTCAAATTTATCCATGACTTACATTTGTTAATCAAATATTGATCATCTACAAATATGTTTTTGCAAAGTATATTTGTAACTTAGAATTGGCTGATGGATGAGACTATATAAGAGACATGAGTAAATAGTCACCATTATTTTACACAGATTTGACATTTTATTAAGATATATCATTTTACTAAAAAGTGCGAGAGGAAAAACTATACAATCACTTCACAGTACCTTATACTCCAGCAGAGCAGGAATAATCAGATTTGTAAATGGCTTGTAATATTTGAAAGTGGATTATCGTGGCAGAGCAGCCAGGGAAGCCACTTCTTGGAGCAATAAACAATCAGAAAAGAAAGCATTGGGCAGCTGAAATGAGGTGCAGAGTCTTGAAAATTTGGCACACAGTTATCATTTCAAATGATTCTCCATTTTGACAAAATGGGGACGTATTCTCAAATAGTGGGTGAGTATGGGTGTGGATATAGCCTAATCACGATCATACGTGATGGATTTTCAGTTTTGATTTCGTGAGCAATTTGAACCACTCATTGTTCAGAACTTTTGGACACATGCATAATATCAGATAAGAAAAGTAAATATTCATTTTGCCTGATAGATTTCACCCAATATTCACAACCGGTTATTTAGATATCGTAGATACGTAGATATATTTGGAGAATGAAATTTCATCCTTCACAATCAAAGGGATGCTAGACAGGCAGGTCCAAAAAGTTATAAAGCCAATCTCATGCCTAAATCAGTCTCCAGACATTGATCCTATTGAAGATGCCTGGGCTATTTTAGATCAGGAAGTAAAGAAATCATGCAGAAAACCATCTAGAAAGGAAGATTTGCTTTGTGTTCATCAGCGTAGCCTAGTTAGATATCCAACAAGAGAAGATAAATCTGGTAGATTCAATGCCTGGAAGAGTGAAGTCCACAAAATTTTCATTATGTAATATAAAATATTTTTAAATTCTTCAGATTGTTGAATAAAATGACACCTATCTGATTTTATTATGTCTCTGTACATTGGTCAGTGTGTTAGATCATGAAGATATCATTTCTTATGATTTTCAATATTTATAGAGATGAAAAGTAACAAAAATTCCTGACCAGATGATTCCAAGATTAAAACCTAGTCAGTAATACTTTAAACCTACTGGCTTTATTATTATACAATGGACATCAGTTCACTTCTTCAGAGCCCTGACTGAAAAGCTTCAACACTTCTCTTGCTGAGAACAAAATTACATCAACTATGTAGCTATTAGAGGCATCCCATATTTGAGAAGATCAGCTGAGCAGATTCAAAAGATTTATCGACATTATAACATCAGGGTGATTTTCAATAGCAAAAGCACTCTTCACAATCTTCTTACTAGTAATTTCTCACAAGAGGAGGTTTTGACAAAAGATTGTCTTTAAAACATCCTATGCAAGTACGCAAAAGAATATAAGGGGGAAACCGACTGTCCCCATAAGGAAACTATACCCAAATGTGAAGTACAAAAAGTCTGATATGACAGACTATCTCTGGGATAAGGTTGAAATAATACACAATGGACATTATTGGGGACTGAGGAAGCAGAGTACATTAAATTGTTTGATAGTTGTTCAGTTGGGCCAGTGTGGATTTCAGTGTTTTGTTTATTTTTTTGCTCTGCCTAGGAAAATATGGAGTACATGTAAAAAATATGAAATCACTTATGTCACATGAGTTGCTGAGAATGAAATTGCCAATGCATTCTAGGGACTGAGCTGAACCAATCAGTATATTTCAACCATTTTTTTCTGGGTGACACCATTTTCTCCTAAGAGATTGTATGCCTGAAGAAGACTGTAAAATACATCAGCTGTAACATCGTGGTAACCACAAAAGCCACGTTGAAAAACAAGTTCAGCAGTTCTAACAACATTTTCAGTGAGCAAATACATTGGGTTTCAAGAAAAATGGATGGAATATTTCTAAAATTTAAAATTTAGCCAACTCTACCAGACAGATGCATCATTACATTGAACTGAAATAAAAACTGCCACAAAGAAAAAATTATGATGAATTTCAACTCAGTTTGGAAATAGTCATAAAAACCTGAAGATAAACTTAACAACTCATCGAGAAAGATGTGTAAGGGTGAATATTCCAATCTCTCTATTTGGACTTGCTTGGTGGGTGAGATAGTTGCCAATTTCTCACGGGCATCAGTATTCAGTGTTCTAGCCCAGGTAAAAGCTAGGATTTTGTAATGCTGATTTTCAAGATAGGCAGGTCCTTTCCACTTTGAAAATTGGCGTAGTGCAAATTTCCTACTCATATTTACAATTGTATTTGACTGAGCTAAATTTAGTAAATACCTTTATATTATGTTTGTTTATACATATATATATATATATATATATATATATATATATATATATATATATATTTGAGAATTGATTTTTTTTTTTAATATTACAACAAATGTTTCAGCTATTTTTTCTTTTTGACTTTTTCAAAATTTTTAATTGAGTATGTCCATATTTGCAGGACTTATTCCCATGAAGGTGTATTATGATAGTTGAAAATGTAGCAGTAACTAACGATGCTTTTTGTGAATCGCGGTTTTATCACTTTTGGGGATGTCTTCGTCTTTCTTTCCCTATTGATTAAAAGAAGAAATGATCTTAATAGTAAAAGAAAGCAAGGTATGAATGAAGTGCACAAGTCGCTTTGTCTTTCTTTCCTTATTGATTAAAAAAAAAAGAAATGATTTTAGTTGCAAAAGACAAAGAGTGAATAAAGTTCACTGGGTGTGGAAAAAAGCTATTTTGCTTTTTCAATTTAGAACATTTCAGAGATTTCAAATAAAAAAAATGTTATCTTTAGAAAATAAAACAGTACAAAAGCATTCCAGGTCTGCGAGAAGAGGCATTAAAATTCGGCGAATTCTTTTGGACAGTTTTTTTCAATCCTTGCATGACAAAGAAGGTGAGAAAGGAAACAAAATGAAATTGGTGAGAAGGCTTGTCTTTTAATCTTATCCTTCTTTATATTTTTCCCTCTGTTATCATGCTCCCTCTCTCTCTCTATTCCTCTCTTTATCTATTGATTGAGCAATCTATCTATCTATCGATCTTCTTTTTGCCCCTTTGCTGGCTATGACATCAGCCATCCCTGCCAGGTTTCCCATATCACGTGTATCTTGTCTTAGCTTGTGAAATGTGAATTAGACTTAGAAGCGATAAGCACCCAAAGAGGCGTCACTCACTTCACCATTCTCGCTTACAGCACTTTGTATTCTCAAGCAGTCACTTATCAAAGAACCAATCAGGCTCGACATTTTCAGCCTATTTTCGGTGATCATACAAGAACAAATGTCTTCAAAGTGACTTGCCGGTAAGACCTATCTATCTATCTATCTGTTTGTCTGTCTGTCTATCTATCTGTCTGTCTATCTGTCTATCTATCTATCTATCTATCTGTCTGTCTATCTATCTGTCTGTCTATCTGTCTATCTATCTATCTATCTGTCTGTCTATCTATCTATCTATCTATCTATCTATCTGTCTGTCTGTCTGTCTGTCTGTCTGTCTATCCACTGATCTATCTGTTTGTCTATCTGCCTGTCTATCTATCTATCTATCTATCTATCTATCTATCTATTTGTCTATCTATCTATTTGTCTGTCTATCTATCTATCTATCTATCTATCTGTCTGTCTGTCTGTCTGTCTGTCTATCTATCTATCTATCTATCTATCTATCTTTCTGTCTGTCTGTCTACCTGTCTGTCTATCTATCTATCTATCTATCTATCTATCTATCTATCTATCTATCTCTCAACAGAAACATATTTAGCGCACTTCATATTTTATGCCTTTCTTCTTTCTTTGACTTTCCAGATTTCTCTGAGTTTTAGATACCGTCAACCAAAATCATCATTAAAACTGTCAACATAGGTTTCTTCAATTTTCAAGTGGGTTTAACTGACTGGTTGGTTATCAATGTATCTATGTATCTATGTATGTATTGTGTGTACAGGCCACACAAATAGAGCTGGCTGGTTGAAATTTTAAACATTTATTCCTTATTATGTCTAGAAAAGAGACAAAATGTCATTTTTTTTTAAATTTTGCCCTAGATAGATTTTAGTGGTTGTTCAATTTGCAGTGTAAGTTTATGCTAAATTGATCCCTTAGTTTATGTCCAGCAACATTCACCCTTCTTTTTTAATATTCGAAAGCGAAAGAAGTAACTCATTCATTGTTCACTCCTTTTCTTTTTTTAATTTAGCGCCCTTAACACATGCTGCTGAAAGACGATGGTCACATGATGGTTTCTATTGGTTGACTAACCAGATTTTTTTTCTCTTTTTCTTTCACCACATCTTCTTTCATCGTTGCTTTCTTTTTTTTTCCTTGTTACTTCTTTCTTGTTCTTTCTTTCTTCTTTGTTACCGTATTCCGCCAACCCAATTTCACTGAAATTCTCTTTTTCACTTCACACTTTCAATTTCTTTCATCATTTTAATGTTCCATTCCTTCTGACCTTCTTTTTTTCTCATTTCCATTCATGATCTCTCTTGACACTTCTTCGGCCTCTTTCCTTTTAACTGATTTTCACTTCTCTTATTCTTTTTTTTGATCATTATTCTTTTTATCCTTCCCTTCTCTTCTCACTTTTTTTTCACAAGTCATTCATTTTGTATGCTTAATTTTTGTATATATCATTTAACTCAGTTCATTTTTGTATCCCTCCTTCAGACTGTGTTTTTTTTCTGGTTCTCTCAATCCTTTTAACTTCCTTTATTTAATTCATTTTTCTCAATATTTATTAAGCTTATCTTAGTTTGGTACAAGCCTAAATGGGTGAAATAGAGAGTAGGAAGATTGTGTTGCACCGATCCTCCGAGTGAATAGGGCCTACTGCTTATCTGTTTTGAAAAATCAGCATTTAGAATCTCAACTTTTTACCAGGTGCTCAAATATGGTGGCCACAGGCACCAGTGAGAAATATGAAACTTTCTGACCCAAGGTTGCCCAGATTTGGCGAGAGGGGGAGATAATCCGAGCTTTATCTCAGAGACTAGTGGCAGAAGTTCACTAAAACAAGCCTCTTGGGGCAGCTTGACCATTTTTCTCTACACTCATTAACAACTCAAGAGAAAGAAAAAAGAGAAAGAGACACAGAAATGTTGGAATACGACAACAATCTAAAATAAAATTCATAAGACAAAAATTGACCAACCTACACACAAGTTGGAAAATATTTTTAATTTATAAACAGACTGAATATATTTACGTTTATCATGTACGTTCACAGGAGAAAAAAAACTCAAGAGACCGTTTCCAAGATGCTGATTTTACTCTTACTACTACATCTGTGTTTTTTCATTTCATTGACTGGTGACATTTACTGTAAATGAATATTCATTTTGTATGTTAGGAGATAGCGATAGTTTAATATCGTCAACGTTTACTTCAGTCGTACATGCAAGAAATTTGAGAATAGGTCAAGGGAGACAACTATCATTTTATCTCTTCAGAGTAACTTCCCTTTAGATCCAACATTCCAAGTGAACTTCATTCTATTTTTTCCGAGATCTGTTACAAAGGTTAAAAGGGAAAAGCTTAAATGAAGTTTATCGAGTAAATTCCTCTTAACTGAAATACCTTGTTAGTTGTCTAGAATCATTTTGTCCATAGACTGATGTTTTTTAGAAGAAAAAATGTACAATGTTGTTTGTTTATGATAAACTTAGAATGAACTTGTGAGGAGGACGTTGTTTATGTGTTATATACAAAATGATGAATCATCATTAGGCAAACCTGATGTGGACGAGTAAAAGTTACTCACCTCTCACCATATCAGACATTTTCATTATAAAGATCAGTTCCATCATAACCTGTGTCTTTGTCAGTTTATGCTTTGTGCATTACACATACAATACCAGAAATAACATACATGCATGCATGCATGCATACATACATACATACATACATACATACATACATACATACATACATACATACATACATACATACTTACAGAAATGATTCACCAAATTAATAAAACTCTCAGATTTTCCTTCCAATAATAAATCATCCATACTTTTTCAATTATTTTCTAATCCATCAGTAGATTTTTTTTTTTTTTGGTTTGCTTTCCAATTTTTCTCAATTTATTCCCCTTGAAAGTTTGTTATTTATTTTGTCCTATTTGAAATTTTTTCTGATAAATTTTCTCTTGAAATGCCTGCTCTCATTTTGTTTCAGAAAAAGGAAATATATTCTCTTTCCTCTTCTCTTACATCACAGTACTTTTCCCACTCCTACCTTTCTTGTCACCTTTGACATTTTACCCAGAATTCTCTTTCACTACTCCATTTTGTGTGTGCTCACAGATTTTTCCCAATTGGAAAGCAATAGAATGATTGCTAAGAAGTCCAATTACAAGATCAGTGATGCAAGTTCCAACCAAAATTTCATCTCAAACCAGTGCTGTTCCATTTCCTCCTCTTTCTCACTCTCTTACCTCTGGTGAAAGACGATTCATATGATACTGATGCTATAAGAAAGTGCAGATGGCCTAATGGTTAACAGCATTGAGAATGAAATGGGCAAACTGAGTACAGACTTCAGCTTGGACAGTTTGCATTCACTTTGCACTGACGCCCTTGAGGAAGGTATGAATCCACCTTTCCCCAAGCTACAGGTAAATAGCAGGACAGTTGGAGCTCTGTAGTTCTGTAAAGCAGTCCATTTGGGGCATTGGGCTAGCACCCCCAGCCACATAGAAACCAATAATTATTGAGTTTCCATGGATCATTTAAGAAATGGAGACAAAAATCATTGTCACATGACACATGAGCAACTGAGTTGAACTCAAAGGTGCTATAAATTTTGCGAGTCAAATTACCCGAGTAATCAGTACATTTGTAGAAAGAGAATGTCACACTAATCTGCTAAAGATAAGGAGCCTGACTTTCAAATTAGTAGTAAATCAACACTTTTCTTCATTGTCTCGACATTAAAATGTACTCCTTCCAGAGCTTGTTATAAAATGGCTCACTGCTATTCGCTAATATCTTGAAAATAAATTTAGGTTTTTTGACATTTTACTAATTTTTCTCATGATAAACATCATAAAAATTAATATAGATAATAAATATTTTGTGATTTTTGACAATTTTGGGGGTCTTTGTTTTTTTTCTACATCTACTCTAAAACTACAACTTGAGACAAAATATATAGTCCTTATAGTTATTGCTCTTATAACAATGAATGAGGGGTTGCAAAACATTACATCTCCTTAAAAAAGGGTTATGAATGAAAAAAGGTTTGAGCACTGCTCTAAATGACATCCAGGGATTAAGTATTTGAAAACACCTTATTATATCCAAAAAGAGCAAACCAACCCATAGAACTTACAAAGGTCATTTACACTTATTCTTTCAAAAAGCTAAAAGTCGATCATTCATTCCTCTCTGGTCTTCTCTTGATTCTTTGTGACTATTTCATCTTGTTTTCTATCTTTTTCACACAATATCAATTTCCTCTTTTCTTTTTCTTTTATTTTCTAATACTGACAATCGAACCTTGCATTATCTCTCTGTCTTTGTATTCAACCTTTTCTTTTCATTATTTTCTTATATTTTATTCTGCAATTCAGCATTACTTTCTCTTCTTTTTCCTTTTTTGATTCTCCTCTGCTTTTTCTCATTCATGAAACATCTTTTTGATCAACTCCTTATTCTGCTTTTACTCCTCTGCAACTTTTGCTCATTTTTTTCAAGATTCCTCCTTTCCTTCTTTCTTCCCTCTTTCTTCCTTCTTTCTTCCTTCTTTCTTCCTTTGCTACTTTTTCAGATTTTTCCTTTCCTTTTTCCAACTCCCTCATCTTTAATTCCATTTGCTCATCTCTCTCTCTCTCCCTCCCTCTCTCTCACACACACACATACTCTCTCTCTCTCTCTCTCTCTCTCTCTCTCTCTCTCTCTCTCTCTCTCTCTCTCTCTCTCTCTCTCTCTCTCTCTCTCTCTCTCTCTCTCTCTCTCTCTCTCTCTCTTTTTCCTTTGTTTCCCCTTTAGTTTTCTTTCATATTATTTCTCTTTAGCTTTTTCTCCACAATATCCTTCCTCACCTTCTTTCTCTCTCACCTATTCCACCTATTCTATTATCACTTTCATTCTTCTTCATTTCTTTCTTTCTTTCTTTCCTTCTTTTTTATCATTCTTTCCTTCCTTATACTCTTCTTATTCTTCACTCTCTCCATCCTTTTCTAACCCTTACTCAATTTCCTCTACATTTTTATATTCTTTTATCTCCCCTTTCTGTCATCTCAGTCTTCCTCCTCTTACCTATTTCCGTCTCTTATCAAACAACAAATATTTACTTAACTTTGTCTAGTCTGGTATAAAGTCATAAGAGTGGAGCACCCATTGAGGATTGAACTAATTGCACTAGTAAGGTAGCCTACAAGATGAACTCGATAAACATCATAGGAGGCAATATATATATATATATATATATATATATATATATATACATACATACATACATATATATATATATATATATATATATATATATATATATGTATATATATGTATGAATGTATGTATATATATATATATATATATATATATATATATATATATATATATATATATATATGTATATATGCATGTATATATATATAGAGATATTTATATGTATTCATGCATGTGTATATATATATATATATATATATGTATGTATGCATGTATATATATATATATATTTATATGTATTTATGCATGTATATATATATATATATATTTATATGTATTTATGCATGTATATATATATATATATGTATGTATGCATGTATGTATATATATATATATATAAATATATATATATGTATGTATGCATATATATGTATATATATATATATATATATATATATATATATATATATAGAGAGAGAGAGAGAGAGAGAGAGAGAGAGAGAGAGATAAACAAATATTAGTCTAATACACTGGCATTATGACCAGGATGCTATCTACCAAAGCTTGATATGGACAGTGAAGGGGTTTGAATAAGTTGCAGTGAGCTGTACTTCTTCAAATACCCTTGTAAACCATCCATCCTATGGTGTGGTATATTCAGAATGTATCTTTTATTATTTTCCAAAATTTGCCTCAGTCTGGCATAAAAATTCCATTATCGGTACCCACAGAGAACTGAGCTCAATGCAGTAGTGAATTGGTCTGTGAAACTAGCTTGTTATTTTGATAAGGTGTCTTATCACTCTCTAGATATGGGGGCCTCTTTGCGGACAAGCAAGCAGGTCTCACAGATCATTTCTACTGAAATGTGAATTTGATCCTCACTGGGTGCCCCATGCTTGTAGTATTGTGCTGAAGCTAAGCTAAGCCAAGCTTAGTAAATATCACTATCTGGATATATTTCTTCTTACACATCCATTCCCCTCTAAATCCTAATTATTTCCTTTTCCTCTTTTTTTTAATGCCCTTACACTGGCTATATATTCAGCAGGGCTCAACATGTAACATTACTACCTACTCGGCCCGTTTGTGATATGAGAAATAAACTTAGAAGAGACCAGCTCCAAAAGTGGCGTTACTCACTTCACTCTGCACTGTTTTATCTCTGGCTAGGAGGAGAGATGGATCCATGCCTTTCCCGAGGGCATTAGATTGTACAAATCCATTGTCCATGTCGTTTACCCACTCGCCAACCCTACATCTCCCTTTTCCTTTTTTGAAATAGCATCATCAACTTTCACCTCATCTTTCTCTTTTGCATATTAAACTTTCCAATAATTATGTTGTTTTTTTTAATGGGGGTTGGGGGGGATCATCTGGTATTTCTTGGTAAAGGTAAATAACACTTGAATGAATTGAAGATCCAGAGATAAGAAATTCTATTCCAATTATCAAGTCAGTGATGTTTATTGGTACATTCATCTTGGGGGGGGGGCGTTGATATAGAACAACAGCAATGAAATCTTTCTTCTGGTTGTCTATCTTGTACAGTGCAAACGATATTACTGTAATACTGATTATATCTATGATTAGTTTACTCCAGCCATCAGGATATGACCGCAGTATCTGAATAATTTTGCAAGTGCATTGTACTTTTTTGTATTTTGAGCGTTTGCAAAAACAATAAATAAGGGAGACCACTCTATGATTATCATTTGACAGCTATCTCTCTTGACTTAAGTTACAGTGAAAAAATGTTGACATACATTCGATGTATGATATAAGTTGATATGCATGTGGAATAAATAACCATTTTATTTCAACAACTCTTTTTACACTTACATTTATTAGTGTAGCTCAATATACTGGTTGTAAAGAGGTCAGTACTGAGCACTGGGTGAGCAAGATTCGTAGCAACATGGTAATTAAGAAGAAAAAAACGTTTTTGATCTATGTCAACAAAATGATTGATTAAGTTAGGCAATGGTTCACATCAAAAGGGTGACCCTATATGAATTTTCTGACACAAGAAAAAGATATCTCCTCTAACGATTCTAAAATACATATTTACTTGTTATAAATATCTATTTTTTCCCTCCCATATCACTATTTTTTTACATTTTTTATGTTTGTATTTCTTATCTCTTCTTTTCATTCTCCAGTTATTTTGCTGGTATTTTATGCTTTATTGTCACTCTAATTTTCTTCTAAATTCTCTATATCAATTGGCAAAACACCTAGTAGTTACATCGCATTCGCTAATAACATTTTTACAAAAAAAAGGAACGATAGATGCTGTGGCTCAAAAGAGCTACCAGATAATATGATAAAACTGTTCAAACTGTACGAAAGAGGTACAGGCATCCTTTATTAGAGCGTGGATGATGGGGTCCAAGAAAGCCAACCGCTTCATAACTGCACTGCAATAATCGTGGGTTGGGTATGGATAGTATTCAAGATGGCGAACATTGTTCATGCATGAAATATAAAAACTAAGTGTGATAAACAGAATTATCTAACGTTTTTGTTTTTGTTTTTTCAATTGAGTAATATAATAAAATAGATACAGCATATTATGAAATATACTAAATTTCAGTATTTAAAACAAAATATTTACATTTATGACTTGACCCTTTGAATCTTAAGGTCTTCAGATGTATCCGACTAAATAAGCTCAAATTAAACTCTTTTAAAATTTCGTCCATTGACAACTGAAATGTTTTGTTTAATGCATTCAATTTTTACAGTTGCTTGCGGTTGGCATGTCAAATATATTTCTTGATGGGGAGGGGGAACTGTTTTTGTTTTTACTCTGTTTCTATTTGCGGTTTTCGAGACGAGTGGGCGATAACATAATGTTGGGGACCACCGCCCACACGTCTTATATCACGAACCGCACTAAAACGAACTACAATGGTGAACTGAAATATCCTTGCCTTTCGTATTTCTTACTCATGCTCTTGTTCATTCAAAGCTACCGTACCAAAACAAGAAAAATAAGGGTCAATATCTTACTAAGGGAGGCAACTCTTGAATATTATGAAAGTTTAACCCATTGCATGACGATTTTTTTTTCAACTTCAAAGAAAATACACTATATTGGTACCTTCGATTTTCTTTTTATGTATTAATGCACGTATGCACATGTGTGCACGTGCATACGTGTGTCTGCACGTATGTGTGAGTACGTGCGTATGTCTGCGCGTGTATGTCAGCCTTTCTTTCCGTGTATGCGCGCATAGGTTTGTGTATGCTAATATGCGTGCTATGTAGGTGCGTGAGCGGAGGAGTATGTATGCATGCATGTTACGCGCACACACGAAAATTTAAGGGGAAGATGCATATTTTTAATGCCAGATTCTCATCTTCCTACCAGCAAATCCTGGCCCGATGAGAACTCATGCCACCTTTCTCATGATGACTTGAAATTTGAACTATATTGCTGTCTTCTGATTCTAATTATACCGTCATATTGATAATGAATGACACGTTCTCTCACATTTGTACAATTTCTATTTCAAGCTCCACTCTCAGAATGGAAATTTCAACTATGAATAATGAGGACGATACCTTGTTATAACATTTTATTTTATTATCCTATTAGCCAAATGTCAAAATTTCTGCTGGTGTTATTGAAAGAAAACAAATAATCGATATCTAAAAATAAACTGATCAATTTATTAAATGTTTCGTAAATTCCTCCTTTCACCTCCCCTTCTCTCTCTCTCTCTCTCTCTCTCTTCCTCTCTCTCTCTCTCTCTCTCCCTCTCTCTCTCTCTCTCCCTCTCTCTCTCTCTCCCTCTCTCTCTCTCTCTCTCTCTCTCTCTCTCTCTCTCTCTCTGGAAACGTAATTCAGTGCACCCACTCACATGCTTATACAGAGTTATCGACCTTTAACTTTTGAACATATGACCTGAATAACACTAAAATCTTAACACCATGTTATTCATCATTCAACGATCTTTGAAAGGCTCTGACAACTTCCTATGAAATTTCCTCCGATGGAAATAATAATAACCTTCCTTATGGATATTTACTAAGCTTATTACTAGTATGATGAGAGCGAACAAGTGTTGTTACCCAGTGAAGAGCAAACACTATAATATAGTAAAGGTTTTTGAGACCAGCTTGCTAACCATTGCTCTATGGAAAGGTGTAAGACACCATCCTTGTAAGTGAGAAAAGTTCAAACTCAATTTTAACCTCTAAAAGTGAAAAGTAAAAGTCTACCCTCAATTTTGTACCCCAAAAGTTTTTAAAAAATTTCTCTCCCATTTCTATTTTGATGCTCAAAATTTTTTTTTTAAATCTTCCACCTCGATTTTTAATCAAGAAAATTTTGACTCCTAAAAGTGGAAAAATTTTCCCCACCATATAACCACTAAAAGTGAAAAAAATGTTACCCCTGAATGAAAGAAAAAAATGTAACCCACACCAATTTTGCCCCTTTAAAGCGAAAAAAGTTTCCCCTCAATTTAGAATCCTAAAAATGAAAAGAATATTCCCCTATATACTGAACATTGAATTGAAATTTTGTGTAGACATTTTTTCATTTTGAAAAGGGCTCTGTTTCTTCAAAAAAATATATGCTGCTAATATAATTTTTTGACAATAACGTGAAATGCATAGATGAGAAATGTAGTGAATAGATTGATAGATATGTATAAAAATCAAATCATCTGTTGTTTTTTCTGTAAAGAATAAAAGCAAAATCATTGTAAAAATATACAGTGAATTAAGCAAAATCTTGAGTGTTAAAAATGAAAAAAAAAAACAATAAAACGAAATTGTTATTTTTTTAGAAATGTTTTCCTTAGCATTATGAAAATTATATATATTATTATATGTATGAAAATTGGAATTATTAAATTAAGTGGAAACTTATTCAAATGTTCATATTTCCTTTTATGATTTGATACAAAAAAACAAAGATATTAGTCGAATGATGTATCTAATCTCTACTTGCCATTACTACAATGCAATGTCTTTTACTCACATGACTCTTAAGCGACAGACTGAGAAGATTCCCATTGCATATATATATATAGATATATATAGATAGATATATAGATATAGATATAGATATGCACAGTATATGTGGTACAAATCAGGCTAGCAGTATAACATAATATAATAATATATCAATAATGTAGAGCCACTTCTGAAATGTATTGGATTTATTTCGTAGAGTGCTCAATTCATGCAACATTTTACTCATAGAGTTGGGTTGTTTTAGAGTAGAGCTGGAAATAAATAGTAGAATGTGGATTGGCTACACAAACTAGCTCATGATTCTGCCCTCTTCGGGCCTCATCAGATTCTACTATTTATATATATATATATGTATATGTATATGTATATATATATTGTGTGTGTGTGTGTGTGTGTGAACAGCATTATAATGAACCACTTCATATCAGGGGATTCCTGTACAATAGGTATATAAACAGTGCAATATCGGGGACACCTATAACAATATGATAATTGCATCTTTGATATCACAACCCACATTTTATTGGAGGTTGCCTATTCTGATAGTATTTTCATGGTATCAGTATTAGGTCTGGTAAGAAAAAAATAATTTCCCAAAGAAAGAATGTCTGATGAGATCATTTTGTTCTTTGAATTTTTGACATCATCATTGATTTTTTAAACCTCTGAATGATGTAATTTCAAGTAGCCATAAAGTCAGAGCCCATTTCTACATTGTAATTGTATAGTAAAGTGAACTGCTGTTTTAAAACATGACATAACAGGCTGAAACTACCAGATTTACTTTTATTCTCTATGTTAGAGAAGATGCAGGGCTAAAAAGATTATTTCTAACATGAAACATACAGAAAACACCGAAAAATTATTAGAATTTCTTTAGTTTATGCGAAGGAAGGTGAGTAAACTACAATCTTTCAATTAGATTCTCAGAAACAATATTTTTGCACTGTATATGTTGACCACAAAAAGTTACTTTTTAAAGTAGAAAAAAAATATCTGATTAAACAAAGTTATTTCCTCTTCATTAAACCCCAAAATAACCCCATTCATCTTAGAGTGAATCATTTTTCTACATCCTTAAATAAAAGCTACAAAGTAACTGCTAGGGTACATTTCTTTCAGTTTTTCAGAACTATTATTAATGCATGGCAGATATTTTATATCCTTTAACAATATAATTATAGATGATGAAAAAGGGAATCAGAAAATCAGCAAATGGTACAAAAACAGGAGCGGAAGAAATTTCAAAAGTTTATTTACAAAGATCAAACCATTTTTCTGTTCTTCATACTCAATAGACTAACTGGCCTCTCTATCTGTCAAGGCTAATAGCAAGTGTAACAACCACTTTGCTGCTATATCTCGGACAGGTCAGGTAATTAGAGAACAGGTTGCTCATATACTTCTAATGTGTATTATCACTTTCATAATGAACCCAAATGAGATTATCTCTGGTCATAAAGTAAAAACAAAAAAGCATATATTTTCCCTGGACACCAAGTTCAGAATTTTTAAACCTTTTCTCTCTGCACACGCACAAGTATATTCAGATAACACAAATCATTCTAACAACATTGCTCAAAATAATCACCCAATCTGTAATATGATACTTAAAAGCAACTCATAACAACGGAACAAGGAGGGAGGGTCCAACTTCTTCTGCGGTCCAATTATCCCTCAAAAGCATGACACCAACCATGATGAAGACTATGATATTAACAATTTACAACCTCCACAGTTACCCTTTTTAATAAATAGATATACACATCGCAATCTTTGTTCAGTCCTGTTTCTGTTTCCTACAGAATGCAGACTGTTCCAACATAAACCGATGTGCACACTCCATTTCAATACTTACATACGTATACATATTTGCATCTATTCATACACATACACATAGATACATAAGTTCTTTCTGCTAACACATGTAAGCATACATTCTTTTACGAACATACACACCTTATTCAACTTTGCATATCAATGAACATTAGGAATTTTTTCTATATCTATGTAGAATATCAATCTTTAAGAGCATATCTCTTCTTCTTTACCACTGAGAACTAACTGTATTGACCAACTATGCATATCTATGATAAATACTTTCTCATCATGCTACATTCGTATTTTGTAATATTATTGTGAATGCAACTGCATTTGCATCTTTTCCATTCAAATGCTGCATGCTTTATTCACTCCTTTATAAATTCATATATATGCAAATGTATTTGTCAACAACTTGAATAGAATGAAAAGAAAAACAAGTCTTCATTGCCACACACAGCAAGCCATAGTCTTTCTATATCTCTGAAACTGAAAACAGCACTAACAGTATGGCTCTATACCAACTGATGCTGTTACCACTACTACAGCCATAGCTATTATTACTAGGTTCATTTTGGTTGTATACAATCTAAATAATTAGATAAATATCAAGTGTTAATGAGGTAGGGTCAAGTTTTAAGGTAATCAACAGAGTCAGACATAATTTGACACAATTAATTCAACCCACTCCGTTACATAATCTTATGCCTGTCATTCATAAAGGCATGCCAATGACATGACAGATGAAATATAGGACATCAACAAGTGATTTATTTCTGTGATGTAAAAGTTCATGAAAAATAACCTAGTAGTGTAAGATATTTATGTATATATATGTACATATATATATATATATATATATATATATATATATATATATATATTGATACATATTTTCAAATAAATATACAGACAGTCGAGAAAAATTCAATTTTATGAAAGATAGAGGAAAGAAAAATCAACTAAACTATAAACATATCTGTGTTTACTGTGTAACATTAAAGACGTGTTACATTGGACTTGTTTTCTGAAATGTTTATAGTCATTGTTGACACCATTAGTATCAGCAGCAGCAGCAGCATCTTCATCATTGTCTTCATTGTTGTTGTAGTCATTGTCAACATCGTTGTCCAACTATCATAATTTTTTTACATGAACAAGTTTCAGGGTTGCCTTCCTTAACAGTTTATACTTAATTGATAATTTCTTTTTATCAGGTTTTTACTGTACTTTCTACATCACTTTTCATGATATTTTTTCATTATAATCCCAGCTGATGTTCGTTGTTGCTATTGTTGTCTTTGTTGTCATCATATCTTATATAATCTATGATTAATTTTTAAAAGAAAATGTCACTAAGCCTTTGCAATAAAATATATATTGTTTTTCCATATTGATGTTCTATAAAAAAAAAATACAGATTAATTTATTTATTAGAAAATAATCCAGCATGCATGGACTTTCTCATTGTTTTGGAAGAGGAAATAAAAAAGAATAAACAAAGAGATAGAGGGGTATGGCCCAAGAGAGACTGAGAGAGAGAGAGACGTAAGTTCCTTCTCTCCCAGGCTTAATTCCTTATAGTCAAATTGTCAATAGAAAATATTATATTTAGCTTGATTCTTTTTGTTTTCATTATTATCACAATATACTCAGGAACTTTTGTTGCATTTAGCTATTATTCCTAGATAAACAACATTCCCAGGAGCCATCTTGCTCTAAGCTTTATGGAAAAGACTGGCAGTAAGTCTCCATGGAAATCATACAAACTCATGTACATTCACTAATCATCATTGTTATCTCAAACACAGCGAGGAAATGACAGAAGGCTGTAATTATGTGTTTATAAGATAACTCAGTAACAATATGACAGACCTTGAAACTTGGCATATTGATTCAAACATTCATTGTTCTGATATTATTGAATTCAAGGGTTTCTTGCTTTTTATATTGATTGTGTCTGCTTTTGTGCAGAACAAAAAACATTTGAATTTTTCCTTGGCTATCATTAAGACAAAGAACAAGAAAAAGAATGGTTTCTGTCCAAAAACTGTGTCGTTGTTTACACAATTTCAAATTGGTTTATACTAGGTGACCCAAAGAGAGAGTGGTTAAAGAGAGAAAGACATAACTCCCAAGAAAGAAAGAAAGCTGTTATCCTAATGAGAGGGGGGTTATAAGGGCGAGAAAAAAAATTAATCAATCAAATGGAAAGAAAGAGGAAGAAAGAATGAAAGAAAAAAAAGGGAGGAAAAAAACATTCTTCCTTCAAGTCACCACACTAATGCTTTCAAAAAGAAAACAATAGAAAGAAAGACACTTTATTTGTCTTGAAATGACCCACAAGTAAATGCAAATATCCCACCTAAAATATAACCCATTGTGTATCTATTTATTTACAATAATTATTCTATCATAATTTATCATTTTTAATAATCAAAAGTGAAAAAAAAGTATCCAGTGAGAGATAGAGATCACTACGTCCATTATTTTTAATACTCTGTCTTACCTTAGTAAACATATTTTTTGTTAAAAAAAATAAACAAATATAGATGAATAAATACTTTCAAGTTTTAAAAAATTAATCATATATTTTATTTTAAGTTATTCTGTTCAAAAACTGCAACATAACTAAATCAAAAAAATGTTCCCTATATAATGATAGAATAATTAAAAATGGCATACAAATAGAAGAAAATAAAAGAATTAATGAAAAAAAACATGTATCCATAACTGAATAAAACTGTTAAAATCTTATTTGTGCTCCTTTTTTGACATCGAGTGGACAAAGCTATGAAGTGTGACAATCAAGTTGACCTTCCTTACATTGCACCAAAAATAAAAAATAAAAGTCGGTTCACAATTAGTCTATTAATTTCAAAAATGAAAAAACTGTACAAGAAGTAAATAAATAAATACAAAATTGTAACATTCCAAACGAAACAGGCAATTGACTCTTTCAAAATCCAGATTTCACAGTTGTATAAAAAAAAATCTCTCAGGGAGTGGTCCCCTTCTCCCTCTCCCTCCTCTTCTCATTCATTCCATCATCTTCCTCCCCTACCCCCGTCACCTAAGTGATCCCCTTTCCTCCTCTCTCTCTCACTATCACCTTTCTCACCAAGACCACCGCCCATGTCTCTTCAACTATTCTCTCCACTCATTTCATTCCTTACAAATGTTAACCTATTTGAATCTAGTCTTGAGAAGAAATTTATGCGTTTCTAAGAACTGCCAACTTACACAAGAGTTGAAAACAAAAAAAAGTCAATTTTACTTATTGTAAATGCCAGCATATAAGCATTAATAATTCCCCTAAACTTGATAGTGTGATGGATGCAATGCTGTCTTATTATAGAAAATCAAATGATCCAACAAATATTGGACTAAACTTGAATCAAACCTTAGTTTGGGATTTGACTTATGTACCAGCATATATGGTAAGTATTATATCTTTTTAAAGCAAGTAACAAATGATGTATTTACAGCACAGCTGAATGTTAATAAAATAAAAGATAAAATGAATCAAAAATTGTATGATATTAGTAGGCAATTTTGTTTTTAGTTTGGGTATCACTTTACACCACTTTGCTTTTATGAAAGACCTCAAGCCACCATAGCTTTGAACTGTGTCGGTGAGCACCTGTACTTTACTTTGATTAATTTTGTGCATCTTATAGCAAGATGAGTCCTAAGAGAGCTCATAACAGTGTTATACTTAGTATAAAACTGACATATTCTTGGGGGGAGGTCTGGGGATGTGAGAGTTAAGTTACATAAAAGTGAAAAAAGAGAAGTTCATTGATAAGTCAATGGACAAGAAAAAGAATTCTCTTTCCATTAAAATGACTGATTGAATAGAAAGGAAATGGTAACAATAAGAATAACAGTACAACAAAATACAAGAATTTTGCAAAACATGGAGCTCTAAGACATCAGTATTATTTGACCTCCACAGATCATTGTCTGAAATTTGTGATAAGGAATAATATACTGTATGAAATTATACCTGTCGAAGCTGACAATAGATATAACTGATATTTTTCTATCACTACCCAGACAAATTGAGTAATTATGAGACAGTGTGCTGCTCATGTGCTCACCAATCATTTTCTTGGTCTACCATCATGATATCCCAATAGTCAGGATTACCACCAATGGAACAGAACAAAAGGAGAGTTGGATTCATGTCTTTTCCAAGTGTATTAGTGCAAAGTGATATAAGGGGTCTTAACCAGCATTTGAACTTGACTTGCAAATTTTGTTTTCTGAGTTAAAAACCACTGTGCTATTGCACTTCCCAAGGAATAATAATGAAAATAATAATGATAATGAAAAAATTTTTAAAAAAAACAAAACATCCAAATAGTGGTGGAGGTATGAACCACAGCACTGCTGTGATAGGTGAGGGAGAGATGAGATGAGGGCAGGCTGGAGACCTGAGGAGACTTACTGTCATTCAGCCGTCAGCGATAACCACCAGGCAACTGGTGTGAAACTGTAAACAACAGTACTGCTGTGTACTATAAGAGTGCGGAGAGGAGGGTAAGAGACTTGAGGAGACTTGCTGTCACTCAACCTCCAGTGGTTACCACTAGACAACTGGTGTGAAATTGCTAATAATAATAAGGAAAGTGCTAAAAATATAAAGACTGCAACACTAATTGTTAAGTGGCCTAACAGAGGAAGGGAAATGAAAGCGGAAATGTAAACCACAGCACTGGCATGATTGGCGAAGGAGAGAAGAGATGTGAGCTGAAGACCTGAGGAGACTTATTGTCACTTAGCCTTCAGCAATGACCACTGGGCAACCGGTGTGAAACTGAACACAGCAGTATTACTGTAGCCTATGAGAACTAGGAGAGAAGGGCTGGAGACTTGAGGAGACTATCTGTCACTCAACATCCAGTGGTAACCACCAGGCAACTGGTGTGAGATTGCTAATAATGATAATAATGATAATAATAATGGGGAAGAGGAGGAAGAGAAGGAGAAGAAGAATAAAAAGATTTTTACTAAGAACTTGGAAAAGCTCAAAATGATGTTCAACAAAGTGAAAGAATAGAGCGATGACATTGGGATGGGGTTCGGAATAGAAATATGTGCACTAATCTTAATGCACAGGGGAAGGCTCATAGATGCAGAAGAAATCGAATTACAAGAAAACAAAAAATCACAGCATCAACAACACAGGACCGATATTATTACTTAAGAGTTCTCAAATGTGACATTATAAAACAGGAAGAAATGAAAGTGGAAATGGAAAAAGAATACCTCAGGAAGATAGGGAAAATATTAGAGACTAAGCTAAATAGCAAAGATTTGATACAAGGAATGAACACATGGGCAGTATTGGTAGTAAGATACACAGGTCCAGTTTTTGGATGGACAAAGGATGAACTCAAATCAATGGACCAACAAACAAAGAAGCTTTTGACAATACACAAGGCTCTGCACCCCAAAGATGACACAGATAGACAGGGAGTGAAGAGGAAAGAAGGCAGCAGTGAACTCATCAGCATAGAAGACTGTGTCCAAAAGTCCAAAACAGAGTGAGAAAAGTATCTGTAAGCACGCAATAAAGATATTATACAAAGTGCCCAAAGCAGTGCAATAAACAACAAAGAAGTAGTAAATAGAGAACTGGCAAAGCAGACAATGAGGAAAATAAATAGGAACAGAAAAAAACTACGCAGACAGATATAAAATTTCACAAACAGACAAAAAAGAGATTGGGGATATGACTATGCACAGGAAATCTGAAGAGAGAAACGGAATCACTCATCATGGCAGCAAAAAGTAACATTGAAAATCGACAGAACCAAAACAAATAGCAAATACCGCTTATGTGGAGAAAGGGATGAGACAGTAAAAACACACAACCACTTAAATGTAGTAAATTAGCCCAGAAGGAGTACAAGAAGAGACACGACAACGTTGCAACAGTTATACATGGGGAAATTTAAGCGAACGACTGGGATTCGACCATGCAGACAAGTGGTACCAGCACAACTGGAGACAGTCTTGGAAAATACAAGCCACAAATTACTCAGGGACTTTGACTCCTCCTCCTCCTCTTCCTCCCCATCATCCTCATCCTCATCCTCATCATCATCATCATCATCATCATCAAAAAGAAGGGTCACAAGCCCATTGTTCTATCGTTCGTCATTGTATATGCATATCATCCACCATCTAACAGTTTAATTTCTCTATCTTTGTCTCATTCCTCATAAAAGCATTCTCCTCCACCCCAATGCCTCTAGCCCTACCCCTGTTTACTTTTGTGATTGCAGGCTACCCCCAATATTGACTGACTCCACCATTCATCATTGAAGCTGTTCGATTCAAAAACAGATGGTGAAATGATCTGATGATGAAAAAACAGAACTAAAAGTGCTCAATAACATCAAGAAAGTCGGAGGGAAAAAAAAAACTCTCCAAGAAATCACGTGAACTACTCAATGTTTCTTTCAATGGACTTCAATATTGAAGAAATATTTGCATCAATCACTTCCAAACAAATTTAAACAAACAAAAACCAAAACGCAATCCATAGGAGGAAAATCTTTAATGAAAAAAAATTAATAGAACCAAAATAAAACTAGCATTCCAAAGAAAATTATGAATTACCACTGCACATATGTTTCTTTTTACCTTGTGAATTGAGCAGTGGTAGTGGTAAAATATGTTAAATCGATTAAATTACTAGCAATGTGGTTTGAACCATAAATTCATGATTTGAAAAGAAACAAGAAAAAAAAAACAGGTCTGGTTAGTCAGTCGATAGAAACCATCATGTGACCATGTCTTTAGGAAGCATGCTATGTTGAGAATGATCAATTAAAACATTAGAAAAAGGGCAATGAATAAGTTACTTCTCCATCTTTGTGGGGGGCAGGTGATCACTAAAAAGTCTGAAAACAAAAAAAACAAACGTGAAAGTCACAGGACAAACATTGTAAATTGAACCCTCCCATAAAAACAGGGGGGGGGGTAAAAAACAGAAATTTGTTTTTGCAATTCATTGAGAGGAGTGTGTCTGAAAGATTTCAAGTTTCCACCATAAATGGTTAGGATTAAGCAAAATCCAGATTCATAGTTAAGCATACCATTGTCAGAACATATGAATAATCTAAACTCAGCAACAGTATTTAAACTAGTCTGTTGTGGGTAGCAGTGATCAATTTTGATATTAAAAGGTAAAAATATTACAATACTAGCACTACAAATGATAATGATGATAGTAATATATATACATACCTCACATAGAATAATTACCATAGTGTGCACTAGAACTGATTATCTGAAAAATTATCTAAAATTATCTTTAAAAATAGATCTGTTATCTAAGATTATCTACAGAAGAAATACCGGCAAATAAATTGGGCATTGTTGGTTCAAAATGACCAGAGAGACCCAAAAATATACTTCTTTTGAAAACAAAGAAACTGTTTTTGGATGATGTCAAAGGGTGTACTCATGCAAAATCAAGGTTTCAGCCCGAAAAATGTGACTCAGAGCACTTGGAGACACACAGACACACAGATGAGCAAATAATCAGTAGCCCACTTGGTTGATTGGTGAGCATGCCATTTTTGAGGCAACAAGAATTCGATAGTAATAATCCACGCATGTAATAATTACCAAGATGCAGATGTCTTCTGTCACGCTAAGGAACAGAACTAATGTAGTAAAATCAAATTTCAATCATGCAGCTGACATAGTAAAATAGTCATCAATGTTCTACTGATGTAATAAAAGTGCTGACTTTAAAGACCAATAAAAAATGAAACGAAATAGAAATGAAAAAATGATAAAAATGTGTTTGTGGTCAACAGAACACTCTACCCAAGCTCACTGCAACGCACATCTCTATTATCCATGTATAAAAAATATTAAGTGCATATCCATATATTTCATATACGTCGTCATTTTCAACAGCACAAGTTAAACCAGTAATGATATCAATGCACATTGATCAACATGATGGTAGCTCAGAATTCATGCTATAGAGTTTCTGTGTCAGTGTCTCTCATTCTAAAGATGGTACAGCATTCCAATGTCACTTGCAGCCTACAGAAATTGAAGACGAATTTCAGACAATTCTATTCTCGCTGTTTTTATTGATGTGCAGTGACATTTGGGCTACGCATTTCTTCTTTTGCTTTTGCTCTTCTTTTCGTGATTCTTCCCCTCTGTTTTCCTTGACATCTTATTTTTTTAAACTGCTGATATCTGAAGACACTGACAAAAATGAAAACAAAGAAACAGAAATGAGAAAAAAAAATCTCAATAGTATAAAGGTCCCCGTCTGACAACAGTTGAAATAAAGAGAGTGGCAATTGTTTTTTTTTCTATTAGGACTATTAACTTTGACATACCAAATTTTTTGTTATTCAAACCACTCATGAGCATTGTACATTTTTAGTAATTATGTTTCCAAGAATCTGTAAAACAATTTTCATTATAATTGGTTCAGCAGTTCAATATTTTTTTGCATGTTAACATATGCTTTTTTACATACAGAATATAAACAAACAATCCAATCAACCATAACTCATCATACTTCAATTTCAGGGGTTTTGTTAACATTGTAGCCAAATTTCAGAAAAATCGGTCCTGATTTGAGAAATTTTCCCAATTTTAGACAAAAGCGTTTTTGCTTATAAAATGTAAACAAATAATTGGATAGCCATAGGTCATCATCACTTTGGTAGAATCTCTCCACAAACCTACAGAAAAAATTTCATTGAAATAAATATATTAGGAATAATGAAGTTATCTAATCAAGAAAATGACACAAAGACATCTATGACAACAACAATGACAGCAGATACCCATAGCAAACAATAGTCCCTAGCTTTTTTTTTCCTATTGGGGACAAAAAGACGGACTACATAGGCACAATGATGTATTTTTCTTTCAGGGATTTGTCTCTCATCTCATGCGAAATAATAGCTTTCAGCAAAATCATTTGAACAAAGATGACAGGAGTTTTAATTCAGGTCAAGACATGCAAAGCATTGACATAAAAGTAAGAAGCAAGACATATTCGATTCTTTGATTATCTGTTGTGAATGGACAACACAATAGGGGAGGCTAGGGACAGTTTCAGCAAGTCTTATTCCTCAGATCAGGAACATGCCAGAGTGATAACACTCACAGTGCACATGCACTAGGAAGACTGATCACACATGCAACATCTGCTGCATTTATTGAAAAAAACATGTTTCAAACGTATAGAAGTAATCTTTTTCATTTTGAGGTTTAGAAAAGCGTTCACAGACCTAAAAGTACTGATGTCAAAACCTTTTAAATCAGGGTTAGTTTTTTCACTGATGTTTCATGCCAAAAATATTCATCACTGATACTTGATTTAAATATCAAGGATCCAGGAACTAGGCTTGAAAGTATTTTCTAAGTCACTAAAACCCGCTGATCATCAAGGTTAGCTGGGGTGACCTTCCCTAAAGTTCTGGCATCATCAACAGAGTACCTTTTCCATAATAGTTCTGGAAATTCTCAGTCTTATTGATGTAAAATATGGTAGTTAAACATAATATACAAAGGCTCCAAAAAGTATGACTATACAATATATTGATCAGATGTTAATGCAATAATGAAGTTAATGGCTTTTAATTTGTTCTTTATCAGGATATTGTGCATCGTGAATTTGTTTAGGTACAACGTGAACAGTATATCGTATATGCTAATCTGTCATTAGAATGGGGGGGGTACATCCAGAGATTTGATACTTTGGATGACTGATAAAGAAAAAAACCAATGGCTTCTAACTTCATTATGGTGTTAATATCTGATCAATACATAGTATTGTTATACAACTACAACAATAAAACAATGAATTTTACCCTATTCTATCAATAGACTTTTTCGTAATTCTTTAAGCTTAAAGGGAACCGGTACCATCGATGAAACCTGAAAATAACACCATACTTTTGTAACCAGAGAAAGGTGTTATGGTGTCTTAAGCTATAATGAGCCTGAGAAGAATGTCATAGTGTCTTTGTTGTCCACGTGTATGTATGAGTTTCCCTTTGTAGATGTATACGCATGTAACTGAATCATCCTCTTTGGCCAGTAGCAGCGGTAACAAAATGACATATTTTTGTTGTTTTGACCATGTGATGTACGTTGAGTAAGTGGTTTTGAGAATGGAGTAATTTCAAGACAAATATCAAATGAATTGTATCTACAATAACAGAACATTATTGTGACTTTTAAACCTCATAAGCAAGCTGCAATTAGCTACAAATCAAAGAGAGATGAAAACCCTTTAAATACTAAGTGGAGCTGAGGTACCAGTGAAATTACAAAGCAGAAAAGGTGATGATATCTATATGTACAGTAAAGTGAGAAAATTTCATGGAAAACACCTTGTGTTATAATAATATAATTCAGCATATTTTTTTGAAAGTTTCAATCAAACATTATTTAAATTGAAAATATTGAAATGAGAATGGTGGATGCTGCTCCTAATCCATTTGCTTCAGCAATTAGATATCATGTCTTACTGGAGACTCACTGTTCAACAACAGGGAGTCAAAATCATTCTCACAAAACATGTCAAGATAGCCATCTTTGAGAATGGAGAACCTATGACTTTAAAAGGATTGCTACAAGATTACATGAAATTGTTTCAAAATAATTGGGTATAGACGATGACAAATTGTTGAATATTCATTGAAAAATTTGTGGAAGTGTCCAGGGAGAAAAGCTTCTTACTTGATTGCCGTACATTGATCGACTGATAGTGATAAGCCATCTGTTTTGCTTCAAAAATTAGTAACATCTATTGGGTCCCAAACAATTACTTAATTTGATGGGCTCCATTGAAAACTCAGCTATGAAAAACATGTATTCTATCCTTGAGGTAACAATGAATGGCCGGACAAGAAGTATAGAGATAATCAACTTGCTAAACAGTTTGGGATTCAGCATAAGTTACAATGGTGTCTTGAATCTTCATGAAGCCTGGACAAAACATGAAATAGAAGAAACAAAATTTGCCTGCATGAAATAACAAAGGGATATCAAGCTATAGTAATCATATATAATGATGACTTTGAAGATGATGATCTAACTGGTGGGACAACATCACATCATGCCAATATAATGAATGTACAACAAGAACACGTAGCAATTAACACTGTATCACAACCATATCTTTTCCAAACATGTCAGAAATATATGTCATGTACTTGTTAGAATATAGAATTACATGGTATGATACAATTAGACAAGGTCTATTCTGAAGTAAACATGATGCCATCAGATACAGAAGAGTGAAGGAAATGATTTTAAATCCATTCATGGCTCAAGTGAAGGATGATGGTACCCACAAAGAGACGGCGAGTCATCTAATTGGTACATTTGGAGGATTTTGTGCAGATATAAGAGCAAGTGGAGTTAAATCAAAGCCAGACAATTTTTCTGACCTCCCCAAAGCCACCACATAAATCTCTGCTCAACACAGTATTGGAAAAAGCAGCAGCAGCAGAAAACATGAAGTCTATGCCATTCATTCAAATTGTTGGCAATCAGCCAGTTTATGCCCAAACTCCTGGCTCTAGCTCACATCACATGCCCAATATTCCGTTACTCAGTCTGTCATGTTTTTTGACTTTTACATATATATACATTAGAGAATATTGGGGCGTTAGTGTTGAAAAATTGAAACCTTTCTCCGTATGGCAAGATCAATAACCCCGAACTTGGACCCTGACATTGAGAAGATAGAAAATCGCATTAATTTTCAAGTAAACAACATTTGGAAACAAATGAACATATACTACCTTGACCCAAGGAATTCAAGATTCAGGACAAAAACAGCAAAAAAAATTAACTAAATATCGACTGTTCGTCCTGTTTTTCCTTAATCTTTTAAGTGTCTATTAGAAGATTCTTTCTGCTGACAGATTGAAATAATGTCTGATAGGGTTCAAAACAACCCTATATTACACCAAAAAATAGAAAATCACAACTTTTCAAGTAAACAATATACAAAGAAGAATGAACACATTTTCAATACAATTCTGATCTGAGGAATACAGAAAAATCGTTATTAATAAGATTCAAACACATCATGACTCTATTTCAGGACAAAAACAAAAGAAAAAGTAGAAAGATGTTTCATATATGAACTAGATATTGACTGCTTGTTTTGTAATCTATTTTTTTATCCTTGAAATGCCTATTTTATTATTCTGCCTTGATTCTAACATAGGCTGGATTAATGTCCGATAGGGTTCAAATCAACCCTATTTACAAGTAGTGCAAACCTAAACTCGGACACCAAAAGATGGAAAATTGCAGACACGTGATTCTAATACAAGTATGGATTCAGAGAAATGGGTATCATTAAGCTCTGAACCCATCTTGACACTATTTCAGGACTATAACAGCAAAAATGCTATAAGATGTTGAGAAAACAATTATGTTTTCATATATAAACTAAATATCTACGATTAGTCCTGGAAGTCTACAAGAGGAGTGGATAATTTTTTTGGTGGATCCATAAACAATTATCTCCCTGTATTGTTGTTATATATACTAACCATAAAATGTTGCCAAATTTGATGTTTGTCAATATGTTTATGGGAAGACAATATAATATTTTATTCTTTCTTAAAGTTTCATTGTCATATCACCAGGTAAGTTTTCCTTAATGATCTTGAATATTGAACATTGAAAATTACACAGTTATCCCCCCAGCTTGTTAGAAAACCATCCTTTTTAGGTTATCATTCACAGCTGGTAAATATCTTTATCTAATTTCCAACTCAGAATATGGAGCCTAAAATCATTCATTCTCTAAACCACCCACACTACCTTCAGGAATGTCATGGATCTAATGAGTTGACGAAAGGTAATAAAAATAATGGGTAAATCAAAACTAAACTAAATTTTTATGGTCAGAAAAAGAGAAATATGTGGTAAAGTTTTACTGAGATAATGAGATCTGCAAATCTCCACACTGGGTGAAGAGAAAAAAATTCAGTATTTTCATATTTATCTAATTTAACACAGGAAATCATGGGTTAAAAGTAATAGAGAACTCTGCACTAAATGGTGGACCCTATAATTCTAATATGGAAGCTTATACTGAGTTATATGAATTAGTGCAGTGTCTGCAGTACAAAGAATTCAGTATCCTTAAAAGAAGCCAGGAACTAAGCTGAATCTCATCCTGAATCTTACGAGAATTTCATAAAAGGTTTGTTCTCCATCAAGGACATAAATGTTGCAGTAGGAGGCAAAGATCAACGTATCTTCTAAATGTGGTGATTGTAAATAAGGCACGCTAAATGAAAATTTATTTCTGAATGGCATATTATTTATCATGAATAGAATTTCTACAGAGAAAATACGAATGTTCATGCAACCTATTCTGAAGAGTATCAGCATCATGAGTTATCAAATATATTCAAATGGAAACTCAAATTGAAAATACAAGCAATAAAATTCTTTGAAGAAAGTGGTCCTCCAATATCCTCAACCTCAAACAGTAAACGTCATTTTGTTACAAAAGAAGTTATGACAGGTGAAATAAAGGATGATATTTTGAATGTCAAAGAAAAAGGCATGAAAAGATATAATGCATTCCGACTTGGTGATGCTGAATTATTACCCCATGGTATAGTATTGTTGTTCAACAGCAATGGTTTCATGTAAGAGTCAATTCGTAATAGAACTAAAGACAGATCGTACTAAAAATGATTGCTCATTCAGTTTGCAGAATATCTCTGCATATATAAAAGATTTGATGAATGTTGTATGGAAACTTCTAACATTTCCAACATTTCATGAATTCACCAGAAATTTTACGCTTTTGATTTTATCAAGTATATATGTTTTTAAAAAAGATATATTCAGACTTCTCAACATCTTTTCGCCTTTCTTGCTGTCTTTGACCTGAAATAGAGTCAAGATGTGTTTGAATCTTATTAACCATTTTTCTGAATTCCTTCGGGTCAAGATTGGGTGGAAAAATGTGTTCATCTATTTCTGTATTTAGTTTACTTGAAAAAATGTTTTCTTTCTTTTTTATGCTAAGGTTCGACTTCGCACTTGGGGTAATTGATTTTGCTTTAAGGCGAAAAGACTCCATTTTTTTTGCACAAACATCTGAATATTCTTTATTCTATACATATGTAACAGAATTTTGGTCACAAGTTAGAGCCAGGACTACTAAAAGTTCAACTAAAGTATAAGAACCTAGAAAAATTAAAACCTTGATTCCCGATTTTGGAGCCTTTTATACATCATTCATTGCAGATATGAATAAGAAGAAAAGTATGTAGAATTACTGACTCAGTGGTTGCATTGCAGAAAGCTCTATCGATCAAGCTCTCTGAGGTAAACACTACAACGGAGCAATATGTATTTTTGAGCTTGTTTACGAAGTTCTGGCAAGGTAGCTTATGTGAAAGGGTTGCAAAGGGGATCCGAATTATTGCCTTTCATATGAAAGAAATCAAGCATTTGGAGCACTCGTGTTTAATGAAGGTTTATCTTCAAATGTGAAAAGGGATGGAAGAGAAATAACGAATTTCAATGGTTTAGGAGAAGTATCATTATTATGATTGAGATCCTCCTCTTGAATATTTGCTGTCTATAAACAAAGGACTCGATAGTGTTCAAAGCTTCTCTATGAATCATGCTCACCTGGCTGACTATCTACAACAGTCATAAAAGTAGCCAATGGCTAAAAGAGCGTTGGTTGGAAATTTGTACACTGCCAGAAGAAAATGATGCATTTATGTTTCAGTTGTTCTCACCTTCTATGATAGAGAAGCCATATTCAGATATTCTTGTAGACGAGTTGATCAAATGCAAAATGAGAAAGAGTTAAAAACTGATGGCAAGCTGGAAGAGACTTTTAAAGAGAAGATTGTTTTTCTATGTCAAAAATGCAAACAATACTAATGCATTATGAGACTCCTGCATAGAATGACAGGTAAATAGAACATTATTTCAAAGTTTCACAAGTAAAACAGCAAACTGCATCTATCGAGAGATGCTTTGGTGCTTTGGTCAAAGACTTCAATACTGCAGTCTTTAACAAATAGGCTGCACTTACAAAGTTCCCTGCAGTCATATTGACCATTGTTGTTTTAACCCTAAAATTCCATTCATCTCATGGACTGTGCAAGCATACATCACAGCAACATCACAGCAATATCAGCTACTATTTCATTCATGATCCCCATGAGTAAGGATGTTTGCCAAAGAAAAATCTTCTTACAATCCAATACACAGAAAATCAAGGTGTTCTTTTGGGAAGCCTCAAAGGTCCAATATCCCCAGAAGTAGAATTATTCAACATAAATAGGACCCTCCAAAAATGCAAAAAGTCCGAAGTGCATTAGAAGAATTTCACAGAGCTGCAAGTTGAGAGAGACCACACGTCACCCTATGACAGCCTGAAGCCAACACTGTACTTTTGTATGCAAGGATGAGAGAAATGAGGATCACAAATGAAATTATAGTTGATATTGTTGTGATGCTACCATGATATATGCTTACACAGTCTATAAGATGAATGGAACTTTTAGGTTAAAACAACAATGGTCTATATGACTGCAGGGAACTTCGTACAAAAAAATGGTCTGTCATCACACTTCTTCATGTCAACTTGAAAATTTATAAATAATATCATGTGACTAGCATAGTTTGAAATTTATTATGTTTTATTTTAGTGGTTATCTCTGTGCTATGGAAAGTTCATAAAATGCAAGATATTTAGTGGAAATAGACAGTATCCTTGACCTCGCAAATGTACAATATGGTATTTATTTACTGCATAGAAAGGCTCAAAAAAGTAAAAAAAAGGCTCAAAAAAGTATAACAATACAATGTATCAATCACCATAATGAAGTTAAAAGATATCAGTTTTTTTCTTTATCAAACACTAAGAATGTCAAAAATCTCTGGATGCACCTCAAAAAGAAATTTTGACGATAATTTGGCACATCGGATGCACTGTTCCCGTCTTACCTTAACAAATTCATGGCACATGATATTCTAGTAAATTACAATTCAATGGTAAACTTCATTATTACATTAATATCTGATCAATATGTTGTATAATTATATTTTTTTGAAACATTGTATGACTTTTTGGAGCCTTTGTGTGCTATGTCTAATAACCATATTTTACATCAGTAAGACCAAGGACTACCAAAATGGCTGCCCCAGTTGAAATGGACAGTCACAAGGTATCGACTTTTTGCTAAATAATATTTTCTTTATAAAAACTATCAGTTTTTTGAATAACAGTCTCCTAAAATGAAGAATAAAAATTAGAATTTACAACCATGCTGAAAATACTTAAAATAACTTGAAAATATCTTATAAAATCTAGACTCACATTAAAATGAATTATTTTCTAGATGGACTATATATGTATATATGTATCAGGGCTCTACCTGCTATAGAGGGTCAAGAACTTCATTTACTCTGTTGAAATATATATCCCAAAGGAGGTGACTTACCTCAACAGCAAGCTTGGGCATCTGCCAGAAGGGAAACAACCTAGGGACCTTGCTCCCATTGTTCTACTTCAGTCAGTCATGCCTTTGTGCAAACATGCGAATTGCACAAAATGTCTGAGTGAGTGCGCATACAGACCCTGCACAAATATTATCAAGTTGCAAATCACCCAGATTTTTTTGCTTTCTTCAAGTTAATGCATTTTAGGGTTACCTTAATTCAATATCGCTGGCTTTATGCAACAGTCACATAGATAGAAATCCGATCATTACTTTGGGCGTGAGCATGATCACAAGCCACACACAATCATCAATAGCTTGCAGAAATGACACATCCAGATCTTGCTTTATCTGATGAACACATATTCGAGAGTTTACAGAACCATTCGATAGACTAGTTCTTGAAACATGAAACTACCCTCTGTAGATTCTTTTCCTCAAGATCACAAGACTTTTACAAAAACAGTATTTTGAAGATTGTAAATCATTGGTAATGATGGAACCTATCCTATGATAATGAAAATATTCTAATTAAGCGTTAAAAAAACTTTCTGACCCTACATTATTTATGAGATGACCTGAGATTGAGTAAGTAAAAGTTGCACGATTTAAAACAAAAAGACAAGAGTTCACTGCTTAAAATATCATATTAAAAAAGACGTAGGTTTTATGATTATCACTTTGGCTAAATAATTCACACATCATCAATCATTTATATTTATCCTGTTTGGATGTAATTCAGACTTTGGTGCAGTTGTTTTACAACTTAGACAAGAAACAGTTGCCAACAGCTATATTTGAAATAGCTTCCAATGGTTTTATAGATAGTTATAGATCCATACATATAAACATATATACTCATGCATGCACACGTACACTTGCTTGCACACACACATACATGTGCTCGCATATACACAAGTTTAAATGAAGTGAGATACACCTTGATGCTATATTACACACAAATGCACACAAACACATACACATACACAATACAATATACAACCACAGAAATGTATGTATATATATATATATATATATATATGCTTGTAATTGCATGTGTAGTTGTGTGTGTAGATATATACATATATATATATATATATATATATATATATATATATATATATATATATATATATATATATATATATATATATATATATATATATATATATATACTTGTACTTGAAAAAATTATAAGTGTGTGCCCACGTATGCATGTACAGTTATACATCAACAGAATATACATACATACACACATTGCTATATATGGAGAGAAAGAAAGAGTAAGTTTTCCCTTTCTAACTCTCCATTCCATTCTCTTTCTCCCTCCTTTTCTTATTTTTCGAGAAGTTAATCTCCCACTTGATACACACAAACATACACACATGTGACACCCATACATATGTATATATCTCTGTGTGTATATGTATATGTTTGCAGGTGTGTGTGATTGTCTCTTTGTGCACATGTGCTGGTGTGTGTATCTGTGTGTGCATGTATGAATATGCTGGTGTTTATGTGAGTGTACTAGTGTGCTCATGTGTGTCTATGTATCTGTATCTCCCACCAAAAAAACAGTTCTGTCTGTGTTTTTATTCATTTCATCTCGTATCCTACACTCTTGAAGGAAGTAATGGTGCACTCAGATGTTATGCTGCAATTTGTGGCTCACAAAAATCACTCTGATGTCTCCCCAAATGAAAAAAGGTAACATTTTTTAGATTTGATAACAATTAAAAAGAAAGTACCATATTTCCTGACAGGTAAGATGCACCTTTTTTTCCAGAAAAACATTTGATGATAGGTCCAGAATTTGATAATTAGCTGTGATCAAAAGAGAAATGACTTAGTTGGCAGCTTGGACTTGTTAGTTTGGTAAGCTATTTAATCATCAAATATTTTCTGAAACATATCTCACCAACAATAGGGCACACCTTACCACTAGAAGCATCTCACCAGCTGAGAAATATGCTACTTTTATTTTACATATTTGACATATCCAAGAAAATTGCACAAAATTTGGTTAAATCCTATTATAAAACCACCTTTCCTCAGGACATAAAGAAGAAAATAAAGAAAGTTGGCAGAATTCATTGTCTATTTAAACAAAACATACTAGACCAAAAATGTGCTTTTACATTTATAGCTTAGAAGTAAGTTAAAAATGGACAGTATCATTTTTTTATTAGAATTTTACTAATGAAAAAGATATCTTATCAATGCAAAATAATGGTTGTTGTTTCATGACCCCCATGAAGATGTATTTATTTGAAGTTACCAGATAAAATAAAATAACCCTCCTTAAATTTCTATAATACTGCTTTACAACTAATCAAGAAAAACTAAGTTGGGTTAAAGGCAGGGTCAATCCTAAGTACCAACAATGTGAGCAGTCCCCTTGGGGTACCAGGTGATGGGGGGAGCCTGTCATGTATCTGAGACAGTTGAACTTTCCAAATACAACTATCTTGTATAAATGAACATGCTTAACCTGTGCATATACCAGACTGTTTATCTAAAAAAATTTATACAATTATCTAAAAATGATAGATTTTTTATCAGAAATTATCTTGAAAAACAAATCTTTTATCTAAAATTATCTAAAAAATATATCTCAACTTTGAGCATTGTTGGTTGGTCAAAAATGACCATGCAGACCAAAAAAGGTGATTTTTTGAAAAAAAAGTATTAGATGGTGCTTAATGGTGTGCGAATTTTTGAGGCTGTGGCCTACAAAGTGTGACCAGGACAGCTTGGAGATACACACAAACACACACACACACACATACAAATAAGCAAAGAGAGAAGAACCTGTAGCCTACTAGGCTAGTTAATCAGTCAGGTCATTTGTGAGATTGCAGTGATTCAACAGTCATCACAAGATCTGAAACTCTAATGCTGTATCAGAACTCTTTTCTTTTATCATCATTTTCATATTTTAATAAAGTTTTAATTCCTGTACGTTCATTTTTTTCAATATAAATCATAATAAATAAATAATACTACACTTTGAAGGGCACCAAATTCAGCTTTCCTGAGGCCCAAGGAGCATTTGAGATACATATATATTGTTGTTCTAAACTGATTTTTCCTTCCACCATTGCTTGGTTTACGTCATAAAATATCTACAAGGATGCTCTGATTTTTTCTGCTATTTCCTGCTTGTATCTTGATATTTGTTTGCGCAAAAATTTGGTAAATAATTTTCAACAGGTAAATTAATTATTCATCACCAAATAACAATATAATTGCATATCTCTGAATTTTTGAGATGAGGTATTATTATTATTTCTATTAATATTTGGACCATCCTCATCTTGGTTGTAAACGACCAAGATGAGGATGGTCCGAATATTAATAGAAATAATATAATTGCAGTTTGTTATGATAGTAGCAATGATCAAGCACATTACTATTGATATTTATTTAGTACAAAGTCACAAGTGTTGGGCATCCAGTGAGAATCAGGCTCACTATAGCACTGATGGTCAGCGGACTAGATTTTGAGCCATTACTCCACACTGTATTACCTTCTGCTTAGCTCTTAAATTTTATCCCTATTTTAGTATTTTTTGACTAGTTAAAAAGCATGATAATGATGTCATATCTACAACAATATTGCAACATGGTATGCAGTATATTGGAACAATTACATTCGTTTTGTCTGAATTTTGTTAGACGTACCGTTTCAGTCATTGTAAATGGATGGTTTGGACTGATTTCCTCATCTTTGTTGTTGATTTTTCTCGCAACTTTCCAGCCATGTACCTGCCAGCCCTCCTCGTATATCTGTTATGTTCTTGAATGTTGTGAAATCTTGTTCATTTAACATTTCTGAACACAATGGACATGTGAGGGGGAACACTGGGTACACAGTCAAAACCTTATGAAAAAAACAAGCAACAAAGATGAGGGAATTAGTCTGAACCAACCACATATTTTATTTTTTTCCCTTGAAACTTTTCAGAATATTGGCATATGTGTGCGCGTGTGTGCGTATGTGCATGTGCATATCTGTGAGTGCGTGTGTGTGTATCTGTGATTCTTTCATTATGAAATTCTTACAGCATTTTTTGCTGTCATACCTTGAAAACTTTGAAAAACGATATTGGAATATTTTGACATGAAGAGAACAGCTGATAGATTCTTTACATTGTCCAACAATTACCAAAATCATATATACATACACAACCAATTTTTACATACTTACTAAATAACATATTTTTGATTCAGTTCTTGGTGAATGTAATAATCTCCCATGAACGCTTCTTAGAAAAATTTAATCAATAAAATCAATCAATAAAATAAAATAATGATGAGACAATACAATAAAAAAGATTTTGTACATCAAGGATATTCATTACTCAGTATCAATATTTTATCAAATATTTCATAAAATAATTAAAATGGAACAAAGTGTTGAATATGGTTGTCCTCTCTTTTATTTAGACTAATAGTTCTTGACCCTTTCTGCTCCATGCCCCACGCTGATAGCTCAAAAGATTTGATGACCCCTTACTATAAAAAAGTAATTTAATTATACATCATTTGGCAAAAAGAACTACATCTCAGATGCTTTCATTTGTGTAAAATTAAATTATTGGCCTTTAACCAAATCTTACACTTTCGCATTTTGATTAACACTACTCATCTTGAGTGGATAAATATCTGCTATGAAACAAAAAATACTGATCTATGTGATATCAGGTGGAAGTAAGTTGAAACACAATTAACTTATCGCTTTCATACCTCATAAAGTTCATGAGTTAAAAATCAGTTACAAAGCAATCCATTGGGAAATTAGTACTTATTAATTTAGTGTAATTAGGAATTTACTAGTACTGTATAATTAGGAATTAATCAGTTAAGACTTAACAAGACACAGTTTTGAGCTATGAAATCCTCTTAACTCTTCACATCATAATTCTGAATTGCATCTCAATATATTCAAATTACCCTATTGTGGGGAATATACCCCACATTCAGAATTACTGATTTAGACTTTGACTTTTGAATTTCTTAAGTGTGTATATGAAGAGAAAGGATGTAGATCTGACAGAATGTTGTTGAAAAGGAAAAAGACTTGAGATTACTTGATACGTCTCAAATCTTTATGATTAAATGTGTAATAGCTTATGTATGTTTTCACCCATGGGTTTTGCCAGAGCTTTGAAAGCAAAAATTGGTTTGAGAAAAATGGTAAAAAGTAATGCCTGGATGGTAGTTAGGATAGAGAAATTATTGGGTATAGGTGGAGACAAATGAAGTTTTTTTTTACTGTATTTTGGAAATAGTTTTCAATATATGTAAGTTGGGTCTTGAGACAAGTGGATGTCCCTTTTAGTAGATAAGGTTGTTTTGTGTAGGGAAATGAGTGTCACAATGTGGTTGGTGTAGGAAACATGGGTGAAACATGTAAGCTGATACCCTTTTAAATAAAAAAAAGAATTGAAGTGTACTCAGTGGTCTCAAGTCTTTTTTTCTTTTCCACATTGTTAACTTTTCCACAACATATATTTAAAAATGTATAGACATTAAAATTAAAATTATATTCTGAACTAAAATATTTTAGTGAATTAATCTATTTCTGTAGTCCAATTTGATAAAATATAGTTTGCAAGAACAAGCCATCGAGTTAAAATGATTTATTACAAAAATTGAAATTATCTTGAGTTTGCAGTATGGATGAATATGAATTTATTAACAAACTATAGGACTATTTATTGAAATATTAAAATCATCTTTTACCTCATAGTATAGGTAAGTGAGTTTGCAAACACTGAACTGGTGGATGTGGTCTATTGAGTCCATAGAAATTGCCCCTGAGAAACATTGGCTTAGGCTTGTGGATCAGTAAATGTTTTTGCAAAAGGTGAGTTTTGGAAGCATATCTTTGTGAAATTTATATACAGCAATATCTTGAATAGTGCATTTTTTATTAGTGCAGGTTTTGATAGGCAACCGTTAACATATTGGTTTACAAATTGATGTAACTTAGTGTGAGCTTAAAAAAGCATTGAAGTATCATAAGATCTTGATCTGTGCAGTTTTGAACAGAAGACAAGGTTTTGAAACTTTTTAGCCACAATAGTCAAGGTATTTTACCAGACCATCTGAAAGGTTTCCATCTATTGATCAGTATACATACATATACCTGTAAACATGTAAATACATGTGCATAAGAAAAAAATCAATATAATGGAAATCTTTATTTTTTTCAGTGGCTTCAATAGTATCAATAAAATTGCTTTGTATTTTATATATTTGTATTTTCAAAATTTCATTGAGTTACTTCCCTTGTATTGTCATTGACACTAAGTGATGTCTGATTACCTCTTAATCTTTTATAAATGATACATTCTATTTTTTCATGTTTTGTAAGCTCTCATTTTCAAATGATACAATAATCGTGATTGAGGAAAGTTATATTTATCTCTTCCATCTAAGCGAAGTGTAATCTGGTATATAAATACATTCCATTAGTAAACGTAAAGACATGAAAATTAAGTAGGCGTATGCTCATCTATTATTTTGATAAAAGAAGCTCCTCAAATACCAAATAAACTGATAAAAATGAGGGTATTTTGCTTTTAGAGATACACATTTTTGTGTATAAAATCAAAAAGCAAGAGTGATTTTAATAAAAATAACGTGTGGGTGTGTTTTAGGCAACATGTTTTCTTCAAACATGTTTCATTAATGTTGATGGACCTGGCTTTCCTAACTATGGCAGCCTCTCGACTATTTTGCACGGCTCTCAAAAGTGGTTGATTTGGCACTCCACCTATAGGAAAACAGTACTATTTGAGTTTTAAGGAGCAGTCTGAAATCATGAAAAATTTCTATCATGAGAAAATCCTGATGTGTCATATTAAATAGAAGGTACATGTATTTCCATCTACACATATTTGTATGTATATATATATATATATATATATATATATATATATATATATATATATATATATATATATGTACTTGCAGCATGCCTAGCATTGCTCTGGCTCAAAATTAAAGGTAAATGGCCCAAGATTAATGTTGAAGAGGGCAAAGTCAGTTTAATAAAACTATTAGATTCAGGGATGCCAGAAGCAATTTTGGGCAAAGTTGGAGGGTAGCTTTGCTGAAAGGGCATTTTACAACATATATTTTTGTTTTGAAGTTGCAAGGTTATGGCTGATGAATGAGGAGTTGTTCCCAACATGGAGGCCACAGACCCCGGGGGTAGGGCCAACTGGAAAGCACTATGAGAGTTTATACCTTTGCCAGCACTAAGGTCAGGGGGAATAATTGCCTATGGATCTTCCCATAGATTTAATCAGTTCTTCCATTGCCTATTGCTCATTATGGAAATTATTATGGAAGAATCCACCTCAAAATTCAACTGGTTCTCCTGTAGCCTATAGTCCATCTTTCCAAACAATGTCATAGAAATTCAGTGTGAACTTTTGGAGACATCATGTGGACAGACATGAAATTATGGCGATATTTTGTGATTTGGACATATAACTACGACGTAGAGGAGATAATTGTCTATGGATTTGCTCCGAAATCTAATCAGTTCTCCCATAACCTATTGTCCACCAAACAAACAGACATAACCGAGAACATATGCCATTTCATCATTTTGCCTGATACCTTTTGATAAGTGTAAGTTGTTTGGGGGAAAATATTGGTTCAGGGGTGCTATTTACAATGTAACCATAATGCTTAGCTGGAAACTTTCTTTCCGCCTTTTGTATGAATATCCAAAACCATTTTTCCAGAACACGGAAATTCATCTGAACATAATTAGAACCATCAACCCCACCCTGAAATAATTTATTTCATGTTAGAAGTAACTTCAATACCTAAAAGTCGTACTTGGAGGAGGACGAAAATCTTTTAGAAAAAACTTCAGAGACAAACAACTAAATCTGTACTAGACTTAGAAAATATGAGCTATGAGAATAGGTTAAAGGGGTTAAGGATTACATGTCAGAAAAAAAGAGAGATCGGGGAGACTTGATAGAAAGATGTGAGAATATAAATGATATATTATTGGTAGATACAAATGTATTTTTTTTTACCAAAGGGTAGTACAAGGAAGTGAGAGGCCATGCATATACAGTTGAAATGAATTTGAGTAGATTGAATATCATAAGATTCTTTTCTAGCTATAGAGTGGTAGGTCTATAGAATAAATCACTGAAAAGTGTTGTGCTACAAATGCAAATGACTTTAAAAGGAATCATGATGTTCATTTCCCATCTGCTAACACTAATGCTTAATGACCTGGATATTGTGAAAATATGATTATTTGATTTGTGCATTTATATAAAAAAAAAGAACTGTACACTTCTTTTTCTTTCACACTAAAATGTATGTTGTTTTCTGTCATACAATTGACATGGAGTAAGGTCCAGGTCCGCATTAGCAACATGAACAGACTCTCCCCTAACAAACTCAAAATTTATCTCCTTCCAAAACTGGCTCTTTCCAGGGGTCTTATGGATTGAAAGCACCAAACATTTCTTCTGAAAAAAAGAATGATAATCTTATACAGTTTCTACTAGATTCAGTAAAAAAAAACACGGATCAGGAGTAAAGAATAAGCTTACAATGTAAATGATCCATTTGTTGTGTTGTGTATGAAGAAATATATTAAAGATTATACTTTCTCCTGTGATGTAAAATTTGGAGTGATTTTCCCCTGGCTAGTACAAAATATGACCTGGTCAGTAATATTGGCACCCTTCCTTAACTTTCTGTTATCCCACACTTTTTGGCAATGATGACTGCCTCCAAACGTTTCTTATAACCATTTGGAAAATAAATACAGTCTAGCAAGTTATCTCCGGTAGTTTGATAGGAATCTCTGGAAGAATTAAAATATTGATACTAATAGAAACTGACTCAGTACAAGCTTCTTACACCAGTCAGCAGAGAGTTTCTCCCACTCTTTCTTTGCTATTCGTTCAAGCTATTGAATGTCAGCTGGAATCCTGCAGTGTATGGCATGGGTTGTATTTATTTTCCAAATCAACTCAGCTACTTTCTGACAATATCTGGCCATTGGCTCATGGAAAAATATGCTTTTATTATCATATTTCTGAAAAATCAATTCACTATCAATGCTTGTTCAGTAATTGATTTCAGCCAATTCTAAATACGTATTGAGTTTTTCTTTTTTCATTTATGGGTTGCGCTGAATCGATTAACTTATTTGAAAATCTTTTTTTAAAATTACTCAAAGATTTGAAGAAAAAAATTATTTCTGATGTTACTTTTCACCTTATCAGCAAATATAACTGAAATATTACCAAACTGTGGATATTTTAAGTGAAGGGTCGAAATTATGTTAACACCGTTTCCCGTTCTTCTTTCTAGGTTGTTTTTTTATTACAAGTCAAAACGGAGACCCACTACAGTCTTTTAATTTCATTATTACATGAATATGTTGTTTAATTATACTTACTATTAAAAAAAATTTTGAAACACTTTATTTGACTACTTTTTCACTTATATTTATACATCTTTCTTTCATTACGCAGAGTTCAATACAATGCCGTATTCATATAAGTATCAAGATATGCACTGAAATAAGTTAACTGATATTTGCCAGATATGTTTGTCCATGCACCAGACATTGCTGGGTCAATTTTGAAGTCTTTTGGATTTATGGTTCTTGATATGTGGTGGGGCCTTGATTTACAATAAAAATCGACACTGAAATGAACCCATATTTTGTTCCCATTTAAATGACATCTGACATAATCTGCATCTTTGATTATTTTGATGGGGTTTCAGAATTGTGCGGAATAGAGAGAGAGAGAGAGAGAGAGAGAGGATGTTTTTCTTATTATGATGAAGTGAAAGAACGACAGTGAGAGAGAGAGGATGCTCATTTTTTCATGATAGAAAGAAAGAGATAGAGAGAGAGAGAGAGAGAGAGAGAGAGAGAGAGAGAGAGAGAAAGAGAGAGTGAGAAGTAAAAGATTATCTTTTTATGAGAGAGAGAGAGAGAAAGGATGTTTATCTTTGCATGAGAGGGAGAGAGAATATTAATCTTTTTATGATAGAGATGGGGTATAAAGAGATGATGTTTATCTTCTTATGGTAAAGAGAGGGAGAGAGAGAGAGGAGGGGTTTTTTTCCATAATAGAGAGACCCCCTCTCTCTAAAGGCAATGAATGTTAACTCCTCCCTATTTTTTTTAACTCACCACCAAAAAGATTATTTTGACCTCACTCTAATTTTCCGTCCACCATGCACCCAAATTACCCCCCACCAATTTTTCAGTAGTCAAGAGAAAGATTCATTCTTTTTTTGACAGCAATTTATGAACACTTGTGGAAATTTGATTCAAACTTCAACTGTCATTTTAACTTTAAATTTAAATCAAAATTTAACAAAATTGTAAGAACAGTTTTAAAAGAATCACGTAATTTATGCACCAATATAACTTGATCCCCCATCCCTTAACATTAGCCCTCCTTTTTTTCAGGCTTCAGTATTACATCACTTTTTCAAAATAGATTGTAACAAACATTGTCTGATTTCCACCTATATCATATTAATCATTTTACATGAAGTCTGACCCTATCTAAACAGGCACCTTTTGAATAGATAAGCCGTAGTTCATATAATCTTTAATTATAATGCCTCAATCATATTCACTGTTTCTTTCTTTGTTGTAATCTTATCTACTCTGATTCATAAAACCTCTCTAAATGATTTGTCTGTGAGAAAAAGACATTAAGCAACTTCCTCTGAATTTTGGAGAATGATTATGGCGTTAACACAAGAAACAGAAGGAGATATCTATACTGAATCAGGAAACTTTGCATGAGATGAACAGATTAAAAGAAAGATCACCATCTTTTCATAACTCCTTAACTAGAGATTATAATATTCATGATACATTAGCCCAGTCCCATATCTGCTAGTGAAGGCAACTCAAGATGAATTTGAGAAAACAATGAATGATTTTTTTGCAGATGAGTGAATTAATCAGCAAACCATGCAAAATTAATTTTAAAGATTTATTGATCAATCAGTATTTCTCCCTTACCAATACAGAAATTGATCATACTTTAAAAAGTGAATTAGAAAATTTGTTACAGCGTATATTGTGAATCATATTTTACATGTTTTAATATTGCAAACACATATTTTACATATTTTGAATTTCCTAATAGTTTAACTTGATACTCTATTTTACTCTCATTTTTTAAGATTTTCAGGATATGAATGCACGAAAAAAACAGTAGAAAATATACAAAAATGATATCTTAGAGTTACATTTCCATTAAAAACTACTGTTAAGAGGCTGAGTATCAAAAAATATGTAATCATCAAACTGCTTTATCAAAAATCCGAGAAGCAACAGCTTTATTGCTACTGCCTGGATGAATAAAATTCATGAGAAAATGGTTTGTCTAAACGCTTACTCAACCACTCTTTTCTTCATTAACCATTATGGCATGCCAATGGTGAGACATTTTGCTCAGATCTGTAATGTGACAGACCTCTGGGAGAAATTGCCCAAGGTATTAGTGTAATAATAGTATGAATAGTTTGAGCTAAAATTTGAAATTGGTTCTCTGAGTTTGTTTGCCATACTGCTAACCATAGGCTTACAAGCCAGGAGCTGGTGAGGGGAGACCATTGCACCCCCACCCCACAAATTCAGGCAAAACAGTGTAAATTCGGGAAAATCAATGTAATTTGTGCAAAACTGTATAATTTATGGTCAAATCAAGCCCTCTGCTCCCTTAACCAAAGAGTTCCCATATGCTTATGCTGCTGGTCATTACACCATCTCCCAAAACGATATTATCAATATTTTGCATACATGCTGAGAAAATTAGCATGCATTGATCTACTTTGTATATGTAGCTGGATTTCTTTTGATTAACAACTGAATTACAGCTGTCTGCAAGAAAATTTAAGGCCCTAGAACTAGAACCATTCATAAAATAAAATAAACCTTACTGGAATACAGTTCTGTTTAGTCACAATAGAAACCATCACATAATTAACATCTTTTGGCAGCATGCCGTGTTGGGGTGATCAATTAAGAAATTGGAGAAAGGTGTGATCAATGAATAAATTACTTCTCTCACCTTCTATTGAGCAGTGACAATTAAAAAAGTCTGAATTTTAAAAAAACAGGAGTGAATGCAAAATAGCAATTTAGCATAAACTTACATTGCATATTGAACCTTCCTACAAAAAATTTTTAACAGACGAAGTTTTCTATAGACAAATGTTGAAAATTTCAGCCCTTTAGCTCTAATGGTGCAACCTGTATGTGCCATATATACATACTTACATAGCCAGCCAGCCAGTCAGCCAGACCAACTCATAAACGAAAGAAAACCTATGTTGACAGTTTTGGTTCATGGTTTCTCATTATCATTCATCTGGAGAGAGCTAAAAAATATGCTGGCCAAAACATAATGATAAAAAACAGCAAAGATGGAAATACTAGTCTGAATAACTTGTGGAATGATAAATGATCAAGTTATCATTTGATTTCATTTTTAGCTTCACAAATAACAAAAGAAAATGGAGACAGCTGCAAAAAAGTTATTGTTGCAAGAAAGCATTATAGATTTCAATGCCTGAAAATGTATTTTGTATCGCATCATATGAGATCAATACCTCATCTTGACTAGTCTGAGATTTGGTTGATCAAAGATCAGTCTATCAGTCAACGACAAGATGGACACCTTTGTAAAGGAGAGAAAGATGTGTCTGGTCATGTCTCCATGTTTCTATGAGTACATCCACCGTTAATTCTCATAATCAGTGCTATTAAGACAGGCATAGCAGAATTGCCCTTCTTAATCCATTGACAAGTTGAATATATAGCACTTGAAGTTATGCTTCAAGTATTATTAGGCTTTATTTATTGCACCAGTCTAAGGAGAAAGGTTGTCAGTGGCTGGCATGAATGATAAATAATTTGAAACAAAAATGCTCAAAAATCTTTCAGCACAAGTACATACAAGCATGATAGATGAAATAAAAACAGAAGTAACATATATGCATACAAACATTGTATAAGACAATATATCAAAATGTATAGGTTGGCACAATACCAAAACTTCAACAATTGATGAATTAGTACCATATTAGTCTCAAATACATTACACAGGGGTACTCAGAATTCTCATGGTTATAATTGAGCACTGATACCTCAGTTTTGTGAGATTATTACTTGTTTTACTTATATATGACCTTTGCAATGATTTTTCTGTCATACAGTGATAGTTAACAAGATAATGTTTTTGATTACTAGTATAACAAGTTTGTTCCTTACTGGGCTTCTCACTATTGTAGCTTTATACCAGACTAAGCTAAGCTGTATTTAATCCTTGCAATAGCTTCTGAGAAAAATGCAAGTGTCATTTATTGTGCCGAGCCTAATCACCACTTCATGCCAATCCTAGAGTATATTGAACTAGTGACAAATGTTTGTGTTGGATTATCAAGTATTGATAGTTTTGAGAAGCAAAGAAGCAAAATATAGAAATTCTTTTAGGTGATACAAAAGATTATCACAATGTAATCTATTTCAGAAAAAGAATGCTGTCAGTTTTTGAGTTTACTTTCCATACTTTTTCATGCTATGTTCCACAGAAAAAGCAACTGCAAACGACAAATGTAGGGAATGTGGAGACTATTCTAACAGACTTCTTCTAACATTCCAGCATCTATAATATTGTCCTCTAGAAGTTGATGAGTTTTGTAATGAAAATATTGAGGAACACCATTTTGACAAAAATATAAAGTTTTATAGATTTAAAAGTAAAGCATTTCTTTTTCATGAAAAACTGTAGAACATCTTTTATTAAGCATCAAAATTAGATTTGAAAATAATAAAATTCTGATTTTTTTTTTTTAATTAATGGGAAGTTTTTGTATCATTCTGTACGTTGATAGTGATACTAAGAAACAAATGAGCATCAATGAAATAGTGATAGCAAAAAATACTGCATATAATAAAGTAATGCCGGAATAGTGAATCAGAAACATGTGCGTATGAGTCAGGGGGCAGGGAGGGCAACTGCGCTCCCAACATCAGGCAAAACAGTGTAGAAAATTTTGACAAAGCAAAAAGAAAAAAATCGAACAGGAAGCTATTATAATAGCTTGTATTGGCGATGACTTCAGATGAATAACAAGACTGTTGGCAGAGTAAACTCGTGGTTCATTTACAACAGTGTAGCCATTTTAATACTTTACAGGAAGTGGGTTATACAGGAAGGGGGTTAAGGGAGCATTCAATGAATAGGCAACCTACAAGGGAGCATTCAGTCATAGACCAACCTGTTAATACAATATCTCCCTCCCTTTAATTAGGCTGAAAACATTTGGTTTAATAAATCAATACAATTCTTTAAAATTCTCATACTTAGTATTATAAAAATCAAATCGTAAGAAAAATAAAGTTTTGGTATCCATAAAATGCATAGTTATATTAAACTAGTGATAGGAATAATGAATAGTGATTATGCAAGCAATAATAATCTTGAATAATACCAAGCTGGTGATTTGAGATTGGTTATATGACATGACCAGATAATAGTTCAATTGTTTGTTCTGTCAAAAGAAGCTTTTTGCTTATGCCTACCATACTCTCAACAAAACCATTAGACTGAGTATAATGTGGCGACAATATCATAAGCAAGAAGTTACACTTTCCAGCAAAATTTGCAAATTCCTATTGTCCCTGTCAACTACTTCAGGCACTCCTTACTCTTCAAACATTGATTTCATCTGTTTGATCATTGCATCAAATATGGTAGAATGCAATATACAAATGGACTGCATCAATACTTGTCTACTACTAGAAGATAATCGTTGCCTTTCTTTGGGAAAAGGTCCATGCTAATATACTGTCATGGGTAGGAAGGGGTCTCATGCTAGAGCAAGGTTTATCATGGCATACTTGGTTGATATTTCTGGCATGTGAGACATTTAGCAGTCTTCTCCGTAATGTTTCTGTTAATCCCTGTCCAGAAGATGGTAGTCCTAGCAAGTAGACATGTTTTCTCCACTCCTTTGTGCGATACATGTACCTGCTACAGAATATCATATTGGAGTAGTGGATATAATAACTTTATCGCTTTTGAGCAAAACACCATCTTGGATACTAAATCAATCTCTGAAATTCCAGTATGAGAGTAGGCAATTAGAGCGATCAGCTGGCCATCTAGTCATTGCAGTGTTAGCAATCTCTTTCAGAATTGGATCCTCCATGGTCTCTGCCTTCATATTCTGTAAAGCATTAAGCTGCATGTTTAGAATGTGAATACTGAGATCAATACTTTCGATCTCTTTGCCAGGTCTTGGTGACACTCTTGACAAACAGTCAGCTATCAGGACTGTTCACCCAGGCTGTACATCATTATCGTACCCTTGAATCTTGACTAGCATTCTTTTAGATGTGCTTCTGCAAGATTCTTCAGTGCATTTGATCCTAATGGTTCATGATCAGTCCAAATTGTCACTAAGTAGTCTCAGGATATCATCTTTGGATGTTGGAGTCACAAAGTGAGGTCGCAATAGGATTTTATTGAGGCATTTCGGGTCTAGGCAAAACCTGACTGATCCATTAACCTTTGTAACATAGAAAAATGAGTTCACCCATGGGGTTGGCTTGGTTACAGGAGCTATTATGCCCATACTTACAAGAGAGTCCAGCTTGGCTTTGAACTTGTTTCTTAAGGCCACATGGACTCGCAAGGGTGGATCCCGAAACAGGGGTACCATTGGATCTACATTTATCACAAATTCCCTTGGCAGGTAGCTGATGCAATCAAACCTGTCAAGAAATTCATGGAGAATACATTCCTGCACTTTGAAGTCAGCCTCACTTTTGGTGCAGTAATAAGCTTTTCTTCTGTGTCAATCACAGCTTGTTTGGGGTCACATTTGGCCTTCTTGGACTGGTATATCTAGTTCCAACTTTCTGGAGGTTTGTAGCCTAATCAGAGTTGGTCCTTTGTTCTTAACAACATGGAATCCCCCCCCCCCAGATGGCATACTCCTGCTTGTTCTATTGCAGAGGCTCCAAATGCAAAGTGCCATGTTGGCGTTTCTTGAGTGGTATACCTTTTAATTGCTTGAACATGCTCAAAGGTAACTGGTTGCTTATAGTCCCAGTGTCAATCTTTGCATTGATTTGGATTTATATTTAGTTTCCATAGGCCTCTATTGTGCCAAAAGGCACACTGCAACCTTTTCAATTCTCTGCAGATATTGTGTGGAAGTGAACATTTTTCCTGTAAACTCATCTCCACTATCATCTCGAGTTGGTATGTGAATATTTCTGCTTTTATGCTTTTAACAAGTGTCAGGCACCAGCTTACCTTATCCTTTACTTGGTTCTTTCTGTTTTTTTTTGTTTTGCATATGCAAGCAATATTTGCATTCTTTTTATATTTAGTACAAATTTTGCCTCTTGCAGGGTAATATCCTTGGTACTGATATTTTCTACAAAACCTTGAAAAATAGTCACAGTCAAATTTTGATTCTATTGCATGAGCAATTGACTTGAGGATCACTTCAACCTGCAATAAAGTTACCTCCTCAGCCTCTGCAATGCGTAGGGCATCTACCATAGTGAAATTTCTCCCCTCTTTGAATAAAGATGGGGGGAGGTGATTTAGATGTCACCCAAATATGAACGGATCTACAAGGATTGTTTCTTCAACTATGGGGTTATATTTGCATTGTTTCATTGTCTGATGCAATTTTTTGAAATTAGAATGAGCGGATTCATAGGCCTCTTGGCAGCACTACAAAGGCTGATGCCTGGACATTTAAAAATTCAATCATAGTCAAATGTAAGCTCAAAATTGCTCCATATGATTATTTATGTCCTTTGTCTCGTTTCCTTTAAAGATGAATGTACCACTTATTTCCTGGCCTTCGTCACCAGTCTAGATGAAATAATTTACTTTTACATTGTTACCGACGATTGGTCTGTGCTCCATCAAAGTAAAGTTTAACCTGATGTAAAAATTTAATTCAATTTCTTTAGATGAATTGGGACTGTGCCAATCAATGATCAGAGGTGGTAATTGACAAATTGCCATGGCGATAAACAGTTGCAGTTTGTCTTACCTTATGATGACTGGTAAATGTTATATAATCATAACAAGACGTACTAACTGATAAAGTTTTTACTGCTACTAATAACAACTTAATAATAAAAAGACTATTATGTTCCCCCTGACATTATTCAAAGACAAAGTTTATCCAAAAAAGGAGGATGTTACATAATCATATTGATACTCCTAGAAACCAGTGAAGCTGCAACTGCAACCAGCAACAACTATTAATATTAATAATGGAAAGACAATTACGTCCATTTGCTATGACATTACTCACTTATACAACACATATTATCAAACACATCTTCAATCTAAATCCAAACTTGTCTCTTCTCTTATTTATCTCTCATCTAAATGCAATCACATCTTATCCATATATTGTCCATCGGCATACAAAAGTAGTGGGTTCTCTTTGCGTGTGGAGAGTCAATCAAATGACAAAAAAATCACTGTAAACTGAGATTTTCCACAAATGAATACTTTGTTTACGTCCATCACACTGTCTCCGCATTCTGACACCATGTTATTATATCTTGTATCGACAATGGTTATTTCTGACATTTAGACGCAATCAGAACATCTAGATAAAGAATTTAAAAAACATCTTAATTGGTAACATTGGTTATCGTGGCTCACTTATCACGAAGTCAGCTTTCTTGAATCCCAACACATGCATTTAAATGGGGAAGGTCTATACTTGTATATCTACTTACTAGTAGATTGAAATTAGTGAGGGTTAAGGTAACATTGAGGCAGAGAAAGGTAGGAGGAAAAAGAAGAATAACTTGACCATGGATAGAATTGTAGCTTAATCAGATTCTTCCGAAACAAACACAGACCTGATGAATATTTGGCTTTTCACTGTCAAGACGCAAAATGATTCTCAAATCATGTAAGTCAAAATTTTGGTAGTACTATTTAATTGTAATAATATTACACTCATGCAACTAATTTAGAAATGTTCATTCACAATTTTGTTTTATTTGATTTTGAATATAATTTTTCATTCTGTCCTTGAGTTTATCAATAAAGCTAACTTCCTACTCCTTACTAAGGGAGCTTTGAGGCAGGGAAGGGGTGAAAGAGGAGAAAGATAACTTGATTGTGGATAGATTTGTAGTGTAAGTAGATTTTTTTTACACAAATTCAGTTTCTGTATTCTAAACTGAAAGACATGAGGAAGAGATAAGAACAGACTAATAACCACTTATCGAGCCACTTGTGGGTCCAAATTTAAAGGAAGAGTTAAAATTCATGGAAAATGCAGGGGAAGGAAAAGGATAGTATAAGAAATCGAATTTCAGTGTTTGAATACAATTCTTGGAAAATCAACCATATGAGAGAAGAATCGATCCCAAGAAGAATTCAATCTCATAAGTGTTTCTTTAATTTTATATTTGTTACACGTGTAATGTGGCTTATTGATTCCAATACGTTCATATGTACACATGCTAATTAGGGTGGTTGGGAGAACATGGCTACGTATCAAAAACATGCTTATATATTACTGCAAGTAATAAGTGGAATACACAGCCATTCTACTGTTATCCTACATTACACCATCCACACACCCATGTCTAAACACATCAAGAGGTGATACAATGGGTGGTAAGGGCCAGGGGAGCTCCTAGGCTACTCTCATTGAAATCATTTGTAAGAACCCACCAGGCTCCCACCAACATCTTATGGGTGAGCGCTATAGGGTATGGCCTCACAAAAAGCCCAACCTTATCACTTGCTTTGGATGGGGATGATGTGCTCCAACGGCGACTACCCCAAAACACAACCCCAGAACATTACCAAGAAAACAACACTATGAACTGATTTGGTATGATGTCATGCGTGAATGCTTCCATAACACTAAGTATTGGTATATTTCTATCGATGGAGTCCGCTACAATGTTCCCTCTGAACATGATGCTGACAGCGAATCTTGTGGCATAGAAGCAACTTCATCATCCATCACTCAGCTACTAAAAACCAATTATTGTACACAAATCTAAACCATATATTTGAATTCAAATAAATGTGATCCATTTATAGTTTTCATCAAAAGGTAAAAAATTGTTCATCATTGTAGTTCAATTATTAAAATCTAGAAAACTAAATGTTAAAAATAGGGGTCCACAACAATAATTCCTTTATGGAAGGGGACCTTGAGTTTTCAAAGTTTTGAAACCCTTGCTCTAGACCCTAACAATCTTCCCAGTATTTGTTAGTTTTTAGAAAAATATTTTTCAAATAATTTTGACTGCCACTTTCCATCCATCTTGATGAATCGACTCCCCAAAGCATGCATTTACTTTAACATAAACTGTCAATTACTCCTCATAAATTTTCACAAGGGTTTCGAGGGATGCCGTACTACACATAGCAGCCCCCCCCCCAAGTACTGGCAAAACATTTTTTTTTTCTATCTGATTTCAATGTGGTTAAGTAGCTCAGTTATCATCACAGAACTTCAAAAAATCTCCAACACCTAATTTTAAAAACGTAATTGAAAAGGGTGCAGTCTGATCACATAAGAAAGAAATTTCCCGAAATTCCAAATTTTAGAAAAACTTTAAAAAAAACTAATGTTCACTACAAATGTAAATAACAAACATATTTTCCATTCAGAATTCCCTTGCTACTCCCATCTTGGTCCATTCAGCATAATTTCAAGAATCTCATTGGTGAACAGGTGTACCATAATAGCGTTTGAAAATCAACAATGTATTCACTCAGTTATCCAGTCCTGTTTAATCCACAGGCCATGAGCCCATATTTGGTGTATTGGTACACTTGGTGGTACTGAATTTGACAATTTTGGTTTTGTACATATCTTCAGAGTATGAAGGTTGCCCAGCAGAATCAAAATCAAAGTATAATAGTCCATGGGCCACGAACCCAAATTTAGTATATTGCTACACTTAACCTATCGGAAAATGGAAGTCACCCTCTTTTTTTAGGGAGGAGGGTAGAATCTTGGCAACTAGGGTAAATCAAATATATAGAACAATCCAGACTAAGGAAAAAATTATTGATTGTTTTTCTATGAATTTTAAGATCAGCATTTTGAAATTCAAAATAGACAACAATGAACATACATTTCTTCCGATTATGACTGAGTCATTATACATGGATTCGTCCCACAATTTAATCACTTCTTCTGTAGCCTATTACTCACCCTTCCACAACATTGCATTGGACTTCATTGAGAACCTTTGGACATGACAGACAGAAGTGAATGCAAAAAATGTATGAAAAAAACCCACAAAAATATCTCTCAATTGGAAGTAAATTTCTAGATCAACACCAATATTCAAGCACTTCACCCGTATGATGTGACCGACATTTCCACAAAATCACATTGAAATTCAATCTTTGGAGATATTGTAGGAAGAAATGGAACGGGAAAATATATCTAAAACAAAAATGAATTCCTAGATCTGCCCCCAAATTTGACCACACCTTACGTAATACATGCCTTACTGATTCACGAAATTTAATTGAAATTCATTGAGAACAATTTGATTTATTGTGTGGACTGCCCAGGACGAATACATGAGTTTATAGGAGAAAAACGCAAAAATATCTGTCAATCAGAAACAAAAACTTGGACTCAATCAATTCTAACTTAGTTAAACAAGAAACAGTGCTCGGTTCCATCCAAGAAAACATTAAATGAGAAGGTGGTGCAGGGGAATATCTACACCAGGTATGCTTGCTTGATAAGCTTTGTGTAACACGATGGATTGTTCGTGCTTCGTGTTTTCAGAAAATGCTGGTTGTTTATAATCATCTGTTGGATTTGTGGGGGACGTATTTTTAAAATTGACAGTGGATGCTGGAGCAAAATTTGTGGGGGGCAATTTACAAAAGGATTTACTTTGTATCTATAGACACAATGGTTCATTTGATTAAGGTAAAATTTGACCAACTAAGTTACAAAACCCTTGTTGTTAAATCTTCTCGATGTCATTAATAGCAAGCAATACAGTAATGAACAGAATCATCTGCAAGAGATCTATGGAAGCGATATTATTATTAATGAAGAATTTGAGATCTTGAAAACAATATTTCAAGGTGTTGAAGTGTTTCAATGACATCTATGAGCAGTTGTAAGAGCTACAACAAAGAAGAAAAGTTATTCTTCCCAAACACTATTCGGATATGTAAAATGCTACTTGTCAATCCTGACATGACTGCATCTCCAGAACTTACATTTTCACAGGCAAGTAGGATTAAAACATGTTTACAATCGAGTATGTTATATAAGAGGTCCAATTCTCTATCAATATTGGGCAGCTATAGTGAATTAACGGACGATCTTGATCTTTAAAAGTTGGGAATGATTTTGTTGCACTTCATGAGGACAGATTCTCCATGTTTGGTAAATTAAAAAAATCTGACTTTCAAATCTGAAGTTTATAGCGTAGTTTTTTTTTTATTTAGTTAAGGAATTATATGTTGAAAAAAATGCTGTCATAAATTGTAACTAAATGATATTCCTTGAATACGTATTCTGTTAGTCTACAGGAGTCAGTTTTTTAAATTTTCACAGCGGCACCAACGATGGGGGCACCTACGGCAAAAACTTTGTGCCACTCAATTTTTAAAACAGCAACATGGGCCCTGATGTGAAAAGACATCTTTCCTTTCTCGATCATATTATAGTTTGAGCAACCAACTACACAGTGTTTAGGCATGTCTCATCAAATTACATCAATTTATGACCAATTTCTCTATGCATATAACCTTCTGGTAAAGTTGTTGCAACAACTCAAAATGGCCATATGGGTTCATTTTCATCCAATGCATCTTTCTAGGGGCCATTGCTAAGCCCTACCAAATTGGTCCATATATTCACAACTACAACTTCAGAACACTCTCAACAGACAAGCACTTAACCAAGAAATAATTGAACTAAAGAGGAAACATATTCTTAATAGTTAAGGAAAAGAAAAAGGCAAATGAAGTAGAGTTGGCTTTCTTATTCATGAAAAAACTCAAAGAATGTTGTAGGATTCAAAGCTATCTCAAACCGCATGGCAAGTGTCACTGTATGGCTCCTGAACAGGTTTAAACTGAACATAATTCAAATCTGCTCCCCCACTTTACAATCAACCAAAGGAGGGAAAGACAACATCTACGACAACCTAAAGTTCATACTCCAAGATACCAAAAATACTTTAACATCATCATGGGAGGCTCCAATGCTCAGGTAGGACAAGGTAACAAAAGCGTCATTGGAAAGTTGAGATACAAAATATGGAATGAAGGTAATGAAGATATTATTCATTTTGCAACAGCGAATGGGTTCAAAATCATGAACACCATCTACAAGAAGAAACCAAAAAGAAACTGGACTTGGAGAAGACCCAATCACAAAACCAAGAACAAATTCAAATGTATTCTAGCGGACAAGTGCAGCAACATCAAATATACTCAGGTCCTAAATCAAGTCAATGTAGGAAATGACCACAATGATAAGTTGTAAAATTCTAATTAATATAAGATAGAACACATGAAAATGTTCCATTTCAAATTGTGATCACTTAGCGGACAAAAAAGCTCACTCGATCGGCTCAAACTGAAAATCAGATATGAACTTCTCACCGAACCAAAAGAAAACATCAATGAACTCAACTACAAAACAACCTATCTAATAGAAGTCACCAATATGTTTGAGCCAAAGAATAAACAAAGCATTAGTAAACTCAGAAGAAACCAACAATCTCATGAAAAAACGCAGAAACCTTTTAACTCTGACAACAATAAGAGAAAAGATTGAAGCAATTGCACTAAATAAAACCATCCAAAAAAAAATAAAGAGAAGATGAAAGAAAAATACATGACAGCAGTCATCAAAAAAGGCAGAGGTTTAAAAAATATTGACATAACTTCCAGTACAAGAAGAATGCAAATAACGAGAGTGCTTGAGGAAGACAGAGACATAATATAGTGACCAAATTGTTGAACGCAACCAAGAATTCTACAAAAACCTCTCTTACTCTAAACAATGGACACAGAGCAATAAAAGCTAACTCAAAGATTTCTTAGAAGTTACTCTGTGGGAGGTGAAGCGAGCCATCAAACAAACAGAAAAGAAAAGGCACCAGTCATCAGATAACATTACCAGCGACCTGCTCATACAACCTGCTGAAGTAATCAGCAGGAAACTAAACCATCTGTCGAACGTATGTCACAAACGGCGTCAAAGATATGATAATATGTTATATATGTACTCCCCCATCCACCAGAGATGAGCCCGGCAGCATGCCATAATTTGCTCTGCGCCTGCTTGAAGTGTCCTCTTATGTCTGATGTTCCAGTTTAAAAGTTTGTCATTAATGTTCTACTGCGTTTCTACCCGTTCGTGCGTGATATCCATCTTGAAGAGTGATGAAGCAATCTCGTTAACCTATTCCTCTCCATTTATCATGCAGAGTGAAGTCCCAGAAAATTGGAACACTGCAATCATAGTGCTGTTATGTAAAAGAGGGAACCCGAAAGATCTCAACAACTACAGGCTAATAAGCCTACTCAGCTTCATCAACAAGCTTTTTACCAGAGTGATCACTGACTAAATCACCAAAATACAAGACAAAAACCAACCATGGGAACAAGCTGGCTTCAGAAGAAGCTACTTGACCATTTACCATCTCCATTTGGTGAATCAACTAAAAGAGAAACCAGCAGAACACAAAATGCTACTCACTGTAGCATTTGTTGACTTCAAGAAAGCCTTTGACTCAGTGGAAATCCCCAAGATCAAGTTCATTAATGTTATCACAACATGGCGTACACCCCAAATATAAACAGAGTATTGCAACATATCTGCCAAAACAGTTGTTCCTTTCTCAGCTAACATAAAGACTCTGTGCCCTTTCAGTTCAAAAAGACAAGGCACCACCAGTTTCCCCAAACCCATCACAGACTGTCTTGAAATTATCTTCTGTTACCTAGACTGAGAAAATAAACTAATAAATATATGAATATTTAAGGAACCTCAGATTTGTTGATGACATTGTCTTTTTTACCAAAAACATCATGATCTCCAAAAAATGCAAGAAAATTGATATTCACATGAAGTTTAGTAAAACAAAAGTCATGTACAACAAACATGTTGAGGACGAAGGCAATATCGAAATAAAAAACATAGAGATTGATAAAGTAGACCACTATGTCTTCCTAGGACAATGAATCTCCATTAAATCCTCAAAAGAAGAAGAAATCAAACAAAGAATCACTCTAGTCTAGCAATTTTCTGGAAGCAAATTCAACCTTCAAGAAATTCCACAAGTCCTAAAAAGAAGGGTATATAACCAATGCATCGTCTAGATAATCACCTATGGAACTGAAACGTGGAATCTAACCAAAAAATTGACCCTCAAACTTAGAACCATGCAATGTGCAAAGAAGAGTATGATTCACATGGAGAGATCAGCACAGAGTATTAGATAAAAAAAACTGTAGTCAGGGATATCATAGAATCAGAAAACTCAGATGAAAAAAATGTCAGACAATTGCTGGATATCATGCCTTGCAACGTAGACCCCAGAGATCATATTTCAAAACTGTGGCTGACATAAACAAGAGTGAAGGAAGTACTGGCTCTGTGACGCCAATGATAGAGAGGCCTATGTTCAATGATAGACGCTAAAAGGCTGATTATGATGATAAATCTCATATCAGTAAGTTTTTCTAAATACCCACCCTAACAGGTGGGAAACTACTGTCAAAATTAGATAAGATAGATAGATGGAAATCAGATAGTATTTATTTTGATATTTTTAAAAAGTGATGCGTGTTACATTTTTTTTACTATCTTTGAAAAATGTACATGTATGTAAGCTTAAGAGAAAAAAAATAAATGAAAGACTCTTACATTTTTTTACAATCTCAGAAAGAAATACAAAAATATATTTTGGGAGTGAATCAAATTTGCTAAAAATCACATTTGGACACACAGAAAATGTCATGGTGATACATTGCATAGTTTCTGTATATTTCAGAATTATTTTCTGATCTCTGAAAAATACTGCTTCAGAAAAGAAACATAAACACAAAATTGTACATTAAACTCATCTCACCAATCATATCAAGGGGTTGATTTCCAAAAACTAATTTGCAGAATTCTTTCCCAAGGTTACATTTGTGCACACAGAAAATTATGTTATGTTGTGTGTTTTTTTTCGAAATAATAGAGTTTTATTCATGATCTTAGAAAAATTGTTCTCTTTCTCTCATCATCATCATCAGACCTTCCCCAGGATTTGCCACAATTCTCTATTTCATGGAGCCAGTATTTTCTGAATTTGTTTACTTCATCTCTTCGTCTTGTATTCTGTTGGCCGCATGTGATCTCTGGGGATCCATGTTATAAGTCCTGATGCCCATCAGTTGTCTGTTATCCTTGCAACATGACCTGCTCATTGCCATTTAAGTTTTTTAATAGTTTCTATGATGTCTCAGAGTCCCATTTTCTTCCTGATATACTATGATGTCTTGTGATCTTCCTATGTAAGGTTGATTCTCTCATGATTCTCTCATGCGTGCGTTGCATGCTTCTCAGTTTACAGGTCTGTCTCTTAGTTAGGTTTCATGTTTCAGCTCCATAAATGATTATCGGGAGAATGCATTGGTTGTCATCCTAGGGTGATTCTTTGCTTGATTTCCACTTCTTTTAAGGATCTCATGGAGATTCATTGTCCAGGGTAGATGCAGTGGTCTACCTTCCCCAGTTTTGCATCTTCAATCTTGACAGTTATGCTCTTATTCTCACTGTGATTATTGCACAATTTTCATTTTACTGAAGTTCATGTGCAGGCAGACTTTTTTGCTTTCTTTGTTTAGTTCATCTAGCAGGTTGTGTAGGTTCTCTGCAAAAAGGATGATGTTGTCTGCAAATCTGAGGTTGCTCAAATATCCACCGTCTATTTTGATTCCTTTATTCTCCAAGTCCAAGTTTTGAAAGATCATTTCAAGGCGGGCTGTAAAGAGTTTGGGTGAGCTGGTATCACCTTGCCTTACTCCTTTTTGGAGCTGGAAGGGATCAGAATCCTTATGTCGCCTGATGAAGGAGTTGTTATGATTGTATATATGTTTCAGTAATTTGACGTGTACAGGGTCTACACCATGTAGGGCGATGGTCTTCATGAGCCCCTCTCTAAATCAACCACTGTTCTCCCTGTTCTCTCCCACCCACTCTAAAAATGATACAAATTACTGCTTGATTTTTTACTTTTACTGAAAAAGCTGCTGTCAAGAGCATCTGAGAAGGTTTCACCATTAATTATATAATTAATGGTATTAACTGCAGCACTCAACATCAGTCTGTTCATCAAAAGCAGCAACAGTTTTGATTTCTGGAATCTACTCCAATATCTAACTTTGGACATAAAAAAAAGTAAGCCAGTGAGGAAACTGAAATCCACACCTTGTTGATCCTAGTTAAATTAAACTGATAAACTTTTTGGAATATCAGACTTTTGCTTTTTATATTTCGCTAAATGAATGACAATTAATTATTTTGAGGTGGCAGTGCCTGGTATTCTCAGATAGTCACCATTTGATACTAAGATGCACTTAACTTCAATTATGAAGTCAATACAATATTTTATGTTTTTTTGCTGCAGTAATAGTTACCTTGTTGATATTCATTCAGTACAACATTACTGGACTGCAGTTATCAAACAAATAATGTCACCAATATATTGCTTATTATCAGGTTATATGGAACATAATGTCACATGAGAATAAATATTTGTTCACAAGTTAAACTTATTTGTATATGATCAAAATTCTCTTCATCCAGAATCCCAGATTGTTTCATGGAATAAAAGTATTAGTTCCATAAGGGCATTACACATACTAATAATATTCTTGATTAATAAATTTTACTTTTTCTTATATTTGAAAGAGTTTTTCATCTCAAAAACGATATAACTTTTAAAACGAAATGTGGGTTTTGTTTTTATTCCTAAATAGTTTTGTATATCACTTGATCGGAATTGACTGGGTACATCTTTGCCTAACTTCAATTATCAAGTGACTACTGGAATATCAATGTTCCACTTCAAGTGAGAAGCAAGTAATTTTTTTTATCATCAAGTATTTTCAAATAGTCACCCATGGAGTATAAGCCAGGTTAGTGTTGCTTAACAAGTTTTTATCAATAAAGCCATAATCTGAAACAGGAATATCGATGCTGATCAATAAAATGTTGAATACCAATGTAACTAACCTATTCATTTTTCTTTTTGCTATGTCAGCAGGAAAATTTTACTTACACATACATCCCCTGTTACCACATTAAACGTCATTCTCAATCTTACCTTTGGAAAGTGACAAAGAAGTATCTTTATTGAACACATGTAATTTATGGCAATATTTGTTGCCAAGTAATAACCATAATAATCTCTTATTCATTGGTTGTCGAAGTTCTGCTTAGCGATATCCTTTTCTCTTGATCTAAGCCATAGAAGTCATTAAGTTATTTTTCTTTGTTATGTACTATTGGAGTTGAGTCAGGGTGAAAGAGGTTAGAAATGTTCCATATCTCTCTCTACATCACTACATAATGGGGCGGCTCTCATAGGACAAAAACATATCAACTGTAACTCATTGTCATGTTCCTCACCAACATACTGGATTTTAGCAAGAAGATGCACTCTTTGTAATGGCAATCATTATTTATTGACTTTTGTGCTTCTCTCAGGCTTACAACATATTCAGGGTCAATGTTCAAAAGTAGCCATCAAGCAGAAAAGTCTTTTGTATTTTTTTATCATATTCTTAGGCCTTTTTTAACATCACATTTGGGGTGTGAGTAATGCACAAATAATATTTATTTATTGGCTTTTTCTTCTCTTGGCACTCAGTCAATATTCAAGTGTAAGCATACCACCTAATTTCATTGAGATATTATTTTTAATAATTTTTATCATTCTTGGGCTACTCATTTGGTTATGATACTAATAATAGTTGTCTTGTTCACAAATTTTATTTATTCACTTCCCCTTTCCATTAAACTTACCACATTTCATGAGTGATAAGTTATTTTGACTATCATCATCAGCATCAGTCTTTCAACGTCTGTCGTTGGACATAGACCTTCCCCAGGATTCGCCACACAAGCGAAGAATCACACTTTGATGGCAAGCCTTTGGCAGAGCAAGCTCAACCTTCGAAAATAAGAAGATCCCATTAATCCTAAAAAGAAGGGTGTGTAACCAATGCATCCTCCCAATAGTCACTTATGGAGCTGAAACATGGAACGTATCCAAGAGACAGATCCGCGAATTGAGAACTATGCAACGTGCACATGAGAAAATTATGCTAGGCGTCATATGGAGAGACCATAAGACAGCACAGTACATCTGGGAAAAGACAAGAGTCAGGGACATCATAGAATCCATTAAAAAGCTCAAATGGCAGTGGGCTGGCCATGTTGTACGAATGGCAGACATTTTGACTATAACATTTTCCTAATGTAGCCTAATGGTAAAATGTCATTCATGAAATACAAACTCCTGAGTATGGAAAGATATTAAGCTAACAATAAAGACAAATAGGTTATCAACTAGTAGTTTAGTAAGAAATAGATGTAAACATTTACCATATTTCAAGTATGCAATTTTTATTTCTCTGCATTTTCTTTAATGGCACGAGGTATAGCATCTATCTGCATCCCTTTAAAATGACTGCAGATGAAAAAGATGCAAAATGGCATTGGACGGAATACCTAGCTCTAAAAACATGCTCTGAAAGTCTATGTGAAATTTAGACAAGGGAAAACTTTTGAACCAAAATGAAAATACCTTGAAATGATGATAATGATGATAATGATGATGACAATGATCCAACTGCCATTTCAATGGAAAAATAAGGCCACAGCATAAAATCTGTGTGGATTAAGTTTGTTCACAGCTTGAACAGAAAATAAGAGAGCAGTTTTTGATGCTTGTCTGCTTAAAGCTACCTTAAAAACATCAAACAGTGTTCAGCCAATCATGTCATCACTACTACAGCAATAAACCAATCAGATGGCTTTTTATATCAGCACTTGCTTAAAGGCTGTCTCTGCTAGCCATTAAGCTAGATGTTAAATCATTTTGTATGATGGGTGGAAAATAGAGGTCCAAATTAGTTATTTCAGAAAATTAATTTCTTTAATGAAGAGAAGGCAAGTAACCAAATTACTCTTAAGCCGCATGATGGATGGAAAGAGGGGTCCAGTTGAGTGGTATAGATGCATAATGTACTGAATCCCTCATGTAAATTAAGATCTTTGAAGAAAATGTGTTATGGAGAAATGATTTTTTCCAATAGAGTTTATTTTAACCATAAAACTTCAAAGGCTTAGTTTGGTACAATAGAGGGAAAGTCAGAGTCTGATTCAGCAGTATGATTATATCATAAATAGAATGCTAAAAGAATTTTTGATCAGAAAAAATTATTTGATGAAATAGAAATTCAAAATTTATTTTGGCATAAACTCATGGTCCAGTTTATAATTTAAACCCCCATACTAATACATAATGCAACGAGTGAAAATCACCTGGATTTGTTTCATTCTTCAAGTTACAGCACCCTGAAGATGTGGGACTAAAAAGATTCTGCTGACCATGTGCCATTTTTGCTGGGTTACGGTAACATACTTACAAACAGAAAATCATTATCATAAGGATGATTGTTATTCTGTTTGTATGTATGCTATTGTAATACAGGAAGAACGGCATGTTGTATAGCAAAATCTTTTAGGCCTGTTTTCTTATCACTAGTGGGTTCAATTTATCATACAATCACAATGTGGAAATGAACCCTGAGTTTATGTCATATGCCTTATTATGAAAATTTGGAATTTTTTGGACATCATGACAAGCGGAAATAGAACTTGAGTATAAACATATATTCCAATCTTCTGGGACTTTGTTTTGTTTGAGTTGAATAGAATTGCTTGTTTCCTGGGGTGACTTGACCAGCTTTTAAGTAGGTTGATGGTGATATTATCTGATGCAGTGGCCTTTCCTTTTTTTGTTTGTTTGGTAGTTTGCGCCATCCCTACAGAGTAATTTCTGGGAAATCTTCAAACTGGTTGCTCGGGACATTTTTGTTCATTGTTCTATGTTCCTTAATTGGAGGAATAGAGGTTTTTGTTGAATTCTTTTCTTGAGCACATTTGACAAACAAATCCCTGTCCGTTGTTAGGTCTCCATTTTCTTTTAGAAAACTACTTATTTGTTTGGTCTCTGTGATGAGGGCATTGTTAATAGCTTTCACCCTCCACACCTTTTTTGAGAATAGTTGTAGTCACCACAACCATAGTACATTTATATATGAAAATAATGCCATAGAGAAATTAAATCCATTGGAAATTTAGATCCTGCAACAATGGATTCCTTATTTCTCAAAATCCAGCCAATACCTGATGTGCTTTATGGTAGAGGAAGGTTTCATCATCATTAGTCTTTTATCGTACGTCGTTGGACATAGACCTTCCCCAGGATTCGTCAGACCTCTCTATCATGGGCGTTGCAAAGTCAATACTTTCTGGACTAGTTCGTTTCTCCATCTTGTATTCTGCCAGCTTCAGTTACGCATCTGATCTCTGGGGATCTATGTTATGGTTACGTGAAATCGAACGTGAAATCAAAGCTGACCTTTGAACTTTTGTAAACATTTCACCTGGTAAATAAATGCATTTTTCACTATAATTCTAGAAATAAGTAAGCAATAATTTTGCATAATCCTGTCAATAATTAATTATTGATAGATTATTTTTTTTCCGATGAGGCACACTCTGTTTTTGAAAGAGTTTTGAAAATTGACTATCACGGACTTTTTGACGCTCTTAAGGTATAGCAAAATGCAGATATCTTATTTGAAGTTGTAATTTTGGGTTATAATCGCAAGAATATAACATAAAGTTAGTTGTAAAAAAATTATTTTGCCTACTTACAGAGAATTTCTAAGCGACTTCGTACTGTGATAGCGTAATTTAAATAAAATTCCTATATTTTTGAGGTTCGGGTTGACGTCTCAACAGATATAAAGAACTTGATGCTTAAAAATCTTTCAAACATAGAATTTCCCTCGGAGAAAATTGATCGAAGAAAATTAGTTGATTTAATAATTAATTGATTGGGTTACATAAAGCGTTGCTTACTTATTTCTGGCATCAGCTGGCTTGTGATAAATACGAACGACTGGATTGGGCAAATATAGCATGTTGAACAAGGTAGCAAATAAAGGAAGATAGTCAGTTACCGGCTACCATATACAAATAATGGTAAAGTTTGTTATCAACACAGAAATAATCAATTATTGAAGGAAAAAAAAGAAAATAGGCCACTTAGAATTTGTAAAACTTTATATTTAGTGCTTTATGATAATAAAATTTCATATCCCTTGCGGCAGTCAAAGCATTGATAATTTGATGACAAGATTTTTAAAAGACCATTTTAAAATTTCCTGCAGATATTCATTTTTCACACAAAAAGTACATCGATAAATAGAAAATATCATCGATATTTTTCTTTCTTAACTGGAAATATTTTATTGGGGAGATGCATTTGTTTTGTTTTTTTCCGATTCAGAGCCGATTAAAAAATGGCTACAGGATCGTATGAAATTCCAACGTAATTTAGTTTCCCGAGGGCATCTTTATTTAGTCGGTTTGACAGTATATTTCATCGAGTTATTACGACATTAAAATGGTAGGGGGTAGACTTTTATTGGAATCGTCTCATTAGCGTATTTCGAGTGGAATTTTGAAATGTGTGTGAAAATCGAGATAAAATTTCTCAATTCTATTTCTTTTAGCAACTCAGGTCGTAAATATAAACAAGTTTTCAAATTCGGTTGTCTCCAGTTTCATATTGTTTACAGGAAGGAATTGCTGATAATTCCATGCCATTTTTTCTCCTATTGATAAACATGCATATCACTGCGCTACAATTGACAGATTTCAAGTCACGGACGTTCATCGACAAATGTCGCTTTTTGCCAAAAGTCCATGATGAATACATCAATCAAAACCTCAAAAATGTCGGAATGTTTATCAAATCACGTAATTGCTGTCTGAAATCGCTTTGAAATACACTGTGAATGCGCACATTAAAAAAAAGTTCGTTATATTTTTGTCAATGAACAACGATCACTTTGGCAATTTTAGTGTTACATACACAAATGTTTCCTCTTAATTGAATAATTCAATATATATATATATATATATATATATATATATATATATATATATATATATATAGTGAGGCCCAAGGGAAGGACCAGGAAAAAATGATCCAGGAAGGAATACGCGCAGAGGAGGAAGAGGCCCGCTACATTAAAATAGTTGGAATGGGCAAACAGAGGGTCTGGTCGAGGTGGGAATCAATAGTCGACTGGAAAATAACTTGGAAAGATCTTTGCGAGACTGAACCCCACCAATTTCAATTTTTAGTACAGTCGGTAAATAATGTTCTACCCTGTCCTTCCAACCTATTCAGTTGGAGTCTGGCAGACGTACCAACTTGCCAACTCCGTCAGAAAACAGGATCCCTGGAACTCGAACTTTGTTGTTGCCCAAGAGCTTTGGAGGATGGATGGTATCGTTGGCGACGTGACCAGGCTCTGCAAACAGTGACAGAGACAATCTGCGTTGGCATCAACCGTTATAGGTATCAGAGCCCAGCAAAGCGGTTCATAACATTTATTAGAGCAGGAGAAAAGCTCAAATCTCAGCAAAAAAAAAAAAAAAAAAAACCCTGGGTGGACTGCTTGCAACAGCTGAAGATTGGAACTGCCTGGCCGACTTGGGTCGACAATTGAAGTCACCAGAAATCATCATGTCAATTGGACTCAGACCAGACATTGTTCTGATGGCAGTGGTGACGAGGCAGGTGGTTTAGTGGAGCTTACTGTCCTCTTGGAAGACCGTATAGAGGAGGCTCAAGAAATAAGAAGGGTCAAGTATGAGGAACTAGTGGCTGAGTATCCGAGAAAAGGGTGGAGGGCCCATTGCGAATCCATGGAAGTTGGCTGCAGAGGCATCGCAGGTCAATCTTTTCACCAGATTCTAAGACTCTTAAGGATATGTGGACTGCAAGGTAGAAAAGCAATAAAAAAATCTTGGGAGCTCCTGAGGGAGGTTCACGTTGACTCGGGTTGAAAAGGGGAGACGAGTGGAGGAACAACGTCGGGTCGATTAAATGCAAGACCGGACTTCTGTCTTTCACTTAGTAACTCTGTGGTTTGTAACTCAAGCTCATTTCTGCTACCCAACTTCGACAAAAGCTATGATCTCAACGCGTCGCTCGTTCGTTCGGACGATATATACACTGGGGCGTCTGTCTCTGTTTGCTTCGGGTGCAGAACTCGCAGTTTATAAGAGAATAGCTCGTATTCAAAAAAGGGGGGACAGACGGTATTGGGGGATGATATGAATTACCCAAATCAGTTTATTGGTCACTTCCTATAATGGTTTTTTGTTTCCTAAATCTGGAAACCCATTTCGATATACTTTTTGTCCCGGACCCGCCTAAATCCGCTCCTCGCAGTCAAATTGTTGCATTGGGTCTGACTCTCACACAATCACCATTAGGGGTTGACCACACAACTTACATTATATCACGTGACTACCGAGTACGGGGTTTTCCACACAACCAAATCCAGTGGGTGAATAGTTGGGGCAGTGAGTCAGGTCAATAATTTATATATTATACATATATATTTCAAGTATCAATTCCAACTTGTCATTCACAAATCAGAGTGGAAATTAGGACTTCTTTGAGAAGAATCCAAGATGGCCCCTTTGAATTCCTTATCGTCAATATCTTACGTCTGTAGGTACAGTAGAACTTCGGCAAATATAGATAAGGATTGCTGGATCAATCATTGTCAGCCACGCCGAATTAGAGCCAGCACCCTAACAGTACTTAATTCCTCTTCGGTCAACAACAAGGATTGTTTGTATCTTCCAATGTACTCTTATGGATTCACACAAATCATTTTTATATTTTCCAGGCATTATTTGGCTTTCGCTTACAAATCTTACTAGTGAGCACTTTTCCAGAAAGTATTCGAATTACCTTGCTTAAATCAAATTGGCTAGATCTCAATTCTATTAATATCAACAGATAAAAACGATTTCTAGTTAGGCCTTTACTTATTTGTAAAATTCCGCCTCCTTGAAGCATAACAAAGAGAAACTTTCTTTTGTAAAAGGTAAAAAAAGACGGAGACTTTTTTTTCAATCAATATATTTGTTAATTAGATAAATTAAAATTTACTTAGCTCTGTTAATACGGAATTTGATTTTCAAGTTTTGTGGAGTCTTTAGAACTTTTACACAGGGTCTTATTGGTACTTTACCCCTCTAGCAGGATATTTCATTTGTGGGACGAAAACCCGAGTAAGAAAAACGGTACATGCCAGTAGATGAGAAGTAAGTTGGCTGATTTGCCGAATTTAACGACTTGGTTCAGAAAATCAAATGGCAGCTCGGTTACACTCCGTTCTTTTCAACCTTACCTAACATCGCTCGATAAATAATAGTAAGAAGGTTCTTGGCACTATCCTAATTTCGTGGCCCCTGTTCTTCCCACGTCAACGAGACATAGCATTAACTTCCCGTTTTCAACTTCAAACGTTATTATAATTGAATCTTAATTTGATTTAATTTCAATTTTCTTTCAATTGGTAATAAAGAAATAAAAGTTATATTATGATTGTATTTTGACGGTTGAATGTTTTTCTTGAATTTTCGAAAACTATTCCGTAGATAATTTACTTAGGAAACACAATAATTTAATTACAAGAATAGAAAACAAGTTTTTTCAAAATTCAAAATTGATAATGATTAATGAGTTGAAATGAGTCAAAAAGGGTAATTAAGTGTAACAATAAGTACAAATGTTAAGTGAAATCAAATTACTAGATCTTTTTTTTCGCATGAGTGAGGTAAATTTTAAAACGGTAATGCTAAGTCACGTAGTTTTCAGTGACAACAATGAATAAGATTCATAACAACTTTTTGTTTTTGACAATCGAAAAAGTATTCAAATTAAATTAAAATTGGTGGAGAGTACGATTAAAATGCAACCATAATAACGTTAAAAAAATGAAAACAGGAAGTCATTGCTATGTTTCGTCAACGTGAGAAGAAAAGATACTAAGTTTGTTTTTTTAAATTTTGATCTAAGAGCCGCAATAGGCTGGACCACAAAACTAGAATAATGCAAAGTACGTTATGTTCCACGTGTTCGCCACATTTATTCGATTTTGGTAAATAGGAAGAAAGTTCGTTGTGGTTCAAAATCTGAGCAGAACCCAATGATTCATAGTAAATTCAATAGCACACACATACCAAAAAGGTGCTGCCTTAGTATCTTTTGAGGCACACAGAAAACTTGTCTTTTTAAAACAATAACTTCCAACACCCAGTATTAAGAATTTTTATTTTTTATTTTTAACATTTAGCGCTGTGAAGCAATTTACGCAGCGCAATCTAAAGAGAAAAATAGGGCTCTACGAGTTATAGTTTTAGAATTTAGGCATGAATATATTCGTGATTTGATTTTTTAATAACGTAATGAGAAAAAAAAAGAGAGAAAAACGTCAACTATTACTGAAAGAATAATTTCTTGTCTTATAACATTTAAATCCTATTGGAATAAATTTCACTATATAGGAGCATTAGAAATAGGAAAGAGCAAAAAAGATTCCCTACAGATTTTATGCCAAAAGACAAAATCTTGTTAATTTTTCAGGTACATACACCTAATACCTGTTTACAGAAAGATCGCCAAAATTCTATATATCCTGGGAAGAAAGTAAGTTCTAGAAGATTGGTTACAGGTGTTGCCATACTAGCGCTTTTCGCGCTAAATTTAGCGTATTTCTTGGTTTGGTAGCGCTAAAATCCATCATTTAGCTCTATTGTTCAGCCATAAAAAAAAGCTGACAAATGTTTTTGATGCGTTTAGGCATTTTTGACGCCTTTTTTTTTTTTGTCAATTTAGCGCGAAAACTTTTTGGGTTTGGCAATACTAGGGTGACACCCTAAATTACCGACCCTAGGAACGCCATGGTGGGGGTACTGCTCCTGTCTGGTATAGAAGGTCCAGGACTCGCTGCCATAGAGCAGTATGCTAAACGCACAAACCCTATACATCATGATCTTTGTGAGTGTCCAACTTCCGGTTTTCCCAGGAACTTTTGAGCAGCCTAGCTAATGCTGGGGCAGCTCTTCCGATCCTTGTGTTAATTTCTGTATCTATGAATTTTTATGATAATGGAAAGTGGATGTTCGACACCTTAGCCTATCACCTTGATTTCTGTCAGACTGATAGACAATCTGAAATTATGTCAGGCTCTTGAAAATGTATCCATCGGACACTGCACCTGTCTCTCAGAATGTATGACAAATGCTGCGTCGTTTGCAAACAGCGTTTTTCTTATGAGTACCTCCTGTACTTTGGTCTCCATCCCCGAACGGAACAGGCTAAACAGCTTCCTCTTTAATCTAGTGAGGAGGTAGACACCGTCGATTGAAACCATCATATGACAGCAAAGAAGATGCCGAAAAAAATGGGGGCAAGCACCCATCCCTGCTTCACGCCACTACGGATGCCAAAAGCCTCCGATGCAGAGCTATCATATTGAATGAGGTCTTTCACGTCGGTGTGAAATGACCCAATCATGCTGAGGAGCTTAGGTGGGCAACCAATTTTGGCCAATATCCTGAACAGGCCGTCTTCGCAGATAAGATCGAAGGCTTTCGCAAGATCTATAAAAGTGATAAGTTTGAGCTGTTCGAGGGAGAAGATCATATCAATCATAGAGTGCTCTGATCCGAAGTTTCTCTTGGGCTCGGGGTAGATCCTTTCGGCTGTCACGAGTGGAAAGAAGAGTTTTTAAAAAAAAAATAATGTAAATTACTATTTACTTCCATAGAAAATATTCCTCGTCAAAGATATAATCTACTGTACGAGTAAGAGGAAGGACGAATGAGAGAATGAAAATAATGGGTGACTGAATGAATAATGAAGAGTATGGATGAATAAAAGAATATGAGGGAGGATGAACGAGAAAATGAACAAATGAAAGAATGAATAAGAGAAAAGGTGAGTGAACGATGGAATAAGAAAAGAGATGAGTGAATGAAAGAATGAGAAAAAGGAACAAGGAATGAATGAGTAAGTAAAAGAGCCAGTGAATGAATAAAGGAAGAACGAGTGAATGAACGAATACGTGATGGGAATTGAATGATTGAAAGAATTAGCAATTCGATGAAAGTATTAGAGAATCCAATTATTATTACATAACTCGTTAATTGACAGTCATTTCAAGAAAGAGGTTTCGATGTGTCGGATGTGTAGTACGCGTAGAATCACGTGCAGAATAAGCAAACACAATTCCTGCACAGACGAAAGACGCAAAATGCATACATATACATATTACAGACACATACATTCACTTGTGTCGCAGTTCCTCCGTTTTTAGTTAAAATTGATCATGAAAATAATTAGATATTAGCTATAGCTACGAAACCCTGATTTTAGCTGAACATACAAAACGTCACTTCCTCCGGCGACTCCCTATAAAATAAACGCACATATCCACTCGCCCATTTGCCCCGGCTTTGTCGTTTACTTCTCTCTCTCTCTCTCTCTCTCTCTCTCTCTCTCTCTCTCTCTCTCTCTCTCTCTCTCTCTCTCTCTCTCTCTCTAGAATCAGTATAATTTAACAGGCCTCCTGGCCGATCCAAACTTTACCATTTTTACCAGGACTAATCACTGTTTTGAACATTGCCCATCTTATTTGACAGATGCCGAAGCATCTCTCATGTGCTCAGCTATTCAATCATGTCCGCTTCTCTAGCTCATTAACGTGTATTTACCTCTGTTTCTCCTGAATGAAATAGCGATGCCTTTTTTACCCAACAGTCACGATTATCTGTCTTCTAATTCTTCTTACTTAGGGAAGCGCACTTGGGCTAAACCTCGTGTGTTTTGTATGACTTGATTAGCATGTTCATTGAGAGTTTTTCAGCGATCGTGTTAATGTTTACTTACATGTATTCCTCTTCAGTCTTGTATTGTTATAAATGTTTATTCGTTAATTGTACATTTTATATGTTCATCAAAAAACTTATTCGTACATTGTTTAATCTTGGTGTCCACGCTCAAACTTGGCGCGTAAATTCTACATTCTGTCATGGAGACTGTCGTTACCCTTCTCATCTTCAAACCACGTGGAGGCAATATTCTCGTTGCTACACGGAACTCTACCTACAGCATCACTCTCCCTCACTCACAATAGGAACCATCAATAACTGGTATCATTCCAACATATATAGATACAATAATATTTATATCTGATGATCTGAGAACTATATAGATCCAACACTAAAATATTTGCATACAAGTCCCTATGTAGTATGTGTGAGTGTAAGAGTATGCAAGTGAAAATTGACATGCGAATGCCTATGTATTTGTATGTTTGTGTGTGGTATGTGGGTGCAAGTGTATGTATGCGCAAAAGTGACGGGTGCGGATGTGGTAAATATGTAGGTAGCATCTTTGTATCTTCCTGCCTATGTATGTGTATACATGTGTGTATATTTGTTGCCTGTATATTTATATTAGTAATTTCACAATTTGCTTTAATTTCTGATGAACTTGTTTGATAGAGTCGTTCTACCGCGGCATTCAAAAAAAAAAAAAACATGAAGAAGGCAAAAAAAAAAAAATGATATTACATACCCAACAATAACAGTTGAAAAAGGCGAAATTTCTATGATTGGGGTAAGCAACAACAAAAAAAAAGAAAAAGAACTACAGTATTTTATTGTTGAAATATAATTCAATGTTTATGACTAATTATGACTTAATTTGTAAAACAGAAAAAATTAAAAGTCGGACCTAGGTCCTTTTGATTTGAAAAGTCTTGCATCAGAAATTCAACAAAGAATAGCATCCGAGGTTAAGTATAATTCAATTAATTCAGCAACAAGTTGATCACCGTTAAAACGTCTGATGCCAAAAAAAAATCATTGGGTTGGAATTTATTTCATTAAAAACAGTGTCCAATATGCAATACAATTCATTAAGTAAAAAATGTATTTCTAAAGAAATGATTTCAGTGTTTGTAATGTAAAATTAGCGTACTTCTGACAGTAGAAAGAAAAAGAAATGTGAGTAATTTTTCCGAACTTGTGTACACGAATGGCGAAAAGTAAGCCATTATAGTTTACATCGTGATATTTACGATTAGGATTCGGTTTAGTAAACCAGAGTAATTTTTCAAGAAAATGTATTTTTTTCCTGTATAGTTCGCCCCAATTCAGCGGCATTTAAACTGTGTTCTGCGGAACCCCAGGGATTCCACGAAACAAAGTGACGTTTTCGCAATATGCTTAATAATTCTTAACAAAATAAACAGGTCATGAAAAATGATAACTTCCAGATTTCTTTTTTTAAAAATTTTGATTATTATTTTGAATAGAATTTATATGTTATGATTTATGATATATACTAATGCTCCTGACCAAGAAAATCCCAAAGATGAACCACCCTCCTCTGGTTGGAGTGAGACATGAGTAGTTTACATACGTAAATACATACAAGTAGAAGAGAAAGTTATTTTTGAAGGTGTTCCCTGGAAAATTTAATTATTAATAAGTAGAAGTTGAAAACCAAGTGCTCTATTTTCAATAGTTCTAACTTTCGTTTTTTCCCCAAAATTATTAGTGGCCTTTCCAGCGGAAGTGAATCAATAATTATCATCAGTGGCATTTTAGCATCCGTCGTCGGATGTAGACCCTCCCAGAGATTCTCACAATCTCTGTATTGTGGGCATCACGGATCCTGTACTTTCTGTACTTGGCTAGCTCGTCACGCCATCTTATTTTCTGCTGGCCTCAGTTTCACATATAATCTCTTGAGATCCTTGTTGGCATGATGTCCAGCACTTATCTAACAAGCCTATTGCTATTTCAGTTTCCCTAATGGATTCTATATCTCTGACTATGTTCTGCGATCTCTCCATGTGATGTTGAGTCTGATTTTCTCTTTTGCATGTTGCATGGTTCTCTGTTTGGGGGTCAATCTTTCGTTGGGTTCCATGTTTCCACTTCATAGATGACTATCAGAAGGATGCATTGGTCGTATACACGTCTTTTTAGGACAAATGGGTATTACTTATCTTTGAAAATGGGCTTGCTCTTCTAAAAGCTTGCAAACCTAGAGTGATTCTCTGTTCCTCTTCTTTTGAGGCTTTCATGGAGATGTGTTGTCCTAAGTAGATGTAGTGGTCTACTTTCTCAAATTCAGCTTCGATTTTGACTTTGTCTTTGTCCTGAACACATTTGTTGTACATTACATTTGTTCCATTGAAGTTCATGTGGAGACCAATTTTCTTGCTCTCTTCATTCAGTTCATCAAGCATTATTCGGTCATGAAGGATTTCAGCAAAAAAGACAATGTTGTCAGCAAATCTGTTTGCTTAGGTACCCGCCATCTATTCTGATTCCTCATTTTCCCATTCAGGCCATGCAGAGTTGGAGTGCGCTGGTATCTCCTCGTCTTACCTCTTTTTTGAGCTGAAAGGATTCAGTCTTTATGAGGCCATATAAAGGAACTAGTGTTGGCATATATGCTGCAATATTCTGGCATATACAGGGTCTAAGCCTTACTGTACAATTACATCAATGACCTTGCAGAAGTTGAAGGCCTTCTTGAAGTCAACAAATTCTACGGCGAATGGCATTTTATGTTCTGCTGCTTTCTCTTTCAGTTGATTTATTGAATGGAGATGGTCAATAGTCGAATGATTTCTCCTGAAACCAGCTTTTTCCCGTGGTTATTTATCATCTAGCGTTTTGGTAATCCGGTTGGTGATCACTTAGTTAAAAAGTCTGTGTATGCAATTGGGTTGGCTATAGTTGGTCAGATCCTCGGAGTCTTTTATTTTTTTAAAAATAGCATCATTATGGTGGTGTTCCAATCTTCTGAGACTTTTCTTTGAGGCATGAGTTGAATAGAATGGCTAGTTTCCTTGTGATTTCCAGCTTTTCTGAGTAGGTTGATGATGATGTTATCTGATCTAGGAGCTTTTACTTTTTTTGTTTCTATGATGCATGCTTCATCTCCCATGGAGCAAATTCTTGGAAATCCTCGAACTGGTAACTCGTGACATGTATTTCTTGGTCATTGCTCTGTGTTCCTTGTTTGTAGGAATAGGAAATTCTTGGGCAGGTTCAACAATACGGTCCTTATCTGTTGTATGGATTCCATTTTCTTTGAGCACACCAATTATTTGAATTCTTCTTTAACTCTTTTTAATAGTCTTAAAACCTTTACCTTTTTCAAAAATGCTTTTGATGTCAGCTGTTGTGTGTTTTTTAAAAAATTTTTCTTGGTCTCTTTTGGCTGCTTAAGTATACATATGTATGTGTGTATGTGTTGTGAACCATGTTATATCAGGAGGTGCAAACAGCTCTGAAACATATTCTTTAAGTTACCATGTTTTAGAAGTATCTTGATTCGAAACCTAAATGACATGTTTTGGAAAATCTATATCTCAATGAGGTAAAGAGAAATAACTGAAAAACATCAAAGTTATAGTTTTGTACAATTGACGGAAAGAGAGGGTGCAGTTGAGCTGTATGTTTACATCGTAAATAGCACCCCCTTCAAAAATCGTTGCTTTTTCATTGAAGTAAAGGTTGGTAACCAAGATAAGATAATGTATTTTCGAACGATTGATGGAAAGAGAGGGTCAAGTGTGGCAGTATAGTTACATCATAAATAGAACTGACCCTCCAAAAGAAATATTATGTATTTGATGGGTCAGGAGGTGTTTGTATCTGTTTCTGTGAGTATCATATACAAACGCCTCTGACCCCTTCCTCTCACAGATCCTTCTTATTCCAAATCTCTTTACAGAAATATCCCCAATTCTATCTTAAATCATTACATCTTAACAGTATACAGTTTTCTCTGCATCTGAAAAAAAATAGGTTGCAACGATCAAAATGCATTGAAACATCCCCACGTGATAATGATAATTTTTAACTTGTAACACCTGCTTTTCTCTCAAATTTTTCTCTTCACCTTCCAGTTGTTATTTTCATCAATGTTTTGTCGGATCAGCTCACATCTACACAACAAACATTATATAGATATCTATATGTATATATTTCATGAAATATTTTCATCTTGTAAAGATAGAAAAAGAAACAAATAGAAAACAGATTTTATATGTTTCAGATGTTTATTCCCCGTGCTCAACATTTAACACAGTAAAAGAGCTATTGATTTATAAAAAACAAGAATTGCAAGGATATATTTTACTGGAAAAAACATATCGCCGGTTGCCGATGAATGCATTAAATAAAAAATCTTAACATTTACCAGATATAAATTCTTGTTATTCTTGTACATATGTATATATCCTATATATTTATATATATGTAAGTGAACCATGATACTGGGAAACAGATTCAAGTGAAAATAAAATACTCTCAGAGAGGAAACATACCACAAAGACCTGATGGTTTAACGTACTGATAACGAAATTACCAACATCATATCCTCCTAATTTGTAATTTATAACTACCAACAAGCACTGCATTCCCATTAAATAAAACTGAAAAACATTACTTGCAATGACCAACCACAGAAGAAAAAAGAAAAAAAAAGGAAAGATATATAAATAGAATAAGAGGAAGATCCTATTACCTAGAAAAATAAATATCTCCCCCAAAATGTCCTAAATAGGAATTTAAAATAAACAGAATCATTAGCTTGAAGAGGCCCAAACAGGGTGGAAACATAAACATGTTTGTGTAGCAAATCCTTAATTCATAATGTTTTAAGCTCTACTCTGAATCAACTGAATTTTTAATGTATCGAGCACTTATGAAATAAACCGATCACACATCTGATAAAGAATTATATTATATTATATATATTCCTAATTTTGTATTGTATGTGTTCTATATATCTATATATATATATATATATCTGGGGTACATCTATACATATATACATATATATTCTATATATATATATATATCTGGGATACATCTATATATATGATATTTATCACATTATGATGTATATCTCCGTATAATGATGTACAAACATATGTATGTGTGTGTGTTGATACTCCAAGATGTCGAGAACTATGCATCGAAGAACAGAAACAAAGGTATATCTAAATTCTTTAATTACCAAGAGGTCACATCTTGAGGTTGGATTTTGCAAAAAGAAAATCGTTGATTTTTATGGGGTCTCTGTTTGTACTCTCAGGAAGTAAAACAGTCGAAAAAAAAATTTTCTTTGTGTTTTTTCATATCGGATCTTCAGAAAAACTTGGATCTATGAAAACAAATTATGCATATACTTTGAATCGGCATCACCCGAAATGTTTTTTTTCATCATTCATTCAAACCTACTCATATGCAAGTGGGGTTTAATGATATTTTTCAAACTTCTTTTTGAGGATCATTTGTTAGGTTCTAAGTCATGGCGTTTTAATAGCTGAGTGGTTAGAATTATGGAAAATAGACCAAGTAAAAACTTCCAGAGGAAAGGTTATTTTTCATTTCAATTTTCTATTCTTTTAAACTATTGGACCTTTGGACCTCATGGAAATATATCAGTTTTGATAGAGTAAATTCCTTCAGGTTTAAGAGGCGGATTCTATTTACAATGTTGGACCCTCACTGTGGGCATATCTGAAATCAGCAGCTCACAATTTGCCTACAGCACACATTCTAAGGTTGAATTTCACAAAAACAATTTTTTCTATAATTCACTCGAGGGGGATTTCAATGCGCCAAAGAAAAATTGAGGGCAGGCAGTAATTTGTTGTTTCAGAGTCATGGTGGTGCAATAGCAGAGAAGTTGAATTCTCAGAAAATACACATATCCAAAGTCAACAGATCACAATTTGCCTGCAGCACACATTTAAGGTTAAATTTTCCTAAAACACATTTGGTGCTTCTGTTGGGTTTTCTATCATGCTCTCAGAAAACAAAAACAAAAGTGCATACTCAATTGATTTTTTTCAATTTTCTTTTTGGGCTGTAATTTACAGTCGCAAAGTTATAATGGTTAAGTAGCCAAGTGGGTAAAGCCTCAAAAAATAGCATTGGCTAACCGATTTCAAACAGAGAAAAATTCTTTTTTCCTCTTTGTGCTAATGTAATTTTGGATGTGTCTATCATATAAAGTGATGAATTTTGATTTTCTCCTTAAAATTTCATGTGCTTTCAATTCATTAAACCTTCAAACTTTCTGGAAATTTGGCAGGTTTGATGTGGGTTTCTATTTACAACGTAGCTATTATGCCAAACTGCAACCTTGATTTTCCATTTGTCATAAGTGACCATAGATGTAAATTTCCCTTCCTCTGCTTATGCCAGTTTGCCCAAGGTTGCTTGCTGAGATGCGCAAATCTCTCTTGGAATGTGTGTCATTCCAATCGATGGGGCATCACAGAGGGAAATATAGGCATTTCCAAAATCAGTAGATCACAATTTACCTATAATACACATATTAAGGTCAAATTTTACAATGTACCTTTACTTTCAATTTGCCATAGGTGAGCATGGACTTCAATTTGTTCTTTCATCAGTGCTAATACCAGTTTTGCAGAATCTTTTTAAGAATCTAGCCCTAAACATACAATAAAAGATGTTTCTCACGGAGCAAAAACAATAACCTGATTCAAATCCAAAACTGAACATAACCATAGAGCGTGAGCAGTTAAAAGCGTGTAGTCTGCTTCAAGATGTAAAACACTAATGCCAAAAGTGATCAAATGAATTGTCAGTTTTCAGAAAAAATAATTTTCATGGTTTTAAGAAGGACTACACATACCTGACAAATGTTTTTATGAAATCTCTACAAAATTCCCATTGTTGTCACATGTAAAGATTTTCCCACAGGCAATACCGGGTATCTCAACTAGTGAATATATATATATATATATATATATATATATATATATATATATATATATATATATATATATATATATATATGTATGTATGTATGTATGTATGTATGTATATGTGAATATATATATGTATATATATATATATATATATATATATATATATATATATATATATATATATATATGAGCTCGGATTATTTGGGTCTATGGAAATATGAAAATAAAGATTTTTAACCCAAGCTTTTGAACCTTCAAAATCCCCCCACAAATACTGTATATACTGTAACCTCAAGATTAATAAAGAGAAAACAAGAAGCATATTTGGAGTGGCTTAAAATTCACTCTCTGGTTAAGTTAATATTGATCCAAGACGCAATCAATAATCAATAAACTGATAGTGACCTGAACCACAAATGCTCAACTGATGGGAACGTCAGGCTTGAAGCAAAGGATGTTGGCTTTATTATCTAAATCTTTGTGATTGGATTATATGCCCAGTACATCACAAACAGTGTGTAAATCCCCTTTAAGTCATCTTTACAAACTAGGAAAAATGTAGACATACGCTTTCCATTCGTTGGCTTTATTTACCTCTTTGGCATGGCTTCAAATTTATTTTGCTGCACTCTCCCACTTACTTTCTAATATCCAACCTGATTTTTTTCTGTTGGGATGGGGTTTATCAGAATCTATTGGATATATTATAAACAGCAACATACGAGTTAAAATTGTGGTTGAACAACATTGAGGAGAATGCAATTGGGCAGTTGCTGGTGACCATAAAAGTTCTTTGCAACCTATTTTGAAAAGTGGTAGGGATACAGGAATAAGTGTGTGTGATGGGGATTAAGGCACCATTGCCCTAAGTGGGCTATTTTTTGGTTGATATTATACGGTTGAATACTTTCCAGACAGACTTTGTACCATCACTCCCCCAGTTACAATCTGCCCCCCTCCTGATCAAACACATGCAGAGCTACAGCTAGGCACACGCTCACAATGTGCTGCATGTATGGTACCACACGCTTGAAAGGGCACCAATGCAGCCTGACATTATTTCTATTAAAATCATGAGTCAAAATTACAATAGGCACCATTTGTCAATCATAAATAAGGTAAAACAAGATATACATACATAATATCTCAAAGTAATAAAATGAATTTCAGGGTCCTCCCCTCTTTCATTATGTACCCTTAGTCAGTGCTAGCTGCCAAATTCAGGCCCGTTTGCAACAAGGTCAGACAACAGATACATAACATGCACGGTAGAAAGTTTAGAAAAAAAATGGCCTCAAAGAGATTAAAGGAGTCGTATGCAGAGAAGAGAATGAAGGAGAAATGGAGAGACAACATTTGTGCATTGCTTGCAAGTATGTTGATGTTAATTCCCAAAATATTGGGAAAATAACTCTTAAATTCAATTCAAGTTAACAAACACAAGCATTAAAAACTTTCTGAAAAAGAATTTTCAAAAGACTGTGATGCTGTTGATATTCTATGCCCAGAAGTCAGAACAAAAACTTTGTCCAGGAGAACTGTAGTTCATCATATTGATTCTATTTCGCAGAATCTGTCAGAACAGCTACTTGAGGCTGGCAAGTCATCTGTGTGGTACTCACTATTTCTTAAGGGAATTGATAATAATTTTGCAATAACTGAAGAGCTGCTAACAGTTGAACCATTGAAGAACACCACAACAAGCTCAGATTTGGATTAATGTGTTGAAAGCAGCTGCGATGAATTAGGTTTACCTTGGTAGTATTACAACAGATGGTGTACCTGCATTATCATGGAAACATGTTGGCCTCATAAAGCTACTTAATGACTGAGTGAAAGATGAGCATCCACATCACACTGTGTCATCATTCCATTGCATTATTCACCAGGAAAGCCTGTGTAAATCTGTCCTGTATTCAAACATCTGATTGACCCCATAGTATGTGCCATTAATTCAATCAGAGCCAGAGGGCTAAATCACAGATGCTTCATAAATTTTCTGGATAATATGAAACAAATTTTCAGATGTACAGTAATATAGCAATGTACGCAGGTTAAGCCTGGGCAATGTTTTGAGAAGCTTGTGGAATCAAGGAGAAAAAACTTTTCTCTTTCTGGAAATAAAGATCATTAGCCTTTGAAATTTCTGGTAACATGGAAAAGACAGAATGGATGTGCAATTTAGTGTTCATAGTTGACATTTTTGACAAACTAAATGAATTGAACATCAAGTCATAAGACAAGGGTCTTCTTGCACATGATTTGTTTCTGGAGATTATGCCATTTCAAATGAAACTGACATTCTTTTTCAGACAAATGTGAACACAACTTTGTGCATTTTCCCTTGTTACAGACACAGACTGTCTCACAAGTCTATTCAGAGAAATGCAGTCAGAAAGTATCTGCTTTAAAAGTTGAGTTTTCAAGGCATTTTGTTGATTTTAAATCTATATGAAATCAGTTCAATTTTTCTTTTCCTTCAATATTGAAGCCTCATCAAATGATGTCAAGTTGGAGTTAATTGATCTCAAAGCAGACAATACTTTGAAGGAGTATTTAAGAATATGAAACTGATCAGATTCTATATATCACTAAGTACAAAGAAATTTGGTAGTTTGGAAAAGTCTGCCTGAAAAATGTGTGCTTTCTTTGCCTCAATCTATTATTAGGAACAGGCTTTCTCATGTATGATCATTAACAAATCAAAGAACAGGTCTCTTCTAAAAGACTCAAATTTGCACTCTGTCTTGTGTATAACTATAAGGATGCTGAACCCTGACGACAACAAACTTGGGCAGGATTTTGTGCAATTGCATAAATCTCATTAGGAGTTTGAGTAACTTTTCAGCGACAATTATGAAGCAACATAATACTAAATGCAGTTTTATCTGTTATTTTTTTGCATACAAAATAATACAGTTGATTGAATAATTGTATCTTTATGGGAGAATTAATTTAATTTTTTAGTAAATTTAGTTTTTTGTCAAATGCCCGCTAGAGACTTTACAGATGTTCCATGTGGTCCCACCGCTGATCTGGAGATAAGGTCCCCATGCAATGACCGTGATCATATGTGTCAGCTACCACTTTTCCAGAGGTGGGCAAAAGCATATATTTCCTGGAGGAGTGGAGCACAAGGATGTATTCAGAATATATCTTGCAACACTGATACAAGATGGGCATTCTAACCATTTGTAGTGTAAGCAAGTATGACCCGCTCTATGATCCAAATGTCAGATGATACACTTTACTGTGCATGACCTGACACAGGAGTGACATGGAGTGACATGATGGAGTGACCACCAGCAAATAATAATGCAGTCTTTTCATATGGGAATATTAATTTGAGAATATGAAACAAATGTACAGCACCATTATCCTTTATGGAATGTGAGGTTGTAACTTTCAACCCCCCTCACCCCCAGTGAGAAGATCTGATCTGAGGAATGCCTGCTGCCCTCTCCTCCCACATATTCTCTACCCGGCAGAAACCCATGGTTTGAATCCTGGTCAGACATTGAGAGTCATTGTTCGATTCTTCTTTCTTTTTTTTTTTGCTACAATTTTTTTTAGATGTGTCCACATCTCAATAAGATATTTTCCAGCTGGTCGATAGGTTCCAGTTACATTAAACAATGGAAAGTGGAAGTAAGAGAATGTGTGAAATCATTAAAAGAACATCTCCTTTGATCAATCGATGATGTATCAAGCGTGTGTTTCTTCTAGTGTTGCCAAGTATCATTTGCTTTTAATAGCTAAAACTGTCTTCAAAAATTTCTAAAATTAGCTAAACCTTTCAATTTCCAGCTAAATTTATTGCTTGAAATGTTATATATACTCATTTAAAGCCCAAATCAAATAAAATAAAAGAGTTAGACACCCAAATTTATATACCAAACTTAGCTTAGACTGGCACAAGGCTACAAGCATGAATCATACTATCAGGATTGAACACACTACAGTATTAATGATTAAGTAACCTTGTATTTTATCAGAAAACTTTTGGATGATACATTTATTTCAATCTGAAGCTAAAGCTATAAATTCTCTAAACTTCACCAAATGAAAACAGTTAATGTTTTCAAATAAGAGGTAAAATTCATCAGTAGAAGAGAATAGATTGTTCCTTTTAAATGCATATCTATTTTTCATCGACAGATGATCTGCATTTACTGATCAAGACTTTACTAACTCCTACTTAACAATTTAATGAATGAGCATTTTTGACAATTTTCTGACAAAAGTTAACTTTTCAATCAATTTTTTAAAAAATGCTCCATTTGTACTTGGGACATTGTGGGAAGTGGAGATGGAGGTTCATTTCTTATTCCCCTTCATTATACTTTAGCAATCTATTTTAATCCACTCCCGACTTGCTAAGTGTATTGAAGCTCCACAAAAGCACCATTAATCACGCATTTTAGGAATACATTTCTTACTTTATTTATTGCCAGTCTCTCATGATGTAAGATAAGGTTTTGAACTTTCCCAGGTTTGATTCCAGAGTTGTCTGTTTCCTAGAATGGTTGCCAAAAAAAGGCTGGAAAAAACAGTCTACCCTGCTATTTACTCATAGCTGGGAGGAGAAGAGATAGATTCATGCCTTCCCTGAAGGCATTAGTGTGAAGTGGATGCAAACTGTCTCAGCCAGACTATGAACTCAGTTTGTCGATTCCATTTTCTTTGCTGCTAACTGTTAGGCCACGTGCGCCTCCAACTGATATGGTACAATAATCAAAAATGCTTCAAATAAACCAAATTAGATGGGGATGTGATTTGTCTCTTGGCAAAATACTGCATCTTTTACGTCATATTGGCATTCATTGCTGTTTTCATCATGTGACTATGAGCCAGCATCTAGTTTCTCATATCATTTATCCCCAGCAGTCTAATTTGTGGATTCAAGTATAAAATCTGTAAATCCAAAGTTGTTTATGAGTATACATATATGTATGCATGTTTATGTGTGAAAATGTATACATATCCCCAAGTGTAATATGAATTGATGTATGTACAAATAATCTAAATATGTAGGCACAAAGAATATGCATGGAAAGTAAAAAAAAAAATTCTCATACAATATTTATATCGGAACAAAAATACTCACCCATTTCTTTTTTTTTTTACCTACCTTCATGCATTACTATATAATAAATGTTTTTCTCACAAAGAATACCTATATAGATTAATGCATACATACATCAACATTGAATTATTTGCTTATTTTTTTTATCTTTGTACAGGATTGATTTATTTTATATTCACAACACTTTCAATTATTATGTTCAGTGGAAAGAAACATACTCTTTCTACCACTACAGATATTGCTACTATTACGAATAGTATATATATATATATATATATATATATATATATATATATATATATATATATATATATATATATATTATGTATATGTGTAAAGATTGTCTATGGGGGTAACATATTTTTGCTGTGACTTCTTGGGCAGACCAAGTAGTTACGGGAGAGGGGATTTCAGAATTGTAACATAAAAACATCTATTTAACTATACCCATCTCTAAAATCTATAGTTATAACAGACAGGATAGATTACCATTGGCCACCATCTCTTGAAATCTATGATGAAAAAAAAAAACTTTGCCTCCCTTTTGCTAATATTTATGATGATGATAAATAATAATGAGACCAGTATCAGAAACAGTAATAATCATGACTATGATAATTATTTATGAAGCGTAACCAGTCAGGCACTAGGCCATAGTCATGGAACACCCAGTGAGGATTGAATTCACAGCTAACAAATTGGTCCTCAATACCAGCTCTCTATTACGCTATAGGTGGTAACATGATATTCACCAAGCTTAGCTTTGTATGGCACAAAGTCAAATGGAATAAAGTGGGACAGGAAGATTGTGTTGTGCCCTTTTTGAGTCATAACTTGATAGAGTTATCTTTCCTTATCTATCACTAATTATCACAACTCAATAGAGTTATCTTTCTTTATTGACAGCCTCAATCTTGAACAACATCTGTCACAAAAATAAATCTCTCGCACTAACTCTTGTGAATCATTACATAATTATTTCTTTTACTGATCTGAATTTAAAACATTTGCCAAGGATCATAACATGGTATCAGAAGTAAAGTAAGCCGTGATCGATTCACATCAAGTCATGCACAGGAACTGCCTGGAGAAATATCGTAACATACTTACATTGGGAAAACACAGATTGCAGAATTATCTGGCCTTCCAATTCCTACAATAGCCTTAGACAGTATCAACCTTCTAGAAACATTGCAGGAATTTCAGTCAACAATAGAATTGATGTTCTGAGAACTACTGAGGGGCCAGGAAGAAGCAGTTCATGATCTCCTTCCCTAGGTTGGTGAGAAAGGATGAGACATTCAGGAGACATGGACTGACATTTCAGATTAGCTCTATATTTTGAACTCTTTGAAAAATATAGACAGCTCAAACGGAACTCAATCTTTGCACTATATAAGTTCAACCTCACAGCACAGGGAATGTACAACACAGAACAATATAAAACCAAACTAAAGATTGTAGTTATGACAACTGAATATTATTTGGCATCACCTGAAATAGGGCATGTGAAAGGCTTTTGGATGTAGACTCAGAACTCATGTTGGACAAAGCAATCCAGATCTTTCAAAAGTACTAGAATAACCCAAATCAACTCAAAACAATGATGGATGAGGTAGATACTGTTTCGACTAAGTGTAAGCACCCCCCCAATCATTTAAAAAGAAAACCTGAGCAGTAACTCAACCAGATATCACCAGAACACAAGGATCAACATACACACAAAACGAATACCCAAGACTAGGAATCAGCAGGACCTGGGTACAACCATTGTGGCTATCAGCATGGTAAATGTCCTGCAAAAAGGAAATAGTGCTTGAGATATAAAACATACAATCATTTCACAAAACATCATAAATCTCTTCATGAACAGGAAGTCTATGAACGCAGTGACCATTAATATGATGTTCAACCAGATACATGTAACAGTGAAAGCTCGGATGATCAGTTCAGTGTATATGACATCTCAAAGACCAAACATAAGGATGACCAAGCATTCTATATTCTGCAAATACAGGTAGATCAAAAATCCAAGGTGATAAGTTTTCAAAATTAAAACTGGTGTCCAGGTGAACATTTTACCAAAATGAGTATATGATGTGCTCAAATTGAGTGATGCAGTATAAGTGGTACCAAGCAGTGCTAGGTTGCCTACATATGGTAGTCAGCTGCTGCTGCCTTAGAATATTGTGTTTTAAAATTTGTGTACAAAAATGTATCATTAAATGTAAAATTTCATGTTGTTGACCCTAACTTCTCAGTCATATTGGGTTTGAAATGGTGTTTGGACTTTGGATTAATCAAGCAAATATATGAATGCAAATCTAACTCCTTATCTCACACCAGAGAAGTACCCAAACCCAAGCATCTCAGTAGCCCCCCTAGGCAGTAACATAAGTAGGGATAGAGTTCTAATGAGAGAATTATGCTAAAGATCATACAGATAGATAAATTCAGGATTAGTCTGTAGTGTGTTGAGGTGATGTCACATGGCAAATGGTGGGCAAAAAAAAAATTCCCCATTGGAAGGGCTTTCAATTGTTGAATACATTTAAAACGCACCGTCTATGCCTGAATCCCTACCATCATTTATCTCTTATCAAAAATATTCAGACATTATTTCCCTGTATTTACCAACAAGATATAGCATAAAATCTACCGAGATTAGATACTATACACTGTAGTGTTTTGGTTTTGCTGGACATTGAGAATTAATTCGCAAATGTCCCTGTGGATGAAACAATAGATATCATATGCCATTACTTATATGAACATGCTTCTTTACAACCTTCAATTCTCAAATCTGTTATTCTCCAAAAACTACTATGTGCTTGTTCTGCTAAAGTTCCATTCTATGACTATAACAGAAACATCTACTTACAGACCAATAGAGTCAGTATAGGGAGTCTTAGTCCAACATGTTTGGACTATTACATATCCCAGTTCTTGAAGAGTTGCCTAAACCAACAATATACATCTGATATATCAATGACATTTTCATCTTAACCAACAGCTTAAAAAAACTTAAATTTGCCTTAACTTATGAACTTAATATTAACAATGAAATGCCCTTTCTTGATATTCTAGTTGACGCTAATGACAAAACCTTTACCATATCTCTAAACAAAATCCTACAAGTATAAACTCCTGCCACCTTAATTACAATAGTGAATATAAAATAGTGGTTATTAAGAACTCTATCAACAGGGCATATCAAATCTTCTCTTCTCACACAATATTCCATAAAAAAACTCCCTAACTTAAAGCAAACGCAAATAAATAATGATTCTACTAAATACACTGTTGACAACCAAATAAGATAAGCTCCCCAGAATTATTTAACAATACCATAAACTGCAACAATAGTAAAAACAATACAACTATAAACCTATTCTAAAGCAACTTAATACATTAAAACTGCAATTATGATGAGTTCACATTGATTCATGTAATATGCCTGTACACCTTTCCTGTTGAACCTGACAAATGCGTGAAATTAATTATTTACTATAAAAAAATCTACACTTCCAGCTTTATTATTAACACAACCCCTGTTGACAAGACCTCCAATAAATCAAACTAACATCATAAATGAATTCACCTGCCCTGTGGGAGACTGTGCCTTCTATCAAAAACAATAACTGAATTCATAAATAGGACTAATAACAATCACTTCATCAAGATGGCTTACTTGACACCTCACAGATCAGTGTGCCAGAAGAACCCACCTTGATAAATACATACCATTTGAAACTCCTATATGTCAAATTCTTGTTAACAACACCCACGTTCTACAAAATCAGCAGTAAAAAAGGCTTGTGATCATTGAGAAGAATAATCTGAAACAATCAAGTCTTCTTTGGGTATAGACAAGAAGTTTTGAATGTATTCGACAATTAAAACACCTCCCAATAAAAAATTTCCTTTGACACCACAATGCACAAAAGGCTAATGCTGAATTCAAATTGTGAAAAACACCTCAATTTTTTCCACTGATCTTGAAAATGGCTGGTTGCACAGATGAGAGTACTTGGTCATCAAAATCATTTGAACAATATTTATGTACATTGAATCCGAACATATGTTCTGTTGTGTGTAAACAAGAAAAACTGATTCATAAGTTATAAAGGAGGTCCTTACCTGTCTTATTCATCCAGATATGTATTAATGAAAGATTGCTACCTAAATGCACATATATTCTTGTACACTATATACATATATATTTATATTAAACACCATACAAAAGAAAAAATTGGCTCATACAGCTCATTCTGAAAAACTACAATTGTCAAAATTATTTATGAAATTAGGAAAATTTTGTGGAAATTTTTTAATAAATTGAGTTTTAAAATAGAAATTAACACCCAATTAAAAGAAGTAAACTTTCTAGACATTGACCTAAACCTTTACAATAACTTTTATAAACCATTTAAAAAAGCAAATGATAAAACTATTTACTTTCATTCAGGTTCTAACAACCCATCTGACTCAAGAAATATCAAACAAAAAAACTCTCTAAAAATTCCTAAGTAAACAAATATTTAATGAAATTATAGAACCATAAAGAAATGCCTTAAAACAAAGTAAATTGATTTTTGAATTGGAATATCAGCCTTAAAATAATGCAAAAAGACAAATGGAAGAGAAAAATATTCTGGTTTAATCCCCCATTTGATTTAAATGTAGAAACAAGCATTGGTAGAACATTTTTAAACCTAATAACAAAACACTTCCCCAAAGGAAATATATTACAAAAAATCATCAATAAAAGTCCCCTTGAGCTACTCATGCATAGACAACATAACTAAAATTGATAAAAAACGCACAGCAACAGAATAATCATGGTTGAATAAAACACAAATAAGAAAAAGACAAATCGCAACCGCAGAAACCCTAATCAATGTCCAGCAAAACAAAATAATTACACCCAAAGCAATATTATCTACAAATCAATCATAAATTCTATCAAAGAACCTAACAACAGTAAATTTTATATAGGAGCCTCTAACACAAGTTTCAAGATAAGATTCAGCAGCCATAAAAAAAATCATTCAACAATAGAGTATACCAGAACAACACCATCTTTTCCAAGTACATATAGTTTAAAAAAACAAAATATCACCCATGAGAAAATGGAAATCTTTTAAAAAAACATCATGAAAAAACAGCACCCAAAAATGCCTACAAAACAAATTACACAAAAGAAAAGTCACTATTGAACAAAAAACTGTATTGATCAAAAGTTGTAGACCCAAGAAAAAATCCTACCTAAAACCTATGACCGAAAAATTCTAATGACAGGAACAATTTTATAAAGAAATAAAAAAAAAAAGATACAAGAAACAAACACTTTACATTGAAATCATCATCATCATCATCATCTGTCTTTTAATGTCTGTCATTGGATATGGACCTGCCCCAGGATTTGCCACACCTCTCTATTATGGGCATCACGGAGCCAATACTCTCTGAATTTGTCCAGTTCATCTTTCCATCTTTTATTCTGCCGGCCTTGGTTGTGCATGTGATCTCTTGGGATCTATGTGAGTTGTGATGTCTATCAGTTGTGTGCCATTCTTGCAACATGACCAGCTCATTGCCATTCGGGTTTTCTAGTGGATTCTATGATGTCTTGGACTCCTGTTTTCTTCCTGATACACCGTGCTGTCTTGTGATCTCTCCATGTGAGGTTGAGCATGATTCTTTCATGTGCACGTTGCATGCTTCTCAGTCAGCAGGTCAGTCTCTTGGTTAGGTTCCATGTTTCAGCTCCATGAAGGAGTATGCATTGGTTTCTCAAATCCAAATATAAAATGCAAAATATCATATGAGAAATATTTCAGCAAAATTAAAATTCTAATTAGAACTTAAAAAAACAAATAGTCACATTCCCAATGATTAAGCGATTCATTCTTCATACCTCATGCAAGGTTTTTTGATAAAACATTGTGAAATATAGGTCTGTCAGTCCCCATATAGTTCAGATTTACCTCCCTGCAAATTCTGTCCATTTTCAAAAGAGATTTAAGACCATGAACGAAATTAGGGAAAATGAAACAAGTTAGCTGATGGTGATCACGAAAGAGGACTTTGCAGACTGTTTTGAAAAATAGTTCCCCTTAATTTTTGACCACTTGAATGGGAGAAAAATTTACCATCACTTTTGCTCCCTCAAAGGAAAGAACTAAACCTGATTTCACTTTAAAACCCTTGAACAGATGAAAAGTTGCCCTTCACTTTTGACTTCTCTAGGAGAATAAAGTATTCTCATCATTTTTGACACCTTAAAAAGGAAAAAACTTTGTTTAGCCTCTAAAAGAGGAAAAATGTTTACCTTTACTTTGGATGCTTTAAAAGGAAAAAGTTGCCCTTCATTGTTGACTCCTTAATGAAGGGAAGTTTCTCTACAATTTTGATCCTTTAAAAGGAGAAAAGTTCCCCTTCACTTTTGAACCCTCAAGGGGGAAAAAGTATACTGTTAACTTACAACCTCTTGAGGAGGAGAAAGTTTCCTTTCACTTTAGCCTCTAAAAGAGGACAAAATATTAACCTTTACCTCTAAAGAATTATATGTATAAGTGTATAAAATAAGAAGATATGTACATATGTATACATATATGTACATTGAATGGAAAGTATCGCAGTTTCATTGTAAATAGAACCCTTGTTTTAACATCTTTAAAAAATCTTTTACTTAAAATCTTCTATTTCAAAGCCTTTGCCGAGGTCTATTGAGTATGCATGCTCAATTTGGTTAGGCTGCACCATGTTTAGGTGGTTTCCATAGCATGACAGACAAACAGACCAATGGTGTGATATCTCTCACTTATGTATGCAGATATTGTTTATCTTCCTAAGTTAAATTAGGACATATCGACCTGTTTTTCATTGGCCATTTGAATGATATGATTTAGTTTATCCACTAGACAGGTGCCTATGTTAATTATGCAAAATTATGGTAATACCACAAATTATGATGATGTGAATAATGATATATAAAAATATATAAAAATAAAATTGTTGGCTGATTTATTACCCTGTGGGAACATTTTATCAGAATCATGAAGTGAGGTTTTTATTAATCTCTAGTACGAAAACTTTCAAAAAAATTCTGTCAGTTGTTCCTATAGCCTAGTGTGTATAATTTTCAAGATTGCCGCCAAATATTTTAGTACAAATTACTCATTCATTATTACATGTACACAAGCTCGTGAGCTTGATTACATATCGAAATTCAACGAGAGTCTGGCCATTGGAAAGGTATGATTTTTAAGATGGTGTAGCAACTCCTTCATTGTTATCTAAAATTAAATATGAAAATAAATAAGTATCAGCTTCAGATACAAAACCTTAAATCTAGCCATATATGCAATACATCACCTCCTTTATCCACTGTCCATAGAAGAGCTGGACCCACCCATTTGAAGCTCCGGTTTTTTCGGTTAGTTAAACACAGATCTTGAGGTAACTCTCAAACGCACAGCTGCTAAATTGTGTCTTCTTCTCTAGCTCAAAAACGCATTTGAACAACTCCAGCTCTAGTGAATGAAATAAAATTTTGCACTATAACAGCCACGATTGTCTTCGAAGTCTCCTCACTTTAGGAAGCGCACATGGGTTGAACCCTTGTGTTTTCTGTGACTTGAATAGTCTTTCTGTTGCTCCCGACAATCATAAATTTGAGTGTAGTACATTGCCTCAATTTTGCAGTTAGACATACTACCAATAGCCCTGTCTCTATAATTATTCCTTGGTCCTTGGAATACCAAGCCTCATGAATTCAAAACATTTTAGTTACGTCCACTTCATTAAGTCACAGTTACAATGACTTGCACTGAGCTCCTACCTTTTGCTTGAGCGCTATCATATCTTTCTTTTCTACCTAGCTTCTAGTTGACACTATATAACCAGTTTATCATGAATTCAATCTCCTTCCTCAATTAACAAGTAATTTAATCTAAACAGACCTCTTACTAATGATAACATGTATTTTCCTTTCAGCTTTATAAGTATTGTTTATAAATGTCTCATTGGTGAATCATTAAAAGTATGTCCTATTTGTTTCTCTAAATATTTGTATATGCCCCTATTTCTATTCTGTTAAATCTCAGCATCCATATTCATATGTAGGTTCTGTGGTTCTATGTAGTTCTCATTGAAGAATGGATGCCTACTGTGTTTGTGGACCCACATGGACATTAGCAGAGATGTGGAAGGAGGAAGGGAGATGTATAGAGAGAATGTGCGCCAGGTTTGAATGTGGATGCGGAGATTAAATGGAGCAAAAAGGACACATATAAGTATTTAGATGAAGAAAAGAAATGTACATTTAATGCATAACATTTATGACTTATAAAGAATGAAAATGGAACACATATAATTAAAACATCAATACAATCGATCACAAAGAGGAGAGAAGAGGCCTGTTTAGTTTAGAGGGTTATTCCTATACATAGATGAAAATATAAGAAAAAATAAGTATTAAAGGGATACATGATACAATATATAAAGGTTTAATGTCAATTGGTTTATCTATTGAATGGAGCTTGATTAGTAGTGCCTGTTATAAGGGGTGGTATAGTTGACCAAGCTTGATAATAAAAAGGCAATTAGTTCTGTTTAAGTGCAAGAAAGAGCTGAAAGGGGCAAAATAGTAAGCGCAGCATTTGGGTTGTCACCAAAAATATCTAATGAAGCATATAGTATCTATAAAGTTCTTGTGAATTCTCTCATCGAGGAAGATAGGTGACAAAAGACTATACATATAGTCACGGTCAAAAAATAGAAACTGCACTGACCGCAAGCTCAGAGAGAAGGAAAAGAAGAAGGTCACCAGCTAGAAAGCTGGGATAAATAAGCGACTGAACAAGAGTGTTCAGGACTTTTATAGGGAGTCATTGTTAGAAATAACATTTTAGATATCAGGCTAAAAGAAGGGTTCCGTATTAAATTTTTGACTAAAAGTATAGGAAGTGCCACACGTACATGGCGGGAGTAGATAATAAAAAACAAAAATGGCTATTGATAGTTCAGATCTAAATAAGATGACCACTACCGCCGTCTCCAACATTCATTGTGACATCATAGGGTGTGGCGGTAAACATAGAGCATGTGATGACAAATTCAAACTGACGGCCAAATTAACTGGCTTTATAAAAAAAACACACCCGAACCTAACCCTAGAAAATCACAACAGAAGGTTTCTCAACATTTTTTGTACTATCAGGTGTGCTCATTGACATACTAAAAGACCATCACAGTCCGACCACTGGAAAGGTATAATTTTAAAATGTACAAAGGCCTCATCAAAGATATACTTCATGTGTTATAGAGCATATAATAACACTATATTGGCTAATTGCTATATCTACCAAAAATTCCTTACCTTACTGTTCAACTTTCCGCAAAATTTAATTTAGATTCATTGGAAACTTTTGTAGATATTGTGTGGAGAAACATTATTGAATATAGAAATGTATGAAGAAAAAATAAAAAAATATACATAAATCTCTAAATCAAAAACAAATTCTCGGATCTGCCCCTGAAGTTAATCACTTCTTACTTGTAATATACTTTACCTTTGCACAGAATTTCTTTGACATTCATGGAGAACTTTAGAAGATATCGTATGGAAAGACAAGAGCATAATACAGAAAGGTATGAAAAAAAAAGGCAAAAATATCTCCAAGTCAGAAATGAATGTCTGAACCCGACCAAAAATTCACATCTTTCTTGATAGGTGCTTTATCTTTCAACAAAATATAATTACAATTCATTGAGATCTCCAGGAGATATCATGTTGATAGACTGGAGCAAATACAGAAATTTATGAAAAAAAAACGCAAAAATATCTTAAACAGATATCTGGATCCATCACACAATTCAATCACTTGATTACAATATTGCCATAAAGTTTCATTGGAATTCATTGAGAACTTTTTGAGATACCGTGTAGAAATGTATAAATTATCAAGACAGAAAAAATCTCTTTCAATCAAAAATGAATACCTGGATCCACCTCAAAATTTAGTTACTTTTTCCTTTCCTTGTATTTCACCCTTCCAACAAATTTTGTAGAAATTTATTGTGAGCTTTTGTAGATGTTGTATGAACAGTCAAAATCGAATACAGAAATGTATCAAAAAAAATTTCTCCATTCTATCATGTCTATCCACACAATATCTATAGAAGTTCTTTATGAATTTCAATGAAATTTTGTGGAAAGGTAAGCCACTGGGTATGAAAGAAGTGATTAAATTTTGGTGTGGATCTAAGAATGTCTGCAGTATGGTCTCTCTACTTCATCTTGAAAATTATAACTTTCCAGCCGAAGGATGTGATAGTCATCATAGAGTACACCTGGTCGTACAAAAAAAACGCTGAGAAATCACTTGTGATTTTTTAATGGGTTGGGTGATTTTTTTTCATAAATCCAACTATTTTGGCTGTCAATTTGGATGCAGTCTTAACAATACTACCATTCCAGGGGTCAGACTGTGGTTGAACTTTGATGTTATCAAAAATATTACTACAAAAAAATGTTGAAAAAACATGTCAAGAGGGAATAATGAACGAGTAATGGCACTATAAGTATTTAGTGGCCATCTTGGACACCACCTTAAAAATTATACATACCGGGCCATAGGAAAAATTGATGATACATTTTTTTAAAATTAATTATATCAAGATTTGGAAGGTAGGTATGGGTGTCTTCAAGAGACCGAAATAAATAAAATAATCAGGGAAAAACGTAGGGAAGAAAGAAGAAGATACACAATGACAGTCATGGAATTGACTGTAGAAAAAGGTTGAAGCTTCAAAGCTATAAACAAAGGTCTCAATTCAGGATGGAAGCAAATAACCTGCATACTCGAGAAAAATGGAGACCTAACCACAGACAGAGACAGGATTATTGTATGTGCCGAAGAATTTTACCAAAAACTCTATTCATCCAAACAAGGACAACAGAACAATGAATAGGATATGCAAGACATGAGAAATCAACTCAAGGATTTCCCAGGAGTAACCCTGTGGGAGGTGAAACAAGCCATCAAACAGACAGAGAAAGGAAAGGCCTCTGGACCAGACAACATCACCATCAACCCACTCAGAAAAGTGGGTAAGATCATCACTAGGAAACTGGCTGTCCTTTTCAACTTGTGTCTAAAACACAGTAAAGTCCCAGAATATTGGAACACTGGAATCATAATGCTTTTATATAAAGAAGGAAACCTGAAAGATTTCAATAACTACAGGCCTATAAGCCTTCTCAACTGCATACACAAGAAGTTACACGGCTATGGACCACCTGCATTCAATAAATCAGCTGAAAGAAAAAGCAGTAGAATATAAACTACCACTGGCTGCAGCATTTATAGACTTCAAAAAGGCGTTTGACTCAGTGGAAATCCCTAAGATCATAGAGGCCATCACTCGAAAAGGTGAAGATCAGTATATGGCAAAGTGCTGAAGCATATATACAATCATAGCAGCTCTCTTATCAGGATACATAAAGACTCAGAGCCCTTTCAGCTCTAAAAAGGGCTAAGATAAGGTGATACCAGCTCACCAAAACCCTTCACAGTCTCCCTCAAGATGATCTTCAGGAGACTAGACTGGGAGAGTAAAGGAATCAGAATAGATGGTGAATATCTGAGCAAGCTCAGATTTGCAGACAACATAACCCTTTTTGCTGAGAATGTACATGACCTCCAACTAATGCTAGATGAACTAAATGAAGAGAGTAAGAAAGTCGGCCTTCACATGAACTTCAGCAAGACAAAGATCATGTGCAACAGTCACACTGGAAATAAAAACACTAAAATCAAAATTGAGGATTCAGAACTGGCGAAAGTAGATAACTACATCTATCTAGGACAACGAATCTCCATGAGACCCTCAAAAGAAGAAGAAATCAAGCAAAGAATCACACTAGCATGGTAAGCCTTTGGCAGAGCAAGCTCATCCTTCAAAAATAAGATCTCATTAATCCTAAAAAGAAGGGTGCATAACCTATGCATCCTCCCAATAGTCACTTATAGAGCTGAAACATGGCCTAACCAAGAGACTGACCCATAAATTAAGAACCAAGCAACGTGCACATGAAAGAATTATGCTCAATCTCACATGGAGAGACCACAAGACAGCACAATACATCAGGGAGAAGACAGGAGTCAGGGACATCATAGGATCCATTAAAAATCTCAAATGGCAATGGGCTGGTCATGTTGCAAGGATGGCAGACAACCAATGGACATTGCGACTCATGACATGGATCCCCAGAGATCACATGCGCAACCAAGGCCGGCAGAGTATGAGATGGAGAGACGAACTTGACAAATAAAGTACTGGCTCCGTGATGCCCAGAGAAGTGTGGCGAGTCCTGGGAAAGATATACGTCCAATGACAGACGTTAAAAGACTGATGATGATGATGATGATGATGATGATGATGATGATGATGATGATGATGATGATGATGATAGTGGTGGTGGTGGTGGTGGTGGTGGTGATGATGATGATGATGATGAGAATTCATGAAAACCTTACTTCATGCTTCTAATAAAACACTCCACAGAACCCCAGTAGAACTACATTCCATCTTGCACTATAAGAAGTAATGACAAAAATAGTTCTCGTATCAGACTCTCCAAGAAGCTGCAAATATGTTGTAAGTGACCAGATAAATGAATAAAAATAAACATTCACATTGTGATTCACGTTGTGAAAAGAAATCTTTAAACTAGCAAATGTATTTGCAATCATAAAGATGTTATTCACAATGTTTAAATCAATAAAATCACTATTTTCTTTCCTTTTTTTTTCTAATTATTTTTTCTCCTTTCATCTCACTCTCCAATTCATAATTTTGTTTTGAAATAGAAAGTTACTGAAAATCATTGCAACATCAAAGCAAAATTGAACTACTTTATTATTTGACTTATTGAAAATCTAAGATTTAACATTTTTTGTCCATACTTGGACAAACCATATTAAGATAATACATATTTGAATGTACCATACTTGCCAACATATAAAATGCACATTTAAATAAATAAAAAAAGAACTAGCATTTCAAGGGAAATTATGACTCACTGCCATTGGTATTTGCTTCTTTATACCTCGTAAATTAAGCTGTGGTGTTGGTAAGATTAAAATACCTTGATAAAAATACTACCTGTATGTTTTGAACAATTTATGATTTGAAAAAAAGCAACAAAAAACAGGTTTGGTTTGTGATCAATCAGAAAATTAGAAAAATCAATGAATAAGTTACTTTTCTTGCATCTAGTTGAACAGTGATCACTAGAAAAGTCTGAATTTTCAAAAAACAAGCATAAATAACCCAGACACAAGCTAAGGGATCAATTTAGAATAAACTTACATTGCAAACTGGACCTCCAAGAGGAAACCTATCTTTTTCGCAGTGGTTGGAGGTAAAAAAACAAAACAAAACATTTTCCTTACTCATTGGGGAGAGTGTGTATACAAAATTTCAAGTTTCGACTATAAACATGTAGAGCTGGGCAAAGTCTGGATACATAGGTATACAGGTACATTTAAATGCAGAACACATGAATAACCTGAACCTAACAACAGTGTTTAAACCAGTCTGTTGTGGGTAGCAATGACTAAGTATACAAATATTACACTGCATACAATGCATTGGTTTTATGACAGTGCTTTTTGACAAACTAATTTGATTTATGTTCTAATATATGAAGAAGTCTTTTATATCCATGACTCTTTGTCAGTCTATTTGTGTACTTGTAAAATCTGAAATATCATAAGGTATAAATATCAATTAACATGAAATATAATCTTTTTTTAAGTGTTTCCAATGAATCATTTAAAAAGTTATTCACCTGGCTATTTGATATTTGGAAGAAATCATAAAAATCTGATATGAAATTATTAAAAAAAAGCTTCTTTGCATTCTAGTATTATTTTGATATGATCATTTTTAGTTATTTTATTCATTTCCTCTAAAAATGTACAAAAATCTTCTTGTTTGGTTATGATAAAATTATTCTTTTTTTTCTACAATGAATATTTGTAATTTATTCATGCTCATTTAGCATTTCCTTGCAAAGCTTATAAATGCCAAGAAATATTTTTCAAAAACTGCCTCTAACCATATGAAACATAACATTTTGATGTTTATTAGATGTTTCATATGATGTTGAAGTGCCTAAAGAGGCCATTAAAAATAATATTTTTATATGTTTGCAGTATGGCATCTATTACTGATTGGTAGATCACTGAAAAAGCCTTGATGTGTGAAAATATTTTTATGGGATAATTGAGATGATCCCTTATTATGTTTCGAAATATTGATCTGTTTATACTGGGGAAATTTCAAAGGGTATATCATGTACTGATTTCTTGTTCTGGTGATTGATTTGCAGTCTCTAAGCAATTCTTTCTACATCTTTTATTTTTCTTTGTTTATTCATTTATTTGTGATGTTTTCATTACATTCTATAAGATCCATCTAATTGTATCTCATGTTGTTCTAATCAAGTCTGGTACCAAATCATTTACTCAGACAAACGCAGCTTATGGCAATGTAAACTATTCAAAAACCTTGCTTATCAGACAATTCCAAAGTGGTGGAAATGGTGGAATACATACAGGTATGGCATATGCCTACTTCTCAATTTCAGTTAAGGTTATATGGTCACAAAATACTCTTGAAATTGGTCATATTTTAAAAAATTACTTGTGGGATGTACTTCACCCATCCCTGAAGGACCCCCTGTTATCCATGAGCATAAATCCTAGATACAGCCTTTCCATATCCCTAGTTCCGAAAACTCATCCCCATCACTGATTTTAAAGTCTAAACAATTGAGTTGACTTAGAGAAAAAAAATGTTTCTAGATGATCTGTACTTAAAAAAGTCCTTGATCATGTTGAAATATTTATCCTTATAATATCATCTTCAGATGTCATCATATTACTGTAAATGGCAGTGTTATATATATTGTATTATTCAATCATCTCTCTTGATCTTCAATTGAAATTATGAAAATAATCCAAAATATTCACCTTACACAAGGGCAAATGGGAACTCTTTGATTAAAGTGGGGGAGGAGACAAGGGGTTTGATTTGCTCAAAAATTCATATGGTTTTATCGAATTATATTGATTTACCAGAATTTTCCACTGTTTTGCCCAAATTCTATGGTCATTTGCTCCCCCCTTTGCCCCCTTGGCTAGTATGCTTATGACCTTATTGAACATTAAAAGTTGAATAGAGCCATCTTTCATAGTAAAAATTTCGTTTTATTTATAATTCACATATTTGATTTAAACAAAAAAAAATTGGTTTGAATAATATGCTGTCCAATGGTATCACGACTTGGGGGTTATATACTGAAGCTTGATATGAAAAGTTATGGGGTTTAGATGAATTGCAGCGAGTGGTAGTCTTCCAAATACCATTGTAAACCAATTGTTATATAAACCAGTAAATACAATATCACATTTTTAGAATGATGTGAATGATTATTGAAATATTAATAACATCAATCATATTTCTCATTTATCAATCAAACATTGATTACGTATAAACATTTTGGGGGAGTTACCTTCATCCTTTGAATAAAATACTGATCTTAAATTCTATTAGTATAGATAGATTTGTCTTGTTTTTGTTTTGCTTATTTATATCATTATTTATCAACTGGTTAATCCCTGTGAAAAAATATCCATGGATATACAGCTTTCTCTTGCTATCTAAAAGTAGAATGTTCTTAAAAAAAGTCTTACATAAGCCAAAATGGTGTTAAGTAGAGAAGCAATTACCATTAATTCATATGGAAAAAATTTCTTAAGATCATCTGATCAGGATTGCATGTCAGGCTGAGTTATTAGAGTTTGTGCTGTCGGCGGGAGGGACAGGTGACTGGAGTGTAGAAGAGAGAGGAAGAGGGTGTACACTGCTTCTACAATGGCTCACTGTAAAACAAAAGCTGAACTCTATTTTCACTTTTTGTTTTTTGACTTTTCTTGAAAAAGCAGGAGATATTTATGAAGCAAACTTTTCAAAAGCGGGGAACTACCTTTAGTTAAATCCTATTAGATGAGTTATTTTTTTTTAAAAAGGAATATGTGTTTGTGGAAGAGTTCATTGTTTCAAAAGGTGGGTTGTGGATATTTTTTATAAGCTAACTTGTTACCTATATGTGAAACAGGGAACAAAGCAATTCACACTGTTCATTATATAAGTAGATTTTTGTAAAATATACTCAAGGAATGTATTGAAATTTTATGATAAAACCAAAATTATTAAAGATTCTCAAGTATTTCTTATTCTGACATACCCTTAGTTTGAATGAAATTGATTAATCCTAATAACTGAAATTCAAGTTTTAGTTATTATCAAAAGTTACATACCCCAGGGATATGTTCTTTTTGAGTAGTGGTTAGCATATTAGACTTGCAGACCAATGCTTTTATATTCAGAGGTATAATGCTAAAAAAAGAAGTGAAGGAATGCAGGGTTGCCTGCTCTATTGAGCATAGCAATTCAGTGAATAGGGTATGTCAGGCGTACTTTGATCCAACTTATATAGCTACGATACAGAATTTTGGCTAATTTGAAGGTACAAACATAATAATAGAATGAGAATTTTGGTAGAGTAGATAGTGAGGGAATGCTGTTCCCGCTTCCAGGCAAAGTAAGGGAATGCTGTTTCCCTGTGTTCCCACAGGACTAAAACCCTGACTATAATGTCTTTGATCCTCATTAGGGGTGCCACATTTGTGCTCTGGTGCTTGACTACATATCAAGAACCCTGCCCTTCACCTTTAGCTACAATTAGTTATATAGTACTTAATACAAATAAAGACTTCTTTTTCTTAGTTATAATAAACATACATATATACATATATGTGCAAATCCTTCCGACCCTTTATTTTTTAATATTTGTTTTCTAAACTTTTGAGAAATGGAAAGTTTTCATTAGCATAGCCACAATACAAGGCTAGATAAAAATCACTTGTGCTGTTATCATACAATGGTTCTTTCAATCTTGACTATTTTTATCTCAACCATTCAGCCATTCTACTCTTAGGTCTTCTACTCTTGGGTATCTGTTGAATCTGGTAACCTTCAAGAAGTGTTGAATATTGTTGTTCTTATCTCTTGCTTTTTGTCAAATCTAGCATTCTTCCTAAAAATTTCTCTATTTTCTGCATAGAGCTGATGTACTCATGTACCGCATGATACAGGAATTGAACTCACTAAAAAATTATTGGTCTTGCTTCTTTGTAGACAATTACAAGAACCCTAGAAAGAATACTAAACATGACAAACAGCAAGGGACGAGAACAATATACACATAAGTATATCAATAATTCCACAACTAATATTGGAAAAAAAGCACACAACTGATTCTTATTTTCAGCTGTCTCCTTTCTTGTCAATGAACTTAATTCAGTGAATATTAATCATGATCATATAGACTGGACATTATACAGTGAAAATTTCAGATAAAAATTCTGGCTAATAACTATGTGTCAGGCAATGGCCTCATTGATCCACTCTTGTATTTTTGGATGAAGTATAATGTGAATACTATTAAGCATTACCCCAGAGTTACTGGATGCAACAGACATCTGAAGAAGACTTCATGGCAGAGTGACTGACATGTGATAAAAAACAATCAAAACAAAATCATTGTATAAGATAACATTTTATCTCAAATATTAGACTTTGGCATCAACCAAACTGTTCTTATTTTTTCAGTCAGTGTTTGATATCTGATTACATATCCTCTTCCCTCAATATCTTTCTTTGCCTTATTTCAATATCTATCTTTTTCTCTTTTCTTTCATTTTCACTTTTTTTCTTCTCTCTATTTTCTGTCTTCTTTTTGATCTTTCTTTAATTGTGCATTCTCCCTTTTTTTGTTTTTCTATGCTATCTTTTTGTTTTTTACTGTAGTTTTCATTTTTTTTTATTCCTTCGATTTTTGCACTGTTTTTTTCATTTTCTTTCGTTAACACTCTTTATCACCATTTTTCTATTTCAAGTCTTTCCTCTTTATTTCTAGACACATTCAGCTGTTCGGTTGTTCATTCATTTTTTCATTTAACTTTCTTTTCAACTTTAATTCCTATGTCAATTCCATTCTTTCTTTTTGCATTCTCTTTGATCTGTCTTTCATTTTCTTAAATGTTTATAGTATCTTTTTCTGATTTTTTTTCATAAATTTTAATTTTTCTTTTTTCTCCCTTTCTTTCTTTCTTTTTCTCACCATTCATTATTTCTTATTTATTTTTCCTTTCTTTTTTTTTGTTGTTTATCTTCTTTCTTTTTACTCTCTTTTTTTTCTTCCGATTCAATACAAGTCAGACAAAATCGGAAACAGATTTATCAATAGATGGATGAATAAACAAACTAAGTAAATTATATTGTCTAAATTATTTTTCTTTCAGCCTTTTTTACTTTTCCTTTATTCTCTCTCTTTTCTTCCTTTTTCTTTTCCTTCATTAAAAACCATCAGCTAAAACTGTCAACATATTTCTTCTTCAGTTTTTAAATTAGTCTATCTGACTGGCTGGCTATGTATGTATCAAACACATAGGCCATACCAATGGAGATAGATGACTGAAAATTCAAGCATTTACTCCTTATGGCAATGAAAAAACTTTTTTTCCATCCCTCTTTTCAATTTTTTAATTGATCACCCCCAACATGGTATGCTGCCAATAGATGTTAGTAACACGACAGTTTCTATTCAGTGACTAACCAGACCTGTCCTTTTTCTTTATTCTTTCTCTTCTTCATATTTTTTCTGTTTTTTGTACGTTTTGATTGATTCATCCCCGTTTCTATTATATTTCTTTTGAACTGTTCTTACATTTAAGAACTCTATATCATTTGTAGAGCAGCTGTTTGTCTGAAGGAATTTTCTATGCTAAATCATTGAAATTGAACAGACTGGAAAAAATGTCTTATCTTATTTATGTACTGTGCCAAGTAGTTCAATTTTTGGCATCTTCTCTATATTGCACTCTATCTTTGTATTTATGAAAGCTTTCAAAAACCTTATATCAGCAACTGCACTAGCTTCAAAGATTTCATTTCAAAATTATCTGTAACCTAGCCATGCATTGATTATTTCATTTTTGAGATCTCTCTCAGTCTCTCTCACTTTTTCCTCACTTTTTCTCAATAAACAAGGAGGTACCCCACCAAGAAAAAAACCCTTGAAATTCAAAGTAATCGCACATTGTGTCATTAAGTGTCACAAGTCATCACTATTTTGAACTAGTCTGGCACGTGGCCTAGTTTAGGATTTGACTGATTTGTTTTCTGTGGGTTTTTTTTTTTTTGCGTGAGCACATTTGTTTTTTGTGAAGACTGGTGGAAAAAAAACTAAGATCGTGCATGAAATTTTGTTTTTCTTTTTTGAAAACTGCAGCAGAAACTTTTGCAATGCTTTGAGAAGTTTCTAAGGAAGAAGCTTTGGTAAAAACATTTGCATAAGTGGAATACACGTTTCAATCATGGTGAAATGTCACTTGAAAAACGATCACAATCTGGCAGACTTTCAAGATATTGAAATAACAAAAATCTTGAAAAAAGTTGCCACACAATCAATGTAAAATTGTCATTGGACCATTGATGGAATAACTGAAGTGACTGGATTGTCTTGGAGTTCATACTACAGAATGTTAACAGAAGATTTGAAAGTAAAAAGCTCTTTCACAATATTTGCACATCATTTGTTTCCAGAGGATAAAAAACAATTGTTTAAATGTGTGCCACAATTTGAGGGAGGGAGGGAACAAATTCTAGATAACAAACAGTTTCAATACCTAGATTTGATTTTTTAAAAACTATTCCGGTTATTTTTGGATTTTTTTTTTTTTGCGTGCGTGCATGTGCGTGTGTGTGCGTGTGTGTGCGTGTGTGTGTGTGTGTGTGTGTGTGTGTGTGTGTGTGTGTGTGTGTGTGTGTGTGTGTGTGTGCGTGCATGTGTGTGTGGTATTGTCTTCTTATGTAGGTTCATGCTTGTGTTTGAAATTTTGAAGCTTAAAAATTTTGCATGTAGGTTTATAGATATATTTTATTTGAAATGGGATGATTGACATGTATATTATCAATCAACGTATGTAAATATTGGGTTTTTGTCTTTCAACACTTAAACCCCCATACATGTTGTCTGTGCTTGTTGACATGACTTGTTAATCATTTATCAATCTCCAATAAATGATTACACCAACCCCAACAGTTGAAAAAAAAAAAATTTTGTGGTGAAGTTTTTGTTGAAGTTTTTTTCAGACTTTCGTTCCACCTTGGTCCATTTCTTGAACACAACGTTTTTGACGTTGTACCCTATGGCAATCTGCAGGTGATGAATGGGTATATATTTGATCATCAAGAACGGGGGAGGGGGTCAAAGCTATCATGTCTGATGAGGATGTTTTTTGTCTGAAAAGAACCCCCCTCCCCTCATGGCACCAACTATAGATTTTTTCTATCAATTAAGATCAACAACTTTATTGGGACTAAAAATAAACCTCACCTGAGATAAGACTGGAATGTACACATTCCAAGCAATCACCAAGATACCCCCAAGTTGATGGTCAAAAATACACCCTTTTATCACTTCATAACCTGAAGATGGCTGTAAGGTACAACAGCTGAATGTAATCAAGAAATGAACCAAGATGAGGACAAAAATCCAAAGAAAACTTTACGTAATGAATTGTATAAAAGTATAAATTATTTTTTGGTTGATTTTTTTAATTACAGAATTTCAATTTTTTTTTCAATTTTAAGACCAGTCAACAAAATAGCATCAAGATTATTGATTTATCAATGAAAAAGTAAGCATTTGTTCAATTCTATGTTGTGGTTATTGAAGATTTGTTTTTCTTTTTTTTGGCAATAATTTGGACTTATGCTTTTTAAGCAAAAACAGGGAAAAACTGGACTGATCTTTGAAAATTTTGATTGAGTCTCAAAATAAGGAGTTGAAGATTTCAAAAGATCCATGGTTATGCCTATTTGGTTGGTAGCTTATATCAAGTTGAAATTGTTATCATTATCATTGGCAGCTCAGTCTTGGAAGACTATGCTTAATGTGCCCGTGGAGTGTTGTCCGTTTCTGGGGTCTTGACATCATCTGCTGTGGCTGTGCAGTGCAATGTGTGAGTGTCAGTCCCTGTTGCACTTTGCGCAGATGTACAGAGATGCATAGGTTGCTAGGGTCACTTCAGCATACTTCTTCCAGTCCCCCATCTGTTAGTAACTACAAGCTAACCACATCTCACATCTGCATATGGAATGCCATTGTGGACAGTCTTACAGTTGGCTTTTCAATCCTTAGCCTGCATCTCTCTTTTTGGAGAGATATCACTGGCCTTCATTTGTTGTAACCATCCTGGAAACAGCTATGATAAACTGATAAATAAGGTCATTGTAATTTCATTGGAGTTTTCTAAGAGATCAGTTACTGCAACTTTGTTTTGTACATATAATAAATGAAAAATCATAAAAATACATATTCTAGTATAAATGTATTTATCAATTGGAATAAAATAAGCCCTAGCATATTTCTACCATATATTTTGGTAAATATGTAAGATTTGTCAATTTAGCTCAGTCGGTAAGAGACATGACCACCTATCAGTTGACTGTGATTTTAAATCATGGTTGGGGAATGTTAATTTCTGCTACCCTAAATTTGGTGAGGATTGCTCTTGTATTGACAGAAAAATAAAGTCAACTCCTGGTTTGGACAGAAGTGACCATATTAATTTAGAAAACATTTTGAAACTACATAGAAACTATTTGCAGAGAAATGCTAATTTTCAAACTTTACTGGAATTTTGATCTTTGACTATTCAATATTTGTTTCTTCTCTTCAGAATATGATGAAAAAAATCATCAGTAATGATCTGTATTAACTGTAGATAATACATTCATTGTGCTATTTTTGGTATTTGGATTATATAATGTTAAATTCGAAGAATATCATTTCTAAAAACTAATTGAAAAATACTTATAATGTGAAAAAATTCCAAAGTTTTTCTGGTTTTCACATTTTTTTCCTGATGTCCTGAAGAATTTTCTCTGCTGGCAATCTGTATACATAAGTGAGAGGTGTCACAGTGTTTGTCTGTCACACTAAAGAGCCCCCCTGGCCTGCATACCCAGTAGACCCAAGGGAAGCTTTTTAAGTAACTTTATTTTCAAACCTTTCTTCCTAATGTTTTAAGGAAGGATTTGATCTTCTGTGAAGCTTTTTGTTAAATAGGCACATATTTTGTGAACATTTTTCTAATAATGTAATGTGACATTAAAAAGAACATTAGATTATTCCCTTTTTTTTAATCAATTTTTCAAATAAGAAAAGATGTGACGTAGAAAGTGCTTGTATTTTAAGAGGCTCTTTGAAATCAGTTAACTGTTTTAAATCATTTATTTTTTTTAATCAATTGGAAAATTACCCATGTGCCTTTTCACAGCCAAAAACACAATTTCAGAAGTGCTTCATTTCTTAGTTATTCATTTCATTTGTTCACCTAATATCAACAGTGTCACCAAAATCAAGAAAAACTGTTACCAAATCTAGCAACAGGAGTTTCTTCAGTTTTTAAGATCTGGCTGGCAGGCTATGTATGTATTATACATACGAGTTGCACCAATTGAGCTTGAAGGCAGAAAACTTTAATTATTCATTATGTCTTGTTGTTTTTTGAAAATTCACCCTTAAATAGGTTTTTAGTGGGGATGGGTCAATCTAAAATATAAGTTTATGCTAAATTTATCCTTTTGTTTATGTCTGTCAGCATTCATGCTTTTTTTGAAAGACCTTTTAAGTGAACACTGCCCAACAAAAGGCAAGAGAAGTAACTTATTCATTGATCACCCCTAACATGGCTTACTGCCAAATGATATTAATCACTTAACAGTTTCTATTCAGTGACTAACCAGACCTGTTTTTTTACAACATTTACAGGATAATTAATAGGATAAGAAAGAAGCAATTGAATTTTAACCTTTCACCTGGTGAAATTATTTGAACCGAAAAGTAATGTCAAAACAGAGATGCAGACATAATTCTGACACTGAAGAAATAATTTAGGATAAAGTTGGAAAAAATGAGAATTTTCAAGTATTAAAAAAAGGCAGACAGGCAGACCCATGCTTGTCATAGATAGACAGATAGATAGATAGATAGATAGATAGATAGATAAATATCAGGTGTGTAAAGAAGATTCCAGTGAAAAACCTGTCTTCGACTCTTTAACAAGCTTTGAAATGAAATTAACGTAGCTCTTTCATGTGAATATGCTATGAAACTAAACATTCACACTACAAACTTGCCTGTTTGAATTGGTAATGGTGCTAGCTCAAAGTACATAAAGCTATAGGAGGCAGTGTTCTTTTTTTGTCTTTAAATATTCAACCCAGCATAGATGGGTACTTGAGCTGGCATAAAGAATATATTGGTAATAGGTGTTTGGAAGAAAAAAAAGCCAAGTATTGTAATCAAGGATCTTTGATGTTACCTTGAAAACACCTGTATCTTTTTTTGCATAGCAAATTGTTTGTACAGTAATAATTAACGAGCATCGTAAAACCTATTCATACAACTTTAAAAATTTCAACAAACAGAAGTCTTGTTTAATCCTGTTGTTATTGTTATTTTCTTAGTTCAATCCGAACAAACCAGAAAATAGCAAAAGAAAAAAATAAGACACACACATACATACACAAAGAAAGAGTGTGTGCGTGACAGAGAGAACGAAGGAAAAGAAGAAAGTGAAACTATGAGAGCAAGATATTTTCAACCAATCAGAAAGCCGCTTACAAATACTACCGCCATATCACGGCCCAGACAAGAAGGTAATGTTGGAAATGTGTGAATACTGGTGCAGATGGCTTTTTAAATCGACTGGTTGGAATTCCCGACGAAAAACTGAACGAATCTAGGTAAGTGCAATTCATGACGGCACTACGGATTCCTTTCTGGTTCATGACTGAAATGCTTCTTTCTTTTTTTTTTTTTTCGATATTATTAAAAAAAAAACAACAAAAAAACCTAAGATCAGCTTAGATTATGGTGCACTGCTGTAATATCTTCAATTCTTTACTTACTTGTCAGTTCTCAAGTTAGTTTTGCTTTGAAAAAAAATATAGAAATTTTATCATCTTGAAAGTTTCTTTCTTCAAACGATGTGTTTTTTGTGTTTTTTTTTTCTTTTTATATTCTGGCCAGGTCGATTAATTCTTAGTTTTGGGAGGAGAAAAAAGTAATTTTGAATGGGCTCTTTTGCTCTTACTTAACTATTTTAGTTGGTGCCGTATTCTAAGTGTAAATATCCTCTCCTCGGTCATTGAAGCTAGTCGCTGATTCTGGGATGCCCTCTGAAAAGTGAGTGAAAAAAATAAAAAATAAGAAAAAAGAAAGGAAAAATAAAGATGCGATCTGAATATTTATTTATTCTAGTGATAACCTTAGTTATGTTTTTTTTTTCCGTATTTATCTATCTTTAACGGAAGTTGGGCAGACAAGTGCGTTGTATTCGTTTTGTACAGTACTTTTCCTAATCAGAATCATTTCAAGATCGCCGTCGTATAAGTGAAAACCACTGACAAAAAAACATCTTTTCCTCTGAGGGGGACCCCCTATTTCTCTTTTTTTCCCCTTCTTTTCCATCAGAACGTTTTATGAATTAATCATGTGATCGTACAGACCTTGTTAATGCTGATTTCTCCTCGAAAGAGAAACGTGACTATGATTTTTTTTCCGGTCAAATGAAAGTCTTTCTTTCGTTACGTCTTTTTAAAGAAAATCGCTGTTGAAATTGTTTTGAAAAGCGTTATCATTTAGTATTAAACATGATGAAAATCACTCTTAAGCAAAGTGTTTGTTTGTTTCTTGTAACGAAGGTAATTTCTAGCTTTTCTTGAAGGAACAAACACTACGTTCATTCAACGACGTAGCCTGATTTGGTCCAGGTTTGTTTTTACGAGTTTATCCATTCAAAAATTCGTTTTACGCTGTGGACATCTTGAGTAGTTTACTATATCTTAATCTTTACACCCCCCCTCCAACACCATTTTTTTTTTTCAATTCCCCATTATTTTGAGAACCTCTCCCATCCAGCGCCTAAAAATGTAAAAATTGACTGGTTCGCAAATTCAATACTGTTGCGAGAGTTTTAATTGTATTTTGAATGCTAAAATCAACTCTCAAAGACTCGTCATCAGAACTAAAACGTTTCTCTTCCTTTTGCTTACACAATTTAGAACTGACAGTAATTAAAAGTTAATGGTGCTAAACATTTAGATTTGATGCAAACAACCTGACAATCTACACTTGAACTGATTGCATGTAGTGTGTATGTGTTTGTTTTTGCGATGAATGTAAAATGTTCTCAATAATAGAAAGATTTGCAGAGTCGATTAAAATCATTGTCCTTTACTGTTAAAGACTTCACTAATCGTACCCACGCACATTTTTGACATTTTTCGTCGTGATTTGGATTTTAAAACGAATGAAAATTGGATGTGAGTGACATGATTGCGTTGAATAGTTGAAATTTACTATTTATTTCGTTTGTAGGAGAAAGACAAATGACTTTATTTTATGTTTATTTATTTTTATTTACTCGTTCACTTTTTTTTTTTTTTTTTTTTTTTTTCGAAATTGAAGTTCAGTCACATGCATACGCTTATTCTACCAAAAACTATTTGCATTCGGTAATGATGGTTTAACTATCTTTTTGTTTTTCATTCGAAGATATTTGAAATCACACTACCTACAGTTTCGTCTGGAACGAACTAAAATCTTTGGATTTTTAAAAGTTGGGACTACTGCAGTTCAAAACAAAAGAAACATTTATCATTCACAAAACTTCCGAGGAATACCTGAAATATTCGAGACCTATTTGTGATTTTTGGTTTTAAGTATCTTCTTTCCTTTAAATTGCGTATGTATCGTAATTGAAATTTGGGTCAAGTGAGCGAAGGTAGGGTTAGTTTTGAAGAAATTTTGAATCTGCCGCCTCTTCATCATGTTCTATCCTTACTAACACGCCTTATTAGAAATTTTGACAGCACTATTAATAGTCTTTCTTTTGAGATTGAAACAAATGTCAGGAAACCCGCTGATGAATTATGATAAGAACGGAAAACGACTTTGAAACATGATCACCAACAGAAGGTGATTTCCCTGCTTTTTTTCACGTGACCAATTGACGTTTCTTGTTTTTTTTTGTTTTTGTTTTTTTTGTATGAAGAAAATGCTATCAGTAATATCAAGTTTTTTGTTTTTATGAAGTATTCGCCTGATGAGGCAATGAGTAAATGTTAGTTTGTAGAGAGCTGTAGAATTTCTTTCGTTTTTGTATTAGTATTTCTTGCAGCTCCTTTTCTTCATTGGCCCTGTAATACTGTAAGTGACCACTTCTGACTCAATTTGATATTGCCGGTCGGAGAGGGAACATCGCGTCAGCTGGACTACTCTCATATGCCTCTCTTATCTTTCTTGTCTCCCCCTCTTTTTGAATGTGATACGAAAACCCTTCCATTAGCCTAGCTTATTCCTCTTAAACTGAACGACCAGACAAAGCTAACCTGTTTCATTCTTTCGATCTCTGATCCCCCCCCCCCATTCTTTCTTTCAAACTGGACTATAAGAAACAAACAGCTGTGAGAAATCTAGTACCATTGCTTCTTTTTGCTGATTTAATTGACACGATCGATGAGAAGGTAGGGTTATGCATTCGCTTGTCGGTTGGTGCGTGTTTGTATGGGCCTGGCTTTTTTCCAAATTTGATAATAAACACACGTAATCGATTTCAACAAACGAGTCAGCTTTTGTAAAATCGGTTTTGAAAAATTTAGTGCATTTGCAAGGACGTTTTTGCCCTTTTTTTTTCCCCTTTTCAAAGGATTTTTCTAGTCAATAAATTTCTGCTGCTACTATTTTACAATCAAGTTATGTACTTCAAATTGAATGCCTGTTACATCCACACTTTTTTTCGCTGACCCTGACTGTAAATTCCCCAAGAGTTACACATTGGTTGGAGGGAGATGTTTTAGATGCCTCCTAAGACTGTACTGCTGTTTATCGAGATTACTCCATATAGAGAAATGTTACTCTCTACATTTGAGGGTCAAACAACAAAATCATCAACATACCATACCTAAACAAACACAATATTAAGAAAAAAAAAAAAAGGAATCAAGAAATAAAACTACATATCCCACAACCTCACACTGAAGAAAGGGACCTAAGGGGTAATAGTAGATGGGCAGTTAAATTTCAATGAACCAATAGAAAAAAAAAAAATCAAAGCAAAACGGATACTTGTTATAATCCGAAGCACATTCAAACACATGGACACCATTACATTCAAAATTCTTCACAAAACCCTGTTTAGATCACAAGGTAGAATATGCAAGCATTATATGGTCTCCATAATCCAAGAAGAGAGGCTACAGAGGAGAGCTGCCAAAACTGAAAGACCTACCATATGAAGACAAACTCAAGAGTTCTTCAGCTTCCCACTCTACAAAACGGTAGATTGAGAAGTGATCTGAAACACATTACAAAATAACACACAGCATGGTGGGAATGGATGCAGATACTCGCTGTAAGATATGCAAACTGAGTAAATCCAACTCTATCAAAAACAACAGATTAGTCACAAATACCAAATGCACCACCACCCTCGTATTAGACGGATTTTATATAGAGATCCCTTTCAGCTGGAACAGTAAACTCTATTTCTATCAACATGTCCAAAAGAAACTAACTCACCTTACCTTGAAAGAATTTGAAAAATTCCAAAATACTTACACCTTAAATACCAAACCTTAGGTTGGATTGCGCAGATAATCCAGAAAACTAATGAAAATGTTTTTGTGCTTTTAATCAATAAGACCTTCAACTTTGAGAAAGTCAGTTTGAAAGGTTTTAAGGGGGTTTCTATTTACGATGTAACTATAATGCTGAACTGAAACCTCACTTTCCATCATGCACAAATATGTCTTTGATGTGTGTGTATATATATATATATATATATATATATATATATATATATATATATACACTTCCCTATACAGGTTTGAGCACTCTTTAAGTGAGGTAACTCATTCATTGTAAGCTTATGCAATGCTTTTCCATAGGAATAGAGCACTCTGGTGGATGGGGAATTTGTGCGTAAATGATTATATCGCTTAAATTTGACCTTACTGACAGTCCAGTTCTGTGGCGCAGAGGTATGATACTAGCCTCCGGGTTTGAAGCGAAGGTTTCAATCCTACCTCGTGGAACTGGATGGGATAATGGATAGTTTATAGCCACACTGAAGAGTTGTAATACAATGAAACAGCTGTCTGTGAATGACGATAATATATATATAATATTTTTTTTCTTATATATATATATATATATATATATATATATATATATATATAATCCCCCCCCCCCCCGATAATTAATACAGCTCCTGTAAATTTAGACACTTTCGGTTATCTGTATCTTCTGAAAATAAGCATTGTAAACCTTCACTACATGTTTAATTCATAACGGTAAGAAAATGATCCTGGTGCTGTTATAGAGCCCCATAGAAATCTTTGAGTTGACTAATGAAACCAATTAGACTTCCTTGAAGGACCTTCAGTGGATAAGAATATCTCTAGTGGACATTCCAGAACATCTGCAAAAACTTTTAGTGTAATTCTTTCTTTTTTTTTTCCCCCTAATGGTGGATTATTGCTATGGTGCTCTTGTCAAAACAATAGAAACTTTCATCAAAAATGGGCATATTATGTATCGTTAAAAAGAAAATTTCATGCCATCCATATGCCTCCAGAACAAGTCATTTTGAGCTATTTACAATCAAATGTTGAATCTTTGTATTAAAGTGGAACACCTATATGGTCTGATAGCTATAACATAGGGGAGGTAATTGTTGATGGATCTGCTCTTAAATTTATCTTCCACAAAATTTCATTGAATTTGTGATGTGTGAACAGACTAAAAAATTTTGAAGATATTGTATGGTGTTGACAGATAAACTACACTGTTTGGAAGATAATTCTATATGGATCTGCTCCAAAATTGAACCACTTCTTTCCTAATTTATTGTCCTCCCTTTCACAAGGATATGTATTGAAACATGGATATGTATTGAGTAGATCAACACAACTTTTGGAGATACTCTCTGATGGCTTGAACATAGGGGAGATAATTGTACATGTATCCACTCAAAAATTTCATGACTTTTGTGGCTTTCCATTAGAGAAATTCTGTGGTATGGACTGATAGGACCCATCTAAATTTACTGTCCCTGCATTGTAGCTATCTCGAGAAGTTATCAATGGATGTATGTAGAAGGGTCGACGAAAGAAGTGATTATGTTTTAGAGTGGATCCATAATTACCACCCTGTGTACTAACTGTCTGCACCTCTTGATATTTCCTAATAAAATTTCATGGAAGTGATTGAATTTTTGAGTAGATCCATTAACAATCACTACCCCTGTGTTAAAGTTATCTGTAAACATTACTCTGCATGTGATTTCCTTTCCAACAATATACAAAATGCTCATATTTGAAAATTTCATGTACAGGGCACCACCACAAAAATTCACCATTATGAGAAAAATTTTTTTCCTGATCTTGAATGTGTACACTTGATATTCTCACTCATTGAAGGTCCCTTGTGCATGTCCAATTGGTTTCATTAGTCAACTCAAATTCTCACAGGCTTTGTTACAACACAAGGGCACAATGGAGGGAATAAATATTGATTTCTGTGGGGGCATTTAATTTAGTTTTGGCCAAAACCGAAATATCCTATTTATTGAAATTCCCTTGATATAGAATCGAACTGAATGAAATACCCCATGAAAATCATCATTTATAAGCATTCAAGTCAAAATGATACAAAACCTGCACTTTGGATGAAGTTATGAGATATGTACCCCTACTAAGATGACTATATGCAAATGAGCTCCTGCTGCTCCCATTTTTTTCTCCTTTTTTTTTTTTTTTTTTTTTTTTCTCTTAGCAAAATCAATAATGGTTATCGAGCTAACATTTAAAAAAATTTTTTTTTTTTTTTTTTTTTTTTCACCATGTGCATGTCTGCTGCCACCTATCTTATCTCAAATCTTTTTTGCTTTGAGGCTGTCTTAGTTGACCTGTGGGGTGTGCTCTGTTCGCAATGGAAACATATTCTGGAATGAACATGTTTTCTAACCGTGTAAATATGATGTGCATTGCTTATCTCATGATTTCGATGTAGAATGATGAGAATCCTCCTGCCTCCAAGTGAATGAAAGGAAAAGATTTGAAGCTTTCCAAACAATATTTGTTGAACAGGGGTTATATTTTCCAATCACAATAATAGTTTGCACTAGGAATTATGTATATTTTATTTTTGTTTTTATAATTTTTTCTTATTTAATTTCAAGAACCCAATTTTTAGGTGACATTGTTTCATTTGAAGAAACAATAGATTTATTAAAATTTGTAATTTTTTGCCCAAAGAATGTTTCTAAATAAATGGATAAAAAATACTTTTCTGGACAGGTTTTAAATATCATTTTAAAACACCTTGGGAACATAATTGCTGTTTGCAGAGCATTGCTTTGAAATAATGGTTGCAATCTCTTTCTTCATAGTTGTCATTTGGTGAAGAAATGATGTTTTGTGACGCTTTTAAATCAGTTATTTGTGGTTCCAGTTCAATCAACGCTACAAATTTCTTGATGTTTCTGCACCAATCACTGCACAAGACTTGGTGAAGATAGACCTTCAACTGAGTGACTTTAATGCACTGGTTACAATTTAAAAACACTCAAGCTCACTACTTTTTTTTACAAGAACTACATTTTCACCTGGCCTCAAATATCTCTATTATAAGAGTGCTAACCCAGTGATACTTTATACTTCCATTTACTTCCAATTTTTTTTTTTTTTTTTTTTTTGTCCATTTCACTGGGACTGTGGTAATTTTCCTACTGTGTTATTGCTTTGAACAATAGCTCTATTGTTGTCTAGCCAAAATTGAATAATTACCTTTTTTTATTTATACTGTTTTCATTAAATCATGCCTCATCGTCATCAAATAAACAATTTACATGAGGCAGTGTTGCAAGAAGAACAGAACCATACACGGCAGTTTCCTCCTTGGGGAGAACATTTAGAACAGTAAATACCTGATCAGCAACAAGGAAACGTTCATCCTACAAATAACAAACTTCTATATCAAGAGCTTCATAGTGCACAACCAGAACACCATATCACTGGTCAGCAATTATTTTACTAAGAGGAACAACATAACCTTCAAGATGGCCCGACTGCCTGATAACCGTGGGGCAACAATAGAGCTGAGGATATTTTCAGTACTACAATAATAAAATAAAAGTTACGAAATGGAGTGTGTTTTTTTTTTTTTTTTTTCCTCAATTAAGGAGAGATTGTAAACTGGTGTCACTATTTTGTTGTAAGGGTTACTCCTTTGTGATTGGCTGAAGTGAACACTCCCCTCAGATCTAAAAGATCCTATGAATGGATGCAATCTTTTTCCCTTCATATGAATTTTATTTTAAATAAAAAGTTGTATTAAATGAATAAATTAGACTGTAACTAATCTTATTTCTTTTTCATGTATATCTTAATATCAATGTTGCATTATTAAAATGACTGAAATTATTCAATGGTCACATTTTCAGAAAGATGTATGTGTGGAATTTTTAGAAAAGCTTTTTTGGTTTTCTTAGAATAAATACAGGAATAGGGATGCATTTGTACACAGGATCTCTCAGATCTGAGGGGTGTGTCCATTGTTTTTCATGTTTGAGAGCTTAGTCTATCAAAAAAAAAAAGAAAGTAGCCCTTACTATTAAAGAGCAACACCAGTTTGCAAATCCCCTTAAAACTGAACAACATAAGTTTGTAGCATAATGTTATTAAAAAAATTAAAAAAGAACATTATTTTACACTTATTTATTTTTTCTTCTCCCCCCCCCAAACTTAATTATGTAATTGAAAATATCCCCTGTGCATTAGTCCACTAATCCTGATGACATTGCTGGAGAAGATATGTAAGAGGACCTGCTATGTATCCTGCTTGGAAGGCACCATGAAGGGGCTTATGCATAGTCCCTACTTTTTGCAGACCACTAGTCAACATGCATCTACCTTATACATATGCAACACACGTGTATTTGCTTTTGCCATTCCACATGAGGTAACGTTCTTTGCTATGCATACACTATAAGGTCCCTCATGGGCCCCATGAGTGATAATAATGATGTATTTCCTCTGTGTAGATCTGAATAATAACTGAATAATATAGAAAGTTGGATTCCCAAAAAATAAAAATAATTTGATTCATTCAAGCTAACATTATAAATACCATTGACACTTTTCTTCTTTTTTTTTTTTATCTGTCACACTATTCCAAACCAAATGAAATTGAGAGTTGCGACCATGATTTGATCGCCTGACAGACTCTGGTAAATTGATGACATACAAATCAGCTACTGCAACTATCTAGATTTTAAGCCTGAAGTATTGTTAGCCAATCAGATTGGGTAAGTGGAAGCAGATATCAAAGTAGCAGAAGTTGCTAATCAGATGGCCTAACTAAAAACAATTTTCAAAATCGTCATAAATCATTTTGACAAGCGAATTAGGGATGGATCAAAAAAGCGTATAATGAGCAAGAATTATAAAAAATTTCATTAATCTAATATTTATTACGATATTTACTTAAGAACATTACGTCATAAATTTTGTAGCTATAAATCAGTTATATATTTTCATCCACTTATCACTGTAAATTTAAAAGACAGCATTCCAAGGGAAATTATGAATCACTGCCATATGATCATTTTTATTTTTGCAGCATGTTATTTCATTTAAAGAATTCCTCCCCTTTATTTGGAAAGGATAGTAATGGGTAGGAAAATTTTGGCGTATGAATCTTATCCATGTTTATATAACAATTAGATGAAATCATAAACCAGCTATAAATATTGGAAGGGAGACAATAAAATATAAGCATAGGGTGAGAGAAATACAAAGGCATGAGATAATATTTAGTTTTAGTCAACAACTGAGTAATTTTCCCATGGGTACCGAATGTTAGAAAACCATAAATAACCTAATCCCAGCAAAAGTTATAACTAGTCTGTTGCGGGTTGTTGTGATTAATAACAGTTACATGCATAACAAATGAGAGGAGGTGTTGTGTTTTTTTTTTTTTTTGTGTTTTTATTTTCTCCTCAACCTTTTGGCAGCATGTTGTGTTGGTGATCAATGAATAAGTTACTTCACTTGCCTTTGGTTAGGTGCTAAAATGTCCAAATTTTCAGAAAACAAGTGATGACACAAACTTAGTGACCCATTTAGCATTAACTTAGAATGAAAATTGATCCCCCCCCCCCCGAAACCTCATTTTCGAGGGTAATTATCGAAAAGCAAAAGCATTTTCCCTTCTCATTGCGGGGAGTATGCATGCAAAATTTGAAGTTTCTACCATGAACAGTTAGGGTTGGGCGAAGTCTAGACACAGGGATACATTTAAATATCAGAACACGTAAATGACCTAAACCCAACAACAGTATCTAAACCAATGTTATGGCTAGTGGTGATTATTAAAACCCAAACACTGAATCTGACTTTGTTTAGTAATTTTTAGTTTGAATTCACCTAAAGATCCAAATTGTGTATATTTGTTGGTATGTTACCAAAATACAGCAAATGTCATTTTTACTATTTCTATATTAGTTATAATATGTATTCGTATTGCATTATGTGCCATTTTTTAACATCTAGTGTGTGAAACTACAATCACAGCCACCTTCTATACATTGTGTCATAATTTCAATATTGATAGTGGACTTGTAGCAGGAATAATGATATTGATAATGAAATTCTAGTAACCTCTAAACTAAACTAAACTAAACTGGTTATTACATACCTATGATTTTGAGGGTATTCTGTGGTAAATAGCTGTACCCCAGTTAAAACAGAAATTAGTGTTAGCAGTGAGTTAGAAAGTTTTTTTGTATAAAACCTATAATTTTAAAAGTAATTATTTCTTTGTAATTCTAAATTTTCTGTGATAATCTTTTGTCTTTTTCCTCTTCACTATTCATTCATTTCAGGACCTCTCCAGCAAATTTTAGAATGTTTTTTGTAATAGTAAATTTTTTTCTTTTTATAAATGTAAAATTTTTCGAATATTGAATACAGTACTTTTTTAAAATATTTTTTTATACTAAAAAGCCAAATCGGCTCTGATTTATTATACCGGCTGGTCTTGAATGTGTCTGTCTGCAAGTGTACATATGCCTCTAGAAAAGCAGCATAAAGGTGAACTTGAACTGTTTAATCTAGTACAGTAATGTGCAGAGAGTCAAATAGGTTAGACTGGCACTCATCCCACACTGGACCCCCACCCCCTACGCATCTCGCCGAAACCCACCTTCATCTTTCATCAGTGGCCGTAGCAGACAGCGCCCACTCGTCTTACAATCAAACTTTTCAGCCCTGACCAATTTGCTGCTACTACTACTATTACTACTTACTCTCTCTACCTTCTCATTTTCATACAAGTTGTATTTTGACTAGCAGCCTAACCTCATGACCTCAACAAGGACGTGCATGTGTATATACTATTGTTTTGTACATGTGAAGTATACATTGGTGGTATGCGTGTGTAGCATGTATGTGTACAACAGATGTACATGTGATACTCGATTAATACTGAACTGGAATAAACAATTGTTTGATTTTATATTTGTTTTATAATCAAGTGGACTGTTAAATGTTCTTATAATGGGATGTATAAGGTTTAAATTTATATATTTTTGAAAATCATGTTACACTTCAAGTATCAGTATGTGTAAAAAAAAAAAAAAAAAAAAAAAAAAAAAAAGAAAAAATCGGGCTGCTATCTTCTCACCATTAGCATCTGTTGTCTTATTACATGGGCTCTTCAATCCACTTGCTGATCTGGTGCACGCATATTGACTTCATTTCTTCCCTATTCCACTGGAATGATGAAAACTAGATAGAAAAATTGCTACCCTTTAGAGAATTATGTGTTCAACTGAATGGCACATTGCAGCACCAGACTTTTTACCAAGTGATTATCACCAATCGACTGATAACTTTCTGGAACATTTCCTTCTCTCCCCCTTTAACTTTACATGCATATTAACAGAAAAATAATTCTTCTTATTGTACTGTCTTATCAGATCTCTTAAATTCTATTAGGAAGACTCAAGTAAGGTTCAGAATTTATGTTGTACTTAATAAGACATGCCTCTGCTATTTGGCAGAAGATAGATTCTGTAGTAATAGTGTTAGCAAATGGAACTCTCAGTACAGTTTCAAATCAGGCAATGAGTACAAGTTTTTGTTATGTCCTTGAAATACAATGTATCAATTTTATATTGAACAAACTCCTGTGCTTTGGAAGAATAGATTGGTCAAGTTTTACTGTACTATTCTTAGAAAGATAGAGATGTTTGTAAAAACTAGTGATTGCACCAAACTACCTCTCTCACAAGATACTAAAAGCTGGACAGTACACTTCATGAACTTTATTCCTAAATCCCAATCATTGATTTACTGTATTTTAAATTAATGATTAATGAATGTTGCCTCTTTTCTGGTGGAAATTAAGCAAAATTATTATTTTGGGGATCACTATAGTGAAAGTTTTTATTGCCCTTGGACCACACTTGAAAATTTTCTTGGAAATATTTGTGTTTTGCTTTTAATTTTGATTTGATTTTATTTTTGAGCATTTGGGTACAATGTATAAAGTGACCACATTCCTCTTTGAAATTAACACTATTACCTTCTGATTTAGCAAATTTCTGCATGTTTTGATTGAGAAGCACTTATTTTTATCTTCCTAAGCATTTGATAGCAAGTTAGCTGTGTTAGTGCTATTTTAATATAGTCAATTATTACTCACTAAAGTGGTCAACCATTGCATATGGCTTGTAATCTCTGACCTCATTAGAGCTCCACAGCTATATATGTACAGGGTTATGTCAGGTAATTGAGAACAAATTATAATATAAAGAAAAACAAAGATATTTAATCGAAAAAAAAATCACTATATTAAAAAAAAACAGGTACACATCTTCAACTGACTATAAAGAAACGGGTTATTTAATAAACATACCCTCAACTTTGAGGATGGCCTCTATGTAGCCTTGTAAACAACTGCATCTTGGCCATCGTGTCCACAATGATAGCCTTCGATGAGTCCTTGGTATTGTGGGGCTGCTGGATGGTCTAACTCTTAATGGTGCCCCTAATCAGGAGAGCTAGGAAGCCCATGAGGTGGAAGGGGATTCCATCATTAAAATTTTCAACAAGCCACTCCTGTGTCACATGGGCCATATAAGAGGGTGCAAGTAGTCCTGCTGGAACATGTATGGCCTCTTCTGAGCCACCTGCTTGATTCAGCACCTGAATATGGTAAGGAGCGGGGCACATGACATGGAACTCTTTGCTAATGATCTCTAGGACCAACACAGATGACAGGAACTTGGTGTGCATCATGGTACCTCCGTGACTTCTGTGCAGAACCACCTGCCGTTCTTCCTTTTCACCCTCTGCTCCTGGTCAAAGTTGTTCTGATCACAGAGGAACCAGAGCTGATGGGAAGAAAAACCAGGATTTAGAAGAAAAAAAACCTTTTGAATCTGAAATTTGATACTGTTCTGTGTGTCTCCCCATTATCTGCTCTTGTCGGATATGAACTGTCCTCCCCTCCTGATAACTTTGTGTCCCACATATCTTAAGCAACTTGCAGATGACCCTCAACCACTTCCTGGGAAATCTGCCATACTGAGAATGTTTCCTTCTTTTGGCTACAGATGACACATCCTTGACTGAGGCTTCCAGCTCATTCTTGACCTTGAACATGAAGGATCTGCCCATATTGCAGCAGCTGGCAATCTTTGGTTAGCAAGTTGGGTCACAGGCATGATGTGTCGTTTCCTTTCCTGTGTCTGAAGGAGAAATGAGTCAAGATTTGGTGCATGTCATACAGCACTATGTTAGGGTGTCTTCCATTTATGGCCCGCTAAAGTCGTTCTCAAATACCTGGCGCACACCATACATTCTGGATTCTGAACAGTCTGGGCAGGGCAACACTGGGCATGTTTTTAACAATAGGAGAGGAAATATCATATCTTGCCAACAACTTGATCTATAAAAGCACTGCAAATACCTAACCTGCCTATTTCTATTTAGATTATAAATAAAACTTGCACACTGAATAGAACACATTTCCATTGATCTGTGTTTATTTCTTACTTTATTGAAAAATATTTTGTTGAAATGTATATTTTCAAGTAGAACTGGCTATAGAATCTATGAACCTGGTTTATTTTGAGAAATATTTTTTAGTAATCCTGGTGCAGAGTGAAATGCAGGGCCTTTTTTTTTTTTTTTTTTTTTCTTTTTCTTTTTCTTTCAAATTAATGAACTTCTGTATTTTATGCATTAAGTATAATGGTGTTTATATTGTTTGACTATTTTCAATTCCGCAAAATTTTATATTTTGGGAAAAGCATTTGTTAGGTGTGAAAGTGGAATATTCTCTCTTGTGAAGCATATCAAAATTGACTACCCTTTTCTTGCAACAAAGGTAGAATGATAAATATCTTTTAGTCAGATCAAATACGATCCTGTTGGGATGATTTTTAGAATTTTATTTTGTTTTGTTTGTAAGGACACTTCAGATATTTTGGTTAGACTTTGTGCTAAAGTTTACTTGTGAACAGGCTGCATTGTAGATCCTGGATTTTGTTTGATGTGAACTGACCAAATATTAGTTCTCTCCATTGACTAACAGGATGTTGTCTTATTAATATTATCATTTTGTGTTTATTTTCTTGTTTTTTTTTTTTTTTTTTGTTCTCCTATTTCAGTTAGGGGCAAATCCAGATCTTGGTACCACCTAAGATGGCTAAAATTTAGTACCAGCATGTTAATAGGGTCAATATGAAAGCATTAATATATGATAACCTTGTAACTTAATCCTTCTTTAATGGAAAATTCAAAATGCTGCATTGCTTGGCATTCACACAGGAAATAGTTTAGTAATGATATAACTTGACTTCACACAATCACAACAAAGCTATTTTACTTTTATTGTATCCCTAGTTACATCTTGAACCTACAAAAAATCTTAAGAAAATTCACAATAGCTGCCACCAGCCCCAGTGATAGTAATCTATGTTTAGAACCTAGCACTGTATGAAATGTTCAATGGCCACGAAGAAAATTTAGTCCTAGTGCTGTAATAGTGCTCCTAAGAAATTTTGAGTTGACTAATGAAACCAATTTAACAAGCTACAAGGACTTTCAGTGAATTGACATAACTTGGGTCGATATTTCAGATCAGTTATAAAGTAATTTTATAGCTATGACAAATCGAAATAGATCTTAAACTCTTTTCATCTGACACCCTTGAGATGATCTGTCGGGCAAATGGAAAGAACAGGATCAAATTTCAGATTTTTATTAAGTATTTCATTTAGTCCTGGCTGTTCTTTCCATCTATTTGACTATCTGTCCACACAATATCTCAAATGATTTTGTTGAATTTCAATGAAATTTTATAGAAAAAAGGGCAATAGTCTATGAAAATAGTCATGAAATTCAGGGTCAGATTCATGCACAATTACCTGTCTATACCTCAGAATATTTCAAAAGTTCTCAGTGAATTTAAATTTTGTGAGAGATCCAGGAATATCTTTTTGATTTAGTGATCTTTTTCTTCTCTCCCCATACATTTATGTGTATGTTGATGACTCTCCTTTTGAGGAAGGTCTTTGTACAATTACATCTGTTGGCAGAGGTATGCTCTTTTTCAGTGCTTTCAATCCATATAAGAACATCTCTGTGTAGTGAAACCTATTTGCACCCTGAACATAGAAGAAACCAAAAGTTTTAGCAGGAACTAGTTGTATGATCTGTTGGCTAATTAGCATACAGCTTAAAAGTGCCTCTCTTTTCTTATTGGTTGATTCTTCAGAGACACAATGATGACTCCAACAACAGGAGGGAGATTTGAATTGTAGTAGTGCTCTTAGATGGAGACACTGGTAGTATAGACCTCTCCCCAGCACCCAGCTGGTCAGGGTGTTGGAGAATTGAAGATGGTCTAACTAACAAGTTAGCAATGCTGTCTTTGAAGAGATACACATCTCTCCCAGCTATTGGTGAGTGTAGATAGGGGAGTCAGTGTCTAATTGATTTAAATACTTTGTTCAATGTTTTCCTACTTGTCTGATTAGAACCCTTCATTTCCTTCTCAAAATTAGTCTGGTATTTTTTCCACATGTTTTGTTTCTTGGTGGCTACAGTGACTTCAACAAAACTGTTCAAATCACAATAGCCTTTCCTCATATTTTTGTGTCACATGTGAATGCACTTGCGCGCATATACTACAATGGCATGTTAGTTTCCAAAGGTTGAGATGAAACTTAACCCTAGCATTATTTAAATTTCAAAATACCACTTTTGTATTGTATTTCTAAAACTATAGCATCTCAAAATCTACATGTATTTTATAATGATAATCTTCCAATTACACTTGAATTGTTTCAAGATTGAATATTGATACATAATGAAGCAAATTATCTCAATACCCTGAGGGTGTAGTATATGCTTCAACTCCTCTTTGCCATAAGCATATAGTCTATGCAACTTGAAACCATCAACCAAAACAGTCAATATAGATTTCTCCAATTTTTAAGTGGGTCTGGCTGGTTATCTATTTATTTGTTATATGTACAAGCTGCAAGGGCTAAAAATTTGAACATTTACTTGTGTCTGGAAAATTCTTCCCCCCCTCCTAGTTTTAGGGGCAGGATTTACAGTATGATTTCATGTCAAATTGGTTGGTTTGTATCTGGCAGCGTTTATGCTTTTTTTAAAAATTTTTATTTTATTCTATTTTATTTTTGAATATTCAAACTTTTTAGTGGTCTCAGCCTTGTGAAAGAAGTAATTCATTCAATAATCCTCCCTTTCTCCAACATGGTATGCTGCCGAAAGACATTGGTCACATGACAGTTTCTATTGTGTGACTAACTAGACCTGTGCTTGTGAATCAATTTTTCTTTTGAAAACAGAAGCAAGTTGTAAGGAAAATATCTTTTTTATCTACAAAATGATTCAATATATGGCATGTTATATAAAAATAACAAGGTTTTGACATTTCCATTGATTTTTTTTTCTTTTTTTTTTCTTTTTTTTTCTTTTTTTACACTTCAGCTTTTACATACGAAGATATTTTTTTTTTTTTTTTTTTTTTTTCCTCTTCTATTTGTCTTTCAAATTTTCCCCAAGTACAGATTTGATTAGTCAGTAAAAACTTTTACTCTCATAACAAAACTAATCCTTATTCTAATGAATTTGGAATTATCATGCTGCAATTCATTATTTCTCCAGGTGGATCTCTTTTTGCCTTTGTCAAAATAGTTATTTCGGCCACTTTTATTGCTATATATTATAAAAAGCAAAATGAAAATAGATATTGTTTTCCATATTCTTACGGAGTGGCTGAACAAAACATTCAATTTTACTTTTAGATTGGCAGTTATAAATAACAAAAACAGAAATATTCTTACACACAAACAGTCGGATGTATCCACTTATGTAAACACACAAAATGCGCTTTCTCTTTTTTTTTTCCTTCTGTCTGAGATTTCTTGTTTGTTCATGGTGTTTTTTAGAACATCTAAAAAAGAATGAAAAAATCCTTGAAATAGGAAAATTGATGGTATAGTACCTCAATCAATTTTCAGTTTGTGTGTGTTTTTTTTTTTTTTTTCTAGGGCTTACCTTCTTTTTTTTTCTTCAAAAACAAAATATTTATAGTGGTATACTGTCTGCAAAACCATGTTCAAATTTTTTTCCTTTTTCTTTTTTTTTTTTCTGTTTGAGAAGTTTCATGTAAATAAAAAAAATTTTTTAAAAGTTGAAAATCTACATTGAATGCTTTTGATATACTGCAGTTTTTTTCTCTCCCTGGTGAATTTCTTTCCACTTACCCCTAAAAGTGCTATAGGCACATATAAGCGGTTATTTTTACATTGTTATGACTCCTTAAACAATTGATCATTGGTTATAAAGTAAATTCTCTTTATATTGAGTGACAAGAACTAGGCAGTTCAAATTGTGTGTAATGGTGAATTTTGTCATTTATACAGAGACATATACATTTCTCTCTATCCACACTGAACTCTACCTTGTGCTACATTGTGCCCTCGTCAGGAGGCAGATAAATCACCTTATCTAGACCACCAGAGGTCGGGAAATCTTCTTTTGTGAATGTTAGGTTCAGGTCTTGCTGTTATTACTGTTCTCAAAGAAATAAAATTTCTCTGAAAATTCTTATTGTAAAGACTGAGACAATACACACGGTGCAAAGTTTGTCCAAACATATGCTGTGGGTAGCTTTGGAGCCATATTGATTATTTTAATGATTAATTTTTCAGTTTATTGATTAAAAAAGAAATTATTCTATTATGTAGAATACCACCTTGCACCCAAGTTGTTTGAGATTCCATTCTAAATACCAAGTTGAGGTTTGTGCAGTAAATTCATCTTTATGAAGAAAAACTGGTTTCAGAGCAGTGTTCAGGTCAGTCTATTTCCTGTGATCCGGTTCAAACCAACGCGTATTAAAAAGTGGTAAAACGAACAACTGAAGATTATGGTGAGAGTAGTTTGATTTGAAATTTTTTTTTTCTTCGGGGGAAAATGTGACAGTTGAGCACCAAAAGGTTGAGCCAAATATTTTTTTTAAAAAGTACTCTCTAATTGGATTTTGTCTGTAAGTTCTCTTACATTAATAGTTAATTAATTGCAAAATCAAAATAGATTATTTATGAATTTCAAAAAATAAATTTGTTCGATAACTTCCGCTATAAAATTATTGATGCTTGCTTCTTACAGAATTTAAATATGAAATTAAAACTAGCTACTCGGTGTGGAAGAGGAGAAAAATTATTTCCAAACAAAAAGGCTTTACTTTAATAATGCAGGGTTGCCAATATTATATAAACACATAGCAAAATCACATTCGTACATAGTACAAAAAATCAAGGAAGAGCCATTTGCGTCATGGCACTGATATAGGTCTGATGGGAAGCTTTTGTGAATTATAGTTCTGAAGTCACAAGATGAACTCGTTAAAATGAAAATGAAAGCCGGATAAAGCTTTGAAGAGAAGAAATAGGGAGTTCAGATCCAGATAGAAGTTGGAATCGTTGAAAGGAGAATTTCCACAACAAACTTCAGGGATTAGTGTTGTGTATCTGAAACTCTTCTATTGTTCATAGTTGGTCATTCAGTCTTCCATCCCACTTGGATACTAATCCGCTAGTTAGTTCAACAGGCAATAGCTGGGAGAGATGCATGTCCCCTCTCGCATGCTTGTTTATCTTCAATTCCCCCCCCCTTTCCTGACCAGCCGGGAGCTTGAGGGAGATATGATGGCTCGGTGTCTTTTCCCCCTACTGACCACAACAGTTCGAAATTCTCTGCCACTGTTTTCTCTGTCAACTCTTCAAACAAAGACACCCTATCAGATGAATGGAGCTACTTTTAAGTAGTTCATTGGTTGGTTGAGTGAGTTAAGTCTCTTTGTAAGGGAGACTGCAGTTGGTTGATCAACTAATTCCCGCTGAAACTAATGGTACCCTTTGTTTAATGTGCGAACATGTTTTTCTACACCGAATTGACCTTCTTTGGCTACATCTTGCCTGATGATCCTCTCTCCCCCCCCCTTCGTAATTCAGCTGACAAAAATTTACATTTCATTTCACTTTTTTTTATGGGTCAAGACAATGGACGTATCTAAAGTAGATTTATGGTTTCATTTTCTTTGTTTTCGAAATAGTTGAATTATTTTCTTTTGTAGCATTTTTTTTAATAACTTGACAGATTAAGTAAATGGATGATTAGCTACTTAACTGATTCATTCATGAATAATTCCATCGTTTTTGTTGTTTTTTTTTACTTGTAAGGCTGTCAGCGCTGTTTTTTTTTTTTTTTTTTTTTTTACTTCAAAGTCCAAAGAAATATAGGTTATCCATACATTACAGGTTCTCAATTTTTTTTATTATTCAAATCTGTAGAGAAACAAACTTGTCTTTAGTCAAATTTATTTCCTTTCACATTATGAAAGGAATATGCTGTCGTCAATTTTGTCCTTTGATCTTCAACTGGTGTTCCTTTGTAAACAATCCTCTGTTGCCAAATTAACCACATTTTGGCTATACTTGGGTGATCCCCCCCCTTTTCCTCTCTAATCCACGATAGCCAGAAACCTAGCCAATAAGTTCAAGCAAACATTTTATTCTCATTAATAATTGTTCTGGAGTTACTCTAAGTTCACTTATCGAATATAAAATGAATTTATAAAAATATTATTAGCTGAAAAGTTAGCTTGACATGAAAAACCTTGGCTGTGGTGAAACTCTTTAAAAATAGCTATGAATTTAACGAAACATACTTTGCAACACTGATATGATTATGATCTAAATCGGACCCTGATATTCAATTTAAGTTCAAAATTTTTAAAAAATTTTCCAGATTTTTTTCTTTTTCCTTCTCCTTCCAAGAAATGAACTCTTTTTCCGATAAGCATCACTCACCGCCCAACCACTTTCTTGAGCCCTGTTTCTCATTATGTCTTTTGTTCATATGCTGATTTGATAAGCCTATGATCCTTACTTCCTTCAGAAAATGATTTTTTTTTTTAAACAAAACTTGTGTTTACTGATGCGTTTTAACAAATAAAGGCATTGCCAGTTTTGCAATGTATTGGTTGAACAAAAATGATTTCCAATTGATGGGTCTAATCAGATGTTGCTTAATTCTAATCTAGTGTGATTTGGTACGTGGTACTTATTTTTCCTGCCTCTTTTCCTTGTGGATTTCTCTATTAGTGCCGTCCTATTTTGTGTCTTTATTCATAGATATGAACTCTCAGGAAGTGATATTTCTCTGTACCTCTTTATATTTTAGACTTTGATTAAATTCTATTACTTGATCCAAATGCATTTATTAGAATAGTACTAATTCAACTACAAAAAGTTTGATTATCGAAGGAGGTGATACTTGCACATGATAATCATACTTTATTCACGAAAATCAACACCATAATTCAATTTTATATATTCACTCTATTCACATCTGCTTGTACATGGTTAAAAAGAAAAGATGGGTGCAGTCAAGGATTACCAAGTCTTGTGTTTGAGTTGCTGGTTTCTTTATTTGTAGCATTCCCCAACTAGTAGTTGGATTATTATGGGAATTCTTGGTGGTTCTAGTAGTCCTGATTGAGGAGTTGGTAGCACAAGGAATTCGGTCACCTCGTGGTTGGATGTTGGTGGGTGCCGACATCAGTGGAAGAGTGTGAGGAGAAAGGGAGATGTACCAAGGGAATGTGCGCCAAGTATGAACTTGGATGTGGAGATGAAACAAAGTGAAAAGAAACACATACAAGTATTTTGGATAAACAAGAAACGTACATTTGATACAAGGACATAAATGATGAATGAAGATGAAGTATGTGTAAGAATAACATGAATCTGATTGTTCATGTAAAGAGATTAGAAGAGAAGAGATAGCGAAAGGTAGGAGCTTTCTTGTCATTGATAGTACTGGAATCGGAGTTGGAACAAAGTTATCTGAAACGCTTTGGAATCCGTATGGCTTGGATCATACCAAGGGATACGTGGAAACCGGGTTCAGTGTGCAAGCCACACTGCCAAGTGAGCGTGGACTTGGGGGCTATTCTCTGACACTGGACTCTCGACGGACAGACCATGAAAGACTGAGAACGTGGAGTTTTATCCATACATGTTTCCCGAAGTGAAGAAATTTAGGAAAAATTATTGACTATTGGATAGTAAAAAGCCTTGCCATTTCATTCATAAGAGTGAGAGGTGTATACACGTTTTTAGTAGGTGGTGAAGGCACGGTGATGTAGCTGTGCATATGTGTGATGCCTCCACATCAGTGAAGTGAAATGGGCAAAGTTAGTACAGCTAGGGGTCCTTGCGCTAGTGAGCATTGGACCTGGGAGATGGAAAGAGAGAAAGAGTGGCAGGCAACGATTGCCGGGGCCGAAGGCATGACCAGCTAGGAGCGCATGCGCTCCTGTGAGCATTGGACCATGTGCATCCAGGGGTTTTATAGGGGTTGTCGTCGGAAGTGACATTTTCAATATCTAGTTTAAAGAAGAGTTTTGTATTTGATTCCTAACTAAAAGAATAGGGGGCACTACATTATAATACCTTAGATTCTACAGTGTCTACCTCTACACCCCCCCCTTTTTTTCCTTTTCTTTGATTGCTTGGGAAGTTCAACCATCTTTCCTTCTTGCTGTCTAGCATGCAACCATAGTCCAGGTGATTGAGGGCAAAAATTATTCAATTGTCAAAATAGAAAAATAACTCTATCAAAAACAAATTCCTGTATCTGCCCCTGAAACCTCTTCCTTACAATATGCTTTACCTTTCCACAAAATTTCTTTGAAATTGAACTTTCTGAGATATCGCATAGACAGGAGTGAACACGTGTATAATATATATATATATGTATTATATATATATATATATATATATATATATATATATATATATATATATATATGAATCCCCCCCCCAACCTGTTTGATTTTTGTATTCACTCGTTTCTTCCTACACCATATTTCCAAGTTTTGAATGAATTTCAATGAAATTTTGAGGAAAGGTTGCTAAGAAAAGTCAGTTTCTGACATTGTTCAGTATTACTATGCTTTTATCATAAAGTTCGCAATGCATTTGTGTAAACCAACCGCGGAAGGGTCATGGTGGCATTTTTAAAACCTTCACAGCACATCCAAGACACTAAACTCATCACTTGTCATCTGGGTATGTGCTTCTCTGCACATTTCGTTCTCCAGCAGTTCTCGCCTATAAAAGGGCGAAGTAATGGTTGAAGATTTAGTTGTATTTTAGACTTGCATATGTTATTAGTCTAAATCGTAATGAGTTTACATCAAGGTGACTGCATACTGGTGTTTATCCAGGAGGTGTTCCATTTGAAGTTTAGTTTTAACATGCCATTTGGTGACTTCTTGCACCGAACAGTGTTGGTGTTTGCCCCAACCCCTTTTGGTTGCGACACAGTTTCAATAAGATGATTTGAGAATCATTAGATATTGGCAGTAAACATTTTTTTTCAAGGTAAAAATGTATATATTGAGCTGTTTTCAAGTTGATTGGGATAAGTGGCGGAGGAGATAGCAAACAAGTAAGCTAATGAGTTTTTAAATAACAGTAAGATTCCTATTTGATGACTTTCTTGAAGAAAGTAAAAGTATCTGACATGAGACACATTTCCTTTTGATTCCCCTTATGCAAATACTTTATTTAATTGGATACTAATTGAGAAAATAATTAACATGAAAAAAATGATGCTTGGCACTGTATAATTCCTGATATCATTGATATTCCAGAAAATATGCATAAAATTGTATCTAATTACTTTGGTTGTAGCTTTTTAATTTAATTTTTAAAAATTTTTTTATGTAGAATGAGTACCTTTCCATTGAACAATGGTTAGCAAGCCAGTGTCTCCAACCATAACGCTTGTGGTGAGATTGATCTTTACTGGGTACCACATAAATGTGTTCTTGTATCAGACTAAGACTAGTAATCACAGTACCGATTAATACTATATATTTATTCTATCTGTTTATTTAAGAGCCTATATAAAAGCACAAAAACTAGTTATGTTAAGAGCAAAATCATTACAGGTGAGTAAGACAAATGTACTACAAATCTTGTACATTGGCCAATTTCCCAACCTTTTGCATATGTTATGTTCTAAATGTCTATGAATATTCAGTGTAACTGATTCACCAGATACACACCAAAATAACTACATAAATGTTTGGGGCTCGTGGCCTTTACCTGATAACATGTTGTTATTTATATAGCTTATCATGAATTTTGCAATAAGACTGTTCAGGAGAAAGCTTTTGTTCTAGCCTTGAAATCATGTCCACAAACTACTAAATAACTTATTCTATGCTCAATAGGTTAGAATTTGACCTTTCAAAAATCTAATATGCTATAAATCTTAAGATTAAAAAAAAAAAAATGACGGTTTGGACATCTGAGTCTACAGTAGGTAACAGTAGAGATAGTTATACACCTCCCCAAGTGGACTAAGTATCTACAAGGCTTGTTTAGAGGGCTTACGCATAATTGTGGGCAAGGTGAAAATTAACCAGTCCTTGCAATCAGTTTCATGGGGGTGTCGGGACTACTACCGCCACCCCCTTGAAGTGCTATAAGGAAGTGCGCTTCAGGATTGGAATCTCTTTGATCAGGTTGGCCTTGTTTATGCTGCATCCCACCTGATTTATCTACTCAAGATACTTGAACTCTGACCCCAATCAGAAGGGGTCTAGAAAGGAGGACAATTGAAAACTTCCGCTGTTAGGACTGCAATGATTCATCGATGTATTACAATATTTTTTTCACTGGTGATGATTGATACTCAAAATTTCTCCAGTGATACCCACTATTTATTTATTTATTTATTTTTAATTTTAATTTTTTTTTTTTTTTTTTTTTTTTTTGATAGAATGAATACTTTTTTGTCCAAAAAATTTCATAATTTGCATCATAGTAGTGACAGCAAATAGTAAACGTGACCAATCTATTTACAGTCATCAGTAGAAACTTATCAGTGCAGATGTGTTAGTAAGGGGAAATGGTAATGTTGCTGGATATATAAACTATAGACTAACTTCAGTTCCTTTTGTGCATCCAATCAATGCATTTGAATGGGGAATAATTAAAATACAGCAATTTTCGCAGTAATAATAAATTTGCTTAGAGGAAGAAATCCACATAATTTTTAGTTTTCACCATCAAAGTACATTTCTGAAATTTTCAACGAAAAGTTATTCAATATTTTATGTCAAAGATACCTTGCTCACTATTTTCAGTCTTTTAAACCATTATCAGCAATTTGTCTCTATGAAAGATTGTACATGTAAATTTTGTTTCACATTCATGCTTTAAAGACATTGTTCTTTTAGCATTCATTTGACATTGAAGTCATTCATATGTATTCATCAAATCAACTCTTTCATTTTCTCTGAAAGAAGTCAGAATTTCTTATTTTTTATGAAAAAAAAATTTAACTTGATTGAAAGTTTGTTAAATCGAGTGGAATCAAATTTTCTTTTTCTTTTTAACTTAGCCAATTCAGCACAGCTGTCTGTGGATGACACAATTATCAATTTAATACACACACACACACACGTATTCAATGTACAGTGGATTATAATGCGGTATACAAAATAAAACCTATACAGATGCATATTCCACCAACCTTTATTTATTTATTTATTTATTTATTTTTTTCCATAATCGTGTGCTCATTCAAAAATGTGTCCAATTCAAAAGTAACTTGAATATGAAAAATATACTTTTAAAAAAGTGATAAGATTTGTCCCACTTTAATATATTCAATTCATCATACAAAGAATCTTCACTTCAAAGAGAAATTATATTTTTTTCAACTAAGTAAAAATGTTCTTTTTAAATGCTGAAATGTGTGGTGAGTTACCCTCAAAGAATTGCCATTCATCTGTTTATTCTATACATAAAAAATACTTAATTCTTATTCAACATTTGAAAATGAAGTCCTTTTGTTTTTTAAACTTTGGAGAATAATGTATAGAGCCTATGGACATATTTCTAATCAGTTCAAGTACAGGTATTCGAATGTGTAAATTATAGTAATTTATGCTCAATAAAAATGCTGATAGTGGGTGATAACAAGTCATTTTTGTTATCATCAATAACACTCCTTTTATTTGATGTATTTTGAGAACATGCTTTTAAACTTCAGAAACACATTCCTCTTGCATTTACTTAAATTCAATGTGAAAAAAGATGTATCTATTCAACTTGTTTTCTGTTTTAACCTGAGCTCATCTTATATTGTGATACACTATGTATCTAAAATTGAATATCTTGATACGTATCATATCATAGAAAAACATTGTTGCACCCCTATTCACTATATTAACAAAAACTGTTCATTTTATCCTGGAAAAAAAATTCTTGTGGTGCAGTAGTTTGTGCTGGATTTGCAAACTTGTTTAATCTTTCAAAGTGAGAAGCCATTGATACAAATATTGAATGTTATAGTATAATGATGGGACTCTGGTGGAACCTGGTCAGTGAGCACTAAATATTGCAAAGTGTAAGGTCCTAATTCCTTGTCATTTAGTATTAGAACCAAGCCAAGAAATTCCAAGCAGACTGAATGAATTTCAATGAAACTTTGTGGACGAGAAAGCCACTTGGTTAGAAAGAGATCATTAGATTTGGGGGTGAGTACGAGATTCGTTTTGAGATTTTTTAATTTTTTTTTTTTCCTCCATACATTTCTGTATTCACTCATGCCTATCCACGCAATATCTCCAAAAGTCCTGAATGAATTTCAATCAAATTTTGTAGAAAGTTAGATCTTGGGATTAAGTTTTTGGATGGATCCCAGAATTCGTCTCTATTGTGTGAACCATTGTATGAAAATATTTTTAACTCATGAAATACGTCTTATAAGGCCTTTGTATGCCATCTTGAAAATTATACTTTGCCAGTGGTCAGACTGTGGTGAACTTCTAGTATGTCATTGAGCACACCTGATACCACAAAAAACATTAGAACATTTTTTTTTTTTTTTTCCCCTTCAAATGCATCCGACCATGTATTAACTTTATTTCAGATCTCTACTGATCTGGTCTGCACAATACTAGGCCATGGAAAAAAATTAACCCCCCCCCCCCAACTACTTTTATTGAGTAAAGATAAAAACCTTTACTTAATGCTTCTAATGAAAAATTCTGAAGGGACCCCTGTTGAGTTACATTTTAGCCCACAACGTATGAAGCAGAAAGACTTGTTTTATACATATGTGTTGTTTGAAGTTCATAATTACAATACCAGGTGACTGAAAAAGCTTTAAAGACAACTACAGTTGATTTGTAAATCACTGTCCATGGTTTTATCTTAGACATGTCAACCTCTTTCTCTATCATATAATGTCTCTCTCATCAGCACCTCTTTTCAAAATCATATTCTTATTTTCCATTGTAACTTCCCCAGAAACTGGCATGGGATAAATTTTCATTGTACACTTTCTGCTTTAATGTCCTCATTTTTACTCTTGCAAATATTTTTCAGAACCAGATGATTTCATCTCTCTTTGATGTGAGAAGAAAAATATTTAAAAGACATTAATTTAGTCATGTGATGGAAATGGGTTTTGGGAACTAGTTATACTGTAACACCCTTGCTGGTCAATAGTGCAAAAAGTGTGTACAATTGGTGTGATCATCTAGTCTTATACCATTATGTTGATTGCTGCTTTGATTGACGACTCTTCTTGTTACTGTTGGTCACAGCCGTTTTTCGTCTCTTCTCTTTCTCATTCCAACTTTAACAGTAAGCATATATGTGCATCGCCTCTATTCCACCTAAACCAAAAAATCTCTACCACAAAATTTATTCATTTATCCAAGATCCCATTTATCCAAGAACAGCTCCAGCTTATCATTTTCCAAGTCACCTACATGCCCAACTCACCAGTCATATTCTGACCCAAAAGAAAAGCCTTTCACTGCTCATCAAACTGTAACTTATTTTTGAATTCACATTGTATTAAAACTAAAAGCCATTGCCAATGATTTGAGTCTGCATTGTTAATCTGGCACTGTGCCAAAGTTTGCTTTTTCTAATATGTACTAGAATTCAATTGAATTAACCAGGACAGATACTATGATCTTTGGCCTATGCTTTGAAAAAAAGAGGTCAGTGTGCGCTAATAAGAATTACCAACTAACTTTTGATTCTATTCTTTTAAGTGAGCTAATGTAGATTAGTAACACATTTAGTGCTGATGTCAAGCTAAGTTATTTGCTGGATTTCATTTGTACTAGTCTTAGCATTATTGATTGATTCTTCTTATTTGAAGTTCATCTGATAAATAAGACTTAATCAATATGTATGACTGTGATCCTAAAACCTCATAACCCACTCAGTTCCTTTCAAGTGTACACTTTCATTATGAATAATTAATTATATACAAACTTATTTCATTATTTTCATAACCTGAATCGTATATACACAAGTTTTAAAGAAGTGTTTACGTTGTTCGGTACTTGGAGATTCAACGAAATAAAGTCTTGATTTTGTTACTTTCAAAGACATTTTTTAACCAGACAAAACAATTGACACAAATTGATGTTTGGAATGAAACAAGTACTGCTAAAAACATTAACTCCTGCCTTTTCTTCTCGAAGACTTAAAAATAACCTTGTGTTCTCTTTCTGACCAATCCCTACTCCAAGATACGTAGGAAAATCCTTAACATTGTTTCATCATGACCTCATATACTCAGCTTGACACAATCTCTACTCTTTGTATAACCAGTGACACCATTTTGATACATATGATGCAGTGTATCAGTCAGTTAGTCCAGTTCACTTATAATACGCTATATACTGTCATGTATTATGTCATATATATGTATTGTCTCATATACGCATCATGACATGTATGGATGTGTCACGTCATTGTTTACATTTTGGTGTGCTACCTTTTCACTGAGCATCTCTATAACTTCCAGTAGTTCCTCCTATATTTTCTACCAGCCAAGTATTTCATTGCCCTCCAGAAATAAGAATTATTACCTCAAATCAATTTTATATTTTGTAGTCCCTACAGCAAGGGTCTATTGATCCCTCATCAACCCCCAGACAAGTACCAAATCATTGTTTTGTTCCATTTCAGTTTATTCCGTTCATTGTTATAAAAAAGAAAATGGGGTAGGGGTAAATGAATATGGCCAAACCTAGAAGTATATGGCCAAATGCTTTCCCAAAAACCAAATTTTACAATAAGATGGTAAGTTTGCTTTGAAGCAAGGTGTTCGGGTCCTGCAGCCATCTCTTCTCCAGGTTTTTTCATATACAGAGGAAGAGAGAAGTAAAAATGTATACATATACAGTGTATTTGTATACTGGAACTCTTTATACCTCTCTGCCTAAGCTCAGTTAGTGATTTGCCAAATTGACAGTTTGAAAGAAAAAATTCCTTTCGTCTTGGTAGGTCTGGAAAATCTCTTGTCTCAAATATATTTTCTATTGATGACTGGATACTGTTAATTTTGAGCCCTGACCCCTGAACAGTAAGAAAGAGGAAGCATTTGTTTTTCTCTAGTCAAACTTGTAGGGAAACTGTATATAAGTATACTCTAAAATCTGAAACACTTCTGGTCACATGCATTTCAGATAAGGGGTACTCAACCTGTATTGGGATCTTATCAGAGGAAAAACGTTTTTGTAGATCTAGTGGAATAATAGTGATAAAACTGCATGTTGGTGTGCCATTGGTTGATCAGGCTAGAAATTGCTTTCACTGATCTGAAATCATTTAATAGTATTGATCTTTTGTTCTAAGTATAGGCTCAATGTTTTTTATTTTTATTTTATTTACTTCTTATTTTTATTACTACTTCTACCAGATTTTGCTTCCCTTTAGAACCCAGAAATCACTATGGGAACAACGTCTATAATTCATTGTTCTAGTATATGGAATATAGTTGCATTAGGCTATACGGACTGTGAAAATACAAATCTTCAAATCAAAACTTCACAGTTTTGGGGGGGGAGGGGGTGATTTTTATCATCACTATGATGAAAATACCATTTCAAGTTTCCAGAAAGTCATTTTTGGCAGTACATTTTTTATTTTTATTTTTATTTTTGAAAAAGATCCATGTGCAGCTATCTCCTGTATGTCCTTGCTAACTGTCCACAACCGCAAATGTCTCCTTAGATATACATCTAATTAAGGCCATAGTGAACTAGGCAAATTATGTTCAGCCTTGGTGGAATCTCCAGAAATTTATTTATTTTTTTCAATTTAGCTGTTTATACTTTTCAAAATAGCAGATTTTCGCAGTGGTGTTTCAATCATAAAACAAAAGAAAATTTCTCCAATATAGGCATATTGTAGATCGTTGGAAAGGAAACTTCATGTTGAGTAAAGTTTACAAAATAACCATGTGTCTTGGAGCATGTCATAAGACCTTGTTTTAGAAATTGGAGGTAAATTGCACATGGTTTAATCACTTCCTCCATAGACTATTGACAACTCTTTCACAAAATTTTATCAAAATTTACTGAGAACTTTCTGTGATATTGTGTAGACACAGAATTTTGGACATATTGTGAGGTGCAGACAGATGGCTTAAATGTAATTTTTCTTCAAATTGGAGATTAACTAAACCATAAGGGTTAAACTGGAATATTCTGTATCGCCTGGGGTGCTTCAATCTAATACAACACTTAGAGAGCATGATATTTGTAGAGATTTTGTGGGATCACATAATTTGCACTCAACACCTCCCCCTCCCTAGGCCCCAGCACACTCATTGAGAGAGAAATTCTGATCCACTTCTATCTATAACATAACTGCATTGTAAATTGAACCTGCTCTAACAAAACCTTCAAGTATTTCCTTTCTCAAGGAAAGTAGATAAAATCAAAATTTACCTTAATAGCTTTTTAACTTAGTGTTGCTTTCACTGATTTCTTTATAAATAATCTCTTTTTTTTTTTTTTTTTTCTTTCCGTGTGAGTGCAATGCGGACCCCCATAGAAATTTCTTTTTTTTTTTTTTTTTTTTCTTCTTTTCAAATATAATCTTGAGATGTGTACCATAGGTAAATTTGGACCGGCTGATTTCAAGTAGGCCTTTGTTTTTCCTCTGATGCATACTTTACTTTGATATAGCAATTTCCTTACCCTCTGTCATGTTTCTCTGTGAAAGTTGTTTTATGCCCCCCCTCCCCCCAAAACTGTAGGCATTAGATATTTCACTCCAGATGGTTCTAGATAATTTCCAAAGAATTCTGTTTGTTTTTTTTTTGTTTTTTTTTTTCTTTAAATTTAAAAAAAAAATTTATAGCTAAAATTAGAATTAAAACAACATTTGAAACAAATCTTGATTATTGCTTTTTCACATGCACTCGAAGTTACTGTCATAACCATGATTTTTTAAAAATATTTTTTTTTTTTCACTTAAATTGAAGTTTAAAAGATGACGGGTATTCTCTTCAATTTTCTCATATTTCAGTTTGTTTGTATATTAGACTGAAGTGTACATTCTTTAAGAAATGCTTACTATTTACTGAGAAACCCTAGATTTTTATGGCTATAAGTTCCGTATTGCTGGGGATGCCCTAAGGAACGAGTATTTTCAGTTGATGAAAATTGAATATCTAATCATGATTTTCAGATATTTCTTTTCCTCCCTTTTGTGCAAATTTGAATGTTTACTATGTCTATAAATGCATTCTATTTTGAGTTGGTATCTTTTGATCATTTAATTTATCCCAACTTCATCAGACTTGCTTTGTAGGAATTAAATTGTCCCTCAGTGATTCCTTCTTATTCTTCAATCCGCTGAGCTAGGGATAGCCTGATTTGAAAACAAATGAATTGAAATTAAAGCTATGGTTTGATCCAGCTTGATCACATTCAAAGGAATTATTACAGATAAATCAATAAAAGACAAAATCAATATTTTAACATCTTTAATGACCCAGCTGGTGCAATGGGAATTCTTTTACTATAAAGTGGTTTTCAGGCAAGTTGTTTTGAACTAAATCAGTTCAATGTAAAGATGGGTATTTGTTATTATGTATTCTTTGGAGATGTTAATGTGCTAAAAACATTTTGTTTAGTAATGTTTAAGATGAGCAGTTCGTTTGAACCAATTTGTGTAAACAAAATGGCTCTTTATTCTTTTACCAGTAATTGCCCAAGTTCTTCTGCATTTCTTACCAATATTAAAAATGAAAAAGAAGTTCAACTCTCGACTCGAGTTTCAAGAGTCAAATGTTTTCATTTAAAAAAAAAAATTTAAAAAATGATATCACTACAATTACATATGTCTACATTTAATTTTTCTCTTTAAATTTTGTGTACCATAATGAATTCTTTGAGAATTACAATGTGAGAAAAGATAAACATGCATAACAGGAAACCAATCAAACTTAAGAGTGAAACATCTTTACTCACTTCATCAATATATGGACCATTTTTCTTTCTCATCCCAACTTGTTAAGAAGCAATTAGATTTATTTATTGTAGGTATCGTTTTCTTTTTGTTACTTTGTTTTGCTCCTAGAAGCTGAGCAAATTGCAGCTACTTAACATAGGATTCCAATTAGTCTACAATTTTCTATCTTATTGCATCTTGTCCTTTCTTGTGTTTTTGGCACCAGAAATACCTAGTTGGTTAGAATATTTGAGTGGATGGTACAAAACCTTTACTGAGCACCTGTTGTAGAAGAATGGTTATCATGCCAGTGAGTTTGTTCCTCAGTTCATGAATCAGGCACTGTGCCAAAGTTAGCATAGTCCAGATTCTAATTTCAAAACATGGTGAGATGAGAAACAATACAACTTATCTATAGATATCTATATCATTCAATCAGTTACAAGCACTGAACTGCTTGGAGAGAATGTGCCATTTATGTTTTGGCTTCATTATTTTTCCTTTGTTTTAGATATTTGACACTTGAGAGGGAGCCTCTAATCTACTTATTGATAATCTCCTTTATTTAAGCTATCTAGAGTGTTTGCCATTCAAGCAGCGAGAAAATGGCTTACTGTATTTGTCAATCTGTGTATGTGTCTATTCATTACTTGTCTGGATATTAGTGTACTTGAAAAATGAGTATCTACACTGATATTTATAGCAAGCAAGCTGCAAGATTAATTGCCTGTGGATATTTGGAAGAAAACTGGTAAAGTTACTTTATCATCTTGTTTTTTTTTTTTTTCTGAGCCAAAGGAAAAGTGTGTGTATTCAAAAGGGATATGACTTTTGGGTATTTATTATGGTAAAATATTAGAAGAATTGATAAGGATAAGTCCATTAGATTAAAGAAAAATGTTATCCAAACTCATCAGGATAAAAGAAAATGTTTGATGTTACACAATTGATAAAGGCTTTAATGGGTCTGGTTCTAATGTCTTATTTGTATTCAATATTTTAAATGTTTTAAAGATTAATTGTAAAATATGGGTTTTCCCTGCAATATGAAAGTAGTGTTCCTATTAGAAAAAAACCTTGTTAACTAAAATGGCATAAAGTGAATAAGCAATTACCATTAATTTATGGGGGGGGGGATTTTCTGAGTGTTCTCAGACATACCCCCCCCCCCAATGATAATGGTATATTACCCAAAGTCATTGGAGTGTTGAGAGGTAGAGGACAATGAGGATGAGGTGTAAAGAGTAAACTTTAAAAAAGGCTGGAGGTATTTGTACTTGAAACCGCTTTTTTGAAAATGAAAAAAAATTCATCTGATAAGATCCATGGAATGTTGTACTTTACAATAAGCCACTACATTTTAAGGACATACACAATTGTGTCAGTCAAGTGGTTGGAGGAGGTCTTTTCTGGAAAAAAAGTTCAATTATAGCTTGGTTAGGGATAATAGCTCTATTCTTTGATGTGGTATATTATGTGGCTCAATAAGTTCAGTCTTTTGACACTCCTAGCTCTTTAAAGAAAAATTATGCCATTGAGCTCTCTCTCTAACTAATAGTAATATTTTCAATTGCCAATTATACTTGCTTCAAGTATGCAAATTCTTTTCTCTTTATGCACTTTCATTCAAATGTACTTTAGGTTGATGTGCCCGAAATGTCTGTTGTAGCTGGTCTAAAAATTTGAATATGAATGAAAAATGAAATGTGACCATTTAAGTATTACGAAGCAATGCACTGGTGTTAAGAGATAGTTTGGAAACTTCCAAATAATTTTGACATGAATGTTTTATGTTATGTAATTTGCATAAAAAATGGAATATGATGAATGATATAATATAGTTATAAGAGAATATAATATTCTAATAGAGCCAAACCGTAGTCGTGACCAAAGGTATGTTTTCTTACAATACTGACCAAAGAAATTGCAACTATAATGAGAAATGACAAGATTCTTGGCTAAATGAGTATCTCTGGAGCACTGTTATTTTTTTTGCATTGGCAATAAACATGAGAAAAACTGAAGTTAATTTTGCTTCAACCAGTTGTCTTATGAAAACTTTCTTTACTAACCATTTTCTTATTCTTTCATAAAGATATATAATATTTTTTCTGTGTAGGTGTTCCTTGAGACTTGGAATTTATTTCAAGGGTTCCTTTGTTGGTTGGGAAATGCTTGTCTAACAGTATTTGATTTTTTTTTTTTTTTTTTTTTTTTTTTTTTCCGTAAAATGCTTTTATGAATTGGTGATCCATGTCAATTAGATTAATTTGTTACTTTTTTCACTATTTGTTCTGTTTAGGATGAACTTGTGATTTTTTTTTTTTTTCACCAAGTGAACATAAATCTTTCTTTTTAGTAGAATATGTATATATGATGTAATTCACATATGATATTACTAATGACAATTAGGAAGAAACTTGAATTGTTTATAAAAATGAACAATTTTAATTCATTAACTTAGGAAAGGCTTCATTAGAATGAATATGAACACGAATGTATTAGACACCCAAGGAATTTACCACATTTAGTGACCATCCATGATAGCATCTTATCTTGTAGTTGCCTCCACACCAGTACTATTTGAAGGTGTCAAATTCTATCAAATCAACATTATCTCTGTCCACTCTGGTATGCACATCAATGTTATGTACCATGTCTGCACTTTGGTCCATCAGTGCCCCACTTGAGTGTGGGAATTTGTTGCCAGTGGGGCCGTTCTATTAACAGCATTAAGTTGGTCTCAATCACCTCTGTTGACCAATATTTTGTATTGTCTTGATATTACTTCAACTAAATTAGTAAATTTATTACTGAACATGAGGTACTGTTCTGTTGTATTGCTTTCTGAAGTTAATGCAGATCCTATGCATATTTATTTAATTTGTATTCATTCTTGACTATTTTGGTTTCTCTTAGATCAGAGTTATGCCCCCCCCTTTCCCATTTCAGTGATTTATACATGACAATTTTTTTTTGTCCCTTCTCAGGCAAGAATTGTGCTTATGATACATTTTCTCCACTAAATTTTTCTTGTAATAAAATCATTATGATGATTTTCTTTCAAATATTCCATTGATATGAATAAATTTAAACAAAGTTCACTTCTTTGGCTTACTTGAAAGTTTTCTTCTTAGAATATCCTCTTTATGCCTTTGCTCTTGGAACTCTGTATTGTAAATGGTTATTTTATTTTATCTCAATACATGCTGTTTTTCTCTTTTCTTTCTCAACAGATGTGCCATGACGTGCCATGAGCCCCATCCTCCATCAGAGGAGGGCCCTAACCATTGTGAGGAGGGCCCCAAGCCTCCAGAGGAGTTGGTGGGTAACACCACCAAACATGCTCTGCTTACCTTGTATGAGGAATTACTGACAGAGGTGCAATTAGCAGAAGAGGCTCAGCGCTCTCGCAAGTTCTCAGAGCAACTTTATTGCTTCAATCACAAGAATGTGAAATCAGTGCTTCATTGGACAAGTTTTTTGATTTTATTTGTACTCGCCATCTTCTTGCTCATTGGTTATGGATATCGACAAATTGAGTACGTAGATATTATCATTATTTCTTCTGCTTCAATGTTCTTTTTCCTTTAACAAATAGTTTTTTTCTTTTTAATCAGTGCCGTAATATTATATACATGTATTTCTTTATCCCATTCACAAACAAGTGTTTAAAATATATCAAATTCAATATTTAAAAAATTTGTTTTATGTGAGCAAAATATTTTGAATTTTTTTTTTTTTTCTTTTTTTTTTTTCAAGGATTTAGTCTGTTAAAACTTGGATATTGATTGGAAATGGTTTTGAATTGCAATGTAAAGATTAAGAAAAACTGATCCACACATTTTTTTTCATCTAAGTAGTCTTTTTATCTGTTCTGTTAAAAGTTGATGTGAAAAAGTAAAGGGTAATAATGATCTGTTTTTATTTTGGAAATGCTCTGTAACCTTGCTGATTTAATATTTAAAAGAAAAAATATATATATATATATATCTCTTTAAGATATATCAATTCAAAAATTCTACCTTTTTATTGCATGGTGGAAAAAGATTATTCTCAGTTTTAAATCATTTTGACCCTGCAAACTGGTCAGTAATTCTTCCAAGACTGGTTGCAAGTAATGTACCATATAAGTAATTTTGATCAAGGATGTAAAGTCTTTAAGATTTTGCATTTTCAAAATCTTAAAGAAATATAATTTTTCATACAGGCAAAAGGTACACACGTATTTATCACAATGTGTATCACCATATCATTATATCATAATTCACCTAATGTCCAGCCATCCATTTGTATATACCAGCCTTCTGCAAAAACTATCCAACATAACCCCATGAAATTTTGTGTGTGTATCAATGTACCGACTAAGCAGGTTTTTAGGAAGTTAGTTTTTAACACCCCCTCCTTACTCACACACTCCACTCGATTATGTTATTAAGGGTGTCAATTTACATTCTAATTCATGTTAAAATGATACATTACTTTTTAATGATGTATTATGATATAAAAAAGAATATTTGGGTGTTGGTTGGTTTTTTTAGTTTATCAGTTCTTGAAATCTAACTCTGAGTTAAGTATTTATGTAAGAAGCTAAAACATTTTTTTTATATCTTGTATTATGTTATTTTTTGGTTGTACATGAATACTTTGAATAGTGCTTTTTAATCTATTCATTTATTTTTCATTTTTTTTGCTGGCGAGGATCAAGAGGACCTTAATTTATTAGTATCATTATTATTATTATCATTATTCATTATTATTATTATCATTTATTCATTTTTTTTTTTTTTGTTGACAAAATCAAGTGGGAATTCCTTGATATCAGCAAATTTGTTACTTCTAAATGGATGAATTGATGATTACAGAGAATCAAGAAAATCACACTGTTCAGTTAATAAGTACATTTATTTTGTAATATTTTATTTTTAGTATTGTTTTATAGGGATGGCATTTTTCTATATTTCATAAAATGTTTAATGTTTCAAAGAATTTTTCTATGTATAATTGAAAAATCTAATCTGATGTATTTTCCTTTCTATTATTATGTTTCAAAAAAATTGGAAAAAAATGTCTGTTGTCTTTGTAAACAGATACTCGCAAATGTTGCTTGAAAATATATTGTTGAACATTGATTCAAGAACTAATTTGATTGAACAAAATTTCTTGACTTAGTCATTCCTTGTTGAGGCCTGAAGGAGAAAACTGCATATGAAAATTTTTATTTAGAAATTAACCTCACGGCTAACTTTTGAAGGCATGTTTGTCCAGAACTGTGCCTACATTTGCAATGAATTGAAACTGACTTTAATCTGCAAGTGTTAAACCAATTATTTATTTTATTATATCCAACCATTATGAAGTCAAACTCCTTACTTTTTAAAAATTTTTTGACTTTTTTTTACTGAGCATTAATTGCTTCGACTATGAATCCATTTTCAGTAAACTTTTTTCCCTGAAGATGCAGCCCACCAATTAGGTTCCATGTGCCTTTCTTTCTTTCTTTCTTTCTTTCTTCACTCTATTCTATAAGATTGTAAACAGTGCATATTTTTCAAAATGCAGACACTAATATATTAATATCTGTGAAAGCCAAAAATATGGGAAACAATGCTTACAAATGAATCGATAACTGAGGGGGTGAGAGAATGATACTAGCAGTTTCTTAAGATAGGTAACTGAACGCAAATTTGTATTACCAGTGCTACAGTTAAGCCACTAGCATCATTTTTATTTTATTATCACTAATTATAATGGCAACTGCTACTATTTTAGATAAAAATGCTTAGCTATATTGGCCAAAAGCTATAAATGTGGGGCACCCTGTGAGTACTGAACTCATTATGTTAGTCTGCATGGCAAAGCATCTTTAGCAATACGGTTATATATCAAAAGTGACTCTACAAGAAAGATATTTCCTTTTCATAGAAAATTTTTTTTTCCTGCATATCTCAACTACACTTAACTTGCTATAAGGTTATTCTTCTAGCTTAAATTCAATTTAATTAATAAATTTTAAAACTTATGAATTTTTCCCTTGTTATATTCATTTTTATTCATTTCTCTTTCCTATAAACTTTTTAAACATATTAACAGTCCATCTTATCTTTCTATTATATATATAAGTGAATCAGATTTTATGTGTAAAACAGTTGATACTATTTGTATTGCATAGTTATCACTACTGCTATTACCACTAGTATTAACATTATTATTATTATTGGTATTATTAGTAGTACTGTTTCTTGCTTGTCTGATTGCAATATTCAACTCTTGCAGAAGTTTAATGAGGACTGATCTGTATATCTTATCATTTTTTTTATTTTAATCTTATTGATTTCATCTTGACCCTTTTAACAATGAGTTGTCAGTTTGACTGAGAATATCACTTGAGAAATCATACCTTTCAATGAGTTATTGACCTTGCCTACCATGAATATCGCTAGTCTTGTAACTTTTCTCTTTTATGCTTGAACAAGTTTTTAAAATGATATCCCCTCCCCCCGCATATTTCAAAGAATTCTTTCCCATTAGCTTTTGACATTTAGTTTCTGCCGAGTACATGATTATTCGGGGGCAGGGGAATGAACATGGAATGAACTTTGAAACTCTAGTCAGATTTTCTTGCATGAATACCTGACATTTTTTTTTTCTTTGCAAATTTGATCTTTCTTCAACCATATCTTTTTAATCAAATATCCAGTGCTAGATTTAGCTAGTGAGGGGGTGGCTAAATTTTAAAAAATACATGTTAATATTAGAACATGACTTTTAAAAATTTTTTTATTCTTGCGTAAGAGTTGAGGATTGTATTGTACTATAGTAATAGAACAAGTACAGAATCACTGAATCAGAATTGCTCACATACATCAAAATGAGTCCTTTGCTACATAGTTGATCCTGCACTGCAAATATCTGATAAATATGTGAAAAAAATAAATTTTACTTTGATTTTTTTTTTTTTTTTTTTTTTTTTTTTTTTTCTCTTTTAGAAATGTGTAGGTAGGATGCTGACAAAGAGCAACAATGAGTTTTGTTTTTTTGTTTTTTCTTAACTTTATTAACTTAATTAATCTATCTCTTCAGAACAAAAATTTAGTCTAACATTACTATAAAATTTCAATTCAAATACATGTGAATTACACCCATAAAAATAGTCCAAAGAAAATTGGGTGTTACATCAGAGGCTCCTCATTTATGCCTGAAGAGTAAAGAGTTCTATTATAAAACCTATCAAAGAAAAGAAAATCTAGCTATTATCTGTCACTGATCATGAATATAATAGCCATATCAATAATGCTTGGATTGATTTCTTACCACTGACAATCCCTTTTTTTTCCGGGGGTGTTTTCTCCCCTCCCCCCTTTTTTTTTTTTCACGTTCAGATTGAGTGGAACTTGCTGAAACAAATTTTTATGTAAAAGAAAATTGCTAAGTACAGTATTTAATCACAATCCATCTCTACTACTGTCAAAAGTACTAAATTTAGTGTGGAAAATGACTAAAATTGACTGGGGGAGTTGTGATAAGTAAAATTAATAGGCAGTGAATGAAAACTGAAACCTTGCCTTTATAGCCTTGGTATTACAAATGCTACTATAAGATCCCTCTTTTTTTTATTTTCATTTTTATTCCCCTACTGCTAGAATTTACTCTCATTGTATGTGTGATTATTATAGTGAATGAAAGTTTTGACGTATTCCTTTGATAAATCCATCACCTATAGTCAGTCAGTTACAAGATTGGAGAGGTCTCTGCCATTTGAAAGCAAAAAAAAAATTTTATTCAGATAAAACAAATGGAAATGCAGCAAAAGCAAGTTTTGCACTCAGTGAAATGATTGGAAAATTATCTTGACCATTCTCTCTGAAGATAATTTTATCAAAGACTCTCTTTTGAAATCCAGTGAAATCCTCAGTCCCCAGAATGAGAAAATTTTTGAAAACTTGTCAGCAAATTCTGCTGCCAGCAGCTTGCATTTCATACCAGCAACTGGCTACCACTGCTAAAGAATTTGAAACATTCTCCATTGCATTCAATAGAAATAAAGATACTTCTTAACTTTCTGTCTTTATTTGAGAAGTTGACAAAAATTTCAATGTCACTGAATGACTATTAGATTTACTACCACTATGGTTGTAGTTGTGAAAACAAATCAATTTTATAAGGGCAAGAACTCTCAACCACTGGCAGTTTGCTTTTCTGTATGGATTGTAAATATAGAAATTTGTTGTATCATACGGAAGTGAGGTGGCTCTCTCAGGGAAATATTCTGAAAAGTTTTTTTGCTTTAAGAGAAGACATTGGATAGTTCATGGCGATCTGAACTGAGTGATCCCACTCTTGTATCTAATCTTGCATTCCTCACTGATCTGACATACCATTTGAACATGCTCAACTTCAATAAGCCTTCTTGCTACACCACTGTCTGTGGGTGTTTATATCATATCTGAGAAATTTAAGATAGTGGAGCTTCAGAGAGGCTTAAAAGAAAGGATCCCAATTGGTCTGCAAGATGAACACCATACAGCAGGAGGGCTAAGAATAGAGAGAGAGGTGCATCTGGGATGCCAGGTGTAACTAATAATTTCTCTGGAGGCGTTGTAGTCTCATCATCAGAATACCAGTGAAGGATGGTGCTCACCTGAAAAATTTCAGATGGAGTTTGAACTTCAGAGTGATACCATATTGAAATAAAAATATGCATAGCTCGTTATCTAGATTTCTACCAGTTCCTTACTCTTGAGAGTTTTCCCAAATTGTTTGCCTCGTCTTTGAAAATTCTGACCAAGTTTAGAAACATGTTTGGGAGCAGTTTTTGTTTTTTTTCCAACAAAGAAAATTAATTAATTTGCATTTTGCTTAAGACTTTCAAATGAATATTCACAATCCAAGTTGAGGCATGCTAATTCATGTGATTAGAAGCTAGACATGGAATCCTTGGTTGCTGCAAAACATTGCCAAAAATTATCTTCAGCATGAACTGACAGGGATGAAATAAAGGCAGTATTTTTCAATTTTAGATGTTAATCTGAATTCAATTAAAAAAAATTCAATTTTCCTATTTAATTTTTTATTCGTATTAGACTTGTACTATACTGTTGACCCATTATAATACGACAGTCAGGATCCATGATTTTTAACCGCATTCTAAGTGAGTCCACGTTGTAATTAATTTTCCATTTTTACAAGCCTTAATCCAGTTCAGATACCCCCTCCAACTTCTTCAAAACCCTTGTGATTTGTGCAGAAATTAAAAAATCTTGGGGATGGGATTAGGGTTGAGGCTAGACTGGCAGGAAGACTGAAATGAATAAAAAAAAATCTCGTAACCTATTTGCACTATAATCTGTGAAAATTGTAGCCCAGCTTACTCCCTTTTTGATCTGCTGCACCTCTTCCCCTGCATAAAATAGACCTTTATGTCCTTGAGTTTGAGACCCCTCATATAGATGAAGCTGAAAGTTTTTTGTTTTGCATTGAAATATTCAAAGCATCACTTTTAGAACCGGTCTATTTCCAAAAAGGTTATTACACTCATAACAAATATATAATAAATATACATGAAATACAAATAACTAGCAATAATCTGATATGTGTTTTATCAAAGATCATAAAGAATTTTCCAAAGCTTTTGATTTAAAAACTTTCTGGCATGATGACAATCATGTAGCATTATTTCTCTTCCAACTGAGTGTTCCAAAAGTGTTCTTAGATTTGATGAAATCAAATAAGAGGGTTATGGTCAAATTTGTGGAAGGTTTGGTGGTCAAATAGATAGAAAGCATGAAATTAGAAGAAACAAATTAATTTTCATGTCAAGTTTTGAACTTGATCTGCTGATTGTATTTACTTTGTTTCTAAACACTGACCTATTGTTGCTATCTCTAATTTCTTTAGCAGTAAAAGTGTTTTTTTTTTTTTTTTTTTTCTTCATCTCCATGAGATCCCGACGTCAGACCTCAAAGAAATCAAATCTAACTATGCTGGAAAGCAAATGATATTGTACAGATTTTGAGTTATTTCCAGAGCAACACTAGGTACCTCTGCTTAAAACTAATAGAATTTTCAAAATATACTTTTTTTTTTTTTTTTTCCCCCCCCTAAAAATTGGGCAAAACCTTTTGATATATTATGAATTTAATGCACTGAATATTGAGAAAATTATTTAATAATACTTTTGAGAGAAATGATGCAATTGGTTGTATATAATTTGACACTATTTTGATTAACCCATTCTCAACCGGTTACATATTAAAAAGCTGCTAAATTCTCTGTAAGATTGCTATAGCATTAAACAACTATACTGGTAAAGTGGATTCAAATATTGATTTGTGCTTTAAGATAAAGTTATTTTATGAGTAAGGCTTGTGTACATATGAGTCTAGTAAATATAAAATTTATTAAATTTAAAAAAAAAATGACAGTTGCATGTAATTCTGTTATGCAACAGGCTAAGAGGTAAATTGACCCTCTAGCTGTTGTTCAATAGGAGTGAGCTGACCAGGTTAATGTCTTATAATTTTGAGAAGTCATTATCATTCCAGAAGTTGTTTGAACAGCTGGACTCCTTTGTTTGTGCTTGCTTGTGTTATGACAGCATCACATTTTAGATGATCCATTCTTCTTCAGGTGCAAAATCTGCATGGAAGGTTGTTGGGTTTTATTTTGGGGGCGTTGTACAAATAACAACTCCTGATGAATCTGAATTTTGATTCAAGTTATCTCCATGAGTCCTCTATGGATTTCAATGAAATTTTGTGAAAGGTAGGGCAATGGGATAAGAAAGAGGCAGTGGAATTCAAGGACGGATCCAGAGATCTATTTTTCAAAATTTTTTCTACTAATATTTTTTTTTTTTCTTAGAGATAATTTTCCCATTTTAATTATTTATTCATTCTATTTTCTTTTCTTTTTCTCCAATTATATTTGTGTATGTTTATCACTGTCCACACAATATTTTCAAAAGTTCTCGATGAATTTCAGTGATATTCTGTGGAAGGCCATGGAAGAGCTGATCCAGATCCTCGCACGATATAGCGTTGGCGGAGGTATATTCTCTCTGAATGCTTCCTAGTCCCTTCTGTGTTGAGAAATACAGGAATACTCTGATTAGGGCAGGATTTGATTTTGTACAATTAAGGTGCTTATTATTGTAGCTAAGTATAAGTTGGAAAAATACATTAAATCATAAAAATGCAGTTTTTAGCAGTCTGAGAAATTTTGGAACAAATTAAATGCTCTAATCAGGGTATACCTGTCAACAGCATTGAGACGGAAGGAAGAATTAAGGGACAAGAGTGGAGTACCTTCTAAAGGAACAACTATCCATCACATGTTATGGGAAATTGTTGTTTTCTCTGAGGTTCATCTTATGTAGCTACAATAAGCATATTATTGGCTGAACAGATCCCTTGGATTTGTGGATGTTAAAAATTCAGGGTGGTTTTTCGTAGCACTTCACAAAACAACTCCAAACCTAACTCTGAGAAACAAATATTTCATAGAGATTTCATGAAATCTGATTAGGAACCAGTCAGGCCATCACACACTCGTGGGCAGGCCTGCATACCCCTTTGAAAAACCTTGGAAATAATTTTTTTTTTTTTTTTTTTTTTTTAAATCTCAGAATTAGGTGCTCACTTATGGCATGAGTTTGCTTTGATATGCAAACTACTATCTGATATAAATTGTGCCCATGTTCTATTGTTTGGCTTGGTTTGGTTTGGTGGTAGGGTTAGGGTTTGTTTTTGCTTCAAGAAAAATATTTTATTGTCAGATTAGAGTTAGATTCTTTGAAAAAATACTGCCAGATTGGCAAAAGCATTGAGAGAAACAGTAACCCACATCCAAAAACATATGAATAGAAAGAAAGGGTGCAATTTAGCATTACAACTACATAGTAAATAGAACCTACCCTTATAAAACCTCCAAGTATTTTCTTCTCTGAACTGACTGATTTTTGGGAGGTTTGAAGCTTACAAAATTGAAAGGGGGGAAAAAAACTTGATTTCCCCCTTAGCTTTTGAATTTTATCCATCAATTGTATCTATCTTGTTTCTAAAGCCTTGTGTGTTGTTGTTTTCACTGATTTCTTCAGCAATAAAGGGAGGGGTTTGTTTAAAAAAAAAATCACCTTGTATGCAGTTGGTGAATTGAGATCTGATTTCAAATATGCCTTTGTTTTTCCTCTGTGGTGTGTAGTTTTCAACATATGGGTACAAGCACTTGTGTTTATACACATACATACTTTCATGATGATGATCATCAGTGTTTTATTGTCTGTCGTTGGGGATAGACCTTCCCCTGGATTCTCCAGACCTCTCTATCCTGGACATCATAACCTTCAACCTGGTGGAAATTTCCATGGTCATTTAGGCTATCACTTTACTGAGTGTAGACCCTGTATATGTCGGAGTGCTGCTATATGTATACAGTCACAGTAGCTCCTTTATCAGGCTGCATGAAGATTTAGAGCCCTTTCAGTTCCAGAAAGAGGTACGACAAGGTAATACCAGCCCACCCAAACTCTCCACAGCCTGCCTCAAGATGATCTTCAGAAACCTAGACTGGAAAAATAAAGGAATCAGAATAAACAGCAAATATCTGAGCAACTTCAGATTTGCAGATAACATCCAAGACCTCCAACAAATGCTAGATAAACTGAATGAAGATAATGAGAAAGTCACCCTTCACATGAACTTCAGCAAAACAAAGGTCATGTGCAACAATCATGTTGGAAATGAATGCACAACGATCAGACCTGGAGAAAGCAGACCACTGCATCTACTGAAAACAACTAATCTCCCTACATATTTACTACTTTATAATAGAAATGAAAGACAGCAAGAAACTGTTTCCAAAATGATTACTGTTCTTTGTCAAAAATTGGGATTTATTTATTTTTTTTCGTTTTATTTTTTTTAAATTTAAAAAAACAAACAATTGACATCCTTAGATGTTTAGATTCAAATGAATGGTTTAAAACCCCCCCCCAAAAAAACTCCCTTCTGTTGATGTAGTCTACGGGTCTAATTATTATAGTTTTGAGGAAAATCCCTGATAAAGAGAACATTTTTTAGACTTTTTAGGTAAATGCAATCGCTGACCTTGTTCAAAATGACATTTCTTCTCTCGAAAATAATCCTAAAATATGTGCTAAAAGTAAATTGGGTCCTGCTGATTTCAAATATGACTTCCTCTGTGTTGTGCAGTTGTCGACTTTTAAGTGTGAAGATACACACACATACATTTCAATACTTTGATTTCAATTTCTTATCAAGTGATGCATATAACAATATCTTTGATAGCTCTATTGTTCTCTTTGTCTAAAATCCTAACTTTTCATTAAGCATTTATATCTGAGAGATATGGTAGCTGTTACAAGTATTATGTTAATTGCTATGGAAATTGGTAATTCTTTCTGTGATCATTTGTAGAGTTTAATCAATCCAGTATTTGGGATTGAAGCTATGGCATTGTACTAGATTTGACTTGGTAAATATGTACTCAATTTAAAGAGGTACTTCCTGGAGTCATACTTGGAAAAAAAGACTGGATATGATTACCCAAAGCTTAAACTGAACAGATAGAAACTGGTTATGCCTTAGTACTTTTCAATAACAGTTGATCATAAAATGGATGAAACTCAAATTGAAAAATGTTTGTTCTGTTTCAGTCTGGGGAAATCTGTTTACCAGAGCTGTTGGTGGATAGCTGAGGCACTTCTGATTCTCCTAAGCTTGCTATTTAATGGTTACTTGATAGGCTGGAACCAAACTTTGGTGATTGAAGAACCTGTTCGTCTGGCACAAGAAGCTCTTGTGAAAATAAGGGGTATGTCTACTGCTTTTTTTTTTCTTTGACATTTCCTATGTATCTTCCCTATTGCCAACTTATTTATCTAGTCAAATGCTTTTATGAAAATTTATTCTTAATTTTCAAGACTTTCATTAAGGCAATATTCTCTGTAAAATATTTTTCCTTGTCACTCTTTTGTTTTTGACTCTATTATTTTGAATCGTACATTTTGTAACTTTTTTAGGTTTTGGCTTGTATTGAATTGTATTATTTCTCCAGTACAATCGTTTATGGATCAATAGATTGTAAAGTTACCTGTAAAATTAGATTGGATGTTTTGGAGGAAATGTTGAAGCCTCCTAATTTTCTATGAAAAAAATTTTCTATTGGAACAGTGAAAGTGTTCTTCACAAATCTTTTAATAGATAGATTAAACTGTTCCATGTCTTGGTTTTCCCTGCTTTTGGGTTAGAGCAGAATGTTGGCTGAATAAGATCAATAGTTATAGAGTGATGATGCATAGTTCCTCTTTCAATTTAAAAATTAAAAAAAAAAAAAAAATATCATCTTTCCCACAGTTTGTGAGATGCGGCAAAGTTGTATTTTATATTGTTTGCATTCACCACATGTTTATGTGATTTTCTAAGTCTGTCAATTTGGGGAAATTTCTTGTTTGGGCATTTTGTGCCAGTATTGTCTTTCTGTCGAAAAATAAGGTTTTTCCACACAATTTCAGAATTAGAGCTTAACATTTCTTTATTGTAGAAATTATTGATGAGGTGTCTGCCATTGTACTGAGATTATCAAGTTCAACTTGAACCAATACACTGTGTTTCTCAATACTGTGTTAGACAATTTCATTGTTATGTACTCAGTTCTATCATTTGTACTATTAGTAATATTGATGCAAGTTTATACTTATTTGTGTCTCTCCCTGTATTTTCCTTCTCTTATATTTACTATTACTATTTATTTTGTTCTTGTGTTACGCCTTGGTATCATTATTGAGCAAACATTCTCTGATTCTCAAGTAGTGTTTTGTATAACTTAACATGCTCATTGGTCTTAATTTTTGCATCCTTAAAACAATGGGTAAGGAAGAAAAGATACAAACAATGAAGATTTTGAATAACATTTTATTGCGTGGAGATTTTGAACTGAAGTAGGAATTGGTTGTGCATTAACTTTTCCATGAAATTTAAGTTCTTACATTTCAGGTATGTGACCATACAATTGATTTGAAAAAAAACCCAACTTGGTTCCTGCTGCAAAGGAATAGTCCTTTCTCAAAATACATTTCAATCTATTTGTGTGGTCACACAACTGAATCATATATACTCAAATTTTGTGGAAAAGTTTTATTGCATCTATTCGGTTGGTGCAAAAATAATTGCTATTTTTGTTATTTTAAACTTCGGTACTTATTTTTAGAATACATTATCGATCAACTATGTTCTTGTGGTATATCATTTTGAAGCGTGAGTTTAGCTCTATTTATTTAAGCTGAATGTTTTCAATATTTATTCTGGTTTATTTGAGGTTGTCAAACCAAATATGAAAAAAATAAAATTTGAGCGATTTCGTTTGAAATAGGATGTAAAGCAGTGAAACTTGGTTCATACTGTAGGCAGTTATTTGAATGTACAGCTCAACATGGGGTCCAAAATTTTTGAAATGGAGACAAGAGCCTTGAAGATATGGATGTCATTCTGTGATTGTTTGACAATCATTTAAGGGCCATTTTTGATGCTGACCCACACAAAACATCTCTCGGTTGCAGAGGAACTATGGTTGACCATTCAATAGTTGTTCAACATTTGTACCTTGTACCAAGTTGAGAAAGCAATAAAGCTCAGCAAGTCGTACAAATGACCCTGCAGAAATTGAATGAACTAGGCTACAAAACTCTACCTCATCTAGCTTGGTCACTAGACCTCTCTCTGACTACCACTTTTTCAAGCATTTTGACCAATTCCTACAAGGGAAGGTCTTCAACAACCAGTCATCTGCTCAAAATGTCTCTGAAGAATTCATTGATTCAAGAGCCCGTCTATTCTATGCATCTAGAATTAATGGACTTATTTTTTAGTTGGCAAAATTGTGTAGATTCTAAAGGTTCTTATTTCGATTAATAACTTTTATTCTAAGCTGAGATATATTGCTTTAAACTAGATGGTGTAAAACTGCAATTATTTTTGCACTAACCTAATAGTTTCTACAATTTAAATTTCTGTTCAAAATCCCAAGGCAGGAAAAAATTATTTTAAGTCTTCATTGTGTGTATTTTTTCAGAATACTCAGTAACCTTTTATGAAGTTTTTGGTGTGAATATAGAAATGTATGGAAAATAAATGCAAAGATGTCTCAATCAAAACTAATTCTCATGTCCATCCTCAAATTAACCACATCTTCCTTCATACATGTCCTACCAACCCACAAAATATTATCAACATTCATTGAGAACCATTGGAGATATTGTATGAACAAACAAATATGTACAGAAATCTATGGGGGGGAAAAAACGGAATGCAAAGATCTCTCAATCAGATGCAAATTCCTAGATTCATCCCAAAATTCAATCACTTCTTACATTTGATATGGTTCGCATTACCACAAAATTTCATTGAAATGCTTTGAGAACTTATGGAGATATTGTGTAAAGAGGAACTAAAATATTAAAACTGAAACATTTCTGTGAATCAAAAACAATTTGCTGGATTGCAAGAACAGTGCATTATATAGACTTAGATGTCTCAATGTTATTTTTTTCTGTACTTTTGAATAAATCTTTTTCTAAGTTCTTGCTCTTTGAATTTTACAGAAAACCTGGTTGATGGAGTATGGAATTTCAAAGACTACCTCAACTTAAACAGTCCCCAATCTCCTTGTATATCCACACAGTGGACATATCGGGATGGGGAATTGGTAGACTTGCCAACTGTGTTGATGGTCAAAGGAGATGTCATTTTGTTACGGCCTGGCCATGTCGTTCCAGTTCAGTGTCAAGAGTTACTGGTCAGTTTTCCTTTTGTTTACTTCCATTCAATCTGTTGAAATAATTAGTGGCTGAAAGATTATTCTCGTTTTACTAAGAGCAATAAAATCAGTTGGGATTAAGGGATCTAAAAGATTTACTCCATTTTGAAAATAATTTGTTTTGTGTGTTTTTGTTTTTTTTTTTTGCTTTTGTTTTTTTTCCCTTCAAGTATGCAATAAACCCATGCAGAAAAATTTCTTTTTGTCTTTTTGTAAATTGAACAACAAAAATTATACAGTTAACACCTCTACGATTATCTTGATATCTTTATAGTGAAAAAAAAATTGTCAAACCCCTTCTTTTGAAGAGCCTCACTATACTGAGCTTATATGTAAAAGAAAAAAAATAAAAAAACTCAATTAATTTATGGGATCTTAACAAGTTGTTATAGCACTTCTTGAAACCTGGAATGATACACATGCTTTCCTTACCTTGCTCACACCAGTACCAAGATATTTTTTCTGCTGCTGATCACACTTCTGAGCACAGATTGTAGGAGCTCTTTTCTTGAGGAGGATGAGAGAAAGCTGATGTCTTCCAGATTTGAAAGCGCAAAGCACAACTTTCCAATAGTATCTCTTGTTATCTTCACTCTATTGGAATAGTGAACATTCTGACCTCCAAGAGGCCTTGTATAGAACTTGAGAATTCCATCGTTATGTTAAGCAGGTGGGAAAATATTCTGTAGTATTTCTTTGTGCATTTCCTGAAACCCAGATAATTTGCTAAATGCTAGTTTGCCCTATCACCTCCTATCTAAAGGTGGTATTCAGATGACTTTTGGGTTTTTTTTTCTCTGGCCTTTGACAGGTCTCCACCTCTTCTACCTTTATGAATAGTGGAAAGGAGTGCATTTCTTTTTTTTTTTTTTTTTTTTTTTTTTTTTCTAAATCTTTCCAGAGAATTGTTTTTCCTCTACGAAAAGCTATCACCTATTTTCATCTTATTCTGCAGTTCATGAGACATATTTTTCTTGTTTAGCCCCACTTATCTGTACAGTAAGCTAGAATGCAGTCAGTTAAGTGAGGAATTGCTATATAGTTATCAATGGTGAGACAATATCCTTTTTACAGCAATGGTTTCATGGGGGACATCACAATTTGTGAAGATACATTCTCTAAGTTAACGAATTCAGAGTCAAAACGGGTTCCTTTCCCAACATATAATAGAGGACCATACATAACCAGTACTAGATTCACTAAGCATACAATAATTTATTTTGAATCTTGAGTACTTCAGAAGAATGTACTGAATCAATCCAAGACTTCTTTTATTACTATAAAGCCAGAGAGTGTTTTTTTTATTGTGTATGTCTTAGAGCTGCTTGAACAACTGCACACGCAGGTACGAAGATTGATGCTAAGATCAATGTAGGATATGTTGCATTAACTTCTGAGGTCCCCAGAGATCTATTTAGGGTCAAAACCAATCATTTTCACTTTCTCCTGCCATTACCAATTTGCAGTATTGTACTAACAATAAATTTCAATGAACAAAAAAAAAAAAAACCTGACGTTTAATGGTAAACTCCAATGAACAGAGAAAAAATGAGTGACCTACAATGAAAGCTCCCACAGGTACACTAAATTACCATGTAGTTGTTGACCATATAAGAACAAAAAGCAAAATATGAACCTTGCCAAACTTGACGTGGATGAATATCTTCTTTTATCACTCAGAACATAGAGGTGTAAGAATTATATAAAATTTATTTTTGTGCTTAAAAAGTTTTATGGTAATAATTCTTGGCATAATTCCAATAAGCTTGGAGAATTCTGGCAAGAATAATTGTTATAAACCATTAAAGGGTTTGATATATTGTTTCTGGTAGCATCTTGAAGTACATTGACATAACTTTACTATTTCAACAGATTGCAAAAAAAAAACAAAGCAGTTAATTCTTCTTTATACTGTATTTATGATACAGACATAAATTCTGACTTCAAACTGCATTAATTTCTTTAATGGAAGGCAATGAGCAGGCTAAGCAGACCATATAGCTGTACACTTGTCTTCAAATTGTACTTGCAAATTATCATAAACCTTCCAGAAAATGGTTTGTGACTCCTGAAAAAAAAAACAAAAAAAAAACAGAACTGCCTTGAGAAGTGTGTGTTGTTTATTTTAGAGCTACAAATTGTAATGCCAAGCAAACTCCACTTAAGTAATTAATGGTGGGATTTAAACTAGCCATTTTACTCAGTAGTTGAGCCATTACCATCTGAACTACACTGACTTGGCATCTAAAACCTTCAACTTCTGACTGGTTGTAACTGAATCTTGCATGGATTTGATCATCTGATGTAATTAAGTATTGGAATCAATTATCTTAACTTTTGTTTACATTCTTTTTATGCGAGAACCTTTCTAGATTAACAAGTACAATTTTGATATGAAGTAAACTTGTGTCAACATTGAAGTACTAACTTCATTGGCAATTATTCATAATCATTTCAATGTGTTGAAAATGTGACTCCTATCACTTTGATTTTTTTTTTTTTTTTTACTTGTATTTCTTCATGTAGGTATTGATCAAAAGCTCATTTACTTCTGAGAACCTATCAGAAGCAAGATTTATGTATTTTTGTATTGTGATGCTTACAATTGTTATCAGCTGCAAGGTTGACAATCTCTGATTCAGTAACCTGTATCCTGTTCTGCTGATTCATGCATACTTTCAGCTCTAGTGATATCTTGTATCCTAGATTGCTGCTATGCCAACCTACTACATATGCCCCTGCTTTGGATGATGCTGATAGCAGCATTGTTGTGCTTGTTGGCATGCTGATCTTTAAATAAGGAAGCTTCTCTCTTTCACATTCATTATTGAAACCCAGTTTTTATTTATACTTAGTCGTTATAAAAAAGGGGATTGCTCCTGTGAATTTGTTTGTATCTTTATAAAAATTTCACTCGCTCTTTCTGGAATCACTCTTATAACTTGTTTTGTTTGTAAACACTGTAAAAGTAATATGATATGCTTAGTTAGGTTAAAGGTATTTATCTAACAACTTTTAGGACATCACTCAAAAGAATCAAAAGCATTTTATGGGCTCCATAATGACAGATCGGTGCAGATCAGCCTGTTCCAAATGGCGTGTATGTAACAGAGGAGATAGAGGGCAAGACACAGTCTCTCTCATATATATATATATATATATATATATCTTGGTGCATATGCATACACACTCATACAATTTTTTTCAAATTATAATAAGGGTGTTACCTTTTTCAGAATTGATTATTTGATCTTGAAACTGTAGCAAAAGACCAAGTAATCAAGTTGGTTTTTTTGGTTTAAAAAAAAAAAGAAAAGATGGCTGGCATAAAAAGAAATGCAGTTTAAATCTCAAACGAGTTTTTTCAGGCTTGTAGTAGAGATTAAATTTTCACACAATGGAGAGAAAAAAACCCCAGTTGAAACAATAACAATAATAACAGAGATAAATATAAATTATTTATCTTATTGTTATTGTTTCAACTGGGGTTTTTTTCTCTCCATTGTGTGAAAATTTAATCTCTACTACAAGCCTGAAAGAACTCGTTTGAGATTTAAACTGCATTTCTTTTTATGCCAGCCATCTTTTTTTCCTTTTTTTTGCTCTAAAGATTCCCCCCCCTTTTTTTTTCTTTCTTTTTAGAACCAGAGATTTTTGTCTATGGAAAAAAAAAAATTTTTTTACAGAAGATTTTTTAATTACACAAATAATTTCATTTTATTTATTTATTTATTTATTTTACTCTAGACTTGAGGCTATTCCTTTTATCTACAATTAAAACTTCAAAGAAGATATTTTTATTGGTCTTTCATCACATATCATTTTCTCAAGATTATCAATCTCCATAATTATAGTAAAACTTTTGAATCTTTACCAAAAGGTTCAACGAATTGTAAATTGAAAACACCGAATGAATGAGAATAATTGAATATATTGCAAGGAAATTCTATTTTATTCAAACTATTCATTCATTTATCACTTGAAAATGAAACCCTCTTGTTTGGTACCTCTCCTAGGAACTTGATTTTCTTTTATATTCAATCTCTAGTTTTCTTTCTAAAAAAGGAAAACAAATAATTCTTAAATTGAAGCAATCTCCATTCATTTTTCTTATAAGAATTATCTATCCTATTCATGAGGTTTCAACATTTTTTTTTTTCCCTTGTCATAGATCACTTTTTGTCGAGTTTACTTGCAGATATGGCTTGTATAAAAAGTAGCACCGACATTTTAAAAGAATTTTAGCATCTTGGATGCTTAATTCTGAAGAAAGGCATATAACCCTTGTTCTTCCAAGAAATAAATTCGGGATCAGAAAAAATTAGAAATAGCGTCAGGCTTATTTTGAATTTTTTTCCCTTGTACTAAATCTATTATTCTTTCTATTTACAGACTGAAGAAAACCAGACAGGTATGATCCTGTGTGAAGGAGACGTGTACACCCCAAACATGGAGCACTCTGTAGAGCAGTTTGGGTTACCTCAGGGACGAGTGCCACTTCAACCCAAGAAATTTACGGTGTTGAAAACTCCTTTTGTTGAAAATCTTAGGTAGTACTTGATTTGCTTTTGAAAGAAAAAAAATGGCTGTTTAAGAAGTAACTGCATAACTATTCTATAAAATTTAGAAACCAAATAGATCCAGACTTCCTTTAGACCCATAACTGACATTCTATAAAACCAGTCGCATCCACATGAGCTTGCTCTTAGTGTATGCTCTCTCTCTCTCTCTCTCTCTCCATTTACTATGTTCAAATCAGGACACTGGTGATCATAGCTTTCCACTCTTTCATTTTTGTTATTTTCAGCAATTCTTGCTCTTTTATCTTTGACTTTCTGGTACTCATTCTGCCGTCGATTTGCTCAAACGTCATGCTGCCTTCCTCTGCTTCTCTTACCTTTGATGTGCTCAGTGAATGTCAAGTTCTCCTAGCCCTCCTTCCTTATCATCATTATCATTAGTCTGTTAGCGTGTGTCGTTGGTCATAGACCTTTAAGATTCGCCAGACCTCTCTATCATGGGTTTCGCAGAGCAGGTATTTCCTGAATTTATCTAGTTCGTCACACCATCTTACATTCTGTCGGTCACAGCCTCGCACCTGATCTCTGGAAATCCATGTTGTGAGATGTGATGTCTAGTGGTTGTCTGCCATTCTTGCAACATGTGTAGTCCATTGCCATTTGAGTTTTCTCTCAGTTTCTCTGACATCTCGGACTGCGGTCTTTTTCTCTGACATCTCGGACTGCGGTCTTTTTCTCTGACATCTCGGACTGCGGTCTTTTTCTCTGACATCTCGGACTGCGGTCTTTTTCTCTGACATCTCGGACTGCGGTCTTTTTCTCTGACATCTCGGACTGCGGTCTTTTTCTCTGACATCTCGGACTGCGGTCTTTTTCTCTGACATCTCGGACTGCGGTCTTTTTCTCTGACATCTCGGACTGCGGTCTTTTTCTCTGACATCTCGGACTGCGGTCTTTTTCTCTGACATCTCGGACTGCGGTCTTTTTCTCTGACATCTCGGACTGCGGTCTTTTTCTCTGACATCTCGGACTGCGGTCTTTTTCTCATATATGTCAGCGTACTGCAACATATCTTGTAAAGGACTTGCTATGTCAGTAGACTACATGAAGACTTCAAGCCCTTTCTTTCCTCATTGTATCCCAAAAATTCCAACTTGCTGAACTTTCTCTAGCTGAAGGTTTTCTTTATTCTGGCATGTAAATTTTTAAGCCTGACATAGCATCCACTTAGACAATATTCAGGCTTTTAAGGAGCAAATAAACAAACCTCTCTTTCTCCAAGCAGCTGCAGATAATTGATTTAATGTATTATTTTTATGTTAATGGCTCAGCAATACTGGTTCATTTTATTTTTTAGCTGCTGTAACATTGATAAAAAATCAATTTAAAGAGATGTAGGCCTCCAGATTATGCTATTTTATGAAATATTTTTTCTTCTCCTCAAGGCAAAAGAATAACAAAATAGTGCATATTTCCATATTTCCATAAGAAAAATTTTCCTGTTGAAACTCGCACTAAACTGTTCTCCCATCTTTGAAACAAAGATTTGATATAAAGATTTCTTATTTATGTGTTATGAGATTTGCTGAGGTCCTGCATAACTGTTTTCTCTTGTAAATAACTTCAGATAAGACCCTTAATCTCAATCCTACCATTGAAGCTTGTTATATCATGAAGCAACATTTATCTCAGCTATCAAAGCCTCTCATAAATTTCTTGTTTGATTAATGCCACTGTGTTTACTACCACCACCACCATCATCATCCATATTTGTTTAAGTATTATTAGTACTTCTAATACTACTGTTTTACTATATTTGTCTACTTTCTGGCGTTGGATTTTGACTTAACAGTCCAGGTGATCTGTGCAGAATTTGGTCAGAATAAAGGCATAAAACTTGGCATAGTCATACTTTAGGGTGTACTGAACGATTTCAGATATGTAGACTTTCCTTAGAAATGATTCCTGGGCTGATTCCAATCTAGCAAACCTATAAATATCTTTTTATGAAACAAATTCCTGGATCCATTCCCAAATTTGATCACTCTTTTTTTTTTTTTTTCTTTTTCTTTTTCTTTCTAATGTTTCGGCCTACCATTCCATAAAATTGAAATTCATTCAAAACTTTTCGAGATATGATGTGGAAAATGATATACAGAAATGTACAAAAAAACACCCCCACCCCCACTCCTATGTTCACTCCTATCTCTTTATATAATATTTCAGAAAGACCAATTAATTTGAATTCAATTTTGTGGAAGGGTCAGACTTACCATAGGAGATAAGAGATAAGTTACTAAATTTTAGGCTGGATCCAGGAATTTGTTCCTGAGAGATATTTTTGTGTTTTAATATTTTAAAAATTTCTGTGTTCATTCCTCTCTGTCTACACAATATCTCTAAAAGTGCTCAATGAATTCCATCGTAATCTGAGAAAGTGTTTGGCATTTGGTAAGAAAGAACTGGTCAAGTTTTAGGTTGGATCCAGGAATTTGTTTTTGATCAAGAGATATTTTTGTGTGTGTGTGTTTTTTTTTGTTTTTTTTTTTCATGAATTTCTGTATTTGCTGCTGTCTGTCGACAAAAGCTTTGTTGGTGTCAGAAGTTATCAATAAATTGATTTAATTTTGTAGAAAGGGATGGCATGCTTCAAGGAAGATGAGATCAAACTTTGGGATGGATTCAAACATTCATTTTTGATAGATATTTTTCAATGTTTGCTTCTGTTTGCTCATACAATATCTCCAAAAGATCTCAATGAATGTCAAATTTTGTGAAAATATGAGTGATGGGATTAGGAAGAAGTGATCAAATTTTGGAGTGGATATAGGAATTTTTGTATGTACTGTGTATGAAAACATCCATAACTCATGAAGTATGTTTAGTATACCATCTTGAAAATTATACCTCTCCAGTGGTCAGTCTGTGGTAGACTTTAGGTATGTCATTGTGAACACCTGATTCTACAAAAAAACTATGAATTTTTTGTTGAAAATTCATAAAAACTGATTTTTAAGCAGTTGCTATGGAAAATAAATTCCTTATAAACTGTTGTATGCACAGACAGTTAGTGAATGTCTCCATATCAGAAGATGACTAGTACCTATCAAATGAATATTTGTGTCACATTTTATGCTTTTACTACCAACTGGGCAATTTTTGCACCGATCATCTGGCCTTTTAAGTTTTATTAATTGTAAAGAAATGCACTATGCTGTTTTTCAACATGAGAGCACATCTCCTATATCTTGCCTACAGGTTTGTCAAAGGTACTAAGATCTATCAAGTAATTCATTATCAATGCAAAACCAGTATTTGACTCAAAGCTGTACGTATGTCAAAAAACTTCCTAAATAAAAATTCCAAATACTTACTTACTGAAATGAGTGTCTTTGATTATAGAAATTTTATGAATTGTTGCATTATTTCACTTAGAAGCTTTTAGTGATTTTCAATTTTGACTTTATTTTAGAAACCTTTTGGATAAAACTGGTGACCATCCTGCTAGCATTGTTGATTCTATAAGGTACCAAGTTCATAGTGTTTTACTAGAGAAAACCTTACTGCCCTTAGTTTTGGTAAGTATGCTGAATCCATTATGCATGCAGTGGGAGAACAAAATTCATTTTGATTTTATTCTTTTTTTTCTCATTTCAAAATTTTTTTGAGACAGTTAAAGAAAAGATCAAACAAGAAACTGATAATTGTAACTTTTGCTCCTTGATTTCATTAATTCTGTTTAAAAGTAAATGTATAGAGGAATCAAAGTATGGAACAAGCAGGGTTACTGGCTTCATTTTCTCTCTGACACAGATGTTTTGAAAATTGGTCAAAAAAAATTATACATGTATCGTGTGTGTGACTGAATTTAAATTGTTGGTTGGAAAAGCAAGATTAACTTTTTTGAATTTAAAATGTTTTGAAAATGGAGCCTGATTTTTTTTTTCCTTAATGATGCTACAAAAATAAGATATGAAAGTTCATAAAATCCTAATGTAAGCCTCGCTTCCAAGGTCCAATTTAGCAATATAGTTACATTGTATATAGAACCCCAATCCAAGAATTTTAAAAAATCAACTTTTTTCACAACAGATAGATTATCTGAAAAAATGAATTGTAATCAGAATAAATGACTTGCAATTTTTTTTTTTCTATTTTTCATGAGCAGCCTTCTGTTGTTCAGTAGTGCCCAATTTCTTTATTACCTTACGGTTAACAAAGGGTTTAATTACCCTAAGCAGCAACCAGATGACATTTACTGAAGATGATAAATTCTTATAACCTCCTACAAAAAAATAGAAAGATGTTTGCCCAAATACCTAATCGAGAAAAATGGTTATGCATTCAGTTTAGGAAACATTGATCTGAAATTATGTCTGGCCATGTTTAGCTGTCTATTATGAAAAAATTTTATTCAGACGTACAAGGCTAGAAAGTGGATAGATCTGGCAACCCTTGGCAGAAGACCAGAAGTATGGAGTACCATTGAGGATAAATCAACCTTTAACATCTGACATCAGTATGCTTTCTGTTGTGTTCAAAATGCATATACAGCTATTACACTCTGATTTATTTAGATGTGTTAAGATCTTGGTTGTTATAGTCACTACATTTTGGCTGTTGTACCCTCCGGCTGTCTTCAAGGGGTCTGTCTTAGTTGGTAACCTTGGAATTTCTAAAGAGGCCTTTCATTCAATCCAGGTAGATTGTTGTCAAGAGGATATCTTGTATCAGTTACTCCCTTCTTGTTAATTTGTCTTTGTAATGTTGCTACTCAACCCAAGGCTTGAACTTACAACTGCCAGCTTACTAAATATGCTTAACCAATGCTCTTATCGACTGGGCCATTGTCCCATGGATTGAATAAAGGGTCCAGTTTGAATTTCACAGAAGGTTACCAACTAAAACATACCTGAGGAAGCCTGGAGAGTACAATAACCGAAACATTGTGATTATAGCAATCAAGATGAGAACACTCGTCTTGGCATATTGACAATAATAATTACCCTCATCCCAAAAATTCAGACAAAAATTTAGAAGTTGATTGTAATTTTCAAAAATGAGATTAGTAGCATCTACTTTTCTAGTTCTGAAACTGCTTGGGTGCAAGGAATTAATACTCTATGTAGCCATGAAGTTTTAAAATGTGTTAGATAATTCCATAGTAACTATCATTATGGTAAAAAAAAAATTGTTAATCATTTTCATCCTCCTTCACTGATAGTTGCTTTTTCAATTTGTTCATTATTATTTGATCAGTCTAAAAGTTGGTATGAGCAAAAATTTTCACTGGGGAAATCAACATCCTATTTTAAAAACACAAAATTTTTCAAGAAATTGCTTGTTCTTGCTCAAAAGAAAAAAGCCCTAATTTTTGTCTTTTTTTTTTTTTTTTCGAATTCTAACATAAATTTAGAATATAAAATCAATATTTCCTCAAATCAGCAATGAATCAATCATTACATCATATCTAAAATGGACAATTTTTTCCAATTTGCTAACTTAAGCCTTTTTTTTGATCTTGCTATGTTTTGGTTACTTGATCTTTTGCATGAAATTTGATAGTCTCATAATTAGAATTGTTCTTGAGACGCTATAGTTTTTCTGTCCTGACTCTGAATTACTGGTGCCATATTGAAATTAGTGCAATTTCAAAATTTCATTCAAAATATCCTTGTAAAGAACTTTGATCATTCACTGTACCAAGAGCATGATCATAGAGAGACCTGCATATCATTTACATGCAGAATAAAATGAAACTAATGTAGCATCTAGAAGAATTGGGGAGGAAACTATTATTGCTATCCTCTTGTGCTGATAGCATGTGGTGTGCTAAACTCGTGTTGCTAATATGATAAGCAAAAATATTATCTAACTGCCTGTGTATCAACTATGGACAGAGCCATGATAAATGGCTGAACACCTTCTGTTAGATTTCAGCACTAGCATAAAGGCAACCAGTTTATAGAAACACTGGCAACCATGCATTGCTGAGGTAGACATCAATTAAGTTATGATCATCACACATTTCATATTCAGTTATTGCTACTATCTAGTATGTTTAAATTGGATATAAACTTGTTTTAATGATTCCTTATTTATTTTTTGACATTATCCGTCTCTTGTGCAAAATACAATTTATTGTGGTAAAATATGGGTTAAGTAGATTTTGTGTTTAATTTCTCATAAGACATGTAGGTTTTAAGGATTTGGGAAAAACATTATTTTTGTTGGAGAGAGGGGAAACCCACTAGGTTGTATTGTGACAAAAAAGGAAACAACTGGGCTATGATGATTCATATTTATGTAGAGGTGGCAATATTATTTTCAAAGTCTCTCATTGAAGATATTTGTAAACCATATAAATTCATTGTAGATGCAACTCAAGTGTAAACATAAGTATTCATCCCCCCCCATTATCTTTTTCTTTCTTAGAGAAAAAAAAACAGTACAAGGAAACCAAGTGATATACGATTGGGGACAGCTAATTCTGTAAATTACAAAATATCTTTGTTCTTAACAACTTCCTCTTTGAATATTTGAAAATATTGATAGTAAAACAATATGAGGGTTACTATTATTCGGATTGTGTAAATGTCAGTGTAACAAAATATTCATATATTTGTGTTGGCTGAAATGTAGCTCTACTGGGATCTTGGGATTTTTTAGAAGCTAGAAGTAAGATTTCTACGAATCTTCAATATAGATATTTTTTAAAAAATGCTGCCAATTTTTTTATTGGCGAGTGTATTTTGGTCCCAATCGGGAGATTTTTTTGCTTTTGTGTTTATTCACTCAATACCTCCGAAAGTTTTCCATGAATATCAATGTAATATTGTGGAAAGGTAGTCCATGGGATGGAGAAGTGATTACATTTTGGGATGGATCTAGATCATAAATTCAGCCAACTAATTTGGCAGTCAACTTGGATGTCATCTTGAAAATTATACCTTTCCAGTGGTCAGGCTGTGGTAAACTTTTGATATATTATCAAGCACACAATTCTACAAAGAACTGTTGGAACAAACATGTCTAGGGTGAATAATGAACAAGTAATGGGCATTATAAGGATTTGGGTGTAATTTTTTTTTTTTTATTTTATTTTTTTAAGCGTTTATATTGAGAATTCATTCAAACTTTACATCATGCTTCTAATAAAAAGTGCATACAGGGTTATAAATCGACCCACTCTATATGTAAGATATTCAAAGTTATTTTATTATCAGATGATTTCCACCGCAGAATTCACACCAATGTTGAAAGATTTTTTTCACTCTTTTTATAGCAGCCATAGCTGCTGTAACTATGAAATCATCCAACATTTTTCTTGGTCCCAAGGTACTATATTAATCGAATCTCTCTGCATTTATTGCCTCTATTTGCAATAAGCATTGATAAACTAATAATAAGCCCAGACACTTCAGTGGCCAGTATGCAACAGGCTTTGATTACTTTTACTTTTTTCTCTTTTCTCTCCATTTTAGAATTATTGCAAACTGGCTAACAGGCGGGTAAATTGCTGTCCAAAAAAATTAATAATAGATAGAAATCAGATAGTGTTTAATTCAATTTGTTCTTTGAAAAAAAAGTGATATTTGTGACTTTTAAAGATTTTTTTTTTTCTTTTCTTATTACATGATCTCAAAAAAAATGAAACTCTCATATGATCTTGATTATTCCAATCTCTATTTTTTTTTTTTTTTTTTTTTTTTTTCTTTTTGTCTTTGAAAAGATAGTTTGGAGATTTGGATTCAAGAGTTACAGGAGTGGGATTAATTTAGAGAGCTGTTAGTGCTCAAGTTCAACTTTTTAGGAATATCGAACAAGAGAAAGGATTTTAATTTTTGGAATCCATCCACTACTTACAAGATTCACCTAACATGTTGAAACTTTGTTTGTTTGACATCAAATCAAACAATCATTTTGTTATTGAAAAAAAACATTGTGCGTGTACCATTTTGAAGTGTGTTATAATTTGATTGTTTTCTATCTTGAATCTAATTTTTTATTATTTGACAAAGCAGTATCAACCGTTAAAACTTTTGACTACCATTTCTTTCATTTGAATTTTAGCTGCTTTTTATTGCAACCACTCGGACTTACATTCTATATTTGCTTGTAAACAAAACAGATTGAAAAAAAAGAACTGTCTTTTAGTTAGACTTGAACTCATAACCCTTTTTTCCTTTAAAAGGCTACCTTAGAACAATGGCTGCATTACTTATTGTTACAAAAAATGAAAGCTATATGGTTAGATTTGAGCTTCTGTAACTGGTTAATTGGTTTTGAAACTGTTACACTAAGACAGGCATCTCAAGGAAAAAAAGAATACAAGTTAGTCTTTCTTGAGGCATTCTTTATTTCAAATCGACACCATAACTAATGACTGTAGACTGATGGTCTAAGATGTTGTGGTAAAATGCAACTGAATTGAAGATGAAAAAGATACTTGTCAAAAATTAAATAACAGTAAATATTTTTGTTAGATCTATTATATTTATCTGCATTTTCAAGTATTAATCCTATTTTTTTTTTTTTTTTTTTTTTTTTGCAGTTGGGTGTATTGATTGTTAATGCATTACGATACATCTACATCAAAGGATTCATTGGTCATTGGACAGAAATGTTTTTAGTTCTACCAGTAAGTCAGATTTTTTTTTTTTTTTCCCCCCAATTATTCCAGTTGTTTTTTTTTTGTTTTTAAAAAAAAATATATTTTTGTTCTTCAATAAAAAGAATATAAGTAATGATCTAAGTTTCTTGCTAATTTTTACTGATACTGTATAATATTATCCCTTTTTTCATGATCCTTTCAACTTTCTAACTAATCTCTCCAAGAAATTATGACATTTAGATTAGCTAATTTCTGTACATAGTTATTTCAAATAATGTAATAAATATACAAATGTATGTTCTTATGAATTAACTCACAATATTCAAATTAATTGAAGTGAATATGTGCCAGCATATAGAACAAGTTGGTAAGTCACCATGCTGAATTTAGTGTGGGTTAACAAAAGCTATCTTGCTGTTTAGCCATTCCATATGAAATAGTAAAAAAAAAAAAAAAAAGAAATGAGATTTTATTTTTACCCCTTCAAATTACATGAAAATTTATGAATCTGCAGAGAACCTCATCCTGATAGATTGTGTAAAATTCAATTTTGTGTGGTTTTGAACTTCTAGGGACCTCATATTTTAGTGATTTTCCTCCTTTTTTTGTCATTAAAAATGGTTAATTATCCACCATTCTTTCAAACTACATTTTTCTCAGCTATTTCAGCTAGACTGATTTTAAAAATGCTTACCTTATTTAACTCGCTATTACCCAAAGTTATTTAATTTGAAATATAGCCAACTTCCTATCAAATGTGCAAACCAGTATTAATTAACCATACCACCCCACTCCACCCCCAAGCTTCATTACAGACCACAGGAATGTTAGCTTTTTAGTAATGTAGATGGTTCAAATAAACTCCTGGCAAAATTTGAGATTGGTCTAAGCTGTTTTCATACTGGTTTTGCAAGCATGAAAATTTAGATTAAATTACAGTTTCTTTGGAATTTTCAACTTTATCCTATATGTCAATGGTTTCTAACCGAGCACACTCCAAATACAAACTTTATTTGAATTGTCATTATTTAAAATTTATCAAGCACTTTTATCCTTTAATGCAGTGTTTTTGAAACTTTGAAAACTGATGGATCCCTCCTTGAAAGGAAATAGGGATTCCTATTTTTAGTACTTAGTCTCTAGTCTGTAATCAATGAACTATAATATTTAACTATTTTTGACCTTTAGAAATAATATTTATTTTAGATGGATTACATTTATTTGAATTCTAATCCATGGTACAGGTCTGCGTACAGTAATTGTTTTTTTGATAGTTGTGCAATGGATGATGTTTCTCTGCTACAAGATTTAGGTTTGGAAGGATGACTACTGTGGACACCTGAGCATCATTTGTCAGAGTCCAGTTTCAAAATCACTGGCTACTATAGAAACTGTAAATTTTATCTATAAACTATCTGAATGTCATTTCACTTCCTCATCATGAAATCTGATATTTTAAATGTTTAATTGGAAAATTTCCTTATTTTTTCTCTATAATTACTCTCAATCAGCTTGTATTTTCGTCCACTTCAATTCGATGAAACTGCAAGTTTCCTTAGTACATGTATGCTTGGTACCCAGCACCAGTGATACCAATTCATCTTTTGAAACTTAATCTACCTTTTTTTTCTCAAATTCTTCATAAAATTATTCTAGCTCATTTTAGCTTTTATTTAATTTTTTTATCATAGCAGGGAATTCTTCAAAAATTCTCTAATTTTGATTCTTTTGATTGGTAAATGATTGCAATTTTCTGGATGGAATATCTGATCAAATTATGTAATGTGTACTACAAAAAAAAAAAACAACATTGTAATAAGAAATCATAACTAGGTTTTAAGTAGGAGGAAAGTCATTAGGAAAAATTTTCTAGCTATTTTTTTTATTTCAAGTATTATGTTTTTTTCCTACTTCTATTTACCTTCATCTCAATTTTTTAGTTACGATAAAAAGCAACTGAAAGATAGATAAATAGTAGTATGAAAATTAATATTTCATTGAAATTTTTATTTTCATTTTCTATAATTTCTTTTTAGGTGCATGCAGTGTTACCTTTGGTGCCCATGATATTTCCATTTTTTTGGAAATTACTTAACTATTATGGCCAGGCCAGGCTTTTTGTTGCTTACGAAGTATCAAAAGAAATTAAGGTGAGCACTTTTAGATAGAATATACATTTTTATTTATCTATTGACTGTCATTTTTATTAAAGTTTGTGTATGTGAAGTGGCATTCAATTTCCTAAATGTCAGATTACTGCCTCTTCATTTGCTTGCTGCTGATTGGTCAAATCAGAATTAAAAAAACGAAACAAGAGAAACCTCTCTTTCTTAGATCATCAAACACCGATTGCCCCTTTTTTTCTTTTTTTTTTTTTTTTTTTTCTTCCCCTCTTTAAGATGGGTATGGTAGAGATATGTTTTTAATTTATAAAAATAATCTTTTGTAAAATTTGTAAATGTGGTATATATTTATAAGATCTAAGTAGTATTTACAATGTACTTATGAAAATAATGACTGACTTATTTTTCTTTAAAATTAGTGTAATGGGGATATGTTTACAATTTATAAAAAAAAGCATCTGTTGTGAAATTTGTAAATGTACTAAATGTAATTATCATTATCATTCATGATAAGATTTAGTTTACAAGATGAGATATTGTAAGTAAAATTATGCACCTATTTGTACTTGTATCCAACTTTTTCGTCTTTTTTTTTTTTTCTTTTCGATAGTTTGTGGGTTTTTATATTTTCTTGATAAGATTTATGAAGGAACGTTTCTCTATGTATGATACTCAACAAATGAGCATGCATAAAGTTTTTTTCTTGAATCTTACACTCAACATTTACCGTAAATACTAAATCTTATCATAAATAAATAGTAAATTTACAATTTTTTCAATAATTGCTTTTTTCATAAATCATGAACATACCCCCATCACCCTAATTTCAGAAAAAGTCAGTCAGTGTTTTTGTAAATATGAACTATGAAAGCGAGGCCTTTGTATTGTCTTCCTTTGTTTTTCTGGGAATTCAGTCGACCAGTTGGTGGTAAGCAAATAAACAGGCACTGATTTGGGGAAATTGATGCAGACTTCTGTGTGTGTGCATATATGTATAATATATATATATGTGTGTATGAGATAAAAAGGCATTCTCAAACTAGTGGGGTCACTTTTAGTGCCTGAAACATGTCAGTTTTTGTCCTAGATTAGAACCATTTTTTTTAAAACTTATTTTGAAATTCTATTCTCTTTGTAAATGCATTTCTCTTGTTTTTTTTTGTTGTTTTTTTTTCATTATCAATATTAGCACTAATTTTCCCAAATTATTGTTTAACTAACAAACTGTATTTTCCATGTTTTGAATAATGAAAAGAAAAAATGTGGCTTGTATTAATGATCCAATTGAGGAAGTTTGCTGAAATTCTCAGATCAAAGACAGAAAAACCAAAACATGATGAAAACAAAAATACCGAAGGGAGAAGAAATCTGGACCTGAAAGTAGCTTCTCACCTGTCCTATCTTCAAAAAAAAATTTTTTTTCATTTATGGGGTATAACTCTGACCTGAGTTCCAGACAACTGCACTTTTGGGTCACTACTCAAAGGGGTAACAGACTCCTATAGTCAGCGCCCATCCCTATGTTGGAGCATCTGTGATCTTTGCTTAAAGCTATAATATATGTGCTTGAAAATAGCAGACTGTCATGCTATGAGGTTCGGTGCTTAAAGTTGCAGTCGTACTATCTCAAATCTCCTTCAAAGGTAGGGTTGAACTCTTAAGCCAGTTTGGTATCTACCCACTGTGGATTGTACGCATCTTATAGTCCAACCAGAGGTCAGCCATACGGTTGTAATACTTTTGCAAAGGGGTGCCAGACCCTCATAGCTAGTTCACATCTGACAGGTGACAGGACACTCCTGTATTTGTATTTGGATACTAAAATCAAGGCTGGAATGTTTGTCTACAAACTGATAAACAAAATACCTTTCCTTATCGTATGAATGCCTCTTAGAACAAGTAGTGTTCAATCTTATATATTTTACTGAACAATATTATCAGAATATTTGCAAATAGCTAGAGCAACTCTTGGATTTATTGATTTTATACAGAAATTCGTAAGAATGGTCAATTATTTGATTATTGCGCACTGCTTATTTTATTGATAGATTTGATTGATAGATAATTATGTAGTTATGATATAAAAACAAGCCATGTAGAAATACCATGGCTATCTTTATCTGATGAGCTGTGTACCCTATTATTAGTAGTATGTATGTTTACATATAAGCGACTACTGAGTGTATGTGAAAGCAAGGAATATTCCGTGTATCTTTCTTTCTCTGTAGTCATCAGCATAAAAGGTTGTGATGAAAGCATAAAAACAGTAAATGTAGTATGCATATGCGTTAAGAAAATGCAGTTATCAATGTGTTTGTAAAAATAACATCAGAAACAATGATTTGAATTACTTATCTCAAATGATTTAGAATGAATGATATGTTTGTAACTCATTAAGTGAATCTGCGAATACATCCTAATTGATCAAACCTTATGGCTGATTAGGTGAATGAAAAGGCTAAATATTAGAATTGGTAGTGCAGGATTAGAAGGTAGTTTGCTATAAAGTGGCTATATCTTTTTGTTTTTTTTTTTAAATTTTTAATTTTTGTTAAAAAATGAAAATTTAGTAGTGACATATTGCTGCTGTCTAAATTCATAATGTAAACAGAATAGTTTCGGCCTGAAATCAATTCAAGTCCAGCTAACCTATTGTTTGAAGTCTCTGATCTCGCTCCTGTTACACTGGTTAGTTTCTATCTTGCTAAAGGCAACGCAACCAGGAAGGTCCATCCATTAAGACATGGACATAAAGACCATGTATACCCTGTTAGAACAAGTCACATTCCTTTCATTCTCTTTGCAGTATCAACCAGATTATTATAGACACATCAGTTTAAAAACACTATTCAACTGAATAGAAACTAGTTATGTATGCATAGAATTTCCATCATTTCTCACTTGTTTCTTCTGCACATTTCTACCAACATTGGATCCAGGGACAAGGAGAGGAAGCAGTAAAAACTACTACAATTTCCTTTAGTCTAAACACTACCATTGCCTCAACAGCATAGCTGCCTCAGAAATTAATATATTAAATTACACAACGTGGGAAGGAGCAGTTAGTGGTTGTTGGAAGTTGAGGCAGAATGTGAAGCGGGTGGGGTTACACTCTACTTACCAATCAGTGCAAAATAAGTGATGAAGTTATTTGGCAGACTGACAATGCTAAATATTCTTCTCTTGATTTTTTTTTTTTTTGTTTGTTCTTTTTTTTTTCTGCCTTTTGTCCATATTAATCACTATGTAGTTAAAGGATTTAAGTAGAAGCGATAAGGTCAACAACTTGATGAGAATGTAACAAAATCCATAATGCTGAAAACTAAGGCAACTGAAACTCTTTTCCTGGGGTGGGTTAGCACACCCATAGCAGTAGACAAAGGCAAACTGCTTTTGCAACCCACCCAGGAATATCAAAGGTGCTAATGAAGCTTTCAAGAGTGTTTGTTTTTTTTTTTTTCCATTTTGATGAAGGGAAATTCTTGCAACTCTGTTATGCATAATAAATAAGAGTTGTAGATTGAGTGTTATTGATACATGATCATTTAGTACTTTTGATAATCAACGGAAGAACACTCCTGTTAGCAATATATCAGTATAGAAGTTTGTTTAACACTGTGACCTCTACAGTTAAGACATGTAGAAATTTGTATCCATGTTTATTTTCTTTGCTTTTTTTTTTTTTTTTTTTTTTTCAAATATCTTTTTTCCAAAATCATTTTCTCTCTCTTTTCTCTTCTCTCCTTTCCTTTCTTTTCTTTTTTCTTTTCATTTTTAAAAAATATGCCCACCTCTATATATTTTGGAATCTCACTCCTATTTTCTTCCTCCTCCAAAAGGAAGTAAATTTTTTCAATTAAACCCATTTCCATGGATGTGTTTTATTGATGCATGTTAGTGTTTCTAATGTCTTTTCAGCCATCTGTATCTGATGAAAGTTTTGATAGTGACAGCATCATCTCTGAAGATGAAGCCCGTGTCAATTTACCTTGGAAGAGGGTTCTCCATTGGTTGATGGTGATTGCAACTGGTAATTCTCCTGTAGCCACGTATAATATCAACCTAATGCATATATTGGGCAGCGTCACAGTAAGTCTTATCTCTTTCTATCATGATTTACAGATATTGATCTATAGATTTGAAAAAAATGTTCTGTCAAATTGTATGTTGACTATCACACTGTTGTTGTTTTCATTTTCTTTTTGTAGTTGCATACAAGTCAAAAACAGAGAGGCTGTATCAATTCAGCAAAACAAAAATATATTCATATTTGTATACACCCATAGTCTGTGTCTTTTCGTCAGCGATTAAAATCATCGTTCTCTAGAACCAATGACTGTAGTTACACGATACACAACGATTCACAGTTCAATAGAAAAATTTCTAGCAACCACTTCTCAAGCCGAACTTGTATTGGGAATTTTCAATATCCCATTTCTGTTGGCCTGCAACAAAACGCTCAGTTAAAGGGACGCTACTATGTTTACAGTTCCACACAATGAATGAAATAAATATCAACAATTATCACTGACGGCTCGTAGTTGGCACAGTGTTTCCTCCATGCTTTTGCTGAATAATCATGCAAGGTAAACTTAGTCAGGAAATTAGTGGTTGACACAACAATGTATCTCATATCATCAGCTACCTTTTCTTAGACGTATTGTTTTATCTGCAAGTTAATTAATAAGTTTTCAGATGTGTCCACACGTCTCTATTATAGTCCAGTTCCTTATATAATTTCATTCAAACTTTTAGGGAATTAAGTAAATTACACAAATTTTGGAAACTTTGTTGGATAACAAATCAGAAAATCTTCGATTCCATTCCCTCAGAAGCCAGTATGGCAGCCATCCTGGATACAGGCTCTTGAAAGCACCAAAAGTGGATGGAAGATTGTCACTTTCTGCCATATGCTTGCAGAAGAGATACTGTCTCAGTTCTAGGATTTTATTGATTCGATTCTATTTTTGTAAGTATGGAGTGTATACAAACGTAACTGAGAAAGCAACTGCACAGCCTTCAAGGCATGATTGTCTGCTTTGCAATAGATGTTCAGCCTATTTGTTTCGCCTTCTGTCCAGTCTGCCATACAGATCTTTGGTGGATTTCTGTTTTTGCTGGTCGCAGTTTATTGATGACATGAATGACCTCAGAACCAATCATCCTGAGACCTGGAAGGAAGCAGGTAATGTCAGTCACCAGAAATGACATTCTATTGGTGTCTCTAGGTGCAGACTATGCATACAAATATCTCAAGAATTAGATGGAGATTCATGATGGATTGATTGGAATCTCCAACAATGTGAATTCAAGCCAGAGATTCTTTATGGCCGCACCAAGACTGTGATGCCTATCAAGAAAGTTCAAGAATGAGTGCTGCTTTGGAAATAACATTTTGAACTAAGATATAGTGAGATCATAAGAGATCCTGAGGCAATTGACAAAATCAAGGTTGTCATATTGTCATGTTAATCCAGTTACCACTGAAAGTAATAAGTTGTACAATACAAACAGTAGATGTTCAGCCATGTAGCTTTGCTAGAAAAAGTGTTGTCTGCTCTTATAAAATGCAGGAAATGCTGGTAAAGCATTGGCCCGACCTGCAACCAGGGCTGTCTATATTGGTTTCACTTCCAAAATCCCAGATGCCATTGAAACATTAGTATTTTGAGTCTGTAATTTGCTACCACCAGGACCAGTACATCTGTGTTTAGAAAGAAGAGCTGTGCATCTGAGGGGATGCGACATGACACCAGAACTGAAGGGTAGATCAGTAAGGAGTTTACTTTTTCATGGTTGTTTTCTTCAAAATACGATTGTTGCTCTTTATGTCCTGCTGCAGACACAATGAACAATTTGGGTGAGATTTTGCTGCATTCAACTGTTTGTGATCGCAGATACTCTATTAGATCAACCTTTGTTTGATGTGGGAAAGTAAGTTGCTTATTAGAATGTTCTTGATGTTTGTGACATCTTTGGTACTACATTACATTCTTCTTCAATTCCTTGTGATTGACTCCAAAGAATCAGTTTTGTAGAAGTCAAACAATAAAATCACCTTTTCATAGTTTTATGATCAACTATCTGTTGTCGAACCATTCATTTAAATCTTTTACTATTACTACTGTAGCTAGTTTCTTTGTCAGTTTTTTAGTTTCTTTGTCAGCTTTCGGACTACAACCATGCCATCCACTAGTACAATTTTGCTAGTAGGATGACATAAGCTCAATTTCAGTATCCATTGGAGCTTCACTCTGGTCTAGATCTACTGTGTGTTCATTTGCTAACTGTTCTAGAACGGGAATCAACATTGCCCCCCCTCTGCTTGGCAGTATGTCTCCATGGGGTGGGGAGTGCAAATAGTGCTTTTGGTGTCTGTATGTACTCACTCGCCTTCAGCCTATTTTTAGTCAATTACTCTGTTAGACTTGGTAAGGACCACCAGTCTGCCATTCAGGTCTTTGGTCTCAAACCAACGTGGAAACAGGGAATCTACTGTCTGCATTAGCTAGGTTTGTATGCTTTCTATACTTACCAAAGAGGATCTGAATTGACAAGATCCCTAAACTGAGATGGTATCTCTTCTGCTAGCAGAAAGTAACAATATTCTACCCATACTTGATGCTCTGAAGCAACATGTCCTAAAAGCCCATTTTCAGGCCAGAGTGTGGGGACAGACAAACATCATCCAGCAGGACTTCCTTAACCCACTACAGAAGGGATACTACTGGGATATGGATGACCACTTGAAAGCATTCACAACTGAGTCCTTCCAACACCAGAAGCCATCATCGAGATGGTCAGATGTCAATATGAAATGGACAGCTCTGTGCAGTGTAGCTCCTCTGAATTGTGTGAACATTCGAGTGAGGAGCTATGTCAGTATAACTAACAAAATGATAAACTCTTAGGATATTACATTTGCATGGAAAAATTTTGGAGATATCATGGGGGAAGACAGGAGCAAATACAGAAATGTATTCAAAAAGACTCTAAAATATCTCCCAATCGAAAACAAATTCCTGTATCCATCTCAAAATTTAAACACATTTCCTCTATAATGGGGCCCACCTTTCCCAAAAAGTTTAATTGAAATTCACTTTTGGAGATACCATGTAGACAGACATGAGCGAATACAGAAACGTAATAAATATTAGAATGGAAAAATATGTCAATCAAAAATGTAATCCTGGATCTGCCACAAAATTTAATCACATCTTCCTTACCAAGTGGCTTACCTTACCCCCAAATTTAATTGAAATTCATTGAAAAATCTTTTATTGAGGATATCATAAAACATTTGTGATTGAGATATTCTTTTTTTTTTTTTTTTTCCTTCTTTGAATTTGTTAATTTCTTCAAATTATGACTTTCACAGACGTTCAATTTGAATTTCAAAATGATAACTTCCACTTTCCGATAGACTAATAACATTGTATGCTGGAATACTTACTTTGACATCTTTAGCTATAACTTCACTTGCACAACTCCTACAAACAGATACAAGATACTTTGTTGGAAAGCTGACAAATTTCCAACAATACATCATGTCAACTATATGAATCTTGGGGTTTCTGGCTCGGAATAAATGACTGCCATCTTGGATCTTTAACTATGGTTTCTGGGTACTTGAATTATGATGTTCTGGAAACTCCAGAGAAATGCATTGTTCGGAAAAAATGTTTTATTCTGCCTTGGCTACACTTATCAAAAAAGAATAACCATACTCTAAAACTCGAGCAAATTATTGATAAAAATCGTGCATTTAAACAATTATCTTTTTTTTTTTTTCTCCTTATAACCAGATATTTGGGTGTAGCATACTCACTATCTTTACCTCCTCCTACTACCACAACTAGTAATGCCTCTACTACTTCATTTAGAATCCTTTGGAAATTGAAAATCAGATATGTACGTGGGGATGGTGGAAACATTATTGAACTAAAGAATCCACATCTTAGTATACAGATATTTTCCTTATTTTAATGTGGAAGCAAGAAAAAATAGCCGGTTCTATTTTGTTGACAGTTCTTTTGAAGACTCTAAACCAATCTTCCCTTCTATGCTTGTTAACTGTTATTAAGCTCTATTAATGGCAATAATAATTGGAAAGCACTTGAAGCATATGCCTCTACCATCGCCATACACCGACTCAACCTGGAAAAACTACCCAGAACATTTATTCCTTAGCCTATAATACACCATACCAAGAAATTTCGCTGAAATTCATTGTGAACATTTGGAGAAATCATGTAGACAGACTGGAGCAAATACATAAATTTTTGGGGGGTAAAGATGGAAAAATATCTAACAAATTCTTGGATCTGTCCAAAAATTGATTACTTTTTTCTACTTTCCACAAAATCTAATCAAGAATTTTTGGAGATATATAGTTACACTTTTTAAATCCTAATATATCAAAATCCTTTGAAATGTTGCTGATTTGCTTTCTACTTTTTGAAATCGTTGTTTTTTTAAATTTTGAGATTTACTTGGGTCAGTTTTGATTTTTCAATGTTGGCATCAATCTTTTTTTAACTTTTTATTTTTATTTTTTTTTCCAGACTTTTTGCTGTGTTGATAAAAAAGGTATTCTTTCTTGGCCCAACCCTTCAGCAGAGAAAGTCTTTTTCTTCTCTGATGTCAAACAGCCTACTCAACATAACAGCCCCCAGGATTCTATGTGCTCTTTTTCAGAAGAAATTACTTTCTCCCGGTACCCAGACCAAGATTCCACTCAGGATTGTGCCTGTCACCATGGCGAAGAAGCACAAGTGCCCACTAATGGTACTTTAATCTTCATCACTTTCAGATTCTTGTCTATAGAGATCTGGGCAAGAATATGCCCTATTTTATCAATGGTTTTGTAAGAAGTAACCTAAAGATGGACATGTTAGCTAAATATATTGTTAGTTTAATTGTCACGTTTCATTGTAGGATTTTGGAAAAATGCTGTTAATGATTATTTTAGCCAAGTTGTGAGTGATCTGATCTCAGCTCAACTTGTTGAGCTGAGCTTAAAGTGTTATATAAAAAGTAGAATTACTGTAATACCTTGATTAGTGCAGTTAATTTGTTCCAGAATGTTCCATACTGCTCAAGGTCTTATAATTTTATGGGTTTTTTTGTGAGTTTTTTTTTTTCTCAGCTTATATTTACTTACATTAATTTTTATAGCAATATTTTAACCATAACACATCGAAACTAATCACTTTTTCCCTGGTTTAAGAATTGAGAAATAAGGATTTAACAAAGTCTCATTAATTTGTATGCAAAAATATATATTAAGAATTAAATTGAGCCTTTCAAACTTTTATTCCATAGATCTTACTTGATTATGTATTATAGTATTCAAGTGTTATATTCAAGTTTGGGGGGGGGTTACAGACCTTTTATACTTGATTACAGAAAATCTGAAGACTGATAAAAAGAAATATGTACGCAAGAATTTTTGAAAGACTGATAACACTGCAGTCAAATTTGTCTTGATGAAGAATCACTTATGCATAGTTGTTTTGTATTTTTTCATATTATAAAGAAATAGATTTTCCTTATTTAGTCCTGCTTTCTGTCATAGATGCAAATTTATCTTTGTGTACTGATCTGTACAGAGCAACATAAAGGTCGTCACATTCTTGTTAGAGAAAAAAAAGCAAATGCAGAAATCTTGCTTATCCTTTATTCATGTCTATAAGACAAGCTGTTCTACAACAGTGGTTCTCAACCTTTTGTTCTCCATGCCCCACCTCTGCAGCAGTGTACAAAATAATCCTGCAGTTTCAAGGTGAAGTGTGACATGTGCACCCTTTGAACAAAGGGTTTGCATTCTGTAATCCATTGAGACAGCTCAATTAGGAGCAAGTCCCCTAGGATGTAGGTTTTATGGAAGTTTCTCTCTCTTGGCTTATATCTGAGATAACGATTGGGATCTGCTGCTCCTTTGCTGTAGTATTTCAACAGTATTGCTGACCTGGGTTGTTAAATCATGGGATGTGAACACTCAGTAGTTGGTAGATGTATGAGCTGACTGTAGAGTTCTACCATCCCTTGGAAGGAGAATCACAACAGTACAGCTGACTGCAATTTGGGCACAGGTCTGAGTATTTCTAACTGAAACAAATGTGTACTGATTGGAGAGGTCTTCTAACCCCTCAGACAATCATTGCATGTGTAGATCAAGCCCAGGTCAGAGTCATACCACTGAAGGAAAAAAAAATGACCCTGATCCTGAAAATTGTGGTCTAGCTTCTTGGTAAGAGCAGTTTTTGCTCGATTAGTAAAGTTTTAACTTAAATTGTCCAGTTATAGGCTTTTATGGCAATTTCTTGCATTTCAAACTCAAATCAAAATTTTTTATTTTTCCTTAACCACGGATTTAAATTATGTGTCTTCTCTTCTACTATCCTTCACCCTTTCATTGCCTCAATTTAAACTTGGGTATGGAGCAATTTTGCACTGCAGATTAGAAAGGAAATAGGTTGAATCAAGGGTAAAAAGATTTTTTTCAGTTCGTTAGTGCTGCAAAAGAGAGAATTAAATTGAATATTGAATGACAACAGTTATATTATTTACAACAAAATGATAATATAATAACAATGAACACACCAATGAGGCCTCTATTATAGTAAGTAGTGCTTAGCCACATCTAGAATGACCTAGCATCGCTGAAACTTTGGATATGCAAAATGATAAAGCACTGAATAGTGACAAGTAGTACTTGGCTATGATTGCTGTTTTAATGTCACTGTTAAAGGACATTTCTGTGGTTGGTATAGAATTTCTTCAGAAACATTCCCATCTATCTACATTCTGTTTTAACAGAATGAGTCCAATTTTAATAATCTGGGTTTATATTCTCTTGCCTTTTCCAAGGTTAACTTTAGTTGCAGAAGTAGCATTATGAATATTGCAAATATCTATTTTCATTCATTTCTTCTCTTGTTACAGTTCCCAGGACCGGCTGTCATGTTGAGGTTTTGGATTTGACTCATGATAATAAAGTAAGAATCTTTTTTCTTTTTTTTTTTTTTTTTTTTCTTACATCATTTACGTATTAAATAAGGTGGAAAAACTGATATATCATGATATTACCTTTTAACGTAACAGTTTAGCTAAACAGTTGTGCATTTTGTGATGAAAGTGTATGATTTGGAAATATGGATATTGTGCCATCATGAATTTTCATTGTTACTCATGTCTACCATTTAGTAACAACTGTTTTCAAATAAGTTCTTTATTTACTATACATAATTTGGGGGAATTGCCATTTGAATAATATATCCAATACTGTTGGCCCAGAGGTGGAAATAACTAAAAAATCAAGATTTCTTATGCATCATATTTAATCTGCATAGAATTTCCGATAACTCGTTAAAAAAATTAGTTCATCGCTGGTTTAGAACTAAAGTATCATTTTGAATTTTTTGTTACTGTGAATGGTTAATCAAACCTACTTCATGGGCTAGATTTTATAAAAAACATCAATTCCCACAAACTTTTATAAGCTAGGTCAAATAACTAACCTATTTTTGGGAAGATCATTCAAATTTTTTGAAAAATGCCTTCTTTTTTTTTTTAATGAAAATTACCAAAAATTTTGATTTAAAAGTTAAATATTAAACTATGAAAATTGAAAAATATTGAAAAAGATGGACCTGAAACTATTTATTTCAGTGATACTCTTAGCACTTTTCATTGAAGCATAAATTAAATTTTGAGACTCCTAAATTTCCTTAGGTCAAGTTGAATCCTTCTTCACACCATTCAATACATCACATTGAATTAATTGTTCTGAGTGGTCTAGAGAATTTATTACCATGTTTAGAGGCCAACAATGAGGATTTTAAAAATTATCTTCAATTTCTACACAGAAAATCTTCTGCAATTGACTGATGTTATATCCAGACTAGCATTCAAACCCTGGAACTCAGAATCAAATCATACAAAAACAACCTCAAAATTTTGTACAGAATACAAAGCTAATGATCACAATGTTTGTTCACTTAATCCCCTATATAATCATTCCAGTAAATACTAAAATACATTTGTTGAAGTTTTTGTAGATTGTATTGGAGGTATTGTATTGCGTATTAAATTTTATTTTTGTAACATGGCTGCTTTGAATTCATTTCATAAATACACTTTCAACATGGCATCAACCTCTATTATATGACTTACCAATCTATCAATATGAGCATATTTCCAAAACTTGGCATTCTGAGCCCACTGTGTGCAAGTCATTGAAAATTCAATATGATGGTGGCCATGACACAATTAAAAACTCAAAATGAGTGATAACAATAACAACCCAAACTTAAGCTATATTGTAGGGAAAGCCTATTCAACACTCCCATTCACAGTAACAGAGAGCTGTGCAGTATAAGGCAGCTTTTTCGCTCTAGCACTGCCTCACAAAAAAATGTATGATACTGAGATCATTTATTTTGGACCAGTTTATGCAACTTGATTGCAGTTACAATTTTCATACCAATCATGGTCACCATCTTGAATCTACAAAGATTTGCATATATTATCCAAATGGCAATTCTCAAGAATTAAGCAATAATCCTCATGAAAATACTTGGTGTGTCATTCCATGGTTTTTATCATCAGCACCATTACCATTATCAATGATAATTCTTGATTTTTCGAAAAGATGCATCCCTGAGACAATGAGCATTATAATCTTATCTCGCAGACTATTACTCTTACACTTGAGGTCTAAGATTCCATTGGATGGAAAGTAAAACCAAGATTAAATCCACTGTAAATGGTTGGAGTAAGTGTATTTATTTATGAAGTAGCTATGAAATAATAGAAAAGAGGAAAAAAATAGTGAACTGAGTACTTGACTCAAAGAAGAGAAATGGCCGACATTAAAAATTCACGATTGCTCATTTTTTTTTTTTAACCATTTTCTAAAAGTGTACCAAATTATATTTTTATCTTTTATCCCGAAATGTACAACTGTTAAGAAATTTTTAGTTAAGCTGCTCCACTATATGCAACTTAATTGCAATTACAATCTTCATACCAGTCATGGCCGCCGCCATGAATTTCCAATGGCTTGCTTGTTACATCCAAATAGCAATTTCCACGAACTATGAATGGTAAATAAATCATATTATATCCGTTACTGATGAAAAAAATTGTGAACATATTGAAAATCCATGATGGCTCAGTATCCAAATTTGCTGGATTGCTTTTGGTTATAAATGTACTAGATCATACGCTTTTATCACAAAATGCAAAATTGGCTTAAAATTTTAAGTTAAGCTGCTCCCTATTACTCCAAAAAGTATAAGCTCAAATGACTGAACAGACATTTCTCCCTAAGTTTACAACATTTCGGTTCAGTATGAATTGTTCTAAATTTCTTAAAAAGGCACAGTTTAAGAAATATAAAATCTTTTTTATTCAGAATTCATTTGGGCTCCAATTTGATGATCCCTCTTGGAAAATACATCTTTCATCTTTAAAGCCTTTAGTAAGTATAAAATATTTCCTCTCAATTTTATGTAAGTTATTTACTAAAGACTCTTGGCATGATACATTATGTGTGTGTGTTCATATTTATTGAAATGTCCCCATTTTTATTTTAATTTCAATTTTTCCTTGAATTTGGATTTATTTTTGATTTTTATTGATTTAAAAAAAATTTTTTTTTTAGTTTTCTTTCAAATCTTTATAATTTTCATAGTTGTTCTCATGTGACCGGTTGTTTGAAAACATAGAAATTGCTTATACATTGACTTTCATTTATTTATACATCATTTACCTTCATCTAAATATTTTGGTTTCTTTTCTCACATTTGCATCACCATGTAAGTATATAAACTGATCAACATTTTTTATATTTATGAGTGTAAGCTACTTTTGTCCTCCATTTATGTTTGCTTTTTACTCCCTTTTTGTTGAGTTGCTCCTCAGAGCTGCCCACAAAGGACTTCTCTGTTTTTTAACAGTTTGAAGGGGATGATGGATGCGGAGGAGGAGGATGTATAGGTGCTAGCAGGGGTTGAGGTTGTACTTTGTAAGTTAGAGTGGGAGGAGCTGATGTGGCTCATTTTGGTAGTGTTTGTCTAACTGGTGTATTTGTTTGTTTTTTTTTTGTTTTGTTTTTGTCTTTGGGTTTTTTTTTGGTTTTTTTCTGGTAGGGAGGTAGTATTTTTGTAGAGGGTGGTGCAGTTGAAGGGGCTGCTCTCTCTGTCGGCTGTCTTTTATCTTTTTGCTCTCTATTCTTTGAGCAGTTGCTGGGCTTTCTGGAATTTCTCCTTTCCTGGACTGGCGCAGCCACCCCTTTACTTCAGCTTTTCCACATATGACTGCGGGGTCTCTCCTATGGTACTGTCAGTGTCTTCTAGTCAGGCTCTATATGGGGACTGTGGAACTGCTGCATGGACCTTCCTTCCCCCTTTTACTACCATCTGCCACTCCTTGTCTGACATTTCTGGTGGTGCCACGACCCCTTTTGGCGATGAAGCCAACTTAGAAGTGGCTAGACGAAGATGAGCCTAGTTATGGATCTGAGCTTCTGGGCCCAGGTGGTTGGGGAATCTGCTATGGATCCCTGTTTGACAGCTGCAGTAGAAGAAAGGGGATCTCTCATGTTGTCAGCTATTTTTTCGGGAGCTTTCTTCCCCTTGCAGACTGCTACAAGATAAACACAATGCCAGCACACTGGTCTCCTACCACTTACTATGTGTTTTCCGACTTTCTGTTTCCAAGCAATTTTGAATGTTGATGAGGGCTTCTCTATATATCATGAGGTCAAACCTCCATACAGTCAGAGGAGATTGACACAATATCCCTGTATTTCATAACAGATAACCAGGAATCTTGTACACTGATATTCTGGTCCTTCTCTGCCTAAGGTGTTCCACCTGTAGAATGTGTTCCTACATGTGGAGATCTCTCTTGGTGAGTGCTAAACATTCATTGCTATTCTATAACAGTGAGTTTCACATAGCAAAACCATCCCCCTTCACAACCTGCTTAAGCTCCACTCCTCAACTGGTGAGTGATTTAATCAGTGTCTTTATTTGACCTGACGATTTTGTTCTGTTTTCTGTCGAATGAAAAGACTGACACCAGAGGGAAGGGATTTCTACTGGTTAGCTCCCGCTTGTTTTGTATTTTGGCTCCTTCTGGCTGGGGGTCTTATCTTTTCCTATTCCTTTTTGCTCCTTTTGAATAGTGGATTTTTAGTTTCCTGATACTTCTCCTTTTCCCCCTTCCCTTTGGATGGGGGAGTTTTCATCATTTCCTTTTCTTTTTTTTTCTCCCCCCCCCCCTATCACGGATGGGAAACTTTTCTTGTGGGATCTTTCTTCATTTATGTCTTTCTCCCCTCATTCAGGGAAATCAAATAAGGCCCTCCTGGCCCAATGCTTTTTGTAATGGGTGGGGGTTGCAAAATATGGGGAGGTCCTACCTCGGTAGCAGTGGAGAAAAGAGAGGTAGCCATGTCAGTCCATTTTTTCCAAAAGCACTTGCATGGGTCTTTGCAATCACAAAAACTTCAACAGCGAGTCTGGTGTATCTGCTAAGAAAAGTGACTGGTGCATAAGTAGGGGTATAACTACTTTCTATTTAATGCCACATGGCCTTTATTCAACCAATATGTGCAGAGTGAACTGGGTTAGTTATAAGGACATTTTTGTTTTAGCATACAGATAGGACTGCTAATTCAAATGATATCTAAAAACCTTTCATAGGAAACAGCTTCGACTCCACTGACAATCCACCTTTACATTTTTATTATCTCCAAGAATCCTTCATGGAGGTCCTTAGTGCCAGATGACCAAATGGTAACATATCTTGGGTGTTTATTTATTCCTGATTTTTGTAAGTGTTCTAGAATTACCCCAGCCAAAAATCTCTATCATCGATCCAATTTGATAACTCATCCAGAAGTGATCTGTGTGCTTTTTAAACTTCATCTATCCTTTGGAACAGCTACATTCTTTTTCTCTTTAGGCAAGATGAGACTTTTGTATTATCTTTTAGAAGAAACATTATTTGGTAGCAAAAAGCTTTGATTTGAAATCTCAATTAAATTAGTTCTGATTTGTAAAATCCGAAGTGTACGAACTTTATTGTCGTGTTTGTAGAGTTAATTCATGAAATTAACCCTCTCCTAATCAATCGTGGTATCACATACATACATATGTAGCCAACTTGACCGATTTGAAAACTGGAGAAAACTATTTGGTTTACTATTTCTAATATACTCTGAATATAAAATAAATCTTTGAGCTATGTTAAAGCTATACAAATAGACATACCGAGAGGCATCGAGTAGATAACCCGAAAGATAGACTGATAGTCATTCCATAGTGTCCACACCTACATCAGCATATATTTCAACCAATCATCCTGTAACAATACTGTCCTAAATCTTGTTGCATATTTACACGGAGGGTCTTTGTTTCAGCACAGCAGAGTGTCTTAGCCGACAGCTGCACCCCCTCAGATTTGAACACAATGTGGGCAAGGTAGGGGTGACTTGAGGCAGAGATGCAGTGTCCTGTCAACTATGGCCTGACCAGCATCACACTCACACTATAACTTAAAGAAATTGTTCATATGCACACTATTTGGTTAATGCAGAAGTATCTACTTTTTTTTTTTTTTTTTTTTTCTTTTTAACAAAATGTCATCCCAATAAATTCATAGCATTATTATTCAGTCATCTAAGATCTTTCTTCACTTCCTATGACCGTAACCCACTTTTCAGATAAATTATGTATATCTTTTGAAAGAACAGTTCCAGTTTCGATTCAATTCTTCAAGGAATTTTTCACTATCTTGAAGTTGTTGTTGTTATATGTATAATCATTATAATGATGTATTATTATCATTATTGTGCATATGGATTCCTCATAACACTTCCCCAATTGTCCTTGGAAAATTAATACGAGAAGACTGAAAATGGTTTTATTTGCAATTTTATTCAATTTTAAAATAATCATTCATTGAATAATCTAAGAATGAATTTCAACTCTGTTGAACCATGACAGGTTTAGCAAATTATTTTTTTTTCTCCAATCAGATGTAAGTTTTAAAGTAACTCTTACAAAGAAAGATATTCTCTTCTATATGATGTAACAGACAATTGACTTTTTTTTTTTTTTTTCATGCTATCTTTTCTACTTGTACTCAGAATGAGCTAATTTAATTAAAATGAATCTTGAAAAAATATTGAGTGTATATATATTTCATCTTTTTGTGCAGGGTCTGAACATTTTGGCTAACACGTGTAATACAATCACAGCTAATTGGTATTCCCAGTTCACTGATCATGTCGCATCTGCTGCTCTGGAGGATGAGGGCACTGTTGCAGTCTTGAATAGAAGGTAAGTTTCACATACGCACAATGTCATTGATATATTTATATAGTGGAAACAAATTTCACTCTTCCTTTTGAATTTATCTCTAAATAGGAGGATAATATTTTAGTTCAATTTTTTTTTTTTTTGGCATTGGTTTGAAGTCATTGATTACAATAGAAGCTTTCAGTTTCCATTTTCAAGAATTAAAATGATCAGATTTGATTTAAATCTCTAAAATGGGCCATAGTAAATCATTTATGTCATTATCAGAACTTTGCAAAAGGCCTGTTTTTATCATCTAATACTCGTTTATAAGGTGCTATAGTCATGTTCTTGTTGATTTCATCTTATTTTTAAACTTGAACATTTCATTTAATTGCTAATCAGAAAAAGAAACTTTTGGGGGAAAGATTTGAAATGATATAAATTCAAAAATTGATCTGTGTCACATACCTCACTAATTTTGTAATGGTAGTACAATCCTCTTTTGATTTAGTAACTGATTATTTTTGGCCTTTAATCTTGTTAGCAACTAATAGCAAAGTTTTGGATACCGTATATGCCAGTATACAAGACATTAATTCAATTCTTTTAAAACTATACAAATACTACTCTTGATCCAATGCACGACTATTATGTTTGGAGGCTAACTATGAAAGCTTAATACGGACAGTTATGGGTTTTGGATGAGTTGCAGTGAGCTGTAGTCCTCCAAACACCTTTGTAAACCATTTGCCCTGTAGTCCATCATATACGGTACTCAATTCTTTCACTATTACCTTTTTAAGGTTTCTGGAAATGTTGATAAAACCTCTCGATCTTGTTTACCTATTTGTAAGAGGTACTGTTCATGCAAAAAGATATCGAGTTACTACATGACCCAAATAGATGATTATGTGCCAGAAACCTGTCTTCCTAATTTGCAAATTAGTATCTTATTGACTTGAAAATTTTGCTAAGTTCTTAGGCAAGGACTCCTTGGACAAGATATGGGTATCCTATGCTATTTCTGTAAAACCCGTTTTCATTTTCATCTGTTCTCATTTATTTTCTCTAAATCCATGATGATGTTTTCATAGTTAGAATTGTTTTTTACAGGTGCCTGTGTGAACTTGCTAGGCAAATTGGCTTCTCCAACAATGCCCTGGATATATTTTCTAAGAAGCAGATTATTGGTGTCTATAGACAAGTAGTGAGTATGACATTTGTAACAGTATGTTTTTACATTTGCATCCAAAACAAAAGTGAAGAAATTTTGCAAGTTATTTTGAAATCCATTTGTGAAATAAGTTAGTTTGAAACTAACCACTTTAATGTATGCAGAGGAATAGATTATATAAGCAATCCCATACTGGAATGGAAGAGATAAATCTATAGAACCTATTGTAACTTCTTTTTCTGATCAAGATATTGCTATCTCATTAAATTAATTTCTTCTTTTGTGATCTTAAATGACAAAAATTCCTTGCTGTAGTGAATTAAGATCCTGTGAAGAACTGATGTTATTTCTATGTTTTAAAAACCTTTTATGGAGATTCACAAAGAAAAAAAATATAACAAACTCAGCTGCACTAGGCTCAAACAACTCATTTGTTTCATTGAAATCTAAAAAAATAAACAACAGAATTCAATCCCCCATACAATATTATTCCAAGACTGTGTCCCATTTCAACTACTTCAGTAATAGTTCCTGTAGATGGTATTTGAAAACTTGAGCAAAACAAGTCTATCTGAGTTGGGCTTTAGAAGTGTGAATGAATTCATCTAATTTTACATGTCTCTGTGTCACTGTTATTGGTGCATGACGTCACTAGTTTTTGGTGTGGTCACTGCCATCCATCATTGTTGTTACATATGAAAATAAAGTTAAAACTCTAGGAGTTTGACGAAATAGAGAAAAGGCCTACTCAGCCTAATGATGGATCTATTATCAGCTTCGAAAGGAAAAAATGGAAGACCTACTCAACTTAACTGACCTTGAAAGCAAGGAACAAAGAAAAACCTTTAAAAAAATTTCTCTCAAAACTGAGAATTCATGTGCTCACATAAGCAAACCATCAATAAATAGTCCCTATTTTATTATGTTTAGGGTAGGAGTAAGGATTTTGCTCAAAGAAAAATATTTTATTTTCAGGTAAGGGTTAGATTCCCTTAGAAAAAAATACTTCAAAACTGGAATAAGAGAATTGACATCCATGGTTTCCTATGACAGATGGAAAGTAAGGGCCCAAATGTAAACATTATTGAAATTGTTTATATTTTTAGAAGTGAACCATCAGGTTAAAGTGGAGTGCATAAAAGTACTTGGATTTTAGTCTCATGGGGTTTAAGCAAAGTTTCTTGAGAAAGCAATAAAATTCAAAGTAAAACCTTTTAATTGTTTGATTTTTCAATGAAAAAAAACTGTAGTCTAAAACCATCTAGAGTGAAATATCTAAAATCTACAACCCTTTTTTAGGATAAATTGCAATTGTCAGGAAGAAACCTTGTGGTATAGAAGTTAAGCAAATCCTTATCATATATATATATATATATATATATATATATATATATATATATAAGCTTACAAATTAGGGTAGAAAAAGTAGTTTTGTTCCTTAATTGACCAGTGGATATGTCAATTAATCATCACATCATCTATCCTTTGTTCATCATGGAGCTTTGCTGCTGTTTTATGGTAATTGTTATAAAGGTAAAAAGAATATTGTGTTCAGGTGTAGTTGTTAGAGACCATCAACCAAAACTGGCAACATAGGTTTCTTCAGATTTTAATTGATCCTGGTTTTTTTCCCTTCTTTTGAAAAATTACTCCCTAGAATAAGCTGGTCAATTTACAGTGTAAATTCATGCTAAATCGGTCCCTCATATTATATCCAGCAGTGTTCACACTTGTTTTTTAAAAATTCTGCTGCCTTAGTGATCCAGCAAAAAGCCAGAGAGATAATTTATTCATTGATCATCACCCCCTCCCAACAAGGCATGCAACCAAAAGGCATTGGTCACCAGACAGTTTCTACTGTTAGACAGGTCTAATATTAACTTAATGCATTTGACTGTTATTTCCAAAATTGTTAATATAAAAAAAATGGGTCTGGTTAGTCACTCAATAGAAACTGTCTCTTTCCTCGCCTTTTCTCAGTCAGTGATCACTGAAACAAAGCTTGCATTGCAAACTGAACCCTTTTCTAAAAAGGTATTTGAGGCAGGGGTTGTAGTGAAAAACCTTTTTTTTTTTCCTAGGCATGAAGAGTAATTGTTTAATTTTCATTCATTTACTGCTATTGGCACAGCCCTTATTTGTCATACATACATAGATAAACAGGCCAACTAGAAAACTGAAAGAATCCTATGTTGAGAGTTTTGGTCAACGGTTTCCAACACGTGAACCCATGAATATTTGTAAAAATTGAATGAAAAAAAATTTAAGAATTACTAACCTTTGACATTTCTGCTTGTACAGTTAGGCTGAATACCTTTTGGAAAAAATATTCTCCTCTTGATGATGAAACTTTTTCTCTTTCAGCTAGAAGAGAGGACTGCCAAAGAAAAACTACAAAGAGCCCGCTCAAATGTACGACACAGAATACCCATGCCAAATTTGGTGTCTATTGTTGTGAAAGAAAAAAATTCAGGTAATTTCTCTCCAGTGACAAAATATATATAAAATTAATTCTTGAGCCAAACAAGATACCTGCATCACCCAAGATGGCAAAACTAAATGGTGCCATTTTAATTGTAAACCAACATAAATTGAGTAAATAATACATGATAACCCTTCCAATTTAATTTTTCATTTTTCTTGCATCTATCGCAATCCCTCCAGACATTACAAATATAAATTCCAACCATTTTGCTGTTAATTGAGACAATTGTGTACAAAATGCATGTTTGTCCTCGAGGCATGTATTTTGTACATATTCTTGCATTTATTCACACTTGTTCTTCAATTTCTCTTACTTATTGAAGCATAGCACTGTTCCTTCTGTTTTTAGCAACTTGTTTGCTCATGATCATCCACTGACAGATGTGGCAAGTATTGGTGGCTCTTTTATTTATGCCATATCTGTTCGGTAGAGATATTTATGGTTTTAACTTCACCCTCCATATATTGATAATGTATCTGTTAGGATCATTAGTTGAGTTAAACCAACTGAAGATGGCCACCAGTGAATAAGCAAATAACAACTCACTACAAAAGCAAGCATGGTTGGAGTGCATTATCCTCTGTTCTGATGGTACAGATAAGCTGGTTCCACTACAAAGTGTTAAATCCTGAGGATTTCCAGATAACCTGTCCATAAAATACATATTGATGTTTACACTTTAATTCATATATTAGTACTAATCATAACATGGATACAAAGGTAAATAAAAACCATTTAATTTCATTATTACTGATCAATATTAGTCCCAAAATCAGACCAAAGGAATCTGAAGACTTTTGCTGACTTTATTTGATTTTCGATAATTTAGGACTTGACTTATGATTTTAAATAAATGTTGTTTGTTGTAAATATGACATGACGATTGGCGCTACCTGATTCTTAACAACTACTCCTAAAAACTTCAAATTCATTATAAACTTCATTGCAGGTATGTACCAGCTTCTGTGTCAAGGTACTGCAGATTTGATCCTGGATTGCTGCAGTGATTATTGGAATGGAGAAGATTTGTGTGCTCTTTCTGACTCTGATAGGTGAGAAAGTCAATTAGGTTTAATGTTTTTTCTCTTCAAGAAAATTTTACCAATTCGTATTCCAGCTTTTTGACTTTCAAAACAATTATCTCAAGTGATTAAAATTATTGACTTGTAAATTTAAAAACCAATTGATTAATTTCTTCAATCTTAGGGAGATAAATTTTGGTGGTCCAAGGGATGTAAATGAGATGTTTCACTTCATGATTTGATACTGAGATCCCTTTTCCAGAATCTGAGATTTTCTTGTTTTGCAACATTTACTAGTATATTTACTCTAATATTTATCACTTGATTGTATCAGTACTGGTGAAATACCAGTTGCTTTGCAAACAATATACCTAGGGGTGAAAATATGAAGCAGTGTATCATCTGGAAAAAAAATCCATTGAAATTTCCTGAAGTGAACCTCCCTGGCACTTAAGCAAATCTGCCACTTACATACACTTGAAAATAAGTTCCATTCCACCTCAAGTTACTTTCTTGCTTTTCTTTTCTCGATGACCAAGTTCAGCTGTTCTCCTTTAGTATATCTTTTTCATCCCCTGGTCTTTTACATACCTTTACCTGGCATCTCTATCCCTGCCCTCTTTGCAGTTTTTGTGTTGAGATTCCATTCTTAGAACTGCTCTTCTATCTACAACTCTTTCAACATTAACTTCTTATTTTTTCGACGTGATAGACATATTACTTATTATAATGTAGATTGAAGTGTGACAAATGTACAAATACATTGCATATGATAATGTATATCGCTGATAATGGTTACGTTGAGATTGCTGCAACATCCTCTAACTCTAAATATGTCATAACTCTCCCCCATTGTAAGATTTATAATGATATATAAACAGTTATTCACTCCTCAGGTACTTTATGCCTGAGATTATTTCATTATTGTAAAAAGCATCTGTAATATTGATAAGTATTATTTTACTATGTAAGCTTGAAGGTAATCTTTCAGAATGTTCATCATGAGAATATGAAAAGATTTTACAAATTGTTGCTTGTTGATAAAATCAAGCAGCAATGTGTGGAAATAACTTTCCTCAACTCAATACCACTGACAATGATTTCTTTCTTATTTTTCTATGCACAATATACAGGTTTAGTGCCCAAATTTGCTAAAACAACTTTTTGATTGAAGTCCGTGTTCAATCAATTTTCTTCCTCCATTGTCACAAATATTTACATTGTGTTGCAAATTACCGACTTGAAGCAAGAGAGTTGTGGAGTAATTGTAAAGTCAGTGGGCGACAATCAGTTAGAACCCTGCCTATGTATAGCAGGTTCAAAAGCATATTGTTTCACTACTTATGTAAAGATTAGAGGGAGTGAAATTTTTGAAATTTTATAAATACTACCCATGATATCAATAGCTAGTTTTCATTTAGATAGCAACATATAGCAAGGTTAACAACCTGATGATTAAATAATCAATGTCTTTGCATAAGCCCCACTTGTGTTTTAAAAAAAAATGATGTTTTTTCTCTTTCAGAAAAAAGGTCTTAGATTTTTACCACAGGACCAGCATAGCCTCTTACTGTACAGCATTTTCTTATCGTCCTCTCACCACTCAGATAAACTCACCATTGAAAGACATGTACATTGAGCTACCAGCTGATTCATCTGCTATGTGCCAAATTCAGAATGTTGCAACAAGGTAGATTTTATCTTTTTTTTAATAACATTCAAATTTAATCCTTAACCTTGCTTTTTCACTAGCTTCTGTTTTTTTTTTTTTTTTTTTTTTTTTTTTTTTTTTTTTTTTAAATTTTTTATTTTCACTTGTGTTCAAATTATTTTGTGGAATAGATTTAACATTGATATTGCCTCTTCACTAATTTTGCGGGTGATTTCAACAAATTTAAAATTCACAGTATCCTAACTTTATGTGAATTACATTTATTATTATATGAGTGAAATTGACATAACCCACCCACTCACAATTTAAACACATCCAGAGATCAGTGTCACCTGCAATGGCAAGACCAACTTTTTATTTGGTGACCAAAGTTGCCTATAGAATGCTAAAGACTGAACATGGAAGTATATTGAAGAACATAATTTTATCATACTACATATTACTCTATCTTGTTGGCATGTTGGGTGGGAATGCAACTTTGTTTTCTAGTTTTGAGTGTTTAGAGATTATTTAAAATCATGGGAATAAGCTTGAAGTTGCAATGTAGATTTGTCTGTTTATCATTTTAATATGTTGTGTCTGCAATTTTAAGCTAGGTCATGCATAATATTTCTTTTTGCTGTATCATTCAAGTTTAAGAATTTCTGATGATGTTATTAAAATAGTTTTTCTTTCAGTATTAGACTTTAATTTTCTTGCTTCTTTTCCATGTCCAATTCTAGAGTGAATGAATCTGTAAAAATGGACTCCAGCAAGTTGACTAAGCAACCATGGTGCTTTAGTGCTGATTCTCTGGTCACTGAAAATGACGGACCATACTCATCTGAGAGTGTTCCTGCGTGTTTCCATATGCAATGCAGTCAGATCTTCATTGGAATGGTAGCCATGCAGTATCAGGCACGATTGGTAGGTACAGATCCCTCTTTAAAAGTTGTGTTGCTGGTTTTTGTCAATTCAAAAAAGTAGGAATTGTGAAGATTTGGTAACAAAATTGTAACAAAAAATAGTCACTAACAAGTATTACATTTCTATATTATATAAACTTGGTTAAAACCCATTGGTTCATTGCAGTTATTAGTTGTAGGGTGACAAATGAGCGAAAGAAAACTGAGCATGAGTACAAAAGGTTGTAAGACAATTGAGCAAATCTATATAACTTCTGTCAGGAGTGTTTTGGTTTCTGCACCAGTAATACTATGGCAATTATTCTATTTATTTTTACTAGATAAGATATTGTAAACTATCAATAATTTTTTTACTACTGTTTAACTTCATAATTTTCTAGTTTATCACAGGCTGTCAATTTCTGGCACTGAATTGATTTTTCTATTGTCTTTTTTTTTCCTTCATCAAGATTCAGTTTAGTTGTGCATAATAAAAAAAAATTCATCAAAGAATAGATATGGTCAGAATGAATTCTTTTTATGACATAGCTAGCATTTTCCACTGGAAAACATCTAAAATAGACTGAAAAGAAACATCTACATACTGAAGAATCTAAATGTTATTAATAAACCCAAAAACCTTTTTTTTCCAAAAATCAAAAGTAACTTTTATAGAAGGGATGTAGTGGAGTACTGTGCAATTTCCTAAGTCTGTAGACAAAATGGTCTGGCCAGAATTGCTGGAACACACACACACACACACACACACACACACACACACACATATAAAAAGTGATTGAGTCTTTCCTCTCTTCTGGGAGCTGCAGTTATTCAATATGGAAAATATGTGGCATTATTTTTAGTTAAATGCTTGATCTTTTGATCATACTCTCTGCTTTTCGCAGCTGTTGGATGGGTATATATTATAGATCCTAATTGCAGAGATTATAATCCCCCCCCCATTCCTAATAATACCAGCCTCCCTAGTAATACCCATTCCACAATTATCACAACTAGGTTATGGGCAATATTCGGGATGAAAGATTACTAACATTGTAGTAAAAATGAAAATTAAACACAATCAATTCTGTTGTCGATCACAAGACAGTACAGTATATAACGAAGAAAACAGGTGTCCGTGACATAGAAAATATCAAAAAACTCAAATGGCAATAGGCAGGCCATGTTGAAAGAATGAAAGACAACCGATGGACATCACGTCTCACAACATGAATCCCCGGGGATCACATAAGAAACCGAAGCCGACAGAACACAAGATGGAGAGATGGACTAGACAGATTCAGGAAATACTGTCCACGTGACGCCCATGATAGAGAATTGTGGCAAATCCTGGGGAAGGTTTATGTCCAACGACGGACATTAAAAGACTGATGATGAATTCTGTAATCAATGAACAAAACTTTTTAAAATTAATTGACTACTGAAATGATCTTGTCTCATTTATTTCATTTTCACAGTTGCTTTGCTACCGTAGATCAAATATATTTTTTAATGGTACTGGGGTGGGAGTTGTCATCTTTTATTTCATCAAATTGCATTCAGCCGGAAATATCGCACTCATAAGTTCAAAGGGGAATCGTGTTTTCAGTTTTCTCAATATGTGTGTGTGTGTGTGTGTGTGTGTGTTAATACAGGTAAAAATATTGGGGTCTACCACTCTCCTGCCTTGTATCATGAACCACATTATAACGGGGGACGCCTGTAGCAAGGAATTAAGTTAAATGAATCGAGATTGTCAAATGACCCAAATATATTGATTGAATCCTGTTTTTCCTTCATTATATCTTAGCATTTGTTTTTATTTTTTTCAGGAATTTGTTCAAATGATTGATAAACTTGAAACCGCATTCATCAGATTTGTTCACTTTTCTAATGAGAATGAATTAAGAAGTCGGGTAGGTAATATCTTTATTTTTCATTTGTCAGTAAGATATTAAAAAGAAAAAAATTATGGACTTTAAGACAGTATGGTCATATTCAGTTAGATCAGTTCATTCTGCATTGGAAAAATGTTTTTGTAACGATTTCATCTATTATGATTTAGCAAATTGTGTTCTAATAGGGAGTTCAAGCTGTTTATACTACTTCATAAGAAGTTTTTTTTTCTAATGTTTTTGGCAGTGTTTTTCTTGTATTTCTTCTGTATGAAAAATATTTAGTTTCCCCAATCAAAATTGTATTGCCTTCTGTTTTGTGTCCTTATAACTTTTCATCATTGTGAAAAGCAACATATTTAAAAGCTCTTTTGACACAATGTAGGGAAGGTAGTTGGTCCCAATTAAGTTTCACACTTTCATTCTTTAGATGTTAAAACAGTGCACATACAGAAAGAAATGAGAGAATTTAGGAAAATAAAAACAATTCCAATTATCTGCTGTAACTTTGATAATTATTAATATATTAATTAATAAATAAATGATTGATAAATCAGAAATCATTGAGAGAAAAATGGTAAAATAAATATCAAATACTACAAATTGACTTGAATAAGCTAGACAAAATTTTTGACAATTTTGTAAAATACCACTTCAGAATATAAGCAGGTCTGGTTAGTCATTTGAAAGTGTCATGTGACCAACATCTTTTAGCAGCATGCTGTGTTGGCCGCCCCCATTAAATTTCAGTGTGGGTTGGGGGAATTTTAAAAAAAACAAGACTTTTTTTTTTTTTTTTTTTTTTTTTTTTTTTGTCACAATATTTACCAAGTTGAAATTTTAACCCCCCGTAACTCCATTAGTATGGTTTGTACATGCAATACACGCATAGCCAGCTAGACCAGCTTAAAAATTGAAGAAATCTATGACATTTTTCATTGATGGTCTCTAAAAAGCTGACACAGAATTGTTATTTTGAAAAACTCAACTGATTTTATAAATCTATTTTGCAGGTATTTTCAGAAAAAATGGGTTTGGAAGCTGGTTGGAATTGTCACATTTCTCTGGCTTCCCCAGTTAAATCTGAGGAATTATCAGTGCCTGGTACCTCGCAGGGGGAGCTTTCTCACCGTACATCGAAATATTCAAGCCGCCACTCTACTGACACCATTGGACGCGAGTCACATGCATGGAACGCCAAACTGAAACAGCAGCAACCCCATCATCCTCATCCTGCTGTAAACGAATCCTTACAAACCCGCTGCTACAGTGCACCAAGTGTCATCAATCTAGATATGTGTCTTGTGAAATTTGATGATAATTCTTCCACAAACCAAACTAATGGTGACATGCCAACATTTTGTAACAACCCTGATTTTCCCAAGGAGATAGTGATTGATCGCGACAGCTTGCTGGGAGAAAACATGGATGATTCAACTGAATTGTTGGCCAATTCTAGTGCAACTGCTCCCGCTGCAACTTCTGTTGCTGGCACTCCTGTGGGTGCTGCTGGTACCTCCTCTTCAGAGTGTAATTATGGGAGTGGAGAACCTTGCTCAGAGAGCCACCTGACCTCAAGTTGTGAGACGGAGAACACAGAATTTAGTTTACCAGGAGTCCCAGACAATAGGGTGAGTGATACTTTTGTAGATGTCAGACTAAGATTTCCTCTTCCATAGGCTGTAGAAACTTATTTATTTTATTCACGAACAATAGAATTTATAGTATACGCTTTTTTCCAGTTTTGGAAGCTTTCATCATTCCTAAGTAGCATCATACTTTAGATGTATAAAGATTTCATGTTTTCATTTGAAGACACTGAAAAAACCCAAATATTTGAATCTAAAAACTCCTGATTATTGAATTAATCCAACAGAGGTTAGTTATTTATTATAGTTTTTGTGTTTTTCTTAGGCTCAGCTTCCGAGAGGCATAGAGAACATCCGACCGCATCTTGAAAAAGTGGACAATGTGCCTTTACTTGTTAATCTCTTCACTGACTGCACTCCTGAAAGTAGGTTCTTGATGATATTTTTCTGCTGTGGACCTTCTGATTTGTTTTCCTTTTCAGCAAGTTTACATTTTATATCAGTGCCTACAGTTTGAGATTTCCACTTTTAGAGAGTCTTTATGTATATACCAGCATGTAATACATGTACGTGAATACCAGTCATGCATGAGAAATTGTGGTTACTGTATTTTGATTAGTCACTACGAGTTATTTCAAACTTGATAATTAAGGAAAATTCTTTTTTCATTTTGATCATTTTTTTAAAATATATCTGAAAGCATATTAGAAACATTTTTTTTTTTTTTTTTAGATATATGGTATTGACATTTTAATTTTTCTAAGTATAATGTCATAATGGTAATTATGTAAATTTCATTTTATATACACGTATAAATATATTTTTGTTAATTAGACTCACTGCAAGTGGAAGTCTCTGTATGTGTTTAAACAATGTATGTTTCTGAATGCTGAATCTCATTGGTAATGACATGTTTTGATGCTTAACCAAAAATGATCAACTTGTGAAATTTTTAACACTATGAAACAACACAATTGTAAGTAAGCAAAATAATATTTGGTCAGAATTTATTATCCTAGTTATTTACTCCTTTTGAATAAATTGAATGTAATTTCTTATAGTTGCAGGCTATGTAAACGAATTTTCAAAGATGGGTAAAATCTGCAGACAAGAAAATTTCCAAAAATGTTAAAATTACTTTTTAATCCAATAACAAAGACTAAAAAGATTTTCATGAAATTCCAAGTTTAATCACTTTAGTTTCTTGTCTAATAAATCAAAAATACATGTTTATTTATTTTTAGCCACAAAGGAGATGATAAAAATAATGCAAGAGTATGGTGAGGTTGTGTTGTGTGTGGGCAGCTCCCTAAATGTGAAAAACACTGGCATTTTTCTACAAGCAGACTGTAGGTAAGTAGCTAGATTTCAGCTCCTTAGTTTTTCTAATTGATTGTCAAGAAATTTAATAACATCTGAAGAAGCCTTTTTTTCTCTGATAGAACTCCTTACTTAAAGATGTTCTTGTTACAAAATCATCTGGCCTGAACATTTCTATACTTGCTAAATTGCAGTTTTGCATTAGGGGAGTCAGCTTAAGGCATTTGGGGTTGGGATATATTTTTTTTTTATTGTACTAAAAAAAACCCTTCTACTTGGGACTTACCTTTTGAATTATTTGATACACAATTGATCCTAATGCATTTTGAGGAACAATTGTTTATCTTATCACTTCATGTGATGGTGAGTTGGATTCAGTTTTTTAAAACTTGATCATGAAAAGTATAAATGAATTTATCATATATATATATATATATATATATATATATATATATTAGTGCTGGTCACGGTTGTTGGCACCCTTGGATTATATCTAATAACCTGTTTAATATATTCAGAAGTAAATGGAAATCTACCAAATATGTATCAGAATACTTACATGTAGTCCAAAGTACCTACAAGTAATAATTTTGAAAAAATGGAAAATATGAATTTATTTCCTAGTTCACTTCTACACCTAAACATGCACATAGCTACCTTCTTTCTTTTTTCTTCTTACTAGTTTTCTGCATTGCTAAGTGCTTTTGAAAATGCTGAAATAAGTTCAGCAAAATGCATCAAGCCAATCTTCAAAGGTTATTAAAAGAAATTAAAAAAAAATTGATGTAACATACTTGTTCTCAAATTTTTCACTTCCATATTGTCAAATTAAGACCACGATTTTGTCAGAATATTTTGTATCCACACCACAAACGTGTATGTATCTATACTAATGTTTGAGTCTCTTCTCAGCTAAAACTGCACGGCCAATTGACCATAAATTTGGCATGGAGAATCAATATAGATTTGACCAACCTTTGACCTTGGGTGACCCAAAGTTATCACTTTCTCAAATCTTTGGTTCTAAGCATCAGAAAAATTTAATATTTACCAGTTTTTCCTTATATTCATGGAAAATCTTCAACAGGGTTAAGTTTCAGTAATAGAGCTGCTGTTGAATTATATGCCTCCTTTTACCCTTTTTAAAGTTAACAACCAAAGCTGTGGTCAGATTATATCGCCCTTTTCATTCACTCTTTAAAACGTAAGAACTGATTAGATCAGCTCACAGAAATTTTGCAGGCGCTTATTTAAAAACACGGTCTGCTAAAGATAATGTAAGATTAATAAACCATAAAATAGTCATCCTTCTGAATTCATGAGTAGTATATCCGTGTTTTATATACAAAATATATGTATAAATTCAAGATAATATAACTTAGTAATGTACTATACATATAGTATGTATAGTACATTAAGTCATATTATCTTGGATTTATACACAAATTCTGTTTACAAAACACAGGTATACTCCCCCAGAATTCAGAAGGATAACTATTTATTTTTGTCATGATGAAATATTGTAAATTATTTTTCTCCAGCTTTGTTTGTTGTTTTCTTGGGTAAAAATTTATTTCAATAGTGAAGACGACAGAACATTAATTTTTTTTTTCACTAATTAGATGCTTACTGTTTTCATTACCTCTTTTACCTCTGGAGAAGTGTCTATTGTTTTTTTGTTTTTTTTTACAAAATGTTTGTTTGGGATGCAGTTGGGGTTCTATTAAAGAGTAGGCTATAATGCTGAGCTGGACCCTTACTTTGTATCTGTAGTATGACCATTCAAAATCACTTTTCAATAACCTGAAATTCTACCTGAACATAATTACAAATGGACCCATCCTCAGCCAATTACAAAAGTTTTGGCTTCACAACTGAAATCAACGATGTACTTCAAAGCTGTACTTTGAAACAATGGATGATGCAATCGACGAAAAGTAAGAGCACAGTTCAGATTCATTGTTACATTGTGGATAGAACCCCCCCCCCCTCATAACTACATTTTTCATGGGGGTATATATACATACATGCATATGTGTGTATGTATATATAGATGTGTATTTTCGTTTATTCCTTATGAAATTTCATTTCAATATTTTGAATTTCCTTTTCTTTTTTTTTAAGTTTATTTCTATTTTTTTCAGTTTGGCTATTGAACCTTTGTATCCCCAGTTATGCCGCAGTGAGCCAGTGACTCTTGAACCAGGTGCTATCCACGCACACTTAACACCTATGCACTTAGCTAGCTCCTTGTTGTCGAGCCCATGTCCATTGCTGTTCAGAAATCATGAGAATATCAGTCTCATCCAGCTCATTGCTGAGGTAAAGCCCTCTTTGCCCATCAATTCTTTTTTCTTCCCTCTTACCAGAAGGTGTAACTCAAGTTGTTTCATTTTAACTTCTGGCTGGATATTAGTATAAATAGATCATTGATTTAAGTTTAGTTTGACTTGTGACAAGATCAGTTGCAAGTTACATATACAAATATATCAGTCTCGCAGTTGTGACACTGTGACAGCATTTCAAAATTCTATTCAAGGTTAGAAATCTGTTTGTTAGTAAAAGTTGTCCATAAGTCAGGCATTCTTAATTAGGGGACTTGATGCATTTGGCAATGAGTTCAAGACATTATTTGTATTCACGTATAATTGACCTTTTAGGCATACCTAATTATGACCACATTTGGAATTGTGGCATATGTGGAATTCATAATTAATCATTAAAGATACATTCCAACACAGGTGAATCACCCTTATCTTCTATGCAGTGTTGTCAAATATGAAAGGTATGTGCAAAAAATCAGAAATTCCTGTTTTGTTTACCAGATCAGTCATGTTTTTACCTTTTCTCCTTCAGACACCTGTAAAATATGGGAGAGTCCTATGTATTTCTTTTCCATTGTCTAAGAATATTTTCTTAATTCCTTCTCAACATTAGCAAAAATGTATTTTAGTAATCAATAAAATCTCTACTACTCTATACAATAATGAACTCATGAAAGAGTGGGGATTCTATTTCGTCACTCTGAAAATTCAGATCCATTTCTTCTTTTAGTCATTTTGTTACATAAGGATTTGTAAAATCATCAGTTTTAGAAAATTATTGTTGACCTTTGATTTGAATTAATTCATTTTTCTTGTAGGCCCGCAACCATGTCTTATCAATGGGAAATTGTTTCAAATTTCTGCTGTGCTGTCACCTGTCACTGACTTTGGTGCAGGTTTTGGCCACTCTTATTCTATTGCCTCCACCTTTGAGTGGCCACCAATTGTTGTGGCTAATTTTCATTGTGGTGCCCCTACTCAGCCTCAGTTTGATGGGCAACCCAGTTGATCCTCGCAATATGACCCTAGCCACTGCAAAGAACTGTGATCATATCAACAAGCAGGTAAGTCCAAATAGAACCTACTGCCTGAATTGTGTGTAGAAATGTTCATACTTGCATATCAAAATTGTGATTGATATAAACTTTGTGTGTGAAAAAAAAGCTAAAAATACTTTTTTCTTGGATTCATTTTTTCATTTTTCATTTATTTTCAGTTTAGTAAGATATGCTGTCAATTTTATCAAGATATGTTGTCAATTTTTCTATTATTCATAACTCGCTTAAGGGTTGTCTTTGCTAGCCATTAAGCTCAATGTGGAGTCATTTCATTTGTATTGAATTGATTGTATAATTTTATAACCGTGCGCTCTCAGACATGAAATGAATCATATTGGGAAAACTGAACCAATATAAGAAATTTGTGTTTGATTTGTAATAAATATATACTAACTAATCCTATGACAAATTAGGTCACTAATTGGGGTAAGTGTTTACTTTGATCCCATAATATTTTTCAATTGCTTTCATGTTGTGGGCATTGTTCAAGTTATTGTATTTTAGGCATATCTTAATTCAAAATCTGAATTTTGTGTTCCGGGAAGAGAAGGGAAGTAACTGAAATGCTTCAATGTGGCACTTTCGTATGATGGCCGGATCCTATTCCTGATGTATCTATACTGCTCAATTGGACCCTGTAAAAACAGAAAAGAAACACAATACTTCTGAATTGTAGTTTTGTACAATGAACAGAAAGAAAGGGTCCAATTGAGCATTATTGATACACCATAAATAGAACCTCCTCACCCAAAATGAATTTTTAATTTGTGTTGTAGAAAAATGATTTTAATGGAGTTCACTCTAACCAAATATCCAAAGGCATAGTTTATTATGATAGATGAAAAGTGAAGTTCCAGCAGCACACTTAAATCCTAAATAGTTCACCTAATTTTGTGGGGTGGAGTATATCTTTCTCCTATTACTACCACAACTAGTAATGTTACAACTACTTTGTGTACATCCTCAGAGATTCTAAACATTGTTGAACTTATGATTCTTTTTGCAAATTCATCATTTTCTATCTATTTTGATAATTAAATGTATCCTGTGTCTACATATCTCCTTAATGTACTTGTTGTCTCCTTGTAGATGCTGCTGCATTTTGTGCTGTCTTTCATCTTCAGATTTGTCCCTCCTGTCACTGTGGCCCTCATTACTTTTGCTTTGATTCTCTACTTTATCTGTGGTGTCTTCCATGAATCACGGCCTTGCTACCCATTTGATCTAAACCAACAGTGAGTATTTGTCATTTCATTCCTTCTCATGAGTTTGTTTTTTTTTTCTATAACATTTAATGGAATAACTGAACCACAGATTATCAAAACAAGTTCAACAGTGAACAAAGATGATGTTCTCATCACAAAATTGAAGAAATTATGCATGAAACATTATGTAATTATGTTAATCTATTGTAAATTGAAGAAATCTAATATTTTGGTCTTATTAAATCTGTTTCCTGTTTTTATTTGTGGTTTTCTGGACAAGTGAGCAATAGTGCAGGCCTCCATTTTTTTTATGTGGGTGTTGAGATCCAAGAAACCCACCCCATGATAACTTGGGGGGTGGGGTGTATGGACAAGCCAGCAAGAATGAGCCAAAATGAAGACCGTCTACGTTGTTGATAGTAAAAGAAATCTTATATTAAGGAACACCCATTGTAATAGTATTTCTGTATGTATGTGTGTGACTATAACACAGCCAACAGCACATCCTAAGCAGCCTTGTTTGCACTACACCTTCAAAATATGAAAATATCAGGTGATATGTAATGAAGTTAGATTTTAAAGAAAAATTAATTTCCCTAAATCAGAGGTGACAAAAGAATTGTCTTGTTTCATATAAATTTACATAATGGAAAAGTAAATTATGTTTATGGTATTTGCATTTCTAATTGTTATGTGTATGTAGTCAGAGAGCTGAGCCAATGTGCCAGACCCAGGAGAACCCCCCCCCTAATTGCTACTCTCTATTAATCAGTCTAACACTTATGAAATCTGTGGTATGTGTGCAGTTGTTTTGCTTCATTAACTTTTTTCAATTTATCTTGTAGCAACCCATCTGGCCTCTGGAATTCGTGGTACGGAGATAACTCTGCAGGGTTCACCACTGCCCAGAACATTGTACTATTCCAGATGGTTCTTTATTTTGGTAGGTGTATTGATTAACTTTCTAGACAGCATTGCATGTAAACCGTGTTTTGGAATTAATATTGATTCACCCTTTATCAAATTAATCATTGTTGGGTAATCATATCGTTTCTATTTAATTTCTTTCTCCTGGATTTTTTTCTAAAAACCTCTATAATTGATAGTACAAATGTAATAGTTTTGATAGATAATAATATACATTGACAATAGTCTGTTATAAGGAAAGTATGTTGATTTTTATTTCCCCTTCTTTGATTCTTTACTTATCATTTTTTTTCCTTGCTTTTATAGTGTTTATATCTGGCAGTTTTGTCCATCGATCAGACCACATCTGGAAAGAGCCCCCTTACACCAACAGTCTGTGGCTCATCATTGTAATTTGTATGTAAGTAAAATATTTTATATATTTGCATGGTCATCTCTTTACACATTTTCAAAAAATTGTTTCTTTTGTAACAGGATGAGGTCTTTTGATTATCTAATCGTATACTGCTCGAAGTTTAGTAAGCATGGATCGTTGGTCGGTACAGCATGTTTTTACCGGAGAAATATTCATAAAATACTCTAATAGAGTGGATGTTTAGCTAACTTTTCACCTACTCATACCACTGTGGGTAACAGAGTGGTCTGTGAGAGATTCCTGGTACAAACTGTTCACATGACATGATCCATGATCAACAAACTATTCTGAGAAGCCCAAGTTCAGCTTGATGCTGATCCATAACACTTGGCATTAGTCATTGGAGCCTATTCTTACTCTTTCATTATGATTAAAAATTTCATCCTTACTGTCGGTGATTTTTTTTTTTTTTTTTTTTTCCCCCCTCTTTCTTCTAAATGTCAAAAGAGGCTCACTTTCATTTGAACAGGTTTATAAACAAGCAAAGCTGTCACTACTGGGACACTGTTCTTAGTTGGTGAGATTCACGTGTTTTATTTCGAAGATGGTTTCTAAAAAACAAGCTGCTATGCTGAATAACGATCCATGCAGTGTAAAGATGAAAAAGCCACCAGTGAACTCAGCCTGTAATGAAAAATATTTTAAAGTGTCAATGTTTTTCTCTATTTTACACTTCTTATGCAGTTTCCTCAAAGGAAAGGGGATTGTAGGTGCTTATATGAACCATATTGGTGTTTAATGAGAAAAATCCATTGTAATCAAATAGATCTTTTCATCTTGTGTATTTTTTTTTCTTTTCCAGACTGATTTTTCAGCTCATTTTCTTTCTTTGTGACACTGGAATCTATGGAGGGTTCCAAAAGAACTGGCTGTCTCACATTCATCCCGCCATCTGGGTCATCTCTTTTATTTGGCCCCTCGTGACTCTTGCATTCAGTGAATTGGTCAAGCGTTATGAAATAAAGTAAGAGAAATTTTTTTTTTTTTTTTCTCTGAAGTTGAAATAATTTACTAAATTAATTTTGCCAATCAATATTGTGTTCAAGTTGCTGAAACATGGGCTTGAAAAAAAATTCCATACTGTAAACATTATGCAAAATTGATAGACAAAATTTTAGATTTCATTTACATAAGTTCATTGGACCATCCTTTTTCTTCTTAGTCTTCAATGCATAATATAACAATTTTTGTTGACATTTTCTTAATTCACAAAGGCCAACATTTTTTTTTTTTTTTTTTACTTAATCTTTCTTATCTTGATCATCTTTTGTTTTCATTGTAGGTTCAATGTTCGCTACCAGAAGAGAGCCCATCTAGCCTTTGAAACCAAACTGGGCATGAACTCACCATTTTGAATGTGCATCTTGTTCCATTTGTTAATAGAAAGAAAGAAAAAGTTGGGGGGGTGATTACTCATTTATGTAGTGAGATTTGCTGTGGTTTTGATAGCTTCTCTCGCTCGTCTTCCATCCCTACTTTGTGCACATCTGCTGCTGTGGTTGTTGGGGGGATGTGGCAAGGCATAGGGCTTTGTGACACTTACATAGCAAAGAAAAAAAAAAAGAAAGAAAGAAGGGACTAAGCCAGCATAGCCAGCCTGGTTTTAATGTGATAACTCCTGGGTGTAAAGAGATGTTTCCCCTTTAATCAACATACAATTGTGGGTTTAAAGTGAGGTTGATTTTGGTTTCTATTTTAATGCAGGTCCTATTGCCCACAAATTCCCTCACGTTGTTTTTGTCCCTGCCCCTGACGATTCCCACCCACCCATCCACATGCCTAAGCCCCCATCTCCAAAGGAGGCTCTCTCTCTTATTTACTGGCAGTGCTTTTTTTCTTTTTTGTCATTTTTTCCCTTGCCTCCTTACTGCTGTGTAGAAGCCAGAAACAAAACACAGCATTCCAATGACACTTTCCCTTCATACCATTTCTATCACACCTATCTTCACTTAATAAAAATTATTCAAATTTTAAAAAAAATTGTTCTGCCAATAATTTGTTGGGAGAGGTCCAGATCATAGTGTCTATGGGACCATCCCCGCCCTTTTTTCTTTTTTTTGATTGTTGAATTTAGAAAAAAAAAAAATATCATCCTTTGAAGTTTTGCAATTATTTTGTTTTGTTTGTAACTCTTCAAATGTTAAAATGCATATGTGTGTGCACTAGCATATATATGGAAGGACGTTTGCCTGTAGGTTTTTTGATTTCAATATCTCACTGTGACTCCATCACATTTGTTTCTTCATTTATATCTAAAGAAAAGAAAAAAAAATTCCAGGAGTGTTGTGGCAAATTAGTAACATTTTTTTTTTCTCCAACTAACTCCTGAAATTTCAAGCCTTTGAGAGAGAAGGAAAAAAAAATTCATTTTTTTTTCCTTCTTTTAAATACAATATTTGAATTCTCACTCATCTTTCAAATGATACAAGGTTGTTGAGAGAGGGGGGTGCAACTAAATATACTTTTTTTTTATAGCTTAGAACCAGAGGGTTTTTGTTTGTTATTTTTTTTTTTAAATTTTGGTAAAAGCTCCTTTTCAAATGGCTTACCAGAGATTCAGAAGAGGCCAAGAAATCTTTGGGATGCTTAAAAGAAACTGGAGTTAACTGTCTGAAGAGTTTTATTTCTTTATCATCTCACAAAATTGATTCAAAATCTGAGGAAATAAATTCTCATATCCATTACTAATTGTTCTTGAAAACTTTTTCAGAAATCTTCAGTTTCACAATCAAGCAGGTCAAATCTTACTCTTTCTGACTTCAGTAGAACTCCCCCACCTGAATAGTTTAACTGAACATTCTTCTTGAAAGAAGAACTCTTTTCCTCTAGAATTTCATGAAAGGCCCAAAACAAAAAAATTTTCTTGTTGAATAGCAAATAAATTGTTTGATTACAGAACCATGAATCATGATAGTGCAATGCAGCTTGCTTTTCTTAAAATACTCAGTCTTGGAATCCCATATGTAATTGACCTCCCCCATACACGTTTTAAATGTGGTATTCAATTTATTTACACAAAAGGAACAAAGAAACAACGTGTAAAAGATTCAAAGAAGCAGACATTTCTTTATTCAATTTCAACATTTACTGTAAACCCACCTTCACTGAAGTTTTTACCAATCAGCAGGGGATGTAATTGTCAAGTCATCCTATAACTACTATTAGCCACATGCATACAAGCACAGATATACAAATAAACTTACTATCATAATTCAAGTTCATGGACAAGTGAACTAACCAATTTGTCCATGGTTGGCTCCTCTCCCAGCAAACCTGAAAACAATTCAAGATTTTTTAGTTATTTCTTGCAACAAATACATAGCAGACAAAATTCTCTATTTTTAGGATTATAGGAGTAGATGGTTCTTTGATTAAAGACCATTACTCCTAACTATATACAGCATAGTACAAAGCAGAAATGTCTAATATAAACAATCACCAACTCCAGAGTTACAAAATTTTTAGGGCTTACATGCACACCAGGATTACCCAGAAGCTGGCATTGTACCATTATCTCCAAATTAGATAAGCTTATGTTATGTAAGTCTGAGATCAAGCCTGGATTATCTCCCCTTCTGCCCCCCCCCCTAAATTTAATGATTTCTCAAAATAATTCAAATAGTAAAGTAGAAAGTACAGTATTTTAAACTGTTATAAAATCACAGGAAAATAAATCTTGGAATTATGGTCCCTTTTCCTCTTGTTCAAAGTTATTGTTTTGAACATAATTGTCAATTACAATCTATGAGACACAATTTCTGATTCTCGCAAGAAAGTTGATACTTGTTGGCAGTTTACTATCCATAATGAATAGAAAACTTTCTTCATTTTTTTTTTTCGTGTGGGGTCTGCATTCAGACTCCCTCCTATAATCATCACGCATTATTTCAATCCAGTTTCCATTGGGGCACTCCCAAACACTTGCATGGGGTGATTATTCTTTGACCCAAAGAACAAAAAAAATCAGAGTATAGCAGCTTGGAAAAGTTAGCCTGTGGTTAATATCAAATAATCTTCCATTTTTATCATATGAGTGCCAATTAGAAATGGATTCCTCTCAGCTAGCATAACTTCATACATATTTCAACACTTTTGGCATGCACCCATAGTAAGTTCCAGTTGTGAAACTTATTCTTGTTTATTCTTTCCAGAAACGTATGTTGTATTAGTTGCAAGATTGCGTTCTCTGTTGATGACCATTATGCTAAGTTCAGAAATCAATTGAAGTTACTTGTTTACTAAGCACTAATGCTCCACAGAAAGACATGATGATATAGAGGATATCTTAACCAACATGACAGCAGAGAGCCAGTTTTTTGTTGTTGTTGTTGAAGGAGGAAAAACAAATGAATAGAAGGGTGAACTAATCTAATTGTTTAAAAATAAATATTCATGACAGTATGTAACAATTGTTATTTGTTACAAATTGAACTTACTTTCAATCAATTCACGTGGTGGTTTTCCACCACCATGAGACAGCAATTTCTGGCGATAATGTTCACCCATGGTCCTGAAAATGATAATGTATTAATTTAATTAGAAAAAAAACAAGTATGGGCAGAAAGATGGAATGAATTTGTTATCTAGATGGAATATGGATTTTAGCTAACTTTGATATTACTTGATGCTATGGACTTAAAGATTGATAAAGTCTAAACATCGAAATACAATTTATCAGACAGAAAAGACTTCTGTTTGAGCCATTTTAACTACACTTGCATCAACTCATGTAACCTTACTTACCGATTGAAGGGATCATCTTTGAAGCACTTTTCCCAGATGCGAGATGCTACTGCACGCGATAATAGGTAGGAATAATAACGTGCTCCATAGCCCACAAGATGAACAAACCTCAGTTGCCAAGCCTGCAGGAAAAAAATAAAATCCCTTTTAAAGAAATTGGGGTTTGGGTCAAGAGACCAGGTTGTAAGCTTTACTTTTCAGCTTCATTGAAAAACAAATGGTGCAGAAAATGAACATAATGACAAATTGAAAATTTAAGATGAATAAAAAAGCTTTCAGATTGTCTTCATTACAACTATGAATATTCAGGTGCCAAGAAAAACCATGATAATTATTCTAAGTATCAAATTGTTTCAAGATTTTTCAATTTTGATCAGAGATGGGGGGGGAAGAAAAAAATGCTTAGAATTACTTATAATTTAGGAATTGAAAAAAAAAATAATAATAATTCATACAATTTAATAGTGAAAAAAAAAAAAAAAAAGTTTTAAGCACTGGCTTATCCATTTTTGATTCACTTGCTCAAAACTTGGCTGCAGACAGGGATTTCCAGCAGAAGACCTATTTTTTTGACCAGATAGGTAGCAGCAAGCAAAATGATGGATTCTGTGATAAATCATGGATTTTACCTATGAATTCATTGAATCAGATCTTGTTTGAAAAATAAATTTAAAAAAATCACCATCATGAACTCTTTGATCACATTTAATTTAAATGGAGAGGATTGGATAAAAAAAACTCAAATTTTCCACTAAAACCTTTTCTCAATCCAATGGGTATATACACATTTGTTTGGGCTGAATCCATGGACAAGTGGTTTATTGTGACGAACAGTTTTCACATACATATGGATGATAAAATAACATCATCCTTAATTTTTGAGGAAATTCTTCCATCGTCTTGCAATTCTTTTCTGCTCAGCTCAATTACCCAAGCCTTTACATTTTGCAGAAAAGTTCTAGCAAAAAAAAAAAAAAAAAAAAAAAAAAAAAAAAGAATTTTTGATGGCCAAATACTGATCGTGTTGTGTTGTGAACGTTTATTCTAGCCTTGGTCGAAGTTTAACCTTATGACTTAAATGTATCAGTATCAGCCTCCAGTCCTCCCCTTCATACCTTATTGAATAACCAAACATTATTTCCCCAATGTGTCCGTCACTCTCATAGTATCAATAGCAGCCGTCAGCCAAACCAAATGAACACTTTAGCAATGGGTCATGGACTAATATTTATAACCTCAACTTGTCACTTACCGTGCCAGGAACGTATTTAATACCATAATATTTGTTCTGTAGTTCAGCCAATATGTCTGTGGTGGATGTTTCAGGAGGGGGTAGTTTCCCATGATACATTTGGTCAAGTACTGAGTAAAAAACCTGCAGCTGAAGATCCTGCAAAAACAGAAATCAGTTGCCAAAATTTATATGCATTAAAGGTGACTTCATTAATAAGGCTGTATAATTTTAATATGTACAAGTAAAAATTCTAATGAAAGTAATTATTTTCATAGATCTACAGATGACACTTCATAGATTGGATTTTTATGATTCATTTGAAAGACGAACAAATCGAAGACAAAAACTTGTCACTTGGTATTTATCTCAGATCTGTTAGCTTAAAGGCTATAAGTTTTCTATTGCAAGTATTTGCTATCGAGTTTAGAGTATTGCTGTTAACTCTGGTCAATTAACCCTTATTTAATGCTTTTAAAACATCATATTTGGACTCGAATGCAGACTCACATTGTATGTGGTTTAATTCTAATCATATTCATGGCCAAATGAAGCTAGTGCAGGCCTCATACTAAGGAAATACACATAAATATTAAAATACATATTTGTACTTGTGAACTAATTAAATTTCTTCATTTGCTATACACCCAGATGCAACAACCAACACATCTGACATTTCAGTAATAGTATTACTTTGTTTTCATATTCAACTTTGTGCAGCAGCTATGACTTCTGTTTCAAATACCTTTGCATTTAAATGCATCTTGTATACCACACTCCATTCAGTTACTGTATTAAAGTAATAACTCCAATTAACAATGATAATTAGCTACCTTTAAACACCCAGTCATTCATAACAGTTGAAGGCAGTATAGTACTATAGCCATGGAGCAAATTTGATTCAGTGAATTTTCTTTTGCTTTATTGCAAGCATTTAGCACTTGGAATTGAGGGGCCCACAGCATATGTTACTTTTGCTACATAGTAAATCTGGAACTGATTATATTTCAAAATTCCTTCAAGGAAATGCTTCAAAATAATTTTGACTAACTTTTTAGCTTCTATACTGCTTTGTTATGCCTATTCTACTTGAAAAAAAATATAAGTAAGTTTCAAAAATTGTACTTAAGATGTTTTTTTTTAAAGAATTACTTGAACATGAAATAAATATATAAGTACTGTAATCTTTACATGTGATAAATGTAAGTGATGCTAATACTACAGGCATCTGATATAGCAGGGTTTGCAATATAGGACAGATGGGCTGTAGACCTCAGCATTTTAACCTATAATATACCCTGCTACCCCCCCCCTCCAACAAACAGATCTTTGGACTCAGCTTTTTTCTTTTTTTTTCTTTTTTTTTTTTTTTCCAAGTAGTAGCTTTGTTACACTGGGTAGGTTTTAAAGTCACCAGTTTACCTTTGAAGATTAACTGCCAGTACTTGACAGGAGCAAAGAAATAATACTAAATCTGACCCAGGAGTAAGTACAGACCCACCTGGAATGTATGAGAAGATATTTAACTCAAAGTAACACCAGGGAATCCTTGCTATATTTCTTTCTCAAATATCAGGCGTGTGCAAATGTTTTCATTGAAAAACTATAAATCAAAGAAATGTGCGTGCAAAATTTTTAAAAGGTTTTTCCAAGTGTCTGCAAAATTTTCCAGTGAAAATCTTTTTTATACTTTCTATGCTTCCATACTTAACATTTCACCAAGTCAGAGAAACCTGGACTACTTCCGAAAAGATCGCTATAAAATACAATAGCAATAATTGAAGAAAAAAAAAAAAAAGGTTGATACTGTCGAAAAAGTGACTGTTTTTGAAAGGAAAAAAAAAGTCAACTTGAATCTTATTTATTTTTCATATTGCATTGACCTGAACTCTTTTGTCAGTTTCTTTTTTAAAATAAATGTTAACTTTGCAAACAAAAAGAACTGGTTTTGTTTTTAACTGCAAAACGATTTTTCCGTGTCGCTCTCAATGTCAGGCCAATCTCATTTTTCAAATGTCATATAGGTCACTAAAAATATTCTTGATGAAAAACATCTAAATTGGCAACACTGGATTGTAGCTCAGTTATAACATAGTTTGGGCTTCCTCAGACCCCAACACCCAAATCATAACAGGGGACTACTTTACAAGGTTATTAAACAATTTCAGAAAAAGTCTCGATATTTACTAAGTCAAAATTGATTAGTTGAACTGTGAAAAAAAATGATTAATAACAACACAGACCCTTTTTGTTGAAGTGGATGGTAAATAATATATTCCAATTACACTCAAATTTTATTTAGGACCAAGGAATGTTACCAACATTTTGAAAGCCCAAGTATCTTTAATTACTTAATTTTAGTCTATCACAAAGTCAGACAGATGCATAGCTTATGAAAGATCAATTGGAAAAAAAGATTTTAGACACTCATGTAGACAGGATAGTAAATCTGCTTTGAACTGACCACACTGGAAATTTGAATATAAAAGGTCAAGTGGCAATCATGTCCATTAAATAATTAATGGGCTGCAATGAGAAAAGATTTTGGTGAAGAGCATTGGTACAGGTGTTTTGTGATGCCTAAGTAAATTCCCTTTCACACTCATAAATACAATGGGTAATGTTTCTCTGAATAATAATAGAGATAACAGTGGGTAATATCTTGAATTTTCATTAAATGAAGCATTGTCTATACTTATCAATCAGTGTGATTGATTATAGTGCAAGCACACTATTACTCAATGCATTTTTATTCCACTCATTTTTGGTGCTGCTTCTACAGTTTGAGATGTCAACACTAATTGTAGAATGATGTGTATTGTACTTGAATACAGCTTTGAAAAAAGTTGATCTTAAGGTTTTAAACGGTGGGTGTTGTATTTACAATGTGACCATAATGTTGAACAGGACTAACTTTCTTCCATCGAAATATCTGCTTGGGAGATCTTTTTTGGTTGATCCGATACATCTAAAGTGTTTTCTCTTTGGGTGTCTTGAAAAAGATGACCTATTTAATGCTCTCTGCTCGTGTGGTTGACTGACACTCGCTGTTCCTTCAGGAAATGTACCTGGTCTTGTTTCTAATTAGTATTTAAATTTAGTTATTTTTCATTGCAACTACTTGGACCATCATTTTACAGCCATTAATAAACAGTGCAGATCAGAAATAAAGAATAAGTGATTTGCACTCGCATCTCTTTTGCCTCAAGAAACAGTATCCATATTCTCATTTTTCCTCTATTAACTAGCAGACAAAAACAAATCTTCATATGCTAAAAATAAGTTAAGATGTTGAAAGTTGAGGTATAAAAATATTCACTCACTGAAGCTGCAAACAATTTTTTGGATGCGGAAAGACTGTTGATTGCTTTCATGGACAATGGTTCCCCTGTTTTATAATGTCGGGCGAAAGTTGACAACACCTGGAGAAGAAAAAAAAATCTTAATTGAATAATTAAAAAAGGGCTCAATGACAAGTAATGGTGTATGCTCTCTTGAGAAATAAAAGCAAGCATTTACAGACACAGAGGATTTAAAAAATGTTCATGCCTTTATGTTGTCAATATTTTATTTTCTTAGTATCATTCAGAAACTGATTGAATTTCAAAATTTTATTTACAAGTTTCAGTGACACCAAATAATTAGATTCAAGTTTCAGTCAAACATCTTGAAGAAATAACTTTTCCCAAGAAGACAACGATATTTAAGAAGAGCAAGGTGATATTGATAAAACGAGGCAAGAACTCACTCTTGGGTCTGAAGCAAAATACTCCATGAGAACGGAAGGAACTTCTGCAAAGTCAGTAGAACATCTTGTCCCTGTGAAAAAAACAAAACAAAAAAAAACAAGGTTAAAATAGCCAATAATCGTAAATAGAACATGTTTGGTTCTATCACAGGTGTCCTAAAGATAAGCAGAGGCATATTTGGTGATTTGGGGTCCTTGGGGATTTAGTGAGGTCAGTCAGTAAAAATGCTGTAGGTGAACTATTTATAAAGCTTTTGGGAGGCCCCTCCATTGAGGGCCCTGGGGTTGTTTTCAATTTGCCCAACCCTCAGCTACAACTCTGGAGATAACTATAACTCAAAAGCTATTTAAACCAATAAAAACTATCTACATGAAATGTGTCAACATTTTATAACCAGGCACCTCATCTTCTAAGCCAATTTTCTTTAATATGATCATTGAGAACACATATTAGAGGAGTAGTTCATCATTCCCTATTGTAAGGAGTGTCCTATTTATAGCTCAAGGGTTTTATTTTCTGCAGTTACTAACTAGTAAAAAATAAAATAGATTAACAGAAATAATTCTTGATAGACAAATTATGTAAATAAAACTAATATACCACTAACTATAGATCATGGTGTAATCATTCATATGATCCATTCAAAACTGAAATGTCAAGTCTCATGTCTAATAACTACTTTAAAGAAATTTGAGCTAAGCAGTATAAAAAAAGATAAGGAAAATACAATCTGTGAAATTCAACATTTTGTAAAAGACTGGAACTGATACAATGATAGATCAAACTGGTGATGAGTAACAAGTAAGAAAAACGCGTACATGCACAATGTGTCCATATAATAGTAAAAACTGAACAAGAATATTTCAGCATAAAATAAACCAAAAAAAAAATTAATTAAGTGACACAAAATGGTTATTTTCATTGTAAATGTACCCACGTGTTACTAAACTCTGTAAAATAAGATTGTTCAATTAGGCCACAGTGTTGATATTATCATTTTATTCTATGGAATATAAATCATTACTAACAATAAAACTCTGGTTATATGTTGGTAAAATGTTGAATCCATCTTTTTTTTTTTTTTTTTTCCTCAGAAAAAAAAAAAAAAAAATTGCAGGGACCAAATAAGTGTATGCAGAAAGTTTTGTGTAATTCACTTCAACAGTTTAAGCATGCATTAATTTATAAATCAAATTTGAAGTAAAAATTTGTATCTTGCATTTTTCAGAGCAATTTTCAAGAGTCAATACAATTAAAAAGTCATTCTATACAAACTTCTTGAGGCTTTGTTCTAGAGTCTAGTCAGTGATGGTCAACAAGCTACATTCATTGGGTGCTCCACTGATGTGGTCTTTTTTCAAAGTCACTTAGACTTAGTAAATGTTCATTTTTTTACCAGGAATCAATGGTCATGGATGAATTGAGCTGAATGAAAGACATCTATTGGATTCTCACAAATGCATCATTTCTAGGATCAAAACTTATAGATTCTCATTTTGCTCAATAACAACTAGCTTCGAACTTTATGTTCAACTAAAAAAGCAAATCAACCTGTGAGTATAAAAAATTTAACCAACCTGTAACATGTTGATATTTTGTCCTACCCAGCATTGAGTGCATTGCATGTCCAAACTCATGAAAAAGGTTCTCCATCATACCAGGAGTCAGAAGTGATGGGACACTTGTTTGAGGGATAGGAAAGTTGAGTTGAAGGACTACAACAGGGAGTTGGTAGCTGCTATCTTCATTCTGTCTCCCACCTTGGATAGTAAAATGGCAGTCCTGAGAAAGAAAAACAATTCTTTTTAAAAATATATGGATCAAAGAGTGATATTCTTATATATATTAATATATAAGTGAGAGGTGTCTGTGTGTTTGTTTGTCATGCAATAAGAAGTACCAAAACATGGGGGCAGCCCAACCAAATTTGGCACGCCTATTCAATTGACTTTGAGTTTTGAGAAAAAGTTTTCAAAGGGTTTTAGAGGGGGATTCAATTTACTATGTAACTATAATGCCAGAGTGGAAGCTACTTTCCACCCATATACATATCTTATATTTTTATATAAAATTCTGCAAGGGGTTTAAAATGAGGGGGACCCCTTTTAAAGTGAAGGAAACTTTTTCCTTTTAACTTACAAGTTTTGAGAAAAGTATTTTAAACATCTGATAATACAACAGTTTTGTGACGCATCTAAACCACGCATTTCCAAGATATTAATTTTTTCCCCAGGGCTCCACTAGTCATAGAATGGTAGAAACTCAGTCGGCTTTGGCTAAAAAAGTTCAATTTTTTTTTACTAAAGAATTTTGATGATGTAAAATCAAAAAAACAAAAAAAAAAAAAGAAATGCCTCTGATACTATGACTGATACAAACACAAATATAGGGAAAATTACACCCATACACAATACTGAAACATCTAGAATGTGTTGAAATATTAACTATTAGTGTCTCTAGTCACTTTCTCTTACTGTATTCTTAAATAATAATTCAGTTTTTTGAAGGGAGAAAGAGGAAACTAGGGACATAATTGCATGAGAAATATAATTGAAAAAGTTATTTCTCTGACATTTTAATAAGCGGACGCAGACATTTGGAAAGTAATGAAAAATAACTGTTACCTGGAGTGGTTTCCCTATCCTCTCAAAGAAATCACAGTAGATGTAACCAAGAACACCCTCTGTTCCATGGACTACAGCCTGAAAAAGGACAAGAAACAGTAAAGGATTTTTTGTTCCAACATCTTCATCAAATCCTTGAGTAAAATGGTTGACATGAATGTGCGTTGTAAAATTTCAGATTTTTCTTGGCCACTCATTACAACTGATTTTCTTTGGCCATAAGGAGTAAAGATACGTTTGTTTTCAACACTGAAAAAAACAGTTTAATCTAACCTAGGGTTCATCAAAAGCTCTCTCAATAATCAGGCCTCGCATGCAAGACTGGATTGAAAGTAAGTATGATCAGTTAACGTTTTGCTAGCAAGCACTCAACCTTGATTTTCGTTCCACCTTGTTTAGAAAGAAAATTAAGCCCAGATATTTTTCTTTTTTTCTAAATTTGAGGAGTTTTAAAATTTTTACATTATTGTTGAGTGGTTGTAAGTGAGAATTAAGAATTGTTTCAGCTTTCAATTTTGCTTAAAATCAATTTTAATAGGGTGTATATATTTTAAATATGTGATATTCCACTGTATTTCTTGCACACTAACTAAAACGTTAGTGAGTTACAATTTATTTAATTATATAGTTATACATAATGTCCAATTTTGCAGCTTTTAAAAGTCAATATTTGCCTCCTTTTCCCTCTATCATATAGAATCTTAGTTAATAATTCAAGTAAAAAATTACTGATGATAACAGCCAACATCTGAAGTCTGATTTGTTTTCACAAGAAAAATCTACTTTATGTTTTATTAGAAAGAGAACTGGTCTTAAATTTACAAAATATCCTGCAACTTTTATGAGTTATAAATAATTTGGTGACCAAATTTTCATTGAAAAAATAAATTCAAAATTTTTTCTCTTGATAACTGGAACAAGTTACAATTTAGAAAAAAAAAAAAGTGTATTCCTCAGTAGATAAAAAAAATCTATTTCAAGGGAATAAGCAAAAGATATGATGATGATGATGTACAAGAGAATAAGCAAAAGAGATAGTGATGTATGAGATAAGGAAAAGATACAGTGATTAATGTGTGTTGGTCTGCCAGTTATTATAATTTCTTTTGATTATAATGTTTTTTGTCTTTCATCATTTGTAATGAGAATATAATTTTACACTTTTTAAGAATAAAAGGAAGATAACCAAGTTTTTACGTTAGTCAAATTGAATTATATGCCCTTGAAATCAGCCTAGTCTTTTTTTAAATATCCAAGTGAAGTCAAGTGTGAAAATATCCACTTGTGATGTCACGTTTTAAACGTTTCAGATTTGGGGATATTTCAGTACTTTTGAGAAGGAAATATTCTTTGCATTATCTCAAGATGAAATATCCTGCAATCAAACATTAAAAAGTAAATACTCATTTCACTTACTAATTTGTGTACATCATATGACCAAACCTCACCAATCTCTACTTCAACTGGTTGGAGCTTGACATCAAATAATTGCTTAAACAAGTTGTTCAACCCTTCCATACAGCATCCCAATGAGAAATAAGGGGATAAATCTGAGCTGTTAATGTTACATCTGAAACATGAAAAACACATTATAAGTAATAAAAATGACAACATTGAAATGAATAAAATGATAAGTTACATTTAGAAAAAAAAAAAAATTGATAAGCTTTCTGTCAAAGTTTGAACCTTAGAGTTTATAGTAATTTTCTTATATAAAAGTTCAGAAAGATTGAAAAAGATACCTTTCATGAATTACAATATCTACTACGATAGTGAACAGTGTGATTTTCTTAATTCACTGTCTGTAACACCAAACTCATCCATTCAGGGAGAAAAATTGTGCTGATAAAAATGCCTCCAACCGGCCATTTAAAACTATACACTTTTCCTGGAAAACGAATTTAGTATTTAGAAAAAGAAAAAAAACTTGCTCGCTGTTTTTCGTCAGCTCAATCCTCATTGATGGTCTGATATAAAACTCAAAGTTGAGAAGTTATATGGAAAAAAAAAAACCAGGACATGTCGTAGAGCAATGATACTTATATAATGAAAAATGTGACTTATTTGTTTTTCTGTCCATAACACTGGACATTTCCACTTAGGGGTTAAAGTTTTGTTGGTAAAAATACCTCCTACTAGGGCTGGAAAATAAGAACAAAAATTTATATACCAGTATTGTCAAGCTAAATACCAATATATAATGAAAACCATATGAGATTTCACAAGAACTTTTATTGAAACAAACTGAAATCAGAATTAAAATAAATAAAGAATAGACATACCTCTGAGAATGCTGCTTTTTCAACTATAACAAGAACACAGAATACTGACTATAAGAAACTAAAAAAGTCATCATTCATCATCATCAGTCAGTTAGCGTCTGTCATTGGACATAGACCTTCCCCAAGATTCCTCAAACTTCTCTATCATGTGCATCATGGAGCCAGCACTTTCTGAATTTATCTAGCTTGTCACGCCATCTTACTTTCTATTGGCCACAGTTATCTCTAGGGACATCATCACAGGTAAGTCAACAGTTGAGTACCTTAGGAGTTGACTCAGTTCTTTACGAAATTTAGAAAATTCACAGCAACTCATTGAAGCCCCAGAACTGTCCATATCAAGCTTTGATAAATGACCAACTCATTGTGATACCAGTGCATTGGACACAATATATTTGTATTGTTAAAAACTGCAAAATTAAACTGTCAACGTAGGTTTCTTTAGTTTTCAAGTTGATCTGGTTGACTAGGTATGCATATATGTATGTAGTGCACAGGCCACACCAATGGAGCCAGAGGGCTGCAATTACCAACATTTACTGTTTATGTCTACAAGAAAAGTTTTTCATTTTTTAAAAATACCCCACCTGTATAGGTGTTTAGTGGGGGGTTCAATTTGTGATATAACCTTTTAGTCAACTTGACACCTTTGTTTGTGTCTAGCAGCATTCATGTTTTTTTGAAAATTCAGGCTTCTCTAGAGATCACAGACCAACAAAAAAAACAAGAGAAGTAACTTATCTACTGATCATTCCGTTTTCAAATTTAAAAAAGTCTTTCAAATTAAAGGACCATCCAATTGCGGGCATGTACAGTAATTATTAATTTTAACAAATGAATAGAGACATTTTGCAAGCAATGAAATTGGTTTAATTTACCGTTCTTGGCGTCCAAGAGCTGCATAGAAAGGTGGATCCCATGGTTTCACAGAACACTGAAATAAATAGGGGAAAATAGAGTCAAAATTCCACAAGAATAATCTGATGCATATAGTTGCCAAATTGGGCTACAAGTAGAGATAATCTGAACTTCATCTTTGAGACTTACCCAAAACAGGCATTGCAATAATATCAAATTAGGAAATTAAGCAAGTCTGAAGTTCTTTGATTGAATTCTAAATTTGACATTATTCAAATGCCTTTTCGGGTAAGTCTGAAAGATAAAGTTGCCTATTTGGCAAACCTGCTATCAATCAAAAATTCGTATGTTATATGTGTAGGATGAATGAAGGCCTTGTAGTAGTTGAGTGATAAAAGAGGCGAGAGATACAAGAAAAAAATAAACATAAAAAGAAGTCTCTTTATTTTTTTTCAATATATCTTCTAAACAAATATCCAGCAAAAGTCTGAGAGAGAATTTTAATTCTTGGTCATTCAAAATACACCCACAGAAGATGAAACTTGTTGGTCCTCAACAGCATGACTCACAGGATCCAAGTTTGCATATTTTTCATGTAATGAAGATAAAAGAAAAGAAACAATAAAATCACAAATGCTGGGAAAAAGTCACTGAGTTCTCTCCTCAAAAAACATACAACCAACTTAAAACCAATCACTACACCCCAGTGGTAGAGTACTTGCCTTTGGTTCGGTATGCTGTGGCTCAATCCACAACCCAATTATACCAAAGACTTTAAAAAATGGTACTCAATGCCTCCCTGCTAAGCACTTAGCACAGAGACTAGGATTGAAGGACCTTTCCCAGAGGCTAAGAGGTTACAGCCAAATCACGTTGGATACACTGGTTCTCATAATATCACTGTTTGAGCTATGTTGTCTGATCAGTACTTAGAGAGGTGACTATTGAGGAATACCTGATGCTGTAAACGGAACAGAACTTCAACAGGCCCGACTAGCCAGATGTGAGTCTTACTAACAATTATGTGTACCTAACCCCAAGACTCTCACCCCTCAACAAGGGTATAAGTAGAGTGCAATGATACATACTGCTTAGCTGTAATGAATCAACTTACAGATTGCGGGTGAGATGAATGCCTCATTTTCTGCTTGAGTATTTCCGCATAATCTTCATCAGCTCTGGAAGAAAATACATAATATTCACAGTGAAAATCTATAGATGAAAAAAAAAAGTGTAGTCAGATCAATCAGCAATTTCATTTCTCACCTCATTCTTCCAAACATATTCAAGAGATTTTGTTTTGCTTTCATGATTTTGAAATTCAATAATTAAACGCTATAGGAAAATTTGATAGCTTTCAAAATAATTTTTGAGGGATTTATGAACAAGATTTTATCAATATGATGCCAAAAATATAAATAAGTTTCAACAAATAACAGAAAAAAGAAAAAAGAAAGATAAGCAAGAAATTGAACAACCGTAGCCATCAAAGGGTTCCATTCTTTATCTATTTGTACATGAGTGTGTGTTCCAACACTCCTGGCCATACCATTTTGTCAACAAAATGGGCATCTGAACTCCACTATACCCTTTCTAAATTTTTTTTTGTTTTAAAGGGCTTTTTTTACCCACTTGGGAGGCCTTATTCTGAAAGGTCTATTAATGGATTTTAGATGATTTTTTTTACTCTATTTTAGACGGTCTCCAGTGGAAAACACCAGGAATGTCATAGATAGAATTTATACTAACCAATCAATTCTTTGATGAAATTTTTTTTTTTTACAGGACTTCAAATTTTGACACTATACTATACACAGTATATAATATATACAGTATGTGACCGTGATAGAGTTATTTTCAAAGCTATATAAAATTTTGACTGACATTAATCAAAAAAATATATAAAAACATTTCATTTAAAAGGGGGGAGGCATTTTAAAATTTTCCAGTAAAAGTTAAGATATTAACAGTTGAATACTCTTATCACATACCAATTTTATTTTCTTGAAACAGCAACAAAATTACACTTACTTTTTTTGGACTTTTTCAGCAAGAGTATCTAAAAATTTCATCACATTTTCTGAAAATAAGAAAAATAAAAAAATTAAGAGCAAGTAATCAAAATCAATTTATATATAAAACTAGAAGAGTAATTGAGGAAGCTTATAATTGACTTATCTATATTCCAGTCATGATCAATAGCCCTGTCAGCCAGTCTGCAAGAATATTGTCGATATTAAAATATCACAATATATATCTACTTTCACTATATGGAAATATCACTGTACAGCTTGGTAGACAATAGCACAATATAGAAACTTTCAGTGCAAAATCAATATCATCTTGCTGTGGATTTACATGGCTAATCACAGAGGCAGATCAATATTTCATGTTTACATTATTCAAATGAAGACAAAAACAACAAATTTTTCAAAACGCAGGTAAAACTGACTTTAGTTATTCACAAAAAATTTCATCAAGACATTTTCTATTCTCTGAAACCAGCTTAATTGTTGAACAATCCATCCATGTATAGAAGTGAGAACCATTCTTTCGTCTGTCATTCTATAGGAACCACCTAAACATAGGTGCAGCCCGACCAAATTTGGCATACATTCAAATAAACTAGGGGAGAGTTTCAAAGTAAACAGTTTTTTTTTGCTCACTATAAAGACTGCCCTGATTTTACACCAGTTTCATTTACACCGATTTGAGACATTTGACAATATTTTCCTCTTTTTGGTTATTCAGGTAGCAATTTATTAATCAAGTTATCATTTACATTATTATTTAGAAACTGTCGATCAAAATGGTTGACATAGTTTTTATACAAATGAAAGTGATACTGGCAGGCTATCTATCTATCAAATGTCACAAGTAAAGGCCACACCAACGTAGCTAGAGGGCTAAAAATCTGAACATTTATTCTTCATTATGTTTGGAAAAAAAGTTTTGAAAATCCCTGCCCCTCATTATCCATTAAGGTTTTAGTTAGGGGTTCAATTTACAAAGTAAGTTTATGCTAAAGTGGTACCTGACTCTCTGCCCTGCAGTGTTCATGCTTGTTTTTCAAAAATTCAGACTTTCAGAAAAAAAATGCAAGAGAAGTAACTTTACATTAATCACCCCTTTCTCTAATTTTTTTTTTAATCGCTCACCCCCAGCATGCTGCACAAAGACATTGGTCACGTGATGGTTTCTATTGAGGACAAACCACATATAATGGATTTATTCTGCACCTATTTTGTTCAGACCACCTCCTGTGCTGTTATCGGTTCATACTCATGCGGGTTACGATAGATATGCAAGTCAAATAAAAAATCTAAAATGTTGGTTTTGAGATGTTTATTTCTTGGGCCATAAACATGAAAAAAAGAAAAAAAAAGGAAGTATATAACCAACCTACTAAGCTGAAACATGCAACCTAAGCAAAAAGCTGACCTACAAACTGAGAACCATGTAATGTGCACGTGAGAGAATCATACTCAACATCACATTGAAAGATGACAAGACAGCACAGTATGTTAGGGAGAAAACAGGAGTCCAAGACATCATAGAATCCATTAAGAAACTCAAATGGGAATGGGCTGGTCATGTTGCAAGAATGGTAGATAACTAATGAACATCACGACTCACAACATGGATTCCCAGAGACCCGATGCGAAACCGAAGTTGGCAAAACATGAGATGGCTAGAAAAACTAGACAGGTTCAGGAAACATTGGCTCCACGACTCCCACAACAGAGAAGTCTGGCAAATCCAGGCAATGTTCTTCGATGGACGATAAAAGACTGATGATGATGTATCTATTATGAATAACAAAAAGATGGCAAACATCCTCTATCATATAAATTCTTTAATTCATATTCTTTTATTAAATAATACCACCCAAAAAACTACATTACATTATAAAGTATATCAAATTTCAGTATTTAAAAACAAAATATTTATATCAATGACTCAGGGTTGAGCTTATAAGCTGCTGTGCCTTCTGATACCTTGTATTTTCACTCCTAAGGGGAAAATGGGGGGAAAATTATTTTTAAAAAAGTTTTGTTCATTGACAAGAGAAATAGCGTTTTTTTATTTTTAAATTTTGTTTCATTTAACAGTTGCTTTGCCAGCATAAGTCAAACATATCTCTTAGTTGGGGTGGAATGATAGTTGTATCACTCCTGTTATCTTGGAGTGTGGTAAAATATCACTCAGCCCGAATTATCAGGCTTTTGGATTCCAAGGGAATTTCTGTTTTAATTTTCGATTTTCTGGATGAGTAGACAATAATATACGTCAAAATGATAAGGTCCACTGATCATCTGCTTTACATCATGAACACAATTATATCAGGGGAAGCCGGTATTTACAGTGACAGGTTTTCAAATAACCAATTGGTCTCACTGCTATGCATGAGCTAACACACTAAATCATAATTACACTTGCATAATTTGACATTAGGCTTTATGAAAGAATCACAAATTTTAATCTTTTTCTCTTTTTTTAGAACAACTGCAGGTTGGGTGAATGCAAAATTTCTTCCAGAGATTGTAGGTTGAATAATTTCAGATGATGGTTGGGACCCAGTTCGCAGGTTAGAGATAGCTGACCTCTGCATTAGAGGACTGCAGAGTTGAAAAAAAGACAAGTTGGGGATTATTAATACCTGGATTTTCTGCCATAGTCCCCTTCAGTGATCGATGTGCAAATGTTGGGAATCCCACAAGTTGTGCTACAGCAAATCGAGCATGAAGTAAAGCATCCAATAATTCACTTTGATGTGAATTGTGCTGAAGAAATATTTTATAAGCAGCTTCACGTATCTAAAGAAAGAAACAAACAGTCAGGCAATAACAAATTCATATAGTTGAGGGGGGAAAAAAATTGACCCAATTCAAATTCATATCTTGAAACAGCAATTACAACAATGTTTACATGTAAAATAGAAAAGAAAAATATATTTAACTAAATTCTATGCCAAAAAAATACTGACTAAACCAGTTTATCTGGAAATTTTATCAACTTATCTGAAGAAAATGGGAAATGTACAAACATGAACCTCCATAAGAAAATTCAACAATGATTTAAAAACAAAAAATCAAAAAATAATGGATGCCAAATGTGGGAAGAGTTAAATGTATTTTAAAAAATATTCTTAAATTTTTTTAAAATCATTTAAATTTTTCTTTGAATTTCTTTATTAACTTTATTATGATAAATACTTAAAATGAGGTAATCTTTTTTTATAGCATTAAATCATCTTTTATAATATCACGGTTATCAAAAATGGGTCCTTAAGTATTAACATAGAAAAAAGAAAAAAGAAAAAAAAGGAAAAAAAAAAAAAGAGAGAGAGTCTCTCCCATGTGGATTTGATTATAAGTCCTATGGTAATGAACTGAATGTCTCAGACTACTGAGCTGCCAAAATACTAACTAAAATTCACCTAATTTGTCATTATAAATAGTATATTGATTAGACAAATGACTTAAAATAATTAACATTATATAGGTCAGTGTCAAAACATTGTATGTATGGCCTATGTGTTTCTTGAAAAGGAACAATGTTATGTTTCATTGCATTATTCCATCATCTCTGTAATGGTAATCTTCCTACTAAATCTTTACCAATTTGAAAAATCTTATCATTGTTGTATGATGGATGATAAAATCTTTTTGTAAACTAAACAGAACAATCGTCTGTCATTATTTAGTTGGAAATGGGGACTGGCATATCTTAAAACTAATTCTATTTCAAATAGGGAAACCGTAAAGAAGTGTAAATGAGATTGAGAACTTTTCAAAAATCTTTCAAAATCTAATGAAATCAAAAAAAAAAAATACAGCAGATCATGTAGATAGAAATGAAACAAAACGTATATTTATTGAATGAGCATTGATCCTCACCCTCATAACTTCCATTTCACCAATAGCAATAGATTAAAAAATGACGTCATTGCAAATTTGGGAGGGGTACCTATATTTAAATTTAATGCTGAAATCTGAACTAATCACAATAATAAAGTCCACTCACTAGGAGTTTGACAATTAAGTTTTAAAATTTTTACTACAATAAGAGAATTTTGAAAGTTTTGCAAAAAATGATGGAGGGATTAACATATTTAATATGGCAAATAGTGATTTAATTTACATTCATGGAGCATTCAGAGATGCACAAACTTACTTTCAATAGTTTGTGTGACTAGTACGTAAATCACTGTACTATAACAAGTACCCTAACCTGAACAATATATAACTGAAAAGCTCATCATAAACTCTAATAATAGAAGTTGATGCCAAAATGTAGATAAGATTTGACCTGAAAGAGATGAAATTCAAAGTTACATGGCTCATAGCAATCAGAACAAGGAGGAATGATCTTCTATTGCATAATTCTTTATAGATTAATTTCAAAATTATCAATTCAATGCAAAAGTTCCCAGTGTGATCTTTTGCACAATGTTAGGGAAATATTAGAAGCATCTTCAGTAGTTTAATCAGCTCCTTATGGTTTGTGTAACTGTAGTAGATTGTTTATAAGCATTAGGAATAATTTGGATACAAAGAAAATGGGTTCCACAAACTTACAAAAAAGAACAATTTAAACTATTATCTTTCTCTTCTTGCTCAAGACAGAAAAAAGTCATTTTGGACAAGAGAGAGAGAGATTTGTGATAAAAAAATGAACCTTTTATAAGAATCTAGAATGAATTAAAATTGAGCTACAAAAAAAAAAAAAAAAAAAAAAAAAAAAAAAAATTAAAACAGCAAACACCTAAAGCAAAATTTATGTGATAATTTTTCAAAATGTTATGATTGCAAAGGTTTTTTTTTTTCTTTCTTTTTACCCCACGACTGTGGATTTAACTTATAAAAACAACAAGTAGGATTAATTCCCAATGTTACAAGATAAAGTGTTGGTTAGATTGTTCCAAGCTAACACTAAAGCCTCTCTTCTTTTTGAGTCCCTGATTGATGGGAGGCTAAATTAAGATAGGGAAGAGATAAGGGAACCTATTTTTTTTTAGGCAATCCAACTAAGATAGGCATTCCATGGAGAGGAACAGAGCAATATCCACCTGTAGTATGTGCATCTTGCTGCATACAATGCTCTCAGTCCCACTACTGTATCAAATTTTGAGAATAAGGGTACTGTCTAAGTTGATAAAAAAAGAATAAAAGAGATTGTGTTTGCCTTGTTCCAACAAGGGTATAAGACATGTTACACCTGCAGTTATACAGGTTTTTTCATCAAGACTGCCCCTTTTTTTTCAATTGTACCTGTACCCCAAGAATTTGCTTTCAGAAGACTAGACATTGAACAATCTAGCTAATGCCATAACATATTAACACAATACCAACAGTAATTAATATGTCTGTGAGAAACTGGTACACAAGAACTACTTTTATACCCCAAATTTATTTCACTACAATTTTAGCTTGATTATTTAATGAAAAGGAAAAATCAATAATTCTGCCATTTTTGATTTCACTGAAAAAGCAAAAAATAGAATACTCACTACAATAGTGAATTGAAATATGGGATGAACTGGCTAATTATTGTGCTAAATGCTCTTCAAAGCTATTTACTAAGCTTGGCTTAGTCTAGCACAAGACAACAGTGTTTGAGACATCTAGTCAGGATTAAAGCACTATCTTAACAAAATGGAACAGACAAAAATCTGTGTAGTACACCTACAATGCATTTTCCATACTATGAAAATCCAAATAAAATCACCAAAGGCTTTTTGCATTAATGTTACAATTAATAACCAACTCTGAACAAAGTTGCAAATCACTTGTAGCATGTAAATAAATGAAAAGCTTAAACATTTTTCATAATATTTATTGAAAAAAAGAAACAAAAAGAAAAAGAAACATACCAAGTCACTATAGTGATCTGAAAATAGACCTGTTACCATCACGCTGTCTCCATGCAAGTTGAAACTATTGGAAAAAAATAAGATTGGAAAAAATTAGAAAATCACATGAAATCATGAAGTGAATCTTAACTCATTTACAAACCTTGAATTTCTCAGAACAATCATCATATTTTTTTTATTATTAGTTTAAAATCTTCACCTCAAAGGATAAAAAAAGAGTTGAGAGTTATAAAATCTAGAAAAAAACAACCATTAAATTTGAGAATGATTACTACAACTTTTCTGTGCGGTAGAAAATTTAAAATATCAACAGGATGATTCATATAAATAACCCTTATTTTCTAAGCTTAGCTTAGTATGTTACAAGACCAAATGAAGGGAAGCTGAAAATAGGAAGATTGTGTTGCATCATTCCTCTCAGTGGAGAATATATTTACCTAAAAAATCAGCATTTGAAATTCTGGCTTTCATTTGACCTTGAATGCTGATCAACTATCTAATACACCATACAATTTCAGAGAAATAATTACGCGGTAAAATCAGATACTTGGAAAGAAGAATTATCTAAAAGTGTTTAAAATAAAAAAAAAATAAAAAATTGCAATTATAGAGTAATAACTATTTATCAAATACTCCACGTAGTGTCTAAAACATGACGAGTAAATGGACTTATCATAAAAGTGGGAAAGAAAAAAATAGTACTCCAGGAGAAAAGCAGATTTATAACCCTGACCACCCATTGAAGAAGAACAAAGGAGGAAAGAATTAAAACTGCCAGCTTTTTTTTTTATTTTTTTTTTCAAAATATCAGAAATAAAGGGGGTTTTTTTGACTAAATCTCATGAAGATTCAAGTAAATTTATTTTGAATAGATGAAACTGGAAAAAAAAATTGGTAAAAAAAGAACCACTTTTTGATTGCTCAATTTATTCAATGAAAGAAGTTCTTGCAAAATTAGTTTGAGTGGTAGAGAGAGCACTAAAAGTTAAGTAGTGTGAAGTTTCATGCAAGATCTGTGAATATCAAACAAACCAAAGAAGAAAAAACAAACAACAGATCTTTAAAGAAATCCCTCCACTATGATGATCAGTGTAAGACTGGCAAAACTGATGATGCAATTGAAGTGTAAACTTCCATTCAAATGAAATGGAACAATCCTAACATATATTGCTTACCTTATCAAAAATAGACATTGAAAAAGTGGGGAAATAAAGAAGATATGCTTTACTTACCAATGTCGAAGGTTTTCTGGAAGTTGATTCTTGGAAATTGGTGCTGGTTTTTGACATCCCTGGGCAAAATAAGTGCCCAACATTAGGATGCTTTCATTCAATTGGACAAACTGCTTTCTCTAAACAAATCAAAAGTAGAAAAGACGCAAACTGTTTAGTTTTTATTCATTTGTGAAAAAGTGTTGCAAAATATAGAAAAGAAACAGCTTCATCTAAAAATTATGGTCCTGACAAAATCTTTGTCTTCTGCCCAGTGGCAATAGCAAGGGTTCTCAGTGCCTGGGGTAAAGATAATTTTGGCACTTCAATGCCTAAAATGTTTTTATTCTATGACTCAATAGTATTACTCACTCAATGACTAATAACAGAGAATTAAATACTATCTTACAATGCATTGCAAAATTTAAGAATCATCATTGAAGTTGTAATAGAATTTACCTCAAAAACATTTGATTCGAGGAGATTAATTAAATGCTCAATTGCCTGGATATTGCAAAAATATTAGTGACTTATAAAAATATAGTGAAAAAAAGCATTTTACAGCAGGGATCTTTTTACTGGTGAACTGAGTTAAAAGGTTGGTATATTTTTTTGAATCCAAATCAAAAAGTATTAGGCAAAAGAACAGTAATGTAGGATGGATTACTGCAAGTTACAATTACGTTTGGATGAAAGGCATCAGTCAAAAGAAAAACAGTAGTTACAATTATTCTAACTGAATTTGTACGATTTAGATAATTTAATTTAGTATTTTTTTCATATTTTTTTTCCCCATTTCAATTTTTAAATTTGTGAAGATTGGCCGTTCTGCATTAGAGTGCACAAAATCTAACATGAAAATATTCGGAACTCAGAAATGACCTCAACTATGGTAGGATTATTTAAAACTTCATTTGTGTTGTATTATCTGTACTCATGTTGTAATGATATAGCTAGTTATTCTTCATTAGTGTTTGTAATGTCATCACGACATATGCAATAATTTAGGGCACTAAACTTCCCGAGAGTTTCGCTGTTCTTGAAAATGTGGCTTGTCTCTGGAATGTCCAATATGGATCAGATACTTGAAATATCGGAATACATTTTTAAATTTTTGTAAAAAGTGCATAGAGATACCTATTCTATGTGAACTCATATATATGTATTCAAAACATCAAAAAAACCTTTATTATTTAACATTTTAAACTAAAACGAAAATAAAACAGAACAACATGAAAAACGTATGAAACAGCTACAGCAGCCTCTTTTGTTTAGGCTTTATTCTTGGGGAAAAAAAAATTGAGTACCATAAGAGTTTTGCACACACGGACAACTAAAAATTAGAGTGAACGTTGATTGCAAATAAATAGCATTTCTGGGTCATTCTTTTAAGTTATTCATCAGAGTTTTTTTGACTAGTAGACTGAAATTTACGGACAACGATCTATTCTCTTCATAAGTTTTGGCCGAAAATGACCCTTCTCAAAAACAATAGACAGCACTTTTTTGATGTTCCAAAGGTTGAGACATAAAGGCACCCTTTCTGCTTATCTGATTGTTTCAGTGGTTACATCTTCATTTTCATTCCTCAGGTAAAAAAAATGCAAAAGATACATCATCGCAAAAATAACCTCTTTGGAACATAAAACGAATGGCCAATGCAGCTCAGAAATTCTATTATGACTTCACTTCACCCCACTCACCTTTGCGACCAAGCCCCAGCTATTGCATGTGCCTAAAATTACAAGAATTTTATTATTTTGACTATTTTTTTTTCATTTCTTATTTTCACAGATGGATGTTCCCAATTCCATGACATGCAGCTCTTAGCAAAGGCCAGTGTTGACCGTATTTTAAGTCAAAGGAATTTTGTCTGTAATTTTAAGCTGAAACATGGTGAAAAGATGAAATAAACAGTAAAGATGGGGATAATGGTCCAAAAATGTACAGCTCACTGAATTAAAGTTGCTACTTGATTTCTTATTACTATACAAAGAAAAGTTAGAAGAAAATTATATAATTTATATTGTAATCCAGCAAATAACTAAAAAAACAAGGAGATCAGGCAACATTCAATTAAAGAGAAATTAAGTAAAAAAAAAATTAATTTTCAAAGCCACCTTTTTGCACAGACTAGTAATCAGCTAGTGAAGCTTCAAAAGGTCCAGTCAGAAGTGAATATAGAGAACTGGTGAAATGAAGGAGATTGGACAATATGATAACACAAAGGCAAGAGGACGACCTCACGGGCCTTTGGATCGAGGGCTGATATTGAAATGCTCAAAATCAAATGTTATAAAATTGTTTAATCTTAAATTAGAATTAGCAATTCACAATGCAATTATCAATGTAATATTTTTGAAGGAAGGAAAAATGGTAACAAGCCGAGATTACGTATCTGTACAAGGGAGACAACTCCCTATTGGCTTTATAAAATCTGTTCAAATCCGTTTGTGACTTCCCTTACAAACAGAATGCAATTTTTTTAGATGTTCTCACCTCTCTCAGAGGCTCAATCCATCCGTCGGTAGTTCTGTCCTCATATTGTTTCTCAGCTGTTTCAAGTCAGATTTACTAGTAACTTGGTATATAAGGTGTCCCTTGATAAGATACTTCTTACCTAGAAAAATCTTCCACTCAAAGTCACATGATCTGGCAATAATTGTGTTTAAACTTTATACTATTTAAATTAATAAGTATCTAATATAAAATTCCTGAAAATAAATATTGAATGAATTGATAAATTTTTTGTGCTTGTAGCCCTTTGTTAACTTTCAATCGAACTGCAATTATTTCTCCGGAATTGTTTCACGTCAAAGAAAAAATTTAAAAAAAATTATAACTGATTGGCTTTTGTTTGAATTTTTTTCTTTTTCTTCCTTTTAGTTAAAAACTAAAACTATATTTATTGGTATTAGGTTGTTTTGTTTGGGGCTTTTTTTTTTACATAGGAAATACCAGCAAGAATCTTCAGAAACACTAAACCAAAGATTTATGGAAATATTATTTGAATATGTCTGATGCTGATTCATTCCAAATCTGATGTTAATTTTAATTTGCAAAAATTGGATAAATTCATAAATAACTACTGAAGCTCATTCTAATATTACATTAGAAAGAATTGTTTTTTTTTAATCCACAAGTCTAGCTTGTGATAATCTTGCTTCAGATTGGTACATCCAGAATAGAATGACAATTAGAAGATTCATTTAAAGAAAAACTAAATTTTGAATAAGACAATTTATTTATGGAAAAACAATGGCATGATTTATTTATAAAGTCAAAACACAACCTTGTGATTGAAAATTCGTTGAAGGTTTGATATACAACTTACCAAAGTAATGAACTTGAGTTCAAAACTTCCCTATTCAACCAAAAAAGAGTACAAAATGCATTTACCTTTGTCTCATCAAGATGGATTCCACTTTGTTCAAAATCAAAAACAAACAATTCGCCCACGTGTTTATCTACATCATCCATCGGAACAACGTCTCCACTTTCTAGGGCCATTTTCAAAGTATTATACAAGTCTACATTTGTATTCAAGCTACAAAGTAACAAAACATTCAATTAGTCAAATATGTAGCTTACATTCAAAGCCTATTTGTCCTCATCTCTAATAATTTTATTAATGTTTTTCATACCCATATATTGGGTGTTTAGGTGAGAAACCATAGCATTCATTTTAATTCTTCTACATGCTTGGTCCAGTATTTATGATGGTACGCAAGTGCAATTTTCTATCTTATGACTATTAGTATTTTATTGTAGTTCAATAAGAGAAGAAAGAGGGGTGTTAGGTAATTCAATAAGAAGGAGAGAAGAGAGAAAAAGAGGATAAGGGGCAGCAGCTGATAGCTGCTACTGATACTATGTGTGATAGACATGGCTCTGTGTGTATGTGTGCGCGTGTGTGTATATATATATATATATATATATATATATATACACACACACACACACATATATATATGAGATGATAATTCAGGTATAAGTTGGCAGAATGAACTGTCAATTGAAAGCTGCATATCTACTGTATTTCTCATTCGATTCCAATGTTCGATGTTGCAGGCTGTATCTCCAATGAATGCAAAATCTAGGAGAAATTATGTCAGACGTTTTGAAAAATTCCACTGAAAGAGGTTTCTTCACTGTTCACGTGATTTTAGGGGAGGAAACATCTTCGCTCAGGTTATTGAGCAAGAGCTTATGAGGCTGCTCAAAACATCCATGGATTTAACATATGATCGCAGAATCACAGGGAATCAAATGAACATGTAGGTTCATGCTCTACCTCTGAGTCTCCCAGCATGTGATGCCCTGAAGAAGTTTGCTGGCATCCACAAAGTTTATATAAGCAGCACAAAACCTAAAACCAAGTAGTAAGGCACAAGACAAGAAGCATTTTGATCATCAAGTGCAGTGATCACATATTTATTTCCCATTTGCATATCTCGGCCTGAATATACTGGTAAGCTTTGCAACTGGTCAGTGGCTGTAAAGTCTGTAAATTGCTATATAGAATTGGAATTGCAGCAGCTAATGCTGTTAATATTATAATAATAATATTAAAATAATGATAGTATTAAAATAACATTTTTAATAATAATATCAATAACAATACCATTGTTGTTATCATTAATAATATCCTTAGTTATTAATGTTATTGTTATTGTTATCAATATCGTTAACAATATAGTTAATATCATAGCTATTAATAATATTGTTGTTATTACGATTATTAATAATATCATTGTTGTTAATAATGATATCATTCATAATGATTGCAGTTTTATTTTGCAATAAAAAAAAAATCTTTCAGCTGATTCTTTTCATTATAATACAATTTAACAGTTTTGACATTATTTTAATACTTTCAAAATGTCAATGGCAAAAATTGTTGATCAACTTTAAAAGAAAAAAAAAGTCAAAAAAGAGGGGTTTAGTAAAATAGAAAGTTTTTGTGTAAATATACAAACATAATAATGTTAACACTGATTCAATATTCAACTATATTCATCAATTTGTGATATGGAGCCATTTCATATCAAATCACCCAGAGCTCCCCAAATCACCCACTCAGATTCCCCTGGAGAAGAGGAAGAACAAAAAAAAAAGGAATCACAGGTGCTCCTATACAAAACTCAGCAAAATCCAAAATATTAGGTCTAAATCTCTAATAGTTTTGAAATTAAAAATATGTCACGCATTTAGCCACACAGGCTTTTCTGTCCGATTTTCCATATTTATATATCCTTTGATGTGGCATGTACAGTTTTGAAACTAAGGCTTATTTTTTCTATAGAATCCTTTGATTACACATCTTTAGACATTGGGAAAGAGGTGGAATCTGTTAGAAATGTGTTTTTTCATGCAGCCGAAGACTTTCCAGGTGATTCAGTTGTTTCAAGAAAGAACATCTATGGGTTACACTCCAAGATGGTGAGGGGCTGAAAGAGATCTGAAGAAGTCAAGAGATCTATGCAAGAAATTACAGGCAATAGATGTAGTCTCGGGAGAAAAGGAAAAGATAGCTAGTCTGGATAGAGGAAGAGGAGAGTCCAAGAAAATTTGTCCAGTGTCAACACAGACAATGTCCAGAGAAATTTTAAATGGAAAGACAGTCTGTCTAATTGTATCGACAGGTAGCGAAATGAAATAGCTTGGACTACAAGCTTCTGATATCATCTTGATCGATATGGATCTGAACAAGATAGAGACATGGAATATCCATAAACTCCGGGAATAATGGGAACTGTGTGAGTGGGAGGAAGATATCTGGCGTTGATATAACAGTAGAAAGTGATAGAATGACTTATCAGAATGAAAGTTGGTCAACAACATTTCTAGCTCAAAATGGAAAACACGTACAAGAAAAACGGAAGTGTCTTTCTGAACCCCTTGTCAGAAAGATATTGAACAAAATATTCTATAAGTTTAGGCAAGTTTTTCCCGGTTTACAGAATTAAAAACTTGAGGAAGTATACTGGAGAGAATCTTTCATTTAAAAGAATTGTTAAAATGTTGAAAATTGGACAGAAATATGCATAAAATTGAATATAATTCCAGAACAATTAGAAATATAGATCTAATATTTTGGATTTCTCCATAAGTTTGGTCTAAAGGTACTTGTAATTTTTTCTTCAGAGGAATCTGAGCAGGTGACCTGGGGAATTTTCCTAAAACAGGGTATTTAGATATGGACTCTACTGTTTCTTAAATGATTTTCAATGAAAATATTTAAACATTACAAAAACAAAGTTTCAGATGCATAACAAAGAAAAGCAACATATTGACAGAAGACAAGATAAAATCAGAATCTTTCACTTTCCAAAATTTACCGTTCTACAAGGCCAGACAAAGACATGCAACAATCCTCAGCAGCTTTCGCATACTCCTCTAGTGGATGGGCAAGTCGTACAAATTCGGACTACAAAAAAAAAAAAAAAAAGAAAAAAAAAAGTTATTGTCAAATTTGCAATATGAATCAAAATTAAAATTATTCTATTCATTTTCTAAACTTAAAAATGCTTGTATAAAAGAAGAAAAAAAAAACGGTCTCCAATTCTAACAAATTATAGTGAACATAACCGAGGTCTATAGGAATTATGCTATCATCTACAAATCCCACAGATTTCTTTTCTGAGATTTATCAAATGAACATATGGTTTCCAAAAAACATAATACAGAAAAGAATTTGATATCTGAAGGACCACCAATATGAAAGATTTCAAAAATAAACAACTTGAAATATTTGCTGGCCTAAAAATATAACCCATTAGCCATATATCACAAATGGGCTGATTTTTGTGGACATAGGGCACCTGGCTAGGGGTTGGACTAATGATAATCGAATAAGCACAAAAACTGTGTATTTAACTATAAATAAAACATTGAAAAACAAGCCTGATGATCACAATTTATCAACACATATTTATGGCAAATTTATCAAAGATGTGAATAATAACTTGAAGTAAGCAACATTGGAGGTCAATGGTAAAGAGGAGCACACACCCCACTATTTCTCCTTTCTCATCATACATAACTCACACCATATATCTTACTTTATTTAATGACAGAATAATCTTATAATCTTATTATCTGAATGAAAAATGCTCCTAGAAAGATTAAAGGAATGCTAAGAAACTATGAAAGCCTATAAGCCATTTGTAATTGCTAATGCCAAAATAATAGCAATAATGATACACTTATTAGGCTTCACTGCTAGATGTGTGCTAATTTCTATAAACATGTATCAGTATTCACTGATACCAGAGTACCAGTATTTCTTTATGGCTAGGACAAATTGATCCTACTTCCAAGGTAAATAAATGAGACTTGATAGGATTTTCTATTTGATTCTAGTACGTGCTGTATTTATACGTACAAAATTGTATGCTTTCTTCTATAAAAACCACTTCAAAATTACTTCCAAGAAAGATATGATGAAACATACTAGAGCTATTTTTCTATAAAATATCCTTATGAAGTGAAAATGCATCTTCTAGGCAAACAAATATGGTATGGAATGACACAAAACAATAAATAAATATAGAGAAAATTAAGTTTGTAATATTTATTGCATATGCTACATCTAGAGTCGCCAGATTGGGCTACAAGGGGAGATCTAAACTTTATCTCAAAGACTTACCCAACTCAGGCATTAGAATAGCATTGAAATTGGAAACCTCAACCTCCAAACTATTTCCATTCTATGTTATTCCAATGCCAGTTTTGGGTAAGTCTTGGAGATAAAGCTCAGGTTTTCTCCCCTTGTAGCTCAATCTGGCAACCCTGGCTACAGCAAGAGTTGGTTTCATTCAGAGCAGGTCCTAAAATAGTGACTTGCTTTCTGGTGCTTGCAGTGTGGGAAAAAACTCACCATATCAGCCACTCGACATAAAGAATCTGATAACTGGTCGAAAACTTCCACAATCTTCCTAGTTCGTGTTGGATCAAGAGCCTCTTTAACCAATTCCTCCACATCATTTTCAACCTGTTCTTTGAGTAAATAGAAGCCATTGTAGTTCCGCAACTCAGGAATGCAGAACAATCCCTGAAGAAAAGAAAGAAACAAAGGAAGAATCAATGCTTTAATAATCTTTTCTATTTGTTGAATGGTCAACTGCTAGATATTTTGTGAGATGTTTGTTTGTTCAAGACTATATATCAAAATCTTTAAGCTATGATGGCCGTCAAGCCAAAGATGAAGAAGTGAGGCTATAAAAGGTTGCGATATGATACTACCAACATTTGGGATGAGCTAGATATCCTCAAATCATTTTTTATGATTTGATTCTAAACAATGGAAAATCAAATAAGGTTATTGGTTGTATGATAATAATTGACATATCAAAGGACAAAATCGTAAAAATAGACAGATTTCAGTAAATTGATACAAAATACTATTATATAGCAATATCTTGAATAGTGTGGTTTTGATTAGTGCAGGCTTTGATTTAGTATAGTTATGGTATTTCTGACACAATGTAACTAAGTATAAGCTGACCAAAGAAAAAAAAAACATTATGAATAGACCTTGAATAGTGTGGATTTTGAACAGTATGGAATGCATTCACTATTCAAAGTATACATACATATCAATAAATATCTACAAAATATTTCAAATTTGAGAGGCATTTCATATTAGCACTCATTTAATAATTTGTAATTTACAATAAGAATTTTTTTATTTATAAAAATCAACTTACAGTAATTTCTTTCTTCAAGCTGAATTTAAATTTCTGTCTTGGTTTTGTATTGAATGCAGCAGTTAATGATGAGAGCTGTGTCGTATGGACATTGCTGTGTGGTATCAAACCAAATAATTGGCATGAAAAACAATTAGCCAAAAGGTCCCGCTTTTGACTCCTGAGGACATTTGTCTTAAACAAGAATATCCAGTGTTTCAAATTCATTTTGATCAACAACTTTGAAGAATCTTGGTAAATATTTCAACTAGGACAGCTTGGGCCTTATAACCAGATTCCTAAAACCCATCACCTGGAAGAATAAAAAAAATCATCTTAATGAACAGACAAAAAAACAAAAAAACAAAAAAACAAAAAAAAATGAATCATCAGAAGTCCTGCTTCTGTATGACAATTAACTTAGTTCAGGCAAATCTTGTTGAAATAAAGTTCAAGAGGGCTACACTTATAATGAAGCTAAAATCAAGTAAATACCATATAAAGGTAGTCCTGACTAACAACTTGGTTCCATTCCAACAGGCAAATTGTATCTCAAAACAGTTGTAAATCAGATGAAATTTTTTCTGAAGTGTTTGTATGCTAAGCTTTACCATAGAAACCTAGTGCATCGTTTACTCTTATTTAGTGTTGCCAAATTAGAAGTTATTTTTCAATTCTAGAAGTCACTCTTAAATTTAAAAAAAAAAAAAAAATTAAATTGGCAACATAGGACATTCAATGTATAATATAAATTTGCTTAACCTCGTTGTCACAAGGTATCACCCTGATATTTGCATTTTACTAAAAAACAGCACTTATGGGGGTAAAACATTGAACATTTAACTCAAGATTCATATTTTACAACAACAGGCTCTATATCTCTGGGGATAACTTCCCAGAGGTTGAGTATTTTCAGCTAGTTAATCATTGACAAAAAAAAATTCTATACAGTCAACACTCCCTCACAAATTTGTAAAAACAAAACAAAAACATCTGAATTGTCAACACTGCTTTTATTCCCCTACAAATTTTTAAAATAGAAAATAAATACATAATAATCATATATTAAAAATGTAAAATAAGTGAAAAAAATAATGAAAATAATTTTTAGAAAAAAAAAGTTCAGAAAAATAATTGGAAAAATGTTCATATATTTTCGAAGTTTAACCCATTCCACTAACATTGTTTCATAAGTAAAACATTGTTTTGTAAAATAGAATAAAAAACACAAAACAGTAATACATATTTAAATTATTTACATAGTATGTACGTTTTTTTAAAGTACAATTATAATATATACTCTCTTGCACTTTATCAGCTCTTATACATAAGTACAACCAAGAAATTTTTATATTTACTTATATCTTTTCAGTATCATTTGATATATTTACATGTACTTCAGCCATATATACACAATGGTCATATTCAGAAGATTATGCGTATGCCAGTATATAAGATAGACAGACAAATATCACACTGCCACGTACCACAACTTGATATTGATAGTGATGGGAGTCGGATGAATTACAGGGAGTGGTCTTCCGAATACCCTTGTAAGCTGATAGTCCAAAATATATGGTATCCTGATATGCTGACAGCACATTCATATACCTACATGATGAATTGTGGACAAAAAAAAGTGAACAACTTTGCTGGCAGTGTTGAATAGGAATGAATAGTTTAAATTTTTTAAAAACATTCAAGTCCAAATTGAAAAATGAACAGAATTGAATTTATGTATGATGCTTTCAATGTTCTTGAGAGAACTATACACAATTTATATAACTACTATGTATAAATCCAAGTACATATATTGTTGGAAGATTTTTTTTTATTGAGCCATGGTAATCTGTACTATTGAATCAAAAAAGCTGCTGATATTTGCTGAGCTAGAGATCTAAATCTTTCAATTCAGAAGATCAGTCTATTTGATTAAGAAGCATTATCAAGATATTCTTATTTACTGTGAACTCCCTTTCCTTGAAAAATACAGTCAAAATAGGTGTTGAATTCATGGTTGTTCCAAAAAATTACAAAAGCTTGTCCTACACCAATTGACAGAAAAAACATACAAAGGAAGAAAGATCAATGAATAAGAGTGCTTATGTAATGCAATGCAGGTAGTGGTGTCCCTAGGGATGCCAATGCCAAAACAAGCAAAACGCCTTTCATTGCAGTACATAATTTACCCCACTAATACAAAATACATTAAAAATTACAAAGGTTTTTAGTTAGTACAGGGTATTGAAAGTTATGATCTACTATATACAATTTTCTTGTATACCCTAAAAGATACAAAGTATACACCTTTTTGGGTACCTGTTTACCAGTAAATCAATATAAATTATTGGGTTCTGTGCAGATTTTCTGTGTAACTTAGCAAGGATGAGATATTTACTTCTTATAAAATAATAAACTTGCAAATTCAAATCCATGCCCCCAAATTTTAGGATCAGTTACATGGATAATTGTTTTATCGACCATCAGTGGAAAAAAAAATAATAATAATAATGATAAAAAATTACCATTTCCAAGTTGCAACAAAATGTCAAGAAATGCAATTGTTTGCAGTTTACCAAAGGGAGATAAATATTGTAGTTAGGAAATAACAGGTTTTGAATTCAATGTTATTTTTGTGGAAATTATAGACAAATAAGTGTCTTTGTATCTTTTGAAGTACCATATTTTTTTTTAGATACATACAATGAACCCTCGCTATAATGACCCTCAACATAATGAATTTTGGCTTTAACGAACACATGGACGATAACAAACTTTCTTTTTATTAATCAAACAAAGTTTGATAAATGTGGGAACACATGGACCATCAAGCTTGCCAGTTTCTTGATCCAAACTTTTGCAACTTTTACGTTGAGATTAAAGAGTAGTATCTGTTCTTCTCACATCAAAATATAGCATTAACTTCCCATTTTCAATTTTAAATGTTATTATGGTCATATTTCAATTGTTTTCTTCATGAATTTTGATTTTAACTTAATTTGAATTGACAAAAACAAAAGTTGTTATGAATCTTATTTATTGTCACTGAAAACCATGAGACTTAGCATTTCCGTTATAAATTTCAAAGTTTACCTCGGTCATGTGAAATAAAAATAAGCACCCAAATCATTTTACTTATTATAACTCTTTATGACTTTTTAGGGATTTTTTTCAACTAATTAAATTTGATCTTAAAATAAATAATAGTTTATTTTGTATCTGTAATTAAATTATCATTTCTCAAGTATATTATTATTTTGATATTTATTAAAATTCAAGATGAACATTTAACGATTAAGAAACCACCATATTTTTTTTTGTCAATTGGAAGAATAATCAAATTTTTTAAAAAAAATCATGAAGAAAACAATTAAAATACAACTACAATGTTTCAAATAGAAAATTGGAAGTTAATATCATGTTTTGTTGAAGTGAGTGAAAAAAAACAAAAACAGATGCTACACTTTAATACTGAATTGAAGACTGGACCACAAAACTCAAATTAATGAAGACCCTAGAACAAATTATTAACAAGAATAAAATGTCTACTTAGATTAAACTTATTGGTTATTTTTAAAAATGACCAGATTAGATAAATTTAGATCAGATAAATAAGAGAAATATTCAGTCAGATCAAGCCAAATTGGTTAATTTGGTAACAGCGGGTTGTCTTCAACAGAATAGGTGACTTTTCGATTGAGTTCATTCAAGAACTTTGGGGTATTCAATAGAGGATCGAAAGACGTGAGGACAGATTGTTTCAATTCATGAGTGGAAATGAAGTTGAAAAAACACAGAATTTTCTAAAGAAATTGAGTTTTTTTTTTTCTACCAACAAAATATAGAAAATCAAAATAATTCAGACATTTTATTTTATCATGGAAAACTACTTATTGCACATCACTTCAGAGTTAACAAGGCCAAGTCAATTTCAATTTCAATTAATTGAATTAAAACCATATTAATAAAGAAAAAAAATCAAGCAGTCATCATGGTGTCACTCCTTGGATGTTTAGCACACTGTAACCCAAAGTAAAAGGTCATATTCTAAGACTTATGAGGGTACGCAGGGTGAAACATGAAGAAAACCAAGATGTGGAAGCAGGTTTTGGGGAAAAAAAAAAAAAAAGTCAATGTCAATGCCGTCTGTTGTTAATCTACAGCACCCGACCAGAGTTAGTGATGTTGATTGCTATGAGTCACAAATCACGAACAGGTAATTTGCAAAAATTGTAAACCTTGATCGTTAAATGCATTCTAAAATTAAATTTTCAAGTCAATTAGATGGATGCACACAAGCAACTCAATCAATGGTCAAACATGTTTAATTCGTGATTTACAATCAGGGATACAAGTTGAAATCCATCATTAGGAACCACAGATAGAGAGAGTAGATTAATAGATCTTGGGAAGAGTGAGAACTTTGATTGGAGGAAGTGATAGCACTTGAAGTTGATAAAAAAAAAATATCTGTACCTCACACGTGCCAGAACTAATTATCTAAAAAGTATGTAGCGCCCGCTATTCTTTTAGTTAGGAATTATATCTGGAACTCTTCTTTTAGCAAGGTATTGAAAACATCATTTCCTCGGACAACCTCTATAATATCCCTGGACGCACATGGTCCAATGCTCGTTAGCACCAGTATTCCTAGCTGGTTATGCTTCTGGCCCCGGCACTTGTAGCAGGCCACTTTCTCTCTCTCTTTCTTTCTCCCTAAGATCATTATCATTTTGCAACCTCCTGGCTTATCCAATCTTAACCATTTTCCACCGTGACCTATCTCTGTACTAACTTTGCCCATTTCACTTCACCGATGTTGAGACCTCGCACATACGCACAGGTATGCAGCTATGCCACCGTGTCTTCACCACGTGCTACAAACACGTTTAAACCTCTCACTCTCGTGAAACTTTTAAGTCATGATACATTGGAGCGATCCAAGCCATATGAAAATCAAAGCACTTCAGACAACTCCACTTCAACACCAACGCCAGTACTATCAAGACAAGAAAGCTCCCACCTTTCGTTATATCTTCTCATCATTTCACACCATTGATCAGGTTTATGTTATTCTTATATATACTTCATTTTCATTTGTCATTTATGCCCTTGTATTAAACGTACATTTTATTTGTCAAACCAAAATACTTGTATGTGTTCTTTTCACTTGGTTTCATCTCCACGTCCAAGTTCATACTTGCTGTGCATTTTTCGATATCTAGCTAAAAGAAGAGTTTCGTATATAATTCCAAACTAAAAGAATAGGGGGTGCAAGTACCAACACAAGATTTGGACATTGTTGGTCTAAAATGATCACAGAAACCAAAAAAAGCATTTGTTAGAAAAAAAATGTTTTTAGATGGTACCTAACATTGTACTTATGCTAATTTTCAATGTTGTAGCCCCAAAAATGTGACCAGGAGGGCCCAGAGAGAGAGACACACACACACGCATGCACATAAAATCTGCAACCTACTGGGCTGGTTACTCAGACAGGCCATTTATGGGGCAAGTTATTTGATAAAAATCAAACAATACCCTTCTTAATTCAGTCACTGAGAATAAAAGCTGTAAGCTCTCATCATCGTCTGATAGCCTGAATTATATTTGTTCGTTTGTTCAGTCACAGGAAAAGAGAATGATTTTATAAAATCCATAATTTTTCCTAAAATCTTTAAGACAGAGGAAAGAAAGTAGAAAGACAAACAGCACGACTGCCTTCCAATATTTCCCACCCAATACCCCAGTCTGGTACCTTAAACTTTACTCCCCATCCCAAACTACCGGCAGCAGACAGTTTCTGTAGAAATAAAAACAAAAAATTTGAATAAAAAGCCCAACCCAGATTCATTGATTTTTCTCTATTCGATTTTATTTTGAAAAATTTTGTTCTAGAGAAAATTCAATCCCCATTTTGTTAATAAATACAATTTATTTAACCATATGTAAATAATCTCATCATTTTTTACAGGTACTATACTTGTTTCTTATGAAAACTATTGTTTGAAATCTAATAAAAGAGACTTCTTTTACTGATTTATTAAACATTTTATTCCATTCATTCAAACAATTTTTCAGAAAAAAATGCATAAATGAAAATATGAATATAAATGCATAAAATGTCAAATAATACAGATGTTGTTAATGCTACCTTTATTCAAACTAAAGCTATGGTAAACATGGGAATTACTTTATTTGTAACATACTTATATAAATTGAATGAAACTTCAATTGACATTTACTCTATTGAAAATGTAATTTTATTTCTATGAATTAAAATACATATTATACATTTTATATCAAAAATTTTTCCAAAGACTTTTTTCCTGCTACACATTAGTGTACGTTATGAATTTTTTTCCCAGGAGTTTCTTCGTATACAATCCATGGCCTCTATAAATGTGGAGATCCATATGCATGTGTGGATGAGAAGAGTTATTCACCTCTCAACAAGGGCAAAATGAGGGTATACACACACACCCATATGTGTGGAGAGAGAAAAAAAAATGTCCAGTTCCCTACACCTTGCCTTTTAACAAATCACACGCATAGTGCAATGGAGGGTAGGAAGAACAAGTGCCCAGGAATCAGACGAACTTTTGAGGAGTTGACAGGAAAATCCTGTGCCAGGGAACGAGGTACTGATGCCATTTCCACTATTTATCCATCAATAAAGTTGTAATGTACGAGTTTGTACTCTTACATTCGAAAACTATGCATTCTAGACAATAAAAATAAAACTAATCAAATTCAGCATTACTTAATGTACATATAGCACAAATTGTTAGGTCAATTTTAGAAAAAAAAAGATTTTCATGGATTTTTTAAATGTTTTTTAGCGTTCAAAACTTATCCAGTCAACAGCCTGTAACCAAGAGTGTTTTGAAAAGTAGGTAATGTGTTTATACTCGAGGGTTCAGTTGGGTTGGGGAGAGGGGCCATATACAAATGGTATGCAGCTAACAGATGTAGCTACGCCCCCTGGAAGAAGGGTGCGGAGTTGGCCGAAAAAATTTTCAGATAGTAAATGCATAAAACTTGAAGACATTTACCAGTTCTAGACGAGAAAAAATTTCTGGTAAGTGGTCATTCGATGAGGTGAACTTATGAATTGTACACATTCAACAACTTGAGCGACTTCTGAAAAATATGCTGAAGCTTTTTCAGACAATATATTCAATAGTTACTTAGGGGGGCATGAGGAAAATGGAGAGGATTTTGCAAAGGGTAGCAAGTGCTACTGAAATCATCTTCAATGAAAAAAATTAGCCAATTTTATCATCTAAGGTATATCAGAGTAAAAACGAGGCGAAGGGGAAACAGTTGACTTTCAATTATTTCAGTTCAAAGGCAAAGAGAGTCAAAAGATTATTCTGAAGTCAAAGAAACACGAGACAAAATAAAAAGTAATCAGAACAGAAAATAAGCTGGAAAAAAACATTATACAAACGTACATGCATTCAGAGAGGTCATGAAGTTTCTTCTTTCTTTTAATTCCCCTTTTTTCATTCGACCTTTCTGAACTATAAAAACTCCTAACTTCCGCACCTCGAGATCCACAGAATTTCAAGTAAGTGAAAAACGCAAGTAAAAAATAATGACGTGAATTTTGTCATATCATTTTTCATAAAAAAAAAAAGAACAGGAGCGATATTATCAGTTTGGTTTAATTTCGACACAACCTCCCCACCAAAAAAAAAAAGCCCAAAAAACAAACAAGTAAATAAACGGTACAAATTGAGACGTACGGTCACTCTCTCGACCAATATAGGCCTTCTTACTTTTTCGTTTCTAGCAAATCAGTGGCCACGCTTATTTCGGGATGCCTCCTGTTCAGCAATCCTACATGGAACTACATTCCGACCAGTGGGCTGTTTATAAACAACATGCTGTATCAAATGAAACCGTCGACCACACTGAAAACTTTCTGGACCCAGTTTACACGTGCTCATATCTCGGTTATATAAGGGCAAGGAAGGAGATTTTCTAGCCTCCCGTACTAACGAGGGTAGATACGACACGAAGTCTGGTTTAATGTAGGGTCCCACTCCACACGCGTTCGTGGGGGCAAGGGTGAACTGCAAAATAAAATACAAGGCTACTTTGAGAGTGGATCCTACAATGTTATTGCCACATTTATTGACGAATACATGTGCCGACAACATTTAAGTCACACTCCAGGTGCTGCTTTCAACAATACTGCGGTACGTAACGCGTTTAAATTCTGGATACTGACTTTGACCAGTATACCTGCGTGTTATGTTGTTGTTTTAACCCTAGAACACCGGCAATTCACTGATATAAAATGCTTAGTGAACTAACAAAACTGAACAGCAAAAGAGCAGAAACTATGAATTTAGATAGCAGAGATAAGAGAGTTAGCTGTTACTTACTTGCTGAACGAATTTTAACCAAATCTGTACATTTTTTATAAGTTTCGTCGATTGCGACGAAGTCTCTCCAGTGATTGATTGGAACCAATCGCCATCATCACCATCAGCGGTGAAACTCTCCGCACACAGGTAACAACAAGAGGGAAAATATTTCGAAGTAGTTGATATACTCTGACTACAGCGTAAAAAATTATAATTTAAATCACTAGGATAATATGTATCGAATTTTCATCAACAATTCACAATAATTGTTCTGTGCTTCCAAGGCCACAATTCAATAGGAACATAACCCATAAGGAACTTTTGAAAGCAAAGCCGGTGATCCACGAAAAAAGTCTCCGCTGTTGAAAAAGACAAGGCGGGGGTGGCGTACAAAAACAAATATTCATTTTTTTTATTTCGGAGCCAGAAAGATACTCACACGAAAATTCACCACAGCCCACACAGAAAAACAAAAACTAGATAAAAAATAGTTTATGTTGCGTTATAGGTAGGGCTTTATAGCCGCGTCTTATACGACAGCCTACATGGTAGATATTTGAAAATTATTATGAACATAATCGAAAGCCTATAGCATTTCACGAGATAGTGAGAAAATAGACAGGCAAATTAAACTGGACAGATGTCTTTCCTTAAGAAACTAAGAGATTGATTGCACTCTGGCATCATTTTCCTGAATCTAACTGCGTGAAATAGCATTTTTTATCTTTGGTGAGAGCATTCCGTATTCTAGCAATCCGAAACTGTATGGCTAAAGAAGAATTTTTGAGAAGTTTTGGTGATATTGTGCTGTGAATGCATAGCTACGATGCAAAGGAGGTAACTGAAAAAATGCTGGATCCATCCCAAACTGTAAATATTTCTTCTTTAGTGCGTTGCCTGAGCTTCAACAAATTTTCACTGAAATTTATTGAGAACTTTTAGAGATATTGTGCCGCATACATATAGCTATGATGTAAGACAGGTAACTGTGAAAAATCTCAGGATTTATCCCAAAAGGAAAACTCATCTTCCTCAGTCTATTGCCAACCCTTACACAAAATTTCTCAGAACTTATGGAGATATTATGCTCTGTGTGTAAAGCTGTGAGGTAAAAATTTTCTGGATCAGCCCCAAAATATAAGCACTCCTTCCTTAATACATTTCCTACCCTTCCACAAAATTGTAATCAGATTTATTGAGACCTTCTTGAGATATTGTACTAAGTATGTATAGCTACAATGCAGGGGAGGTGACTGTAAAAATTTCTGGATCCACCCCAAAATTTAATTGAAATCTGTTGAGAATTTTTGGAGATATTGTGCCGGGGTTGACCATGGAAAAGTCTTTCATACACCTCAAAATTTAAGCACTTCTTTCTTAGCCCATTGCCCACCCTCTCACAAGATTCCATTGAGATTCATTGGGAAACTTTATATCATGTGGACTCGAAGTAAGGGTTTGGTTTAGTATCATAGTGATGTTTTAAATAGAACCTCCCACCCCTACACCTTGAAAAATTTAATTTTTGATCAGAACAATAATGATAAATATGGATGAATATGTGCATAATAGCCTTCCCAGTGACATCAGATCTTTTAAGGAAAAAAGCAAAAAAGTGACACGGAGTTACAAGTTATCTCCCTGTGTGGACCATCCAAGGATAGACCACTGTGGATATGGGTAGTGCAGGAGTAAAAAAATGGGTTATCACACCTCTCCATCAAAAGAAAATTTTGAAGCGCCTAGGGAAAATAGACGGGGGGGATGCAGAAACCAGAAAAATCTTAATTCCTGGATCTGTCTCAAAATTTAAACTCTTCTTTCAATGAAATTTAGTTGAATGGTGGGTAATGGTCTAAAGGAAGAGATGCTTGCATTTTGGGATGGATCCAGGAATTTCCCATTATCACCCTCCCTGCATAGTATATAAAAATTGAATAATATATATATTTATATATATATAAAGTTGGAAATTTTTTTCCTGACTTTTCAAGCAACAGACTCAACTTTGAACCAAATTTCATTGACATTCTTTGTGGACTTTTGAAGATATTGTGTTTTGTAAATATAGCTACTGTGCAGGAGGAAGTGATTGTGAAAAATTCCTGGATCAGCCCCAAAATTCAAACAATTCTTCCTTTGTACATTTCCAACCCTCCCACAAAATATCACTGGAATTTATTGAGACCTTTTGGAGATATGGTGCTGTGTTTATATAACTATGATGCATGGGAGGTTATAAAAATAAAATTCCTGGATCCATCCCAAAATGTAAGCATCTCTTCTTTAGACCATTGCCCATCCTTCCATTAAATTTCACTGAAATTCATTGATAACTTGTAGAGATATTGCATTGTGCTCATGCAGCTATGATGCTGGAGTGGGGGGGACTGTAGGAAATTCCTGGATCCACTTCAAAATGTAAATACTTCTTCCTTAGCCCATTCCCAATGCTTCAACAAAATTGCATTGAAATCCATCCAAAATTTTAGAGATATCCTGTGAACAGAAAATCAGGGCTTGGCTTTGTACTGTAGTTTCATTTTGAATAGATCCACAGACAGCCCCACCTCTTCAAAAAAAACCTACATTATTTTTTTTTTTTGAAAACTGTAAAGAAGCACTACACACAGCATTCAGACACACTGTTTCGTGTTGGAATGGTGTTGGTTATTCAGGAGATTGTAAGAGAAGCGATGCTAAAATCGGAATAAGAATAAATAACAAGCTTGGCTGCACTCGGGTCAAATTATCTCACTTCATTAAAATCTAGAACGTAAACAAAATGGAATATGTTTCTTTAGGCTTTAGAAGTGGGAGTAAGTTCCCCATCAGTCATCCGTCATCTATCATTGTTGATAGATAAGAAAATAAAGTAAAAACTCCTTAGTAGGCTTTTGATAAAAAGAAAGGAAGGGTCAACTCAGCTTATTGGTTAATCCACCACAAGTCTTGAAAGGAAGAATATGTCTACTCAGCCTATTGCTTAATCCACCACTGGCCTTGAAAGCAAAGAAGAAAAGGAAAGTTTCACACTCAAGTGGATTAGATCCTAATATCTACTGATTACCAGCCAAATGCCAGAAATCACTGAGCCATGGAAATATCAGTATAAATTTTAATTTATTGTGATTATAAATGACATCATATCATTTAGATGGTTCTGTTATTTTGACTGTCTTAATGACATCCTTAGTAACATGGTAAATTTTGCTGAAAAGAAATACGAAATGTGTATATACTCAGGAATATATACGCGATATTAATTTGTTATTGTTTGTTTGGTGAAATAAAATAAATTCTATTCTATTCATTGTATTGAAGAAATCTGACACTGTTTTTGTTTTACTCATCATCAGTTTTTGTGTCTATCATGATTTTAAGTGTGTGACTAATCAGTTTTTGATGAAGTAAAATGATAATTGTATGAAAAATAAGTCAACTGTAGAGTTCGACAAAAATACATACAAGAACAATAGTTTGCTTCACTTATGTGTACTCAAACCAATAATGATAAAAATACATATGAGAACTTGGTGCAATCAAACTGTCAGTAGAGCAAGCTAATTAAAAACGATAACAAGAAAACTGAATCAATGAAAAGGAATAATCAGATAATTACATTTACTGCTTCAATCATTGCTTCAATCAATGTTGATTTTTTAGTTAAATCAATTGAAACTTGTTTCTTATTCGAATATACGAGCCTTTTTAGAGGCTTTTAAACTATCAAGAAAGCTCTCAATTCAGGAAAAACCAAGTAACTAATTAAGTCGAAGAAAATGGAAACCTAACAGTGGATAGGGACTAAATTACTCCGTCAGAGTTGAAACAAGCCATCAAACAAATATAAAGAGAAAGACCCCTGGACCAGATAACATCACAATTGATCTACTCAAAAAAGCTGGTAAAGTCATCACCAGGAAACTAGCCATCCAAATCAACTTATGCCTGAGACTGAGAGAAGTCCCAGAAGACAAGAACACTGCAATCATAATGCTATTACATAAGATAGGGGACCTGAGAGATCTAAACAACCACAGGCCAATAAGTCTACCCAAATGCTGCAACAGGCCTATGGGAAGGATTATTGGAGCCATGCATAATGTCACGACTGGTGCCCACATTTCAAATCAGGAAGAAAAATCCACCAAAGAGAATGCTAAATCTGGCTGACATTTTTTGTTGACGAAGGAAGTTCACGTGGAAAAAGTGTAGGAATCTGTAAAAGTTTGCACAACATGATTTCAAAAGAAAAATTGATGTTGAATCATTCCTTTATGGACGTATCTTGTATATCTTTTTAGAGAAACAGACAGAGAAAGATTAAGAACATACTCCTGAAATGTACTGTTTTTGCTTAGTTTATATTCATGAAACTATTTTCCATTGAACTGCAGATAAGGTAAATGCTTGATGGCAGGAGAAGCTAGTGGGATTTTATCCTTATCCCTATGTAAAGTGGAACCTTACACAAACTGTTTTTAATGCTTTTGGCATTTCAGTATTAACTGCTAAATACTCTAACTCTCCCCTCTATGGCTAATGAAAATGTGCTGTCTATGAAGTGGAACAATACTACTAAAATGAAGATTTCACTCAAGATAAACTTTTTGATTGATTCAAAATATTTCCTTACCAGAGCAATACAAACAAACTGTAACACCATTTTTATGGCATGTTTCAAATTAACAGTTGATATGGCTGCATTTTGTATTGAAATCTGAAGATTCTAAGAAAAATCAATCAACTGAAAATTATATACTCAAAAGTATTTAGATTTAATGGTCACACCGATAACTGCTACTTTATTATGCAAGTGAAGCTTGGAAATATATAAATTTGAAATTTAATTTTGTTAAATTGTGTGCAAGATCTTCCAGAAAATGCATTCTTGCTGTTGAATCAACAAGTGGAATTAATCTTTGTAGAAGAGGATATTATAACATTCTGTGCACATAAAAATGGGGGTTAAATTTCCTCTCAGCATTGAATGATTCCATCATTTTTCCTTCTACTTAATCTCGAATAAAAATATGCCAATATTCTAATTCAATTTGCTTGAGTTGTATTTCATGAAAACAGAATATAAAGCTATGGAACAAAAATTGTTTTGTTTCATATTTGTGATTTGTTAATTTGTTATAGAGTAGAAGCTGGATAAACATCCTCTAAATATGGTGATTCAATATTTTTTGCCATGAGTAGTATTTTCTATGATACATGTTTACCTTTTATATTAAAAATATATCCAACAAAAACAAATAGAATGTCATTATTGATTCTAAAAGCTATTTTGATACTTAAAAGTTTGCATACATTTATAGATATGCAAAGATATATATATATATATATATATATATATATATATATATATATATATATATATATATATATATATATATATATATATTTTACCTTAGAGATAGCAAATGCAGATGGAGAAGATGAGATAGGTTTACAGGGAAGACATGACAAAGGCTAGCAAAGCCATGGTCAACATGGAAGGAGCTGGAAAGTATCTTTGTCCAAGAGTGGACTTGTAATGGCTGATAATGATTCTTATAAATCAAGCCAAGTTTTCATCATAAATGATAGCTTTATTCAACTTTATTTTGACATATTACAACAACTTGAAATTCAGAAGACCACTTATTAGCAAAAATACATACTACTAAGACATAATACTGAATCATCATTGCCATGATCACCGACCTGACCAAGCAACAAAAAGCATAGGCTGTCCACTCGTTTATCCAGCTGTGCCTGTATTTCTTACAGTAATCCTGGTCATATTTTTTGGCATAGACCTTTGAAAATTTCCATGTGTAGTCAAGTGGCCACTTTCTAATACAAGATTTTTTATTTTTTTTAAATTTGTAGTTGTTTTTAGGGGGTGCTCATTGTAAAATTGACATAGCCCTGAAGTAGCATTTAGGACATTTAGGCATTTGTGGAAATCTTGGTTGGAATGAAAGAGATATATATATATGTAGAGAGAGAGAGATTATATGGTTGAAATTTTTAAAAAAAGCAAACTTCAAATTATATCCTGTCTTGTCATACTAGTTTTGTTGTACATGTTCCCTTGAAACTGACAACTCCAGTCGATCAGCACCTTTGATTTCCTCGAGTCATGTATAGCTCTAAATAACTTTGTATCACTGTCCAAAGAGTTGGGATGGGGCAAGTGAGTTAGTAAATTCTCAGGTGACAGAGAGATAACTTACAGAGATAACTTACTGTGAGAAAAATGAAGCAACTGGGAAATGATGATTCATTTTTTGGCAGGTATGGCAATGCAAGACAGTCAATTTATCAAGAAAGTTCCAGGGAATACAATACATAGTGTTCACTACAAAGAACTGCCACCCATATCTTTGAGGAGCCTGACTTTCCTGTTGAGAATGACAAGACAGTGACTCATCCAAGCCTGACCCATTAGAAGGTTGTCTACTTATAAGACTTGATTTTGTACAGGAGAGTGACGCATCACAATTGTGCTGTTCATCAATGGGTTTATTTTTAATTGCTGGAAATATAGAAATATAGATTCTTAGGGAGGCATTTCTCTATCTGATATCTCTTCTTAATTCATTTCTATCTCTAGCATTTGTGATAGACCAGGAACTGAGTCACACAGAGACATTGTTGACTCACGGCCATGTATGATATGTGCATAAGTAGGAATCATATCCAGTAAATTTACTTCTTGAACTAGGGGATCATTCATTGTGTGTCTTACTAATTGACATAGAAAAAACTGGTTCTGGCTTTGATAACCAGGATTGGAGGGATACTCCCACTGATGACCACTGAGAAAATGAGAAGAATCTCTTGTTAGAAGTTGTCTGTTGTAGTTGATAGCATAGAACTGATGCAGGGCAGAACTTGAGGTAGCACCTACTCCAAGTTTGATTCAGCTAAGTTTTATGATTTAAGGGCAAGGCAGATAGTCCTCTAAATGATCCCATTCTTTCAACTTGGGATGTGACCTGTTGCCATGTGGATGGTAAGAGTTGTCTTCGGGGAGGTAATCCGAGGCAACAAGGTTTTTCTGCCCATGGTGACCTAAGATGCTTAAGCCGCAGTTTGAATAGATATAATTAGGTGCACCACATAGACAGAATATTAATTTCAAACACTGAATGACAGTTTCAAATGAAGTATCTTTGCATAGAATTGCAAATGGGATCTGTGAAAATTCTTCTTTTGCTACAAACAATTATTTATTGTGTGAAATCCACCTAGTGCTTTAGTAGCCTTAGTTAGCTTACCATGAGGCAATGAAGCAAAATGTGGTTTCAGTTCAGCACATGCTCGACAAGATGAGTACACTTCCTCTATCTTGTCAGTAGAAAACATTTAATTCTTGCATAGTGCAAGTATTGAGTGACTTCAGGGTGGTACATACAATTACATGTTGAAAAGCTAGCATTTCAATATACAAGACTCAGTGTATCAGTAGCAACATTGTAACATTCAAGGCAATTACAAATCTTATAACAAAAATTATCCAACACCAACCATCAACTCTGAATTTTATCCTTTTTCATCTTGGACTTTTTATGATTATCCATCATGAAAGCAAAGGATCTTCGATCTGTCCAGATGGTGGAGCACTGATCGGGTAGAAAATGAGACCATTTCATTGCAGCCTTGATCACAGCAGTAGCCTCTTTTTCAATAGCAGAATAATGAACTTGATGATAACCTGAGGTTTGTGACATGAATGCAGCAGATCACCCAGACTGATTCAATGTAGCTGGTACAGCAACATTAGAAGTATCACATTCTATCAAATATGGCTTGGAGTTACCAGGATAGTGTAATGCAGTATTTATGAGCAGCTGTTTTAAACTATTAAGTGGTTCACATGCTATAGTATCCAGCAGAAAAGGTTTTGCTTTGATTAAGGACTCAGTGCAATCTGAAAAATCAGGGATCCACTTTGCAAACGCTCCTAAAACTTGCTTCAGAGCAGCCATATTAATAGGATTCTCAAAATTGAGAAAAAACTGCAACCTAGATTTGTCTAGCCAAATCAATCCATCATTGATTTCATAACCAATCAGATATTTTGTCGCCTGAAAGCAGAGGCAGTGCATGGGGCCCACAGACTAAATTCAATTGGTCTCATATTTGGCTTCATGCTTGTAAACAGTCATAATGATGATTATATATATATATATATATATATATATATATATATATATATTATTAAGAAATGGATATATATATATATATATATATATATATATATATATATATATATATATATATATATACATCCATTTCTTAATAATATATATATACATAATCTAGAAAGCTTTACCACTTTAAACGACAGAATAAACAATTAAAGAAAATAAGGCTGCTACATTTTCTTTAATTGTTTATTCTATTTATGTCGTCTAGGGCGAGTGATACATTAACCATGTTATGATGGTAGATATTCTCAAATAAGTTTCTGTATGATATAATGCAAGTTATAATCATTCTGTCAGATCATATATATATCCATTTCTTAATACATGTATATATATATATATATATATATATATATATATATATATATATATATATATATATATATATATAATGGACCTGGTGTTTTGTTTGTTGAGCCTTTTGTTTATTCATGAATGAAACCTCGATGTGTTGGTACATGCAGCAGCCAAGTGACAGAGAAAACAATAGATGTTGACTTAACATAAACAGAGGAATACTACAGAGTGGGTTGGTATATTGCTCAATAAATAAATGAAGAATGAAGAGATTTGTTTCCAACCTATAAAAAGGATTTGCAAACATTATTCAATACAAAAGAGTTGAGAAATGAAAGAATAAGTGCTTTGATTTGGAAATAAAGTCATGTTAGAACAGTCGTTGATCTTGGGGAAGATATTAAGAGTTTAAATGTATGTGAACAATAAATAACAGTACGTCTTTGCATGATAAAAGTTGAGTATGTTAATGCAGCGCCCAATAGTTGTTATCTGTGTGTGAACTTTTGGCATGACATAGTGCAGCAGAGCTTGTAGACATGGCTGGATGCAGCATGACATGTGCAACATTGCATATAAACCAATAAACTATAATCAGTAAATAATTGGATAAAATAAAATATAAAAACATGTTAAGAATAAAGAACCAAATAAATAAACAGATAAACTACAAGATGAATTAGACTGCAAGAATTCTTTAAGGGTCCATGCAAGTGGTCATTTCAAAAAGGAAAGAGACATCACAAAAGTCCCTCTTCTATTTCTTCCTCTCTTTCTTTCTCTCAACTGATAACATTCCAGAGTCAGAAAAGAAGGAATAAGGAAGAATGCTTGATTATGGCATCCTAGGTGATTGAAAACACATTTACCATTTCCACCTTTGGAAGCGAGTGAGACCAGCATCCAAAGAGATTAATAAACGTATTATTTATTGTTGAGAACAATGCTTATGAAATGAGTGCTAAGAATTAATTTTGTGGGGCCCAGATTCATGGTTTGACACAAATAATAAAGGGACTATTCAAATAAATCAAAGTCTTCGAAGCTACCTAGCGACATCCCATACCTATTGGTATGAGTATACCTCAAGAACTATCAACTTTGTAAATTCCCACATTTCGCACCTCCAAGTCATGCCAATCATTCCAGACTAAAGTTTCTCTATTCTTGGTTTGATACAAGGAACTCAGCAACATATATCTCTGGAAGAGATTTGTCACCTAAAAAAACCTGCAAACCACAACACTTATATACCATCTCTTCTGAACTTGTGCCAGACCTACCAAAGGATTTTCCTTAAAATATCAAAAAGAGAACACTCCAATATTCAAAGAGAACATTATCTTGTTTGCATTAATTTTTATTGTTAAATAAAAAGTCAACAATCTGTACCGTGCAACCTCTGTTGTTGTTTTTCCACCTTTGTTACTATAACCATCATCATATCAATGGTAAGTAAGGGGCAGACTAAGGTCTGCCACCACTAAAAGAAGCAGTGAGAAGGGCGAGAGATCTTAAGCATCCCCTTCGCTCGTCCTGCCTACGGGGTCAGTGACTTCAAACCCAAAGTCCCATATCAATTGAGTTAGTGGAATATACTAGATCTGCTGATTTTAAGGTGGAATTCAATCAGTATAAGCACCACCAAGAACAAGATTAATTTTGATTTGCTGTCTTTTTTTTATATTATGGATAGGTAGGCTTGTAGTGACTTGAGATCTTGGAACAGAATTCTTACTTTTGATTGGTCAATATTGAGTCATTTATGTCATATGGTATTCTTACTACTACATCTGAATCTAATCTGATTCTCAATTTGATTTATTGCTGTTTGTATCTTGGCAGGTTTGATTTTATGTGTAGAATATTTGGAGATTTTTGGAGGTGTCAACATATATCAATTTGTAAGGCTACTTTGCTTGTGTTGGTTAACAAGCCAATCTTATAGATCATTTCTACAATAGTGAGTATAACAGTCACTGGGTCCCCCACACTTGTGGCCTTGTGCCAGAATAAGCCTAGTGAATATCTACACATATATTTGCAGAAACTATTAAAAAAAATATTTTGAATCCAAATAAATATAATCATTTATATGAATATAGAAAAAAATCAGTAATTTTCCAATCTATTCAATTAATTATCATAAATTTTCCCTCTTTTTTACAATCTGAAAAATGGCATTTTACAAAATTCTATCAAATCTTTCACTGCAGGAACCAAAATTAAAGAAAATTGATGGAAAATAAGAACTTTCAGACGAAATGCTTAACAAATTAAGTTGCATAAGTAAGAATACAATTCTGTAGAACTTGATATTTTTGTTAAAAAAAAAAACAACTATCTTTTTTTTTCGGAACTGCAGCTCTTCATGTCTTGAGTATTCACCAAAGAGGCGTATTCAACTGCAATCGCTAAAAAGCCTTTATGGATAACTAAATTTAAGAAATAGACATTAAACTTTTATTTCACGACCAAGTTATCCAAATTTATAAGCAAAACTCTAATCTTTGTTCTGTTATTACGTAACTAAAAGGTTCCTCTCACATCTCGATAATACCAACTAATGTTCGTATTTTTTGTCAAAATAACTTTGATAATTAATTAGAAAAGAGAAATCCAAAAAGCATGATTGTAAATTGGGATGATTTTAATTTTTTATTAAAAATAGTTGTAAGCGATATAATAAATATGAAAAAATACAACTTTATATGTTTCTTTAATATAGATTAAAATCCGAAACTAAAAGCCTTAATTTTAGTGCATAGTGGTGGTGTCACAAGATGGCGTGCTCGATGGAAGTTGACAAACCGTGCGCCAGTACCAGTGCTGGGGCTGATTTAGAATTTGAAAATGGAATGGATGGTAATGTCATTGCAGCAGCTGGCACAGCTGGTAGTGTGTCCGTGTCTCTTCATCCCCTGGTCATCATGAACATCTCCGAACACTGGACCCGTGTACGGGCACAGGAGGGCAAGCCAATGCAGGGTCAGTTTTTTCCCCAATAAACCACTACTAGTCGTCACCTTGTCATATTTAAAGACGAAACTAATGATAATTATTATTATTAGAATTATCTTCTGGGTTTAGTAATTATTCGAAGTAACCCGTTTCTAAACTATTTCTTATCGTATGTACAGACGTATTCAACTAGGTAAAACAAAGAGTAATAAACAGTTGAACAGTTAACACATAACAGCATTATTTTACTTATCTCTGGTGTTGTTTTGTAAATGAATAGATTTGTTTGTTTTGTTTTTTAACCCTTTCAAATCTCGGATTAAAAAAATAATAGAATCTACTGAAGACGTTGAAGCAAAAGGATATATATATATTTATATGTATTGTGGATTGTTGTATGGATTTCAGATCTGGGGCATTACTACTCAAACTTTACCAAAGAAAATTGAAACACTTCAAAATGACAACTCAAAATAATAACACTATTAAAAATGATGAATATTCATGACAATCAAGATATTAATGACAATGTATTTACTGAGATCCATATTACACCCTATTATGATACCTGAAAATCTTTAAATTTGAAAAATTGTCTACCAGTACATGATTTTATACCTATGAAACTTCGTAAAGTTTTAATAATTTTCTTATACCCAACAAACGAAAAGCTACAGAAGCACTAAATGGTCATCAAAAGGCTCTTTATTAATGTCGCATATTATTACTCAAATATTTGGAAGAAATTCAATAAAACATAAAGCTATAATAGTTTGGAATAATTTCATGAAAGCTCTTCCAGAAATAGATTTATGTGAAAATAGTTTCAGAAGAATCCTTAAAGAATACTTTATAAATACATATTGTAATAAATGAATTATTAAATATTAAAAACAATCATCTTATGAGTTGAGTTGTTCTAAAAAATATTGTAATTTAATTGTAAATACGAAAAAAATAAACTGAAATGGTGGATTATTGAGGTTTCATTTTTTTCTATCTTTATTTAACAAAAAATTTTTTTTCAAGAATAAAATATTTATAAAATTGAATGATGACAAAATTATTCTGTAGATGAAAATATATAGGTGGGTATTGCCTGTTTGGCATTATGCCTAATTTGTACCTTCTTCAAATGTTGTATTAATAAAAAGATTTTATTATAAATTTGTTAGTGTTTACTTGGCGAAATAATATATATTCCATTCTATTGCAAACTTTGAGAAACTTTTTCCTCATATTTCTCTATTTGTTAGAAATAATTCATTCTCCCATACCTGCTGAACAGCAATATCTTCTTTTGTGTTTTCTCTTCTCTTCGGATATTTTAACATTTTCAAGTTTTTTTTCCTCAGAATTATTAATGCACCACTGAGTGATTATATTGCTGTCTCATGATGTAAATGAGCTGTCTATCTAAGAATGCTAAAAAATATAGTCAGTGTCAAGTGAAATGTTGTAAATTACAGCTTGTTGGAATACAAAAAGCCATAGAACATCTTATTTTGAAAAAATAAAAAATGATCCATATTTTGTTAGTGTAAATATCATCTATACTGTTTTTCGAAGGAAATAAATGAGAATGATGTTCAGTTAAGAATCCCGTTTTGTATATATTTGTTAGTTTAGCTAATAGCAAGAACTTTTGTAGTATTACAAAATAGATATTCAGCACCACCTTTCCTTATCCAATGTACTTAGTTCGCTGTATGAGAAATTATATTCTCCATAATGTTAGTCAGCGTCACTAATTTAAAAAAATTTTTTTAAAATTTAATCACTGTGTGGACAGTCATGAGCATATACATATATAAACGATATGTACCTCTCTGAATATCTTGTTACCGTTTTAATGCTTGAATACATTGTTTGGGGTTACTCGGATGTTGGTCTGGATTCTTTATTAATAATCAACCCATGTGAAAGTGTTGTATGAGAATCGTTGGAAACAATTTTGGCTGTTGTAATCACCTATTATCTGGATTTAGAAGTGAAGTATTGACAAAGTTACAAAAATGAAATTGCCTCTGATATGTAATGGGATTGATGACTTTTCAATCAGTTTTTTTGTTGATGTGAAATATTTGTATAGTGTATTTTTATTCATTAAAACAAGTGACATAACCTGACATTGTCTGGGATAGGATACATTTCAGCATTATGCTTTCCGATCAGATCTTTTTAAAACGTTTATGTACGCTTTACGCAATAAAATATCTGCATGCATTTACCTATTTACAGAGCACTGGGGAATTGTATTTTTGTTTTCATATTGTTTGATCATATAGCTACTTTGTTGATTAGTTTGGGCTATTGAATTTAGATCAGTCTTATTCATGCACATCTACTGCTCAGAGATTACTAGATAAATGACTTAAACATTCAATATTCCTTCTCAGTATGTCATTTTTCCTCTGTTATGCTGATATGGCTTGCTAAACATATTTCACTTGATCTTTCTCTGTCTATTTATGTGCCTGTAAGAAAACAATAAGATACAGTTGGAATTTTTTAGATGTAGAACCCAACACTCACAGGGTACATAAAAGGCAAAAAAAGCAGAGGTTGGCAGTGAATAACCTACTTGAACAGATGGATAGCAGAAAGATTACCATAAAGTGTAGCAAAGAAAGCTGTGGCGAGCCATGATTGCCCACATCCTGAAGGTACATAGCATATAAAGATGGTAACACCTAATGAAACTTTGCAGTGGGTTGGAAAAGTAATTGTTTAGGGATCTATGCTCCATGTTCTGTTTTGAGTCATATGCATATTGATATGACTGAAGAAAGAAGTCATAACTTCATGTGAAGACTATACAACGAGGATATCATGAATCTTTTATCATGTCATTTAATTCAAGAGAGGTAGTAGTTGAAACCCATACCAGAGAAATTTTGATTATATGGAAAGTAGGATCAATTATTTGTTTGTATTAATGACTTTTTTGTTTTTTCATGACAAACTTTTGTTAAAGAAAACCATCAAATGAATATTGAAACCATTTGACATAAAATAATAATTTTTTTATGCTTGTTCGCTAAGCTAAGGTAGATTTGTGTCTTTTGTCAAAGTATGAATTGATCATCTTTAATCTATTTTAACTGGAAATTATAATTATCTTTCTTTTTCCTTTTCAGTTCTTGGAGCTCTGATTGGTCAACAGAAAGATAGGAACCTAGAAGTGATGAACTCTTTTGAGTTGGCATTTGATAGAGTGAATAAAGACATTGTCATTAACATGGACTATTACAAAACTAAAGAAGAGCAATGTAAGTGACTGCTACTTGGATTTTACAACACACGAGAAGAGAACACTCTTTGTGTGTACCAACATTTTGGCCAGACATTTTTGCTTTCCTCTGGCTTTTTCATTTTGAACTGATATTACTTATTTTTGTTTTGCTGAGAAACTCATTACTTTTTTAATTTCATTGCTTGTTTGTTAATATTATCTTTTTTGATTGATGTCTTTGTTTGATTTATTCACATTTCAGAAATGCATAATTGATGATTATGAATTGTTCAGAAAAAAAATGAACTCTGATATAGTATGTCAAGTGGCGCATCATTGGTAATTGAACTGCAGAATTTACCAGATGAACCAATAATCAAGTATATAATCCAGTAGATATTTTTGAATAGTTTATATTTATTCTTTTCTCCAGTACACAGAATTTTATTTTCACTTTTGACACTTATCAGCATGATCAGGTGTTATGGATTGGTCCAGTCCATCCTGTATATAAGTCAATGCTTTGCTATATGTTTATTATGGTAGGTATACACTGCAGTTACAACTTTTCATTTACAAGTGGTTTCATTATTTGTAATACTCGAGTTGTTACCTGCCTTTGTCCTGAAAATTGCTTTGTAGATTTTTTACTGAGCTTAAGCAATTTTCGTATAGGGCCACAATGGTAAGGTGCAAAATTAAACTTACTTGGAATAGCATGTGAGACTATAGTACTTGTTTTCAGCAAGAGCTCATGAGCATTGTTTTGTATTAGTAAGTATATTGGTTGAATTCAGTTGATGACACTGGTGAAGCAACATAATTTTTGTTATCTGGAAATAATAACAACTAATTTGTATAGAAATAGTCGGTCAAGATAATCAACTTGAGCAAGATTTTAGCTTATATCCCATTCTGCTATGGTTTCTTTTGACAATGAAATATCAATTATGTGAAATATCTTTGATGATTTTCAAAATTGGAATATTTTTCTTACTGCTTAATGACAATTATGAAGCACTTTGAGAAAATAACCTGTCCATCTTATATATAATGGAGATTTGTTTAATCTCTCTGCAATATTTTTTTCTAATAATTGTATTTTACCAAAAAAGAATGGTTTATCTATTTTACTCTAGATGGGCATAAGTTCCATGATTTTCAATCTTGTACAAAAAGTAATATTTACAATTTTCAAGTTCAGAAGACTGAAAGGGTTATATTGTTTTTTGTTTACGTAACTAAAACTAAGCTAGTCAAAATTATTTTTCATTTATTTCTCTATACATTCAGTTAATTTATTTTAATAGGGGTTCAATTTTTGTTTTTACTATTCATATAATATTAAATGAAAGGTGAATAAAAAGATTTTCTATGAAAACTGCTGTGCAAAATAAACTGATTTTTTTTTTTCACTAAAACCCATTGTGTTGATTTTAACTATGAATCACTTAAAATTACCTATTTGCTATATATTTTTCAAATATTAGGATGCCTGTTGTTAAGAATTAACGGACACAAACTCTTTTCTATGTACTTAAACTTTTTGTCTAGTTTATCTGCAGTAAATAAAATTTAAGGCTTAAAGAAAAAAAAAAAAAACGACTTTTCATTTAAATTTTCTGATAGTTCAATTCGATTGGAGTAAAGGTAAACTGAAATTAACATTCTCTACGAAGTCCCTTATATTTACCACAGCACCTAATTCATCTTCAATTTTCATTAACACTAGCTGAAAATACCCTCCTTCTGGCTGTAAAACCATGAGTCAAATAATGATTTGATGTTTTAGGTCATAGACTCCATTTAGCTGGGGATTGCTACTAGTATTGTTAGTGGTACATGTTTAAAAGTTTATATGCATTTTTTGTGTGTGTGTGTGTGTGTGTGCATTTGTTAGACCAATGTTTCCTCTAATCACTGGGCTCTAAGGCATGTGCTACCAGGCCATGTGGAAATATGATTTGGTAATAATTTTCTTTTTTTTAATTTTCTTGTTATACAAAAACAAAATCATTTTATTGGATTCTAATATCCAATTTTCTAGATAATCCCTTTTAGAAATGAAATTGAGTGTGTTAGCCACTCATAAGTGATATATTTGACTTATCATCAATATTCCAGTTGTGATTAATACCCCCTTACATCTCCGTTAACTGGTCTGCAGTGCAGAAATGTTTTTTGGAGTGTACATGTGTACTTATGTCTCTTTTATTTGGCCACCTGTGGGCAAAGGATTGGGTGGGAACCTTTGGAGAAAGCAGAAATCTGGGAACAGGTTATCAATGTGTACCATTCATCACAGAAATGTTGTAAACATTCAAGTGTTAGATCAAATTGCAAAGGAAGACTTGAAGAAACTACCAGCTGACTAGTGCAAAAAGCATATGGATGTTTGGAGGCAGTCATTGTTGCCAAAGAGGCCAAACCACCAAATATAAAGGAAGGGCACCTCTATTACTGTCAAGGTCATATTTTCTCCTCTGAAATTACTACATGTAAGTTGAAAAAAATGATTTTTACTTGAATTATTTTTGTCATCCTACTGAAATATTCTGATGATAAAAATTTGGTAGATGTGTATTTATTTCTTAAGATATTATGCAAGTTATATAGAAACATTCAAGGATTTCGATAATCCAGAGCTGTGGTGTACATTAGAGACAAAATGTTTTATTCAAAACACTAAAACCACAAAATTGATGTTTGGAGTGGAACTTGACAAAATTGTTGAAAAAAGTCACATGTAAGAAAATAGATCAACAAATTTTGGCCATCAAGTATAGTTTATTTATTTATTTAAAAAAAAATTATTTTTTTTATACAATGGCATTTCTGTCCCGAAAATGCTAGTAGTGATGGTTTTTTCCCCACATTTATCTTTGTAATCCTGGTCATTTAATTTTCTATATAGATCTGCTTATATTTGTGAAGAAATGGCTAATTACTTGTGCTTGTCACTGATTTTTCTTTATTGGTTCTTGCTGTTTTGAAAGAGCTTCAGTTTTTGGAGTTTTTATTAGTTTGCTACAAGATGTTTGTGTTAGTGACTGGCATTTATATTTTTGTTGATTTTTTTTTTGAGTTCATAAGTTTGAAAATATTTTCGTAACTCAAATTTGGAAAAGAATTACAGTTTTAAATAAAATTGTTAAAAGTTTTACTCTGAATACAGTTGTATCCTAAGGTTTTACCTTCTCCAGTTAAACAGGTGTTTAGTGAAATGGACTTCCTTGGTTGGTACACAACTGGGGGCCCTCCAACTATGAGTGACATCAAGGTACATAGACAGGTGAGTTTAATATTGTTTTTGTGTTTGTGAACCTACTTTTGTGCTCTGCTTTATTTATGGTAATGTATTATTGATAATGAAGGTCAATGAATGAGTCCTGAGTGACTTTATAAAAACTTGATAAAAACATGTATATGTCTTGTGGGGAAGAGTACTAAGAAATTGCACAAAAATTCCAGTTATTCTAGTTAATTATATTTTTTTCTTCATGGGGAAACATGTGAAATAAGGATTTGTTTTGATGAGTAAAACTTTACTTTTATCATGCAGTTGTGGTAGTTTTGTATTAGCATTGGAAAGGGGTAAAACTTGGCACTAGTCTTGGCAGACCTGCTTGCTGGTTAAAATACAGGGTTAATTTAAAGTTTTTTCTTTTTTTTTTTTTTTTTCTGGGATTTTTTCTTTTTTTTTTTTTTTTTTGGACTAGCCTCTTCTTGACTGTGTCCTTCTGCCGTCCTTTTTCTTTTTTTCTTTTCTTCTCCACAATACACTGCTAATGCTGCCACCATTTTGTATTCTCTTAGTTTGTCTGTGTAGTTGCTCATAGGTTAGCCTAAAAGACCATGCTGTTCTAACTCTGTGCTCTTGCATTTATAGCAAGCCACTTCCGGCTGTTGTATTGAAGCCTAACTATAATAATTTTATCCTTTATATTCTTTTCCACTGTTACATTTGATGTCATATCTGCAAACTTTTGATCATTTACTTCTCTAGTGAGAGACCATCTTTTGTAGGGGGGGGGGGGTGTAAAAATTATCTTCTTCCTAATAAGGCCATTGTTTGTAAAAGGCAGTGTACAATACATATAAAAAGAAATATTAGGCACTATGTTATATTGAGTCCTAAGTTGTTGTTGGTGGCTTCAGGTTGCCTTATTGGAGAAGTTTTTTTAAAATTTAGCATGAATTTATTTTTCAGATGTGTCGCATCAATGAGAGTCCTATCTTTCTAAAACTGAACCCTCTTGCAGGACATACAGATGTAAGTCTAATGACAGCTTTTCTCTACCAAAGCTTTTTCATTGTGTTATTCATTGAAATGAAGAGCATTTAATAGTTTTCAAATCAATTATCATTTTTGTGACTTCATTTCAAAATGGATATTACTTCACTTGTTTTATTTTCATGTATCTCCCATTGTTTCTGAGATGACAAATTTGAAAATGATAATTTGACCTGATGTATGATTTTAATTGTTTTGCTGTTAAGTTTTCCTTGTGTATATCATAACAAATATATTGATAAAATTATCATAGTTAGCCGATAAAATTGTTTACATTTTGATGGCAATGATGTGTATACTATTCTTGTTATCTCTGCAAAAACGAAATTTTTCAACATTTCCAATGATTTGTCTATAGATAATAATTTCCAAATCACACAAACTGTAAGGCTAAGTCTTTTTTTAAGAGAACCACTATTTAGATATGATTAATTGGTTGGATATAGAAATAGATTCTGTAAATATATTGGCTTCATTGACTATCATCATTTGATTCAAATTAAGATGTTTGTATTTACTCAAATTATTGTAATTGGTGTATCCAACATGGAAATTCGATTCTGTTGGCAGGTAATATTGACATATTACTGAGACTAGCTACTTGAAATATGAAGTAAAAACTCGTTTTGATGTATAGCTTGTCAAAGGTTGTTGAGGTCTAATTAACTGATTTTCAAAAGCTACTAAAGATGTAATGTATTTGATATCAGTAATGAAAAGAGTGCATTACCAAAATGTCATTTTAAACATTAAGTATTAATGATTGTGTAGTAAAAGAATTATGTATGGGAGTTTTTAAAAAGATATTTTCAGTGTCATTTCAAGTGAAAAGCTGCTATGTAGAATATTAGATCATTTTTGTTTTAATTGAAGATTAAAAAAAACATTACTGAAAAAGTTCTTTTTGTCGTTTTTTTTTTCTCTCAAAATATTCAATAATAATGCCTGATCATTGGAAAATTATGCTGGTCAATTTTAACAAGGATAGAAAATCTTCAATGACTGGCCAAGCTGCTTTTACTTTTTTTTACTGTAAATTATAATGTGGTATTCTAGTTGAACATTTCCTTTCTTTATGAGTAAAAAAGTTTATACCAATAGTTTAAAGAGAGATTGCATTGTAACTACCCTTAATTGATTTTCATGTATTTTTGCTCATAGGAAAATGTGGTATTTGTACTTGTTTTTAACAATCTAATATTTTATGCTCATTTATAATTCAAAACTTTTGTAAAAATCAAATTTATTTCATTACATATTATTTTTCATTATTTAAAACAATTGCTATATATATGATGTTAATAATAAAGTCAAATGATGAATGTATTGTATAATATGAAACATTTCTTGAATCATTTATATTTTTATATTAGTAGTGTATGTTATGATATTGTTTATTTGCCATGAGGTTTTGATGTTGCATCAAGTGGAAAAATGGAAAGTTTCACTTTTCGAGAACGAATATTGTTTTGAATAAGATTAATATCTTTCATAGTTTCATATTTTATTCATTCATTTTGTAGATGTACAATTTTAATAAAATCTACCTTTTAGAATATAATTTTAGGATTCAAATTCCACTTCAGACTTCTTCATGAAGATCAAAGGTCTTTGAATTGCTTATTTCCCCCATGATTATGTCCATAAACTAAAAGAATCCAAATTAGACAAGGATTGTATTGGATTATTGCTCAAAGGAAATGTAGGATTTTGTATGGAAGATAGAATTAAAAGATGTCAAGTTTTTATTTCCCTGAAAGTAGTGTAAAAGTGATTGTTGTTGAAATATCAACTATAAAATTTCTTAGATAAATTAGAGCCCTAAAAGCTTTTTTATTTTTTTTTAATGAAAAAGCTAGTTTTGAGGATTAGTGAATTCCTGAATCTCTCATTCTCTTGAAACACTTGTTTATTCTGTGACTGTTATGAATATTGACTCTCCTAATGTGAGAAGCTATTCCTGTATTCATCACTATGATTGAGTTCTCATTGAGATATGTTTTCTACTTGTGCTACGTCTTTTTGTGTATTGCTTTTGTTATTAGGCGAAGCTATCTACATTGAATATTGGGTTTGTATGATTATATTGTAGGAAAAAACTGTTGTGTTGTTGTAGATTATGGAAACTGGAGAGGGGGTAACTCTTTCTTTTTGTTTTGTATCTTCTGCTTCTCACCCTGACTGATGGCTGTCTAAATGGGGTAATTTGATTTCTAAATTTTCCTGTCATCGAGCTACAATTTCATTATAATGATGATTTTTTTTTCTCGACAGGTCTGTATCCCTCCATCTATAAAGGGGAATAGGGTAAGCTTGTGCAGATGAGAAGGTGTTCCTAAGGCTTGGCTCAGTATTTATTCAAATTTTTTTTTTAACTCGCAACATTAACTCAGTTCCTTCTATATTATATTTCTTCATCTTCACTAATATTTCGCAGACACCTCTTCAAGGGGAGCAACTCTGAAGCAAAAAAAATCTGAGCATATTTTCAAGGGAAATTACTCTTGGATTTTTATACACTTTGCGAAATTCTTAAAATTCAAAACAGAATTTCTTGATATGACCTTTTCAGTCATGGCCCACTATTGAAACCTCATCTATCTAGGTGTTGTCTGCGCTCAATCCAGGAACTGGGGTATAGTTGTCGAGTATACTGATATATATATACAAACTTTTTTTTAATCTCTGAATGCTGTTGCTCCCTTAGGTTGGAGACAATCTCCATTTTTATTCTTAAAATATGTTCAGAGACATTATTTTTAATGTTTTCTGGCTGTCCTCCTTGCCTTTTCCATGGTTAAAATTCCTGAACATACACACGTATATGTATGCATGAGTGTAGCCTTTACAACTCTGCTCTCTGTTTTCTATTCTTCTTCCATCATATCTTGTTAGAGAATATTGTTCAATTCAAGATGAACTTTGGTTCTCTGATATGCTTGTATCATTTTATTTTACTCAAGGTTATTGTCTGATCTCGATCAGAGTTCTTCAAAAAGTAATTGTACAGCAGTGGTTTTCACCGGATTGCTTGGTGAGAAATTTAGCCTTGATGAGCAACCATGAAATGTACAAAATATGCCAAAAGATTTCAAGTAGCTTTCTTATTTTCTTTAGGATTCTATGTTGTAATCCTAGACTAACTGAGGACTTGTAGGGTTGTGTGGATAGGTCATACTGTTAAATTGGTTTGTTTGGGGGTAAAAGTTTGAAGAACACTGATCTTGATATATTTGAACAAATCTGAGTCTGTTGATTGAGGTTAATATTCTTTCTTATATATATATGTGTGTTTGTATATATGTATAGTGTTTTTTTTTTTCTTGATTTCAGCTTCCTGTTTCACTGTTTGAATCACTTATTAATGGACAGGTGAGTATTGGTCTTTTCTGATTGACATTTATTATACAGGACACTTTGCAATGAACATTTTAACTATAAAAAAAGAAGCCTGGTGTGTTTGTGTGTATCTATTTTTAATTAATTTTTCTGATGAATGAAAAACAAAAATATTTATTTTCTGGAAAAATCTATTCTCTTCAGTATCTTACCATGTCCTCTTGATATTGGTTTTATTATAATTGATACAATTAAAATTATCTGTGGTAAAAGCATTTCATCAATTTTCTGCTCTTCAGACTTTTCTATGTTCTGACTGTGTTAATTTTTTTTCTTTATATTTTGAGATGGCTGTAAACAATGTTTAATTAACAATTCGGTCTAAATATCATTTTTACTTGGAGAATATTTGAGGTTAGATGTTCTTTACTATGTAATGCTAACCTCTCCCAATCTTTTGTAGGGTGTGTATGGGTCTGTTCTCAAGTTATGCATATTGAAACATTGAGGTTAGCTTTGGGGGATTAACAGTGATGTATTAAGGGTTCCCAACACCTGTGCAATATCCTAGGGCAGGGAATAATTATTGATTAACAGACGTTATGCGGCGAGGAAATTTTACACCCCCTTCTCCTTGGCACCCAGTTGCCCCCCCCCCGCTATGTTTTTAAAATCCTTCGTTCATAAGCATGGCACAAAACTATGTGTAACTTAGTAAAAACAGAAGAAAATCATGGTTTATACTAAATATTGAAAAAGACAAAAAAACATTTTACTTTTTTTTTTTTTATCGGAAATATTAGGAATACCTTATCATAATTGGTGTCTATTCTCATTGCAGTCTACTGTATTGTTTGTACCACTTGAATATACTCTTGCCACTGAGGAAGCTGAGAGAATTGGTGTTGATCATGTTGCCCGAGTGTCCACTTCAGACTCTGGAGAAAGCTCATCAGGTAAGTTGTGACACTTCAACTCTATTTTAGCTCTGTACATTAAGGGAATAACTTTCTGTTTTTGTTTGCTTATTTCCTTGCGGAATATGCAGTCAGATGATTTACAGTGATGCCTTATTGATAGTTAATTGGAGTCCCCAACTTTTTTTTCACCTTGCTAAATGGTTTGATATTGACAATTTTCTTGCAGAAGGCAGATTTATTAGTCATGATTGGAATATAGGTGATATAAATGTCTTATAGGTGGATAGTGCACTCAATAAGCCCCAAGGAAATGAATGAGGAAAGCTGCTGCTGATTCATATGATCAAATAATAGCATATACTTTGCAATCAGATACCATTTGTATGAAGCACCTATTCTCTGGATATCCATTTCTTCTTTAGCTCAAGTAAATCAAGGTTGACATTTGTAAAACTATGTAAAAAAAGAAAAAAAAAATGATTTTTTTTTAGTGTGTCTTTGTCAATGCAAATTGTCTCCACCAAAAATACACACACCAATTTCAACTGCGTTTCAATAAAATCCCCAGAATTATTAGAAACTATAAACCAAAACTGTCAACATGGGTTTCTTCAGTTTTCAAGTCCGGCTATGTCTGTCGCACACGTACTAGCTGCACTGATGGACCTAGAGGGGCTGAAAATCTTAACATTTTCTCCATATTATGTCTTAAAAGGAAGTGTCTCCCCCCCTAGTTTTTTGTTGTGGGTTTAATTTGCAATCAAAGTTTATGCTGAATTGGTCCCTTAGTTTGTGTCCAGCAACATTCACAGTTGTTTTCAAAAAATTAGGCATTTTTTAGTGATCAGTACTCAACAAAAGGTGACAAGAGTAATTTATTCATTGATCACCCTTTTTTCAAGTTTTTTAATCAATCCCAGTGCTGCATGTTGCCTAAAGATATTGATCACTTTACAGTTTCTATGGAGTGACTAACCAGAACTGTTTTTTTTTCCCCCCATTCCAGCAGTGTTTATGAAATACATGCAAGAGCTGTCGTGTGCTGTGAGCTGCATCAGTAACTCTAATCCATGTGCAGAATGTCCATCTGTAAATGTACTAAGTTCATGATGAATTATAGTAAGCAAACCCAAACCTTAACTAACTGCCACAAATTGGAAAACAAACATACTTTAATGATTAATAAAAAGATCAGTTTTATCTTTTCAATTAGAATTATTTAATGATAACCTTACTTCTTTCTCATGCATCACTGATCCGTACAAGACAAATAATTAAAGAGATTGCTCCATTGATTTTAATATTATCATTACCCTTTTGTCGAGAAAGTAAAGAATTTAAATCAATTTCTCTATCTCCCTCTCATATATATATATATGTGTGTGTGTGTGTGTGTCAAAATAATCAAAAATCGCTTTGGTTAATAACTGCTTTTTGTTTGCAAAAGGAAAGATTCTATAATGATATGAACCTATAAAATGTGTCAGTGTTTTTGAACATCCTGTATTAAAAAGTAATGGAAACTTTCAACACATCTGAATATACAAACTAAATTTTGACCTAGAGAAAATGTCTACAAATTTTGGTACTGTTGGAACAGCGAAGTTGTTCTCTTTCTAAATCTCTTGCCCCTCCCCCCCCCGGAAATTTTTTTTAATTTGCAATAATCTATAAATTGTCTATTAGCTGAGGGGTTCCATATGTGCATAAGACAGGTTATAAGTTTCTCTATGTGGCATAAAAAAAAGAGAGGATGAATGTTTGGTGATTCGTCAGTAACCCAAATAATGATAATTAGCCACACTCTCCACTGCCAGGAGAGTTAGTGGGGGCTGATTTGTAATCATGCTTAAATGTTTTAGTAGAATGGAGTGTAATACCTTTAAGGCCATAATGAAATAGAAAAATCATTTACAATTTTTAAAATAATTTTTGTGTATTTTACGGACCAGACCAAAATACTGTCATAAATTCCTATGCCTGTTTTTTGTTATGAAGTTGGGTCCTGCTATAAATTTCTTTATTGTTGTCCACATTTTGAACCTTTTTTCATAAAACTTTTTATTCAAAACACTAAATTTCATGAAAGTTAGATTCTTGCAAAATGAATCTGATGTACTCAAAGTCAGCAAATATAAAATCTTTTTTCAGGTGCATATATTATAGATCCAAAACTCTATTTGCTGATACTTTTCATATTTTATCATTATAGTAGCGGAACATTTGATCGCTCAGCACAGTTCAATTAAGATGTTGGACAGTCGTGTAAAACTCTTACTACAGTACATCAAAGCTGTTCAAGCTGGTAAGTTGCAACTTCATAGTTTGCTTTGCTTCGTTCTCTTTTTGTCTCAGAGTGTGAAGAAATTTAATTTTTCTTTTGGCTTTTGTGTTCCTAGGTGATCTGAAGATGAATCATGACATCCTCCGAGAAGCATATAGCCTGTGTTACCGATTACCTGTTATCAACACTCCCAAATTTAGAGAAGACTTTTACAATGTAAGTATTGTAAAAAGAAATTCTGTATGTATAGTATTTCAAATTTGTAAGTGGGGATGCTTGAAAGAATGTATATCCCTGTCTTGGATGGAGGTTCATGAGATACAGAGTTAAAGTTTTATTCATTTTTTAAGATGTGAAGCGTTGTTATAGTAGCTCTGAGCTGGGAGGTAATTTCAACACTGTCAAGATGCAGACAAACAGACATGAATCACTGTAGTTACCTGAACAAATACAGATGTAACTCTCTTTGTTTTGAACATAGCTCTTGGTTTATGTGATCTTATTTTCTGTTTCTTCTTTTTTTGAATGATAATTTTATCTTGTAGAGGGATCTGATTTCCTTTAAACTGGTCTGTTAGTGTTTAGATTCTTCCAGCCAATAATCCTCCTGACTGTTTTTTACGATTAATACTGGCAAATGCTTGATCTAGGATACCTGACGAGATAGTACTATCATCAAGGAAACAATTTGATAAAGTGTGGACGTCTCTGATTGTGCACTCTGCTACAGGGTTGTATTTTTCTCTCCCCAATTCTATGATTTTGCTTTTGATCTTGATGAACTGTCAATCACTAAAATCTACCATGCTGAAGCAGGATCAACTCAGAACACAGTTATAGGACTCACTGTTGGCTACTAAGATATGATTTTTGAAGGTGGCTGCTTTCTCATCTGAAATTATCCTTGCATCAATATAAGATATGTGTTCTCTGACAAGATGAACCGCTCAGATCTCTTGAGAATATCAGCAGAAAATATTGAACCAATGGTTTCTGGATTGGAAGTAGACATCTGATGTAGGGAATCAGTTTGGCATGTCTAATAATAATCTATGACAGTTATTGGCAACCAAATCTAGGACTGGCTCCAAATCTAATGCATAGAAAGCTCTACAGAATACCTTATGCAGCTGTGATTTTGATGGATGCTGCTGCTTAGTTCGTAAGCGTTCTAGAAGACAATGCAGGTATTTTCTAGGGACAGTGATTCTTTCTGATTTATCCACCACTGGAGGGCTATCTTTAGCCACCTTTGCAACCTGTAAGTATCTCTTGACATCTTTAATGTTCTTTAACTTCTTTAATGTTTAGGTTCCTTGCTTAAGGTGTGCACAAGAATGTCTCAAAGACTCATATGAGCAGCTACTATGGGGCGTGGTGCTACCAGAGTTGAGGATATCAGACACCAGATTACTTTTAATGAAGTTTCATAAAATTCATCATCATCATCTCTATTAAGATCAGCAGAATTTAGTACTAGGGCTCCAGTTTTCCTGAATCCACAGGCATTTCTAAATGGGTCATTCAAAGTGAAGTTAAACCCTACCTCTCCAAATTTCATATGATTCTCATGCTAATAGGCTATATAAAATTTCATTCTAGTACTTTGTGTGGTTTTGGATTCACAGGGACCTTAAGTTGTAGCTACCCTCATCCTCCACTATGGCAATACAATTAAACCCTTGGTGTAATAGGCCCTAATATAGGAGTTTTGGGATCAGGCAGACACTTGAACTACACATACAAATAGATTAGTTTTCACTTTTTGTCTTGATCATCACACCTTAGTGACTTGGTGTTTGTTTTTTATGTGAATGTTTTGTTGATGGAATTTTTCTCTTTTTTCAACTATCTTTTTTTCCTCTGCCCTTTTTTTATGCAAAATCATTTTAATCAAAACTGTAACAATGTAATTAACAAAACACATGGAGAATAAACATTATGTACATCACATGTCTTTTTGCAAGGAGTCAAAAGTGATGAAGAATGCAACTTTCATTATTTATCAACATATTTATAATACGTCTGGCGTATACTCCCTTCTATCTATCAGCAAATCTTTTAAAATAAGTGTTTTATCAATTTCTTTACCTCTTAACAATTTAATGAAACACATGGACATAGTTTTATTTATTAAAGTGTCAGCAATTTTTATGAAAAAAAATAGATAAAAAATTAGTTCCCTCAAAATGACAAATTTCTGGTATTAAATAAAGCTTAAGATAGAAAGCACAAAAAATTATGTGTGAAAGATTTTTCTATTATTTTTTATTGAATATTCGACTGTTCATTTTCCTAACCGTTGTTTTGTAAGAAAAAGTTCTGATGTAAGTGAAAGTAACCTTGTTTTGATTAAATAAGATAAAATTATGATTAAATTAAAACTTTTTATTTATTTAAAAAAATCATTTAGGTAAATTTCACGTGGATTTAATTTACTTTTCAATAAGAAAGCTGACAACTGGTATCAGCTGAAAATTTCATGCTATGAGCTTAATCAAATTTGGGGGTGTTTATTTTTCATATGATCTCAATTCATTTATATTCTATATTGTATTCACGTTATTTTTGCTCTAAAATATTTGAATTTGTTAAGAGTAAAAAAAGAAAGGTAAAGTGCTTTTACTCTGGTAACATTCTATTTAATGGATATTCACAATTAGAACAATCTGCTCCTATTAGTCCACTAAACTGTGGGTTTACCGTACCTTGATGAATTTCATGAAATTTGGATCTTACCTTTTTATTTCATCATTTAGGCCAGGGGTTTCAATCTTTTTAGTGTCACCACTCACTATCATATGGATAATTTTTCATCACCCACCTGTATAGTAAATATCCAGATGAATACAAAAAAAATTTTGACTTTTTAAAAAAAGAAACAATAAAAGGGGACAGCTTTTATTTCCCTAATGAAAGTAATGTAAAGTAGTAACATCAAATGTTTGGCCCACACCTACCATTTTTAGATATCATCAATGTGATCCCTGTATCAAGTGAGATGCAGCTCATGCACGCACACACTTTGGTTTTTATAATGTGCGATATCACTGTTCTGCTTGGTAAGTTAATTATCAAAAATGTTGCTGTTGACTCATTATTTATTGTCAATTAGAGACTTTAATAACCAAAATACTATACCGCCCATCAAAACACCCACTATTTTCTGCGCAGTTGCTTCTCGCCCACCCAAGAGCTGAAATCACTCTGGTTGAAAAACCCTGATCTAGGCTAAGGGCATCCTGAACAGGAGCTAAAGTAAAGCTGCTTTCTCGTCTGCCCTCAAGTCATAGTTATTTACTGATATTGGCTGCCATAATTATTTTCTAGAAATTTTTTGAAATTTCGATGGGTCACAAAGTTTCCCCCTTTAGGTGTGAATCACAATGCAAGGTGTTCCATCTTGTTAGTAGATCAGTTGAACCAAACTGGATGTTTTTATTGTTGGTATAGTGATGAACTACACACTGTGTATAAGATGTGAGACTTGGTTATAGAAGGTTGGAGCTGGGAGTAATTTTAACACTTTCGAGACAATAGACACGCTGACAATGTGAATTGCAGTAGACGTAGCCGATTGAGAAGTCTTTTTTTTCATGTAGTGGCATTCAAATCCTGGCGGATGGGGGAGTCCACATAACACAATATGTGACTTGTGACGCATAATAAACTCATTATCTGAACACTATTACTTTTAATTAGTTCAAGTGGCTTCATTGATTTAGAGATTTGTACATCTAGAAAAAAAATTGAAAATTTTCTTTAATGACACTTTTGATGAGAGATATGGAAAATAACTTGGATATTTAATGTAAAATCTTTGGAAGATATGTAGATGTAGGTATCCATGTGCTGACTTGTTTTTGAATGTATCATGTTTTAGTTTAAGCATTTTTGAGTCATAATGATTACTGATATTTGATATACACTAAAAGCAAACTCTCTTTTGTATTGTTTAGCTTTGTGAACTCATTTTTTGGGTCAGTGAATCTGTAAAGCTCTTTGATGACATGCTTGTATGAATAATTAGCTTCATCAGTTTTCCTGTCAAAAAGTATTTTTAATAAAAAGATTATAATCTTAAATCAATTTATTTATTAAATCATCTACAACAAACCCATGAGAAAAATCATTCTTGTGGCACATTTATTTCCAGCATATGTTTGTAATGATGTAAGGTATGAGTTTGTGATGTTATTTAAAAATAATGATACAAAGAATTACTTTTAAGAGTTTTATCATTATTATTATTATTATTAATGATAATGGATAACTTTTTCTTTTCTTTCTTTCCAGCAATGTAATGACGTGTGTCTCATGTCATACTTAGGTACTATAACCAAGAGTTGTAACACAATCAATCAGGTGAGAATAATAATCTTTTGATTTAAATTCATTTTCTTTAAGATTTATTCATTTATCTATTCTAAATTTGCAATGTAATGTTAATTCTTCGATGAATTAAATTTATTTCTTGATGGTTTTAAATAAAGCATTTGGGATAGACTGAAATACCTTTTTAGCAAAAAATACCAGCAAAATTAAAACCAGCCACTTATGAAAATGAATATATATATATATACTTTGATTTACTATTTCAGTAAGTTAGAATTTTCTAATTCTTTTATCTTCTGATAATGTAAAGCTCTTGGAACACTTTTTGCAGTGTGAAGATGATTTTTGGTTTCTTCGTGTTGGTTAAACATCTTGACCTTTGCCAACACGTCATGTCTCACACTTATAACAGATCTTGGGATGAACAATTTCCAACAATGTTCTATAAAGACTCATTATGATGATGAAACATATCGGAGACATTTAGGTACCATGCTAATTCTTATTGTACAAAGAAATACAAAAGTTTTGTCATAAAATATTTTTTATTTTGATGCTTATTACCATTAGCTACTAAAACGTTTGCAACAAATTAATCTTTTCTTTTCTTTTTTCATTTTTTTTTTTTTCCAGTTTGTCAATAAGTTTAATGTGCTATATGACCGGCAAGGTATGGGACGTCGTATGCGAGGATTATTCTTTTAATAGCAATGGTTTTGCTAGCATGACACTGTATTACTACTACTACCATTGTTTGTTGTGTGCAACAGTGAACATCATGATGATTGTGGAGATGATGGTGTGATGATGGTGGTAGCAGCAGCAGCTTGCAAACACACCTCCTCCTTCCTCTTCCTCATGCCGCTACTCCTACTTTGTTGCCATAGTTACAGTACTGCGCTGTTCACTGCTTCTCACTTGTACTCTGCGTCAGGTGGCTGCAGATTTTAAAATAAAAGAAAAAAAGAAAGCTTAAATACTTTCCACCAGCACTGCGACTGCAACACACCATTCATCCTTTAAGAGCGCTTATGTTCCTTGGACACACGTATATACATTCATGCATCTGCACACACACACACACACACACACATACATGTACACACACTCACACACACACACACAGGTATTTTAATTACATAAAACTCTTAGGTCAATATAATGTTAAATAATTAAAAAAAATTTCCTAATTTTTTTTTTCTTTTTTAAATAAAAAAAAATAACTTTCTTATCTTCCGTTGTTGTCCTTCCTGTGTGTATAATGTAATAGTCTTGAGACATATCTACCAGCTCAGCAGTTCCTTTATCAGGCTATATAGAAATTGAAAACGGGCTATTATGTAAATATGATGGTGTAAAGAAAAAAAGGTTTACCATGGGAAATCATTCCTATAATTCAATAAATGTCTATCTGTTGGTATTTGACGGTGCAACTCAGGAATCACACATATCCCCATGAAAGCAAATTTGTTTTTTTAAAACTCTAAAACTCAGGTTTTTAATGGGAAGGGCTCGATTTACAATGTAAGTAATATGGAACCTTATATTATGTCCACCTGTGTTTGCACTTACATAAAAGTTTTCTATCACTTTAATTCACCAAATGTACATCCATCTGTTTGTGTTAACATAACTAAAAGACAGCTTTAAATCCACTAGTAAAGATGGACAGTTAGAGCTATGGCATCCACATTTTCTGTGTATACTAATGGGACTCAGAGCCTGTTTTTGCATAATAGTTTTTGAAAATTTAAATTAAAAAAAGTGTGCAGTCTGCGTTCACTTACTCCCTAATAATTATCTGATTTATATATAGAAGTCTGATTCTTTTCAACTGTATGTGACATATAAGTAGCCAAAACAGTACAATGTTGCCAGAGGTACAGAACTAAAGAATCCCAAAAATGATCTATTAAGGTTCTTTGTAGGAACTGGCTGAATTCAGCTAGCTGATACAGCAATTTCAAACTTATAGCATTGGCTTCCTTAAATGATGAATATTAGGCTTAATTATTATCAAATACTTGTCCTAAGGTATAAAATTATTTGAGAAGATGTTATATGGAAATTTATAAGACTTATCTGTTTCGAAATCATGATTCTTGTTGAGTGTCTGTTACCAAACTTTTGCCAACATAATCTCAAATAGCTACTTTGACCTTATACTCCATATAACAAATCCAGGTGACACTGGTCCCATCATGGCATTTTGATGAAGACCTGTAATGACATGTAGGTGAAATGCTGTTTTAACTTATTGCTTGTTGACGATATGGGAGTGGATCCTCAAAAATACTGTCAGGCAGGCTGACTTTCATCCAACAAGCTTTTTCCCCATTCTCAAAGTTTCATCTGAATATTTCAATGATTGTGTAAATTGCACAGCAATATTGAAAACAAAAACCGAAAACCTTCACTCATAGTATTGGTATTTATTTCACTATAGGTGTATAGATTAAAAATCTGAACAACACACCACTGTATAATAAAACGCAGACCTGAAGTTATGTACTAAATATCAGATGGCTTAATTTTTCTATATAAAAAAAAACACAGCAGAAAAATGATTTTTAACTACTGTACTTGACAACATATAAGACCCCTCTAACTCTTTTCCACCCCAAAATGGCTCAAATGATAAACAACCTTCACTGGCCAGAACTTGAGGAGTTAACCCCTTTATCTCTGAAGTAAAATTTTTCAACTGATTAGATTAAATTAGAAATATGGAGTAGATGAATGTATATTAGCATGGTAAAGCAAACTTATTTGTAGAAAAGCTGAAAGAATGATTCTTCTCATGAGTGTCCAAACGTAATTTTATCTACTTTCTTTCTTGACTATATTTTCCAAGGCAATTTTTTTTAGATTGAACAAAGTATAGGCATAAAGGTTAAAGATTTGTGATAAACAAGAAGAATTCGGGATATTGCAATTTCTCTTGATATTTCCTGAGGGAAGGTCTTAAATGCATTAGTTAGAAATGGCCAACATCTCTAAAATGATTATCTGATGATTTATAAATGAAGTGATGTAACCTTTTTTCTCTGACTAAATATCTCCAGCCTTTTGTGTAAATAAATTTGTATGTGTTTCAGTTTTTTTTTTTTTTTCTTCAAGTCTAATAAGCTAAACATGGCATCATGAGCAATGCTCCGTTTTACCAAATAATGGAAGACAGTCGGTACCATGCCATGGAGCAATGACTAATTAGCTAGTCTCGCAGACTATTCTACAGGATGCCCCACTCTTCTAGCCTTGTGTTGTACGACAGTAGAAAAGAAATCAACAAATACTCAGTATTAGGCCTTCCCCAACAACTGCCTGTTGATTGATGTTAAACATTTGTATTGAAATGAAGCATCAAGAAAAGCACTAAAAATGTTTAATTGGTCTCTCTCTCTACTTTCATTTCATGGTTTTATTCAAGAGAAGGGTGTCAGGTTAAGGTAGAGAAGATGATACATTTTTTCTTTTTTTTCAAATATTTGGAGATGTTTTCAAAAATTTTCTTTTCAAGTGGATCTCATTATTAAGACAATTCTAGTTTAAAGCTCAAGTTAATGAGTAAAACTCAGAAAACTGATATTGGTGTCTCAGTGATGATATTGCTTGCCAACATCCAAGACTGGTATTCACTGGTATTCAAATAACAAACCCTACTTGAAACACTATTCAAAATCCTACTGTGGATCAATGTCAAACACTGGAATTGGTAAGAAATGCACAATTGTCTTTGCTATCAAACAAGTTCTTGTTCTTCAGGAATATACTATCAGTTTGTTGTAACAGAAAAGTATTCTAGATTGATGCAAAGGATCAAGAATATTCTTTGAATGTTATGAGAGCTTACAAATGCTGTTAGAATACCTTGAGTTCAAAGGAAGTCTCAATCAGAATGTTCAACTTTTAACAGAAAATGATTGAAACAATGGCATGAGTTTATGACAATTTTTCAATTTTCAGTATCTGGCAAATAAGATTTTCAAGTTTATAATTGCAAACATTCAACATATGTGCACCAATTTTAATCCATTAGTGAACATTAGATTTTCTTTACTTATAACCTCAATTACTCTACTGAACTTACAAGTAAATATTGAATCAGTAGTTTTTGACCTTTTTACCCAACCCTTTAGTAGCTCCTCCTCACGTCTTCAACCAAATTATTAGTTTGAAATTGATGCACAAATATGTGAAAAAAATTGGATATATTAAGTTCATCACAGTATTATGCCAATGCTTACGAGAACTCACAAAATTATTGGAAAAAAATTTTTTTTCTCCTGAGGGCTCACGGCCCCTCTTGAAATGACTCCCCCCCCCCCAACACATCCAGTGGGAGGCATGTCACCTGGTTAAGAACACTGTATTAAATGGAATGGAGACACTAAACAGTTGATTAGTGGTTTTGAATTTGCCCAAGAAAGAGTTCTTGTCATTTAGGTTTTGCTGTAAAGAGAGCTCAAGATCGATTGGAGATAAGATTCAAGTAATTATCCAAACTACTGCTGAGGTTTTTTACCACATGAATGAAAGCTCAAATTTCAAAGCTTTTCAAAGAACTTATTGCACTGAAGACTTATTCTTTTGTACACTTGTAATCTGGGTATGAACCATTCTTCTTTTTTTCCATGACTCTTAGAATGCTGTTTTCTGATTCTGTTGACCTTTTCATCAAAATGTTATGCAATTATTTGTATTGTACTATTTATATTCTAGTGTTTTGACATTACCTTCAGCAGTATCTTCTCTTCTTTTAATAATTCTTTCTTGCCTTTTTCTTCTCTTCTTTTCGTCTAAATGTATGTGCGCTAAATAAACTGGTGGAATGTGGCAATTATCAAAATCAATGACTCTGTTTGCTATTGTCCTAGCAATTATATGGCCAACTTCTCTGGCTAATTCGACCAATTAACTGCAGCAGGTAGCAAAGAGTAATAGTTATTACTATTCCTGCAATGACTGACATTTCTGTCATCTGCAGTTAATGAGTTAAGATAGGTTCAATTTACTCAGTCTAATATGAAATATTAAATGATTCAATAAAGCATCAATTGTGATGATTTGAGCCGGCTTAATTATTTGGTATAAAAGTGCGTGACTTCATGAGAGGGATGAGTGTAAATGCCCTAATTTCGCAAGCTCATAAAATGGAAATTCTCAATAGACTTACCAAGTTATTCAAGTTTGAGTGGCAATAAAAATAATATTCTCCAGTCAGCAAGGACCCACACGTTTGTCAAAAGTCCTCAAGCAAGAAAATAAGTTATGTAATAATCATGTGCATATATTTAAGGGAAAGAAGTGTGAGATAGTGTAGATAGAGGATGAAAAGAGAAGGAAAGGGAAAAGAAAAATGTGCATTTAGGAGAGAGGGAGGGAGAAAGAGAGAGTCAATTTAGAAGGAAAAAAAACAGGGATGAGCTGGTACTTGTGTGTGTAGGTAAAGAAGTAAATATTGAGGGGGTGGAGAAAAGGAAAGGAAAAAAGTGTGCAGGAAGGAGAGAAATGATTGAGGCGAATCAGTACCTATACCGAGGGGAGGGGAGTGGGATTCATAGTTATCAGTTTAATTTGATCCAAAATTTTCACTGTAGGATGTTTGATCCATGTGAATGATATCTTACACTGAATTAATTGCATTGACAATGGAATGTTGAAAAGTAAGTAGTTGTTATGCAAAATAAAATCTCTTTTCAACAAAAGGCTACACGGTTATTGATGTACTTACCTGTATATGTATGTATATATCATGTTATTTGACTGATAACTTTTAACAGGTGTGACTTTTCCTTACTTTAAACTTCTTTCTGAAATTCATTGAATCCTTTTTGTGGAATTGAAGTATTCATCTATTTCTATATAATATATGTCAATATAAATAGAGAGAGAGAGGGTGGGGGACACAAGTATTGGTTTTATAGAAGAAAATGTGCACGAGGTGTTATTGGTTCTCACCATATTGCAAGTAATGTATGTAATTGCTTGATAGTATTTCTCTCTCTATCTGTGTATGCATATTCATACAGCACACATACATGAGACCAGTGCTGAGGATGTGATATTTCATCTGCTTTATGTTTGAAGTGACATTGATGTTAAAATAGAATCTTTGAAACAACAGCCATGACAATTAATACATGGCAGTTGACGTGACAACGACAACATCGATTTGACATCATCAAGTCTAGTGTCAGCAAACCCAGCCAAAACCATCTCCCATAGCAACATCAAGTTAGTGGTAGTTGTCACCATGTGCCATTCGTTGAACCATTGACACCAATTCTGTGGGTCAACAATACTGGAGGATCATGGGAAGGAATGTTTTTATTTATGGCAACTGTTACTCATCAAAGCAGCTGATCAATGTCAAATTTCAATTTGGAATAGAATGTGCTCCTGTCTCTGTTTTATGAATTGAGGATCAGTTTTTAATTTGAAGGAGCCGTTTTATCGGATATGTCAATTCATTATCATCATCCTCATATTTCTCTGAGAGAGACATTCATATCTTTTTTTTTTAAAGCTCAAGTTGAAAATCCACGTCTCGTAAATCATCATGTTATCTTCTGACAGTTTTCTTCCTGAAGTTGAAACAAAGACTTGATTAAGAAGTCATTCTGCATACTGAATCTTGAACCTGCACAAGTCCAAATATTTTTTTCTACCTTTCACCTGATTGCATCATCAAGTTTCTGTTTTCTACCTTTCACCTGATGGCATCATCAAGTTTCTGGTAAAGTTTTCTACGTGAGAATTTTTATATTAGCTTTTGTCATTGATTTTTTTTTTTAATCTTTGAAATTAGATTTTGATGATAGCTTCAGTTCTAGTTTTATCAACTTTGTTGTTTTTGTTGATGTCATTTTATTTATGATTGTCTTCTAATTAATGTAATTTTTGCCTTTCTCTTTTAATTAATTTCTCCTCATCTCTTCTTTTAATAATTCTTTCTTGCCTTTTTCTTCTCTTCTTCATCTTCCTTTATCTTACTGTCCTTCTCTAATTTAAAAAAGAATTTAAACAGTTGCATTTCTGATCCAAACCCTGATATCAATCAATGCTTAGAATTTCAGCAGTTAGGCATTTCAATGCTTGTTTTTCTTCTTCTCTTTTTTAATGTATGGTGCAGGAAGTAAATAATTAGCTCTCTGTGTAAATAATATTTTTTCCTTGTGTTGTGTTAAAAGTGATTTATCAAATAACATATTTTCCTCTGAGTTGTTAAATTTGAAGTTATGTTTTGTCTGGGCAATGTCAGATATCCCTGCTAGTTTTCTTCTTTACCAAACAGTAGGATTACATTATTTCTAGTGGACCATTTCACAATTGAAATTGATATTATCATATATTATTTATGACCAAACTCTACAGCACATATGGGCAACCATAGGCCTGTGGGCCACATTTAGCTCATGGCAACATTTTTTTATTGACCGTGGTTAATTTAGGCATTTATTTGAAATCTTATATGATTTAAAATTGTGAAATTTCTATTGTTTTAGCTTTGCAAATCAATGCTATACTGATTGTAATTCATATTCTAAAATAGAAATTAAGCATGCTTTGTGTAATGCAATATAGATTTTCAAGAGAACATATCTCCCACAAGATCAGAAAGGTTGCCCATACCTACTCTATGAGTATGTTGCTATTCAAAAATGAGTACATGTCTACAAAAAAGTTATTTAAAATCAATATATGGTGTAACCGCCTTTATTTCATATCAATGCTTGCAGTTTTGATGTCATGGATTGTTCTGGATTTGCTCAAACATTCACTAGAATTCAAAGATTTTTCCAGATAATTGAAATCCTTGTTGTTTATGTTTCCATTTAAACATTCCTGTGTTGAGCATGGGTTGTTTAAAAAATTGAGCATCCTTTCTCAGAAGTGACCCAAAAACAGAGGAAGGAGAACTAGATACAATCTCAGGCAAAATGACTATCCCTCCGATTCTATCTCCAGGTAGAAAAATGGAAGAGGGACCACTGAAGACACCATTAAGGGTACCAACTATATGTCCACTATGCAAATTCCATACATGAAAGGAATAGCAGAATGGATACTTAGGGCCTGTCACCATCATGACATCCGGGTAACTTTTAATAGTTCTTCCACCCTTTGCAATTTGCTCACCAGAGTAGGACCACTGCAAAATACAAGTAACTGTATTCATAATATTCCCTATAAATGTGGAAAGAATTATAATGGGTAAACTAGCAGGCCTCTTAAAGTCAGATGAGAAACATAAATCTTGGATGGAGAGAGAAAGGTGAACAATGTCCTTACTGGGGAGAAGTCAGTATTATTGATGGAAAACACCGTGGGGAACTGAAAAATCTAAGAAGCCACGTACATGTCAGCAGAGTGTATGTTAGTCAAGTGTGGAATTCAGGTATGGAAGAAAAATAACTGAATGCTGCATTATAAGAATTGCTGCTTTTGGAGAAAATCTCTGTCTACCACCATCAGCCAAAATGTTGTATTAACAACCTAACAAGAAAGATTTCAATCGTCTGAAAAACTATTTGAATGCTCCTGTCCTTTCTCAAAACTATTGACAGTATAGACACTGGAATGTTTTTCTATAATTATTAGATCTTTTGTATAACCTGTACAATATCTTCAGAAATAACTGGAAAAACACCCTTCCCACAGTTTCAAAGGAATCATAAAATCTAAGGATTACCAAAGGGTTTTTTAAAGCAAAATGTGCTACTTAGTGTGAGAAAACTAGATTTTCTCTCAAGATCATACATATTTTAGCATGATGAAAACCTAAAACACACATCTAAAAGCACACAAGAATGGTTGGAAAGCGAAAAATGGACTGTTTTAAATTGGCCAATCCTAATCTCAATCCCATTGAAAATCTCTGGAGAGAGTGAAAATCTAAAGTCATGATTTTAGTGTGTGCCATACACTGCCGGAATCTTACTAACATTCAAGACTTTGAACAAACTGCAAAGGAACAGTACAAAAAACTACCAGATGAAAGGTGCAAGAAGCTGATAAAGGGCTACAAAAAACCTTTGGACGCAGTCATCATTGCAAAAAGGTGTGCAACAAAATATTAAGGAAGGGTGCCAATATGTTTTAGGTACATTGTCGGATAGTACGCAGGTGTTAAGTCAATTTTTTTCCTAGAAAAGCAACACTTAGTGATTGGTTTAGAAGAAAATTTATTTTTGGAATATGATATGATCATTTTTGATGATACTATAAAAAGTTCAGAATCACCACAAACTCAGTAAGTACTGTCAGTTTTTTAAAACCATATGGAGTGGGGAAGTCCATCCTTTCTCTAAAAGAGATATTACTGCGTGATATCTCTTTCTGCTTGGCTTCCTGTATCTATTCTGTGGTAAACTTCACGGTAGTTCCCGTCTGTATTATTGTGGGGTGATATAATACTTAGGTATCTATTCATTGATTTGCGTACAAATGTTAGAAGACTGACATTGTTAATTATGAGGTTAACTGAAGAATTTAATGTCTTCATGTTAACTTATTGTTCTATTATATTTTTATGAATGCGTAGATTGTTTAGCCATATTTATTGAAGAAGTCAAAACCTAATAGAGGATAAGTGACATCAGTGATCGTGAAAGAGGAATGATCTTCTGAAACAAGGAATTTCCATCTTCAGATTTGCCTACCCTAAACAACTTATTTTCTCACTATTTGCGGATGAGATACATAGATAGAGATGAAGATAGATATGGGTGTCAGGTTTGAGATAATATTATTTACCACAGAAGATGGTAAACTAGCACCAGTATCAATGATCAGTTTCATCTTTGTTGCTCCTAGTCTAACAGCAACTTCCAAAAGTGGTGGATATGTGGGAGCCAATGCAGCCTGCTGCACCAGTTTTCCAAGTCGCTGGGGATAGGGTTAAATGATTGGGAATAGGGCAACATTTATACTGCACCTATTTACTTTGTGAACAAAGTTGATATGTGCTGTACATATTTTTTGCCTTCGGTTATGGCTACTGGTCTGAAGTTCATAGATGTGGTATTTAGGTTACTGGTATGTTTTGTATGCTGTCTGACTTTGTTATAAGTTTGTCCTGCTTTCTATCCAAAAAAGTCATCAACTCATCCGCCAGTTTTCCTAATTATGTTGGTGTCAATTCTTCCTGCGACACTATTACCCGTGCTGCAGAAGAAGGTAGTGCTTGTAGAAATTTGTGCTGTACAATTTCACTAATGACGCCAATGCGATGTGCTATCGATAGCATTTCCCATAAATATATAGATGGGCGTCCAGTGATTGTGGTTGTTTTCATTAGCTTATCAAACAGTAATAGCTGCATCTTTTTGTAAGCTGATATAATTGTATGTTTTGATTCCTCATAGTCCTGCGAGGCAAGTATCACCACAGGTATTTTTAAAACTACTTCTGAAGGCAAAGCTGCAAAAACAGAAAAATAATGTGGTAGGTGCACTCACATTCCTCAAATGAAACTGCACCTCTAATATTGCAAACTTGTTGTTTTTTTCCAGTTTCCATGAACTCTAGTGGCTTTTCGCTTAAATGCAGCACTTGAGTCTCTGTTAAGTTCTTTTCTTTGGCCATTTTAAAAAAGAATTGAATAAGCATTATTTGTATTTCCATTGTCACTCTAATTGCCTGGTGGTTTCCACTGGGGACTGAGTGATAGCAAGTCTCTAGTCCTCCTCTTCACTGTCCTCACAGTCCAGTGCAGTGCTGTGGATTACGGTTTCACACAGGTAGCCCGGTGGTTATTGCTGTAGGCTGAGTGACAGTAAGTCTCCTATTGCCCTCACCTGTCACAGCAGGACTGTGATTTGTGCTGCCTTCACTATGTCTTTTTCTTGGCTGTTAGGGTATTGCTACCAGCTTTTCTCAGTATTTGTGCAGTCCCTAGTTGTGCTGTGATCTGTATAGTCTCAATCCTTCCTCTTATCCCCAGTCCCTCCAATCTCATTTTCAGTGTCTTCATCATTATCAATATTGATTGTATGATGCTGACATCATCAAAAGGATATATGAAAGGGGAACAATGATACTCATTCAACTACATAAGGTAATGTTGAAAGGTTTGTGTGTTGAAGGAAATGCATTGAGTGAAGTAAGTTTGTTACATACAAAACAGTTCTGTAAATTGTGTGAGGGAGAATAGAATTGAAAGGTTACTTTACACAAAAGTTTTAGTTCATATTGTCTTTGTTTTGCGTGTTTTTTTTTTAATAAAATTTTTATAAGTTCTTAATTAGTTCAGTTTTATTCAGAGTCTGTCCAGTATTGTGGATGTTGATTAGTTTCCAGCATGTAGGTTTTTGTTTGTTTGGATGTGAGTTCAAATGTTATAGGGAATCACCATTGTGGTATTTATGCTTATTGATCGCGCCTTGGGATTGGCCTTGATGTAAAGAAGACTGAATTAGTATACATGTACCAACTTATTCTTCTTGTGAAGATGCTCAAGTAAAGGGGCTTACTTACTTTTCAGTTGGTGGAGGTAGAGGGAGGAGTAGTAGTACATAGCTGGTACCTAGTTATTGACTGACCTAGTGACAACATACTGACCAGGTTTTCAAAAACTAAAAAACTAGGTATAAACTAAGTCAAAACTGGGTGAGGGTTGGGAATAGAGGAATAAAAAATCAAGAATTTTGTTCTTGTTCTCGGAAATTTCTCCTTTTTTTCAATAAAATCTCAGGTCAGTTTTCTGTTTTTGCCTTAAAAAGCTAAATAGTTTGACTGAGTTTTTTGATTGGCTACTCTGAACCGGCTTGTGGGGTGACTATTGAGTGGGAATAATTGGGTGTGGGTACAATTGAGCATAAGGCAATTGAGTGGAGGTCCTATAATCATGAATGTTAGAAGTAAATTGATATGCATAGCGTATAAAAAAAACACTTCCACTTAATTTTTCACAATTTTTTGATATCATTCTGTGATTGGAAACACGAATGACAGAAGTTATAATATAGATCCGTCAATTGTCCACCACTCAATAGTTTCATACTCAAAAGTTGGCCAACCATACCAGCTATAGTGTAGTTAGCCTCTCCTCTCTGTAAGTTCACTGTGATTCTGATGATGGACTTTGTAGTAGCAGCAATCAATTCCTTGTGACTCTAGCTTTGCTAATTTGAAGGAACCTAAATGAAAATACAAGAGATTGCGTGTACTTGAAAATAATGAAATAATTCATTTCACCTTAAAAAGGGTAACTATTTTGAGTCTGTCAATAAAAAACTATCTTGCTATTTTGTATAAAAAAAGTTGGTGTTTCAAATTGATGAAATGTCCAAGGGTTGTTGGAAATTTTTCGTAAAAAGTTTTCCAAGGAGTTTGGCATGGAGCAAGATCAAAGATCTTCTATGTTTGAGTTTTGTGGGCAATCATGGAGGTACATGTTTTTGAAAACTTGGTCAATAGACAGTCAAGTGAATAAAATCTAGGTATTAAGTCAACTAGGTTAACAAGGTACCAGATACTTACAACTATTCCTCCCTCTACCTCCACAGAGTACAAAGTAAGTAAGCCCCTTTCCTTTGGTGTCTCACATAAAAGAATTAGTTTATATATATATATATATATATATATATATATATATATATATATATATATATATACTAATTCGGTCTCCATGAAGAAGCCATGAGAAGGACAAAACTCTATCATTCAAGATTGTCCTTATATGAATTTGGTGAATGTATAGGTGTGTGTGTGGTGTGTAAACTCTTTTTTTTTTTATGCATTGAGATGTTATTTCTGGTCTAGGCCTGGAAAAGATTTCTAAGATGCTCAAGTGTTATCGGTTTGGATTTTTAACTGCCTTGGGATCTCGGCGGAGCCTTTGCTTATCTTTGCAAAGACAGGAGGAAATTATTGTCCTTTTCCATTTCTTATCAACTGCATTTAGGTGATTGGATCTTAAGTGGTTGTGGGAAAATAGATTTTTGCTTATCTTATATCATATTTTTTTATTCATCTCCTTTAAATTCGTTCGGGGATATTCAAAAGAATTTTTATCTCTGCTAAATGCGTGTTTGTGAAGTGTCGGTTATTTTCCTTATTCTGAGATTATCTTATATTTTATTTATTTATCTATCAACTTATTTGTTTATTTATTTGTCTGCTTACTTGTTCATCATACAGCAAATGGTTGGGGATGCTACTTATAAGTTGAGACTTCCTCCCCACCCCTGCAAAATCCCTTCTGCTGATCTATTCTTTTACAGGGCAGGATAACCGTCTAGCTGGAGGGAGCTTGTTTAGATTTGATGAATTCTTATTTTCATATTATTTTGGTTTTTATCTTTTTTCAAAGTATTATTATATGCCTCTTCAATATCTGCAGAGTTAGAAGGCCCTATTTTTTTTTCATTATTTCCAAACATGGGAAATACAGTTTGCTGGTTGAACAATAAGTTGTGGATATTGAGAATACCAGTAATAAAAATCAAAGAAGCCTTTTAAGAATGAAAGGCATTGATGGCTCTCTTGGTGGAGAAGCAATTTGACATTAACAACAAAAAAAATACAATTCCAGACATTGATAAAAAGTGAAAAGTTTGTTTCAAAGAAGTACTTATCTGTCATACAAGTCTGACTTGTTGCTGGCACAAAGATATTCAAACTAGTTTGGGTCACTTTCTGCCCTTTTTACCCCTACACCTAATCAATTCTTTTACAGGGCAGGACACCTACCTGCACGGTAGATATATGTACATGACACAATTTCTCAAAAAGCACTCAATGAATTTCAGCAAAACTTTTCGGATGGTTGGGCAATTGATTAAGGAAATGTTTGCAGATCAAGGAATTTCCCCACAGTCACCCTGGCATTGTAGCTATGTGATCTCAGATCAATATCTCCAAAGGTTTTCTATTACTTTGAGTGAAATGTAGTGGGCAATGGACTTGAGGAGGAGAGCTTGTATTTTGGGGTGGATCCAGGAATTTCCCAAAGTCACCCCTGCACCATAGCTATATGTAGACAGCACAATATCTCCAAAAGTTTTTCATAAATTTCAATAAAATTTTGTGTAAGGGTGTGCAATATTCCAAGCAAGAAATGTTTTCAATATATTCGATTTTTCACTTTCCCTTCCCCAACATTGTAACTATATGCAAAAGACGCAATATCTCCTTCACACTGAATTTTGTGGAAGGGTGGATAATTGGCAAAGGGAGAAGTGTTTATATTTTGGGGCAGATCCAGGTATTTGTCTTAGTCTTCTACCCTACATAGTGGCTATGTGTACATATGGCAAAATATCTTCCCAAGTTCTCAATGAATTTCAATGGAATTTTGTAAAAGTGTGAGCTAAGAAAGGAGTCTCTACATTTCATGGAAGATCCAGGAATATTTTACAATCAACTTTCAAGAATTTTGGTTGAAATGAATGACATTGAAGAAATCCTTATTCTGAAGCAAAAAAATTTTGAAATTTCATTATTGGTGAGGGTTTGAATTTTGGATGAATATGTACTTGCTCAACTGAACTCTCTCTTTGAGTCTATTATATGGAACTATGGCTTTGAATTATTGGGATTAATTCCCTTGATGTCATTGGAAAATGATTATTCCAAAACACGTATGGGGGGGGGTTCCATATATGATGTAACTATGCTGTGGAACTAGACCTGATCTTTCCATCCATATGTATATTGTACAAATCAATATGTGGATGTTGTATAAATCAATATACATATATATATTATATAAATAATATGTATATATTGTGAAAATCAATATTTATGATACAAATCAATATATATATTGTATAACTCAATATATATATATTGTATAACTCAATATATATATATTGTAAAAATCAATATATACAGTACAAATTAATATATATATATATATTGTATAGATAAATATATATTGTATGAATCAATATACATATTGTAGAAATCAATATATATATCATACAAATCAATAAGAAATATTCATATATATTGTACAAATCAATATATATATAAATCAATGAACATATACATATATATATTGTATAAATGAACATATGTATATTGTAAAAATCTTTCTCTATGTATAAACATATATTGTAGAAATGTGCATATATATATGTGTGTATTGTGGATATGTATATATTGTAGAAATATATGTGTGTATATATATATATATATATATATATATATATATATATATATATATATATATATATATATATTAGCTTATGCAATGCTTTTTCATAGGAATAGAGCACTCTGGTGGATGGGGAATATAAGCTAAATAAATATATATCGCTTAAATTCAGCCTTACTGACCGTCCAGTTCCATGGAGCAGAAGTAGGATACCAGCCTCGGGTCTGAAGCGAAGGTGTCAATCCTACCTCGTGGGAAAATGGATAGTCTATAGCCACACTATATTCAGATTGTACTGTATATATATACGTATTGTATATATATACAGATTGTCGAAATGTATGTGTATTTATAATTCAGAAATGTATATATATATTGTAAAATGGTATGTATAAATATATATTTATGTTCATATTTTGCAAGAATGTGAATATATATAAATATATATATATATATATTGTACTAATCAGTATGTATAAAAACTGGATGTGACGAAAAAAACGTGATTCGATAGAATGAATTATAAATTGTGTTATATTATATTGAAACTTTTTTAAATTGATCACCCGTAATTCCATGGTTGATGTACCACTTAAGCCAGACAAAGTAAATAGAACAAAACAATTAAAGAAATATATATATATATATATATATATATATATATATATATATATATATATATATATATATATATATATATATATATATATATATATATATTTGTAAGTATATATTACCACAGAACACGCAGAGATTTTGAATTATTACCATAAATGATAAAACGAGCTGATGCCAGTTGGAACCTGAAGTAAACCGATGAGGTGGTCAACACGTTTCCACTGTTTGAATTCAGTTGCCGTTTTCCGTGCTAGTAACTGTTATGCTATACACACCTATACAAATATCATGAATAAAAGCAAATCGCATAGGGAATAAGCTGCGCTTATTTTCCCAGTTCATTAGTATCAAGGAATCGTTAATTTATCTTTGTTCATTTAACGCAATATGTTTCGATCGATTGTCTCTAACTTCATTTTGTATGGTTTTCAGTTTACAAACTTAGCAATACAAATGCTCTTCCTTAAAAAAGACTTTGAAACCCGCCCCTATTGTCAATAGCTTTTCTTTATCTTTTATCGTCTGTCTTTGGATATGGACCTTCTCCAGGATTCGCCAGACCTATCTATTGTCATACTTTCTGGACTTGTCTAGCTCGTCTCTTCATCTTGTATTGGGCCGGCTTCAATTCCGCATGTGATCTCGGGGGATCTATGTTGTGAGTCGTAATGTCCATCAGTTGTCTGCCATTCTTGCACCATTACCAGGCCATCACTATTGAAACTGAAAGAAAAGGCAACTTGCAAAGGACAATGCAATTAATATACTGCAGAAAGGGAAAAAATGAGAAATAAACCGACAAATAAGCAAAAACAATCGTGCAAAAAATGAAAACGCACACAAGCACGAGATATACGAGCGATGTCCATTAGTTACAGGGTAGGATCCAGCCTTTGGAACTGAGGGTCTTCGAAAATCTGGAGATTCAAAAATTACCTATTATTTTACACTAACAGAAATACCAGGCGTTATCCTTTTTTTTTTAATCCCCCAAATAATTGCAATCATATGAGTTAACTATAATTCTTCTGCGATTTTTATATCCATAATTGAGACAAAAGAATCCAAAATTATTTAGCTGTTCAAGAAAATTATCTAAAAAGTTATCCAAAGATTTATCCTATATATTGAGGTATAAGATATCCAAAAATATCTAAATATCAGGCTCTGAACTTTACCAAATATCTAAAAATAGGGCCAAACTTTTAATTCCCTTCTACCCTTCGAGACTCCCTTCCTATTTGTACAAGAGAGATAACTTTGTTGGTCAAATGTAGATATTTTAATTTTAATTTTATTCGATGTATTATAAATCACTATTCTTCAATTTTATGAATACTTTTTACCTTTCAGTTTATTTGGTTTTCAAATTTCTATTCATGTCTTCCGTACATGAAAAAAAAAAACCTTTTTGAAAGCTTTAAACGAAAGAAAGAAAGAAAAGAATATAAATATTTTTAATCGGTGTGAGTAAAAGTTACAATAGAACTTGCCTTCCAAGACTTATCTTCATATCCATTCCATATCTTCATTTGACAAACCCGGTTATCTTCCTTGGACAGATAGAAGAGAATACTTAAAGGGCAGTTTCCCTCCCACGAGTGCAAAAAGAGTGTCCATTAAATCAATAAATTTCAAGAAAATAAATGACTGAATAACTGGTGAAAATTCTCATTTAAAATAAAAATTCAACACTTCAAAATCAAAATCAAAATTTACAATTACCCTAAGTATAAATCATTTTCTCATTTCAATTTTAAAATTTGTGAAGAAAAAATGTCGTTCTGAACTACAGTATTGTGCATGAAATCTAACGCAAAAATATTATGAGTTCAACGCGGAAAAATAACAATCGCATAAGATAACCCTTTTTGTTTTATCTACATTTGTGCTCTAATCAAAAAATAAATCAAATACTTCAAAATCCAAATTGAAATTATTTGTTCCATTTAAATTGTATTCGTACCCTAAAATCAAATTTAGAATATTCATATTAAAAAAAGATCTCAACCGAGGTGAGTAAACATCGGATGATTGAAATCTTTATTTCTGTCGTATTCGTTATAATTTGTAATCTGGATGCTAAACTTTCCGAGAGACAAGCTACATTAAACTAAAACAACTCCAGTGCTTGAAATATTGTAATATGTTTTAGAATTTTTGTAGAAAGTGTGTAGAGGTACCTATATTTCACTGTGAGCTCATAAATCCATAATATATTCAAAGTATAAAAAAAGTACGTCATTTAATTATTTTACATTAAAAAATTGAATGAATATTGAGTGTGACTAAAGGAAGAACATACTTTCTTTCAAGTTATTCGTCGGAGGTTTTTTTAACTAGTGAACTGATACACGGACAACGAGCGATCTATCATCTTCAGGAGTTTTGACGGAAAGAGGCCGTTCTCAAAACTATTTCTGATGTCCCAAATGCTGAGACATAAAGATGCCAGTTTTGCTTATTTGATTGTTTTAGTGGCCACTTCTCAGCTGACACTCAGGTCAAGAAAATACGAAGAATTTTCGTGGAAAAGATCTGGTCGGATCATAAAAAGTAGCTCAGAAATTCTTTTGCGGCTTCGCTTACTCTCCGTATCATGCCCAGCTATTGTGAGCGCCCAGACTTCACATCAGGGAAATTTCTTGTTTTGACCTTAAAAAAAAAAAAAGAATTTCCCATTCTCACATTTTAATGTTCCCAATCTCTCAGACAGGCGTCCTTAGCACTTGGCGCCTTGGTTTTTTTGGCCAAAAGAATTTTGTGCACCTTCACATTTGCCCTCCCCCCGGAGGGGGGGGGGGCTTCTCCCCCTCACTCACACTTGCTTCGCCAATGATTTCTCCTTTATCTTGAAAGTAAAGACAGAAAGAAAAATAAAAGAAAAAAGGTTGACATCGCTGACGACCATTTATAAGAGATTACCAAAAAATCTGGATTAAAACAAGAAAATTATTGGAGGTTGGTGTGGACTGAATGTGGGAAAGAAATAGATCAGGAATTGAAGGAATTGAGTCATAAAATATCCCCAAATATCTGGATATCAGGACCCTAATTTCACCAAACATCAACAAATATCAGGATTTGGCTAAAATAATCTAGAAATATCTGAGCCTCATTTTAAAATATCCTAATTGATATCAGATATCTAAAAACAATTGTTTGTATCTAAACAGGGAAAATGAAATGATGTGATAAAACTCAAATATTTTTTTGAAAATTGTAAAACCCAATTGAAAGCTCAAAATTCCCATTTTCAAAACTTTGTTCAAAACAGCGAGAGTAATTGTTTTAAAATTCAAAACATAGTTTTGAAATTCAACCCTTAATTGTTTTAAACCATGCAAAAAAAAAAAAATCAGTTAAATAAGAGAATTCATGAAATAGATTGATTCCCCTCATTAGGAATTTCTCTATGTGCGACTCTCAGCTCCTATTTTCCCCCAGTTTATTCATTTTTCAGTATCACTTTTTTTTTCTAAGATTTTTTAGATTATATTCTAGCTTTTTTTTTCAGATGGGGTTTTAGTCCAGGCGGCATATTGTGTGCTTGAACTTTTGTACGGGCTCAAGACGTCGCCTAAACTTGACATTGGGTTGTTGTATTCACAGACATTCAAAAAGTACGTAAGATTTTTTTTACTTGGGTCGTTGAGAGAGAAAGAGAAGATTCTCATATTTGAGATGACCCAAAATTTGGAAGACCCTAAACTTTCCAAGAGATGATAAGATTAATTTTTCATTGGACAATGATCGCTGAGAGTAAATAGAAATTTAAGAGAGGGTTTTCATGCGTTGAGACACCTAAAATTTGGAAGACCCTCGCAAGAAAATTTCCAAGGGATGATAAGATTCATTTTTATTGGCCTTCGATGATCGCCGAAAGAGAAATAAAGGATTGTCGAGACGAAGAAGAAATCCCTCAAAAAACATTGATGAAAATTTATGGAAAATTCTGAGGATCTTCCAGAACCCCCTGGACATCCCTCCGGCCTAAATTTGCCCCCCTGCCCTCACAAAAAGTGTCCAAATCGAAATTTTTCTTCGTTGAATTGCGCACAATTCCTACGAAACTTACTTCCGATACTCCTGTGTGGCGGTTTTATCTAGTGATACAAGCGTTCCTGATATAATGAATTTTTTTATAGCGTGGTTCGTGATATTAAGTTGTTTAATTACCGTGTGCCTTATGTGCACATATGCAGGATCGATCGGAAAGTTCGTTGTATTTGAAACGGTTCGTGGGGAACAGGGAACTGCAGAAACCAAGTGTTACATAACATCCGAAAATGATTGAGTTAGGAGCGAAACGAAAAGTTTAAACAAGTCAGGATGACAGAAGAAGAGAAAAGATCCGAAAAAGCCGAAAGTGTGCAATTTTGATGCTTAGTCTTCGCTGGATAATTGTTTCTGTGGACAAATTGTCTTCTTGCTTTCATAAGCTATTGTGGATCATTCAATCGAAATAAGTATTTGGGGATGAAAGAGGAATTTCTCTTTATCTACTTCACATCGCGTTCAGTTTCGTAGTTATAAAAAAGCGAATTGGATGAACTTCGTAGTATTATTCACTTAATCTATCTGATTTTCCCTTTCTCCACAATCAAAAGTATTATTCTTCCATTTAGTCACAGATCATTTGACTTCTGCTCTTGTAAAGCCGGTTTCGCAGGTCAAATTGACCCCCATAAAATTATACCCCGGGTCAAAGTGGGCTAGTTTCTTTCATACCTCGGGGTATGTTGTAGATTCGTCCAGTTTATACCCAGAGTATAAAACTGGCTAGTCTATTACGTACCCACCTGGGCCACATTATATACTGGAATATAGAGCAGGCAAGCTCGAGGAAGTCTGTATACATGTGTTTGTAATAGTGGTATGTGTGCGCGTATGTATTTATATCCTATCTAAATTCGTGTGTGTGTTGCATGCATGTAAGTGTGTGTGCTGCATACATGTGTATTTGGTACATGTGTATCAGGGTGCGTATGTGTCATGTGTAAGTGTATGTATGTATGCTTGTATTTGCCATGTATGCGTACGTGCGTGCACATAAGTGTATAGTTTGTGTGTATGTAGTATGTTTGTATTTGTGGCATATATGTTACTATGAGTGTGCATATGTGGTATATTGTCAGTGTGTATATATGTGCATCTGCATGTGGCCTGCATGTATACGTTGTATACATGTGTATGTATGCATGAGTGTGTGTGGCATGTGTATAGTATGCAGTATCAAGATTAACCAGTCAATGCGGTGGCTAATGTATCCTGCTAACTTTAATCTGAAGAGCTTGACAGATCATGCGTTATATCTTGCGAATGTGTCAGAGTACTTAAATGTTGTAATCAGTGTTTATGGGTCACGGAAGATTTACCGACAATGATTCACCGACAAAAAGTTACGTAATAAAACGAATGGAGAATCAGGATGAATGTTTTTTTATTCCATTCGTTAAAAGAAAGAAAAAACAAAAACAAAAAACAAAAACAAACAAATATCTTATAACTTGAAAAATAATTTATCTCTATCTATATATTAACGTTACTTTTAAATTTACAACGCTCGAAGAAATAACAAAATTATAACGTTTTGCATTGACCAGTACTTGACTAGATGGACAAAGCAACTTATTGATTCTTCTGAATATAAGATTAAATATTTGCGTGCGATTGCTCATAACCTTGCTTTTGAAATAAACATATACTAGACCTGTAACTTGAATTTTATGTCTTAATTTTTCCAGTTCAAATAGAATTGTTTGTTTGTGAATAAATAAAATATTGTATCTATAAATTCATCTTTTTTGAGTAAATAAGTGTTTGTGAAATTGATTTTCAAAACCTTTATCACTATTCATACAACTTACATCCGAAACTTTTATGTATCTTAACTTTTTTTAGCGTAAATAAAATAATCTTATTCGCAGAATTTGTTTTAAAAACTTTGTATGACCTACACCCAAAACTAAAGTTGAGTATCTTGCAGTACAAAGAGCTGTTTAAGACCTTGAATTAAATTAAATGCAATAATTCATAAGTAACTCAAGACAACCATTCATTATACAATACATTTCTGATATTTTACTTTTTTCGTCAATTTTTGCCGTTTTTTTTTCATCACTATAAGTATTGATGAATCTATCTACGTCAGACAGTAACCAGTTATAAGTATAATGGTTCCTATATTGTGTGAAGAAGAGTAGTAATATCAGTTGGTTCTATGTGACGATGAGATCGTGTAGTAGCCGAGGACAAGGGAATTGGTCTCCACGTGTTTTACTTTACTGCCACGTGCTGACGTCATTATAAGTGTTGATAAAAGAAGGTAGTCGATAATCGTCATAATAGAAGAGAGAATTTAGACGCGCCAAGTATGAGTGTGGAAGCAGAGATTGAACAGTTTGTAATCGTAATGAAGATACTCGAATGATTTGATGAACAAATAGGACGTACATTTAATTCTAAGACATTTACGACAATACACATAGAGCTGAGAAGAAAATACATATAAATATCAATAAGATCGATCGTGATAGAAGAGGCCTGTTTAGATTAGATTATTACGTAGCATCTTTACAGAAAAGAAAAGAGTTGGTAATTAGTTTATTCCTATACATTAAAATGTAATCTAGGAGAAAATGATTAGGTACGGAAACACGTGACATAACGGGTCTAATGTCGTTTGGTTTATAAATCGAATGGAGCCTGATTAGTTCAGCCTGTAATGATGAGTGCTATGTTTGACCAGGCTAGATTATAAAAAGGCAGTTGGTTCAGCTTTAGGTACAAGGAGCGAAAAGGGGCAAAATGATATTTATATCGATTGCAGCATTTGCACTGAGTCGCCAAAAAGGGGCAAAAATGAGATAAGTGAAATAATTGCAGTGTTTGCGTTGAGTAGCCATGAAACTCTTACGGATTCTAACGTGGAGAATGATTAGTGACAAAAGACGATATATAGTCTCTGTCAAAGAATGGAAAGTTCGCCGACCGGGAGGTTAATGAGAAGGAAAAGAAGAAAAAGAAAGGAAGTAACCAACTAAGAAAGTCTAGGCCAATGAGAGAGTGAACACGAGCGTTCAGAGCTTTTATCGATAGTAGTAAAAAGGAAGTGGCGTTTTACATAGGGAAAACAACTAAAAATTAAGAAGAAAGTAAATAGCAAGTAGAAATAAAATTAAATAATGATTTATTGTATTTCATGAATAGAAATAGCGCTGGACAACGACGTGAAAAATCAGTTACCCTTTAAATTCTATGCGTCTTAACTTTTTTAGCGTAAATAAAAAACAAAAGTGTTTGTTTGTTTTATTTCATAATTTCATTTCATTTTGATCTTCACAGTAATTTGTATATCTTCATAAATTGTACACATCGTTAAACTGATTTCGGTAAGGTGTTATCCTTAAAACGTTGTCGGTGAATCTGTTGGATACCAGTGTTTGTTATCTGATGACTCATAGTTGTTTCCCTTCCTCATGCTGATCTTCTTATCTCAAAGAGAATCATTTTTTAGAAATTCCACTGTTTTTATTTCCATTTTTTTCTTTTAAACTCAAAAAAGTTTTTAAAAAATGCAACATGAAAAATAGATATTTTGAGACAATGAATATGCAGATTCATTAGTGTACTCAAACTGAAAAATATACTTTTGACAAGTATGTTTTCAACAAGGTTTTTATAGAACGGTTTCATCCACCCCGATAATTTGGCGATGATCGTAATCACCCTCTTCAATTATTTCCTGAAGTTCAGCAGAATATCTAGATGCATCATCTTCGTTGGCATTCGGTACTTGATCCGGTGTGTAAGATGATTAAGTTGACACTAAATGAAATGAAATGAAGAGCCCAGTTTCATAATTTCGAAATGGCGTTAAATAAATTTATACCACGTACATAAAGGGGTATTTATTTAATTATGTTATTCAAAACCACTTTGATCAAGGTATACGTTATCTGCACTCGATTAGTTCACAACGGCAATTAAGCCTATCGAATCGTGCAGTGTAGTTCATGAGATAGTGTCAGTGTGTGAAATTAAATCAGTATTTAATATTGTGTCCTCGATTATTTTATGTATCTGAGTGTAGGGGTATAATGGAAGGTTGTAATACAGACTTATTTGTGGAAAATACAAGGGGATATAATCTCGGCTACGGGGTGTGAAATAGACTAGCCTGTCTCATACCCTGGCTCATAAACTTGACTAGCGCAGAGTAGCTCACTTTAACCTCAGGTATAGTCTAGACAGGGGGTATATGTGGGGATGTTACATGGCTGGCTGGCAACCGCTTCTAAAAGAAGCAACAGGCTTCTTCGAATCACTTCCTCCAACAGATGAGAAACTTAGAATTCCTTCAAACCATCCGGCCGAATTCCTATTTCCCATTAGTAAACTATGTCATGTGACCAATGTTTATGATATATAGTTTGTTGGATTTAATTCCACCAATGAACCCCTGGATGATTTAAAAAAAATAATCAGATTGAAAATAACTTGGGCTTTGTGTCTAGCTGGCAAAAACCTGACTGGTCGTCCATATCCCAACAGAACTTTATGATAAACCCTGTTGGTTAATTATTGTATACATGTGTCACTCCCCCTCGTATACGTCTATTCTGACCACTGACATAAATATACATACTTAAACCCACACATATAAACACGTGTGTACGAAATGAACAGCTATGTTGCTCAGCTTGCAATTCTGTCAGGGTAAAGTGGCAACCATTGCCCCTATTATCTAACAGCGTATGGATGGTGGGCCCAAATATTTTACATATATTATCGCACACTCGTCTAGAGAACCTCGAATAAAAAACAGAACATCATTTTGAACCAGTAAGCCCAATATTGGGGGTGGAGTGCTATTTTATTACTTTGTGAATCCATTTGAGGACTCAACTCCCATACCTACCCCCATCAAAAAGTATATTTGACTCATGCAGGCAAAAAAAAAAAAAAAAAAATCTGTGAAAATGAAATAAATAAGAAAAATGTTTCTGTAGTCAATGAAAGAAACACCTTTTGAAAATTAATTCGAGTTTTTCTGCTCAGACGCTAAGTATCCGAAGGGGTAGGGGCCAAGAGTTGAAAAGGTCAAGTATTGATTTAAATGTGTGAATATTTTGTTCTTAAGTACTTAACTTTGTTATAGATTGTAATATCTTGTTATTTTATTGGTATAATTGGGTGAAAAACATCAAAAATGTATTTGTTTATTTGTTCGAATTCCACTTTTTATATGATAGACGATGTTCGGCGTCTTTCACCAACTGAGCGCCCTTGAATCTCACCCATAACCTACTCGCAGTTATTGCAACTCAGTTATAACGCGTCAGGCTTTCTTTGATCCAAAAACCAGCGTTATGACTTCCTGTTTGTATTGGACAAGAGCAAGGATATTGTGAAAGAAGATCTATGATAGCAATCGAAAAAGGTAGGGGCTCAAAAACTATTGCAAAAATTAGCACGAAGCAAATGAAGAGCGGACTGGGACCTACTTATCGGACGCATCCAAGAATTGAATCAAAAATATATCCCGTCAAACAAAGGACACAGAAAACTGAACAAGGCACACAAGTCAGGAATAACCAGTTCGAGGATTTCCCAGAAATTACACCGCAGGAAGTGAAGCAAGCCATCGAACAAACAAGAAAAAGAAAGGCCCCTGGATCCGATAGCATCATAATTAACCTACTCAAAAAGCTGGTAAAGTCAACACTAGGAAACTAGCCATTCCATTCAACTAATGCCTCAAACAAAGTCAAGTCTCAGAAGATTGGAACGCTGCAATCATAATGCTGTTATACAGAAAAGAAATCCGAAAGACCTTGACAAATAAAGGCCAATAAGCCTAGTCAACTGTATCTAAAACCCTTTACCAAAGTGATTCCCAACCGAATCACCAAAACGCTAGATGAAAACCAACCATAGGAACAAGCTGGCTTTGGAAAAAGCCACTCAAACATCAACCATTCAGTAAACCAATTAAAAGACAAAGCAGCAGAATATAAAATGACTCTCGCTGTAGTGTGTGCTAAATTTTTAAAGGCCTTTGACTCAGTGGAAATCCTCAAAGTTATCGATGCTATCATACAAGACGTAGCCACTGTATATGTTAAAGTATTGCAACATAAACGAACACATCACTTCCCTTATCAGGTTACATAAAGACTGAGCCTTTTCAACTCGAAGAAAGAGAGAGACGAGATGATACCAGCTCATCCAAACACTAAACAGCCTGATTCAAGATGATCTTCCGAAACCTAGTCTGAGAAAATGAAGGAATCTGAAAAGACGGCGAATCCCTGAGTAACAAGATTTGCTGGCGAATTTTTTGCTGAGAACCTCCACTGTCCCCAAATAATGCCTAAACTGGTCTTCATGTGAACTTCAGCAAAATAAGTGTCTTGTTCAACAAATATGTTGAGGACAAAGGCACAAAAATGAAAATCAAAAACGCAGAGCTGAAGAAAGTAGACCGCTACATTTCACAAGGACAGTGAATCTAGATGAAATCCCTAAAAGAAGAAATAAAGCAAAGAATGTTTCTAAGTTGGCAAGCTTTCGGTAGAGCAAGCTTGACCTTCAAGAACAAGAAAATCCCACTAGTTCTTAAAGGAAGGGTCTACAACCAAAGTATCCTCCCGATAGTCACCTATGGAGTTGAAACAATCAAAAGACTGACCCACAAACTGAGAACCATGCTCAACCTCACCGTACATCAGAGGAAACGCAGCGATATTATAGAAATCATCATAAAACTCAAATGGCAATGGGCTGGATATGTTGCAAGAGTATTAAGCAGCCGCTGGACATCACGGTTTCCAAGAGATCAAATGCAAAATTGTGGCCAACGGAAAATAAAATGGCGCGCCTCGCTGGGCAAATTCAGATAATACGCCTACGATAGAGGGATATGGCAAATCTTGGGGAAGCTCTATGTCCCAACGACAGACACTAAAAGGCTGGTGCTGATGTTGAAGATGATGAGTGGGGGTAGGAACAAGAATCGGCAGGTTGCTGTTGCTTTAGTAGGAGTGGAGAAGTCTAATTTATTCCAAACAGAACACCAATGCAATTGTGCTTGCTTGGGCATAGGTAATTATTATATATGTTTGTTATTACTGATTGGATCGCTGATATCTATCGTTTCTTTAAAACAAAGCAGAGCCAAGATAAATGGATGTTTCATAAAGTAAAAGGGCAGTATCGAAAAGAAAAATTCCATCCGTTCTTTTGTACTTGCAAGATCTGGAGTCCTCAAAAGGCGATCTATTTCGGCATTGAAAAATCTTATTCTTGAACACTCAGTATTTTACTAATCAACCAGAAAGGATTTGGCAAGTTGAATAATGATTATTAGGTAAAACATACTACTTGAATTACAGATAAAGAGTTAGAAAAGCAAGAAAGGAAGAAAAAAAGAAAGAATAAAAAGAAAAGAGAACATGGACAGGTCTGTAGATGTATCTTCATCCACAGGAGCTCCGACATTTAGAAGTTTGTGCGAGGCTGTTTTGCGTCACCACCTGCACAAACACCCTAGTCCGTTTGCTACTCCGTTTTCATCTCCTGTATAACAGCTCTTATTCTCACAGTATTTTCATTTTCTCGCCGGTAAACGACAGAAATAACCTACCAGGTTGACTTGAGAGTTGCAATATACAGCTTTACCTGGGAGATTCTGGGGTCCAAAGGTCCTTCAGGACCCTGTGCGTCTCTCTCTGTCTGTCCCTCTCTCCTCCCTCTCTCTCCCCCCTCTCTCTCTCTCTCTCTGCGTGTCGCCCGATAGCAGATGGTGAACAAGACTTTGTTTTTAAATGATTAATATCGAAAGAAAGAAAACAAAACCTAACACAAACGTTTATCTTCAGAATCTGAGACGAGGTTATGTACGTGCAGGTAATAAAGTTGGCAGGAGAGTGTGTTTGTTTTGGCGACAATTCGAGATTCATGTTTACACCATCTCTTATTGTTCTTTATTTATATAGCGCCTAAATTCTAACTAGACCGCAATCTCAGCTGTACCGCTTTCTATGTATTCATGTTTTTGTTTTGCTAATGAAAATAATGTGATCAGGATGAAATAAGGGCATCGTCAGTTGTCTTCTCAACACATCACTCGCTCAAAAAATATACGCATGTTACCCCCAAAACGTGACAGAAAAACAAGAAGCCCCCATACCTGAATTCACGTTTAATTAATTTGGGCGTTCATCTTGGAGTTATTGATTCTTTTGTTGATTACATTTCTTGTAGTTTAGATTGACTTGCTAAAGTTGTAATACCAGCAATGGAATGATCTTTTCAAAATTAATATCTACAGATGTCTGGCGGTCAGTTCAACGCTGGAGACTGACATCAAATCTCCTGAAGTCCCCAGCACTCCTCTCAGCATTCCTGCAGTTCACAGCAGTGCTGTAGTGTGCACTTTCTCACCAGATACCCGATGGTAATTTCTGAAGGCTGTGATAGTAAGTCCTCCGCCTTCCTCTCAGCGTCCTCACATATTATAGCAGCGGAGTGGTTTGTGCCGCCCCCCACTTTTCAAACACATACCATGTTCTTTCTACCTGTGCGGCAATTTCTGGCGACTTGAAGTCGTTAGTCTCTCATCCCCAGTACTCTCTTCAGTATTCTTGCACATATCAGTAGTGCTGCGGTTTACATAGCATCAACCCTTTCTCTTATCTTCAACTCGTCCAACCTTGACTCCAGTGTTTTTGGCACTGTTCCACGTGCACCTACAATTATTGACACTACTTCCATGTTCCACATTTTTCTAAGCTCCTGGGCCGAGACCTGGTATTTTTCAGTTATTCCCTCTCTTTTGTGTTCATTTTGGTGTCGCAGGCACAGTCAGGTCTATGATTTGGCAGGTTCTCCTCTCCTTGCATACAACTACCAGATATGGTCTCCTTGGATGAGATGGTCGGTTTGATTTTCGTAGTCACTGAGTAATTTATAGGCTCTACTCCCCAGGATAGTCCCTGGTTTGTGCAAGTCTGTACAACTGAATCCTTATCGTTTGCATAGTTCTCAGTGTACGACTGTTGCTACCCTGTCGTGCATGATCTTGTACTCCTTCAAGGATAATTTTCTACACTCACTGGTCATGTGGTCAGAGGTGGCATTTGCTGTTTATTCAGGGTTCAGTCGATCTTTCACTTTAACAAGTTTGTTCTGATGCATTTGTCTTTTGGCTACCATGATAAAGGATTCTATCCCTCTTTTCATGTATTCTTTGCATTGTCATATCCATGATCTTTCGTTTTCGTTTCTATCTGTATTTCGAATCATCCGTGGGATCTTTTTTGTTCCAATTTTTCTTTCCTTGTTTTAACCACTCTTTCATTTTCTACCGCTTTATTGTTTGTTGCACTGCTTGTAGCGCTTTTCATAATAATTTCACTGCTTGCTTGTACACGCCTTTGCCACTTGAACGCTGTCTTCTCTGCTGATGAGTCTTTTGCTATCGCCTTTCCTGTTTATGTACTTCCTGTCTGTGTCGTTTCCGGAGTGTAGGGCCTTATGCATCGTCTCAAGTTTCCTAGTTGGTCACTGCATTGATTGGAGTTCATCCTTTGTCCATCCAAGGAATGATTTTGTGTAACTTACTACTACCACTGTCCATGTGTGCATCCCTTATATCAAATTTCTACTATTCAGCTTAGTTTCCAATATTTTATTTTCTCTCTCATTTCATCTAGTTTAATTGTCACATTCGAGAACCCAGATATTTATATCGGTCTTGTTTGAATAATGTTCCAATAGTTCTGTAGTTAGGCAAATCTATTTCCTCTACTGATATAAACCTACCCTGCGCATTACTTATAGCGTGCATTACTCTATTCTAAATTCCATCCCAATGTCGTCGCTGTATTCAGTGACTTTGTTGAACAACATTGTGAATCCTTTCCTGTTTTTTGCAAATAGCAATATGTCACCCGAAGTCATGAAATGGTTGACCTTCCTCTTTGTTTTTCGAGATGTCTAGTTGTAACATGGTCAGTACAAATAGTAGTGAGGACAAAGAGTGCTCTTGAAAAATTTCCCTTTTATACTTAACCATGTTAAGCTTTCTCCAGTGGCTATCAAGTCTACTTTCCCGTTTTTCATAGAGTTGGCTATGAATCTCACCAGGATTTACTAATTTGAATACTCTGAGGCATTCAAATATCCAGCCATGTGGCATCATGCCGTGTACATTTTGTAGCCAATCCATCTCATTACAACCTTTGTTCTTCTCTTCCTCAAATATTACAGAATCATCTGGTCAATGTAGAGCTAGTCATTCTGTGCTTTAGTTCCTTTTTCTACAGATTTTATATTCTTGTGGCGAAAGTCCACTTCTTTCCGTAGAAACATATATTCTCTCTGCTATCTGTCAAAAAAAAAACTTCCATATTAATGCTAGACACGTAATTAATCTGTGGTTGCTTGCTTGATTCCTATTTTCAGTGCCCTTCTGGATGAGGGTTGTTCTGCCTCTAATCATATATTATGGGACCTTGCCTTTATTTAGGCAACTTCGAAGTTGGTGAATCAATCAGTCATGTATTGAGATGAATTTCCTAAACATAAAAAAATAGAGGGATACCATTAGGTCCTGGAGCTTCCAGTTGACTATTTCACGTAGAGTGTTTTTTAGTGTGGTTATATTAAATTCTTTTTTTCCTTCCTTGCAGTAATATCACATCACTATTCAGATTATTCCGTGAGTCTCTTTCGACATCCCCATGTGTTGTTTCAGAAGTTTGTTGTGTCTTTGGCGTCCGGTTTTATGCACTGTGTACCTTCTTTTTTGAAGTCTTTGTAACGTTTTCTTTCATCGTTTTGGAAAGTGCGATTCTGTGTAGATTGGACAATTCTTTGTTTTTATGTCTTTAGTCTTGCTTCTTTAACGTATGTCTTCCTTTGCATCGGGTGTTCCTTTTTTGTCGTATTATATATGTGTCCCATAATCTGGATCGTGGCCTCTCAACATGTGATGTGTTTTCTAAGTATTCCTTCGTCTTTCTATTTCTGTTGGGAGATCTGTTTTTATGTTTTCCTTTCCTATGCAGGGTTTTTTTGTTACTGTTATTCGTTTTTTTTTAGCAAGTCGTAAAGATGTCTGTTACAATTTATGAACCAGTCTAGCAGAGATTGTTGAGCTCAGTTATGGTGTTAGTTTCCGCAGGCAATCAACATATTCAGTTGAATCTTTTACTTTTTTAACGATCCTTGCCCTTAAGGGATAGCAGTGGTTTCGTCACTTCTTGCATCGATTTTTTCAGGGTTTGTTTCAGGACTTTTGGTTCTTCCGTTGTCAAGGCCCTGTCCTCGTTTTCGACTTTTATGTTATACCTGAGGGCAAGTCACGTTCTCTCTCTTCTATGTTCTTACAGATTTACTTTAGCTCTATCGCTGATTGCCAGTTTATTTTCAGAAATTGTTTCGATTGGTCAGCCAGACGCTGATATGATTTGATGCCTCTACTGTAGTTTTCCCCTCATATTGTGAACGCGCGTTGTCTGCAACCTCTAACAGATGGTCTACTTTTTAGGTAACAATAAATAACTAATTCGTTGTCCTCTTTTTTTCCCCCTATTTACTCATTATTTTAACCAACAGTCGTTCGGTAACGATTGTGTCCTTCGTGTAGGTCACCCAAGGAACATAAGCCAGAACGGTGGTCAGCAGATGAAGTATTGTAAACAATTATTGATTTTGATTGAATATTTTCTTTCATCATAATTTTCGTTGCTTTTTATCGCAACTTATAGCGTAGGTCGACGACCTGAATTGAGTTGCGATAGAAAGACAACATTGTGCGAACCATCACGACTCACAACATGGATCCCCAGAGACCACATGAGAAACCGAGGCCGATAGAACACAAGATGGAGAGATGAACTTGACAAATTGAGGAAATACTGACTCTGCGACGCCCATGGTAGAGAATTGTGGTGAATCCTTGGGAAGGTCTATGTCCAGTGATAGACGTTAAAAGACTGATGATGATGATGATGATGCAACAAAGATCAAGACGAAGGAGAATAGTTGCCAAAATTAATGATAAAGGTTCACAGTACTTCCTCTAAGAATGAGAATATGATAAAAGATAATTGGTCTACTGATCAGACACTATCAGAACTGAAACCGCCACCCCCCCCCAAAAAAAAGCATGACACCAGAGTGATCAGGGAGTTATAAATAAGTTTGAGGGCTAGATTTGATCTTCTGCCAAGCAGTTGAGTTCCCGTAACTTGTCATCCACTTTACATAGGATGTTCGCTCAGGCCTCACGTTGAGCGAATTTTAGTACTCTGTCTTTAGTGTTAATGCCGAAGCGTCTTGCAATGGAATATGCATTACAAGTGAAAGCAAAATGAAAAAGTCAAACAGCAGTTGTAAAATTCTTGATTATAAAAGATCTATTAATTGGAGAATATGATCAGAAAATCTCTCGTGCAAAAAAGTTTGGCATCCCCCCCCCTGACTGATTAAGCATAGACAATATTTGGTTCGAGGCAATTTGATGAAACTCCGTCTTGGACTTCCTCAGAGATCCAAGTACGGGTGGACTTTCAAGATACCCGCCTAGGCAGGTCCCGGGCAATGGGCAATTGTGTTCAGTAGCATCTTACAACGAACAGCACGTCTTATCGCTAATTCACCACGAGGCTTCCGTACTCATCGAATACTTGTAAGATCCACGACATCCATTTTGTCACACTATGCTCATAAGGGAAGAGGGGTATGATTTTGAGTCTCGCTGGGAACTTGTTAATGTTTATTCACTGCCGGAGATCGACTGCTTGTTATTTTGCGATAAAAAGCAACACGATTAATATGAAGGAAATAGAAGTCAAAATTAATTATAACCGCGGAATGTTTGCTATTGGTATGACACTATGATATACGATACACTCCGGTCCCTTTAAGAGGCTATGATTAGGAGAATAGGTGGAAATGATCGTAAAAACGAAATGTGTATGATAGTAGTCAAAGATTTGTGAAATGAAAATTATAGATTTATGACCACCGGGGAAAGGTCGCCCAAAAGTATCTGCAGAGTTTCTCAGCATACTCCGTTAATAGATGATTGATCGCTTATTGCCGTATTTTATATGAAGATACGCCTGCTCGGGTTTAAAAAAAATTACGGACTCTTCCAAATGGTTACGCGTGTTTTTGTGCGCGTACCCACATGATACGGAGGTGTAAATGGCGTCACACCTATTAGCGGAATCGTTGGAACGAGTTTGGATTTTCGCTGAGGCTGTTCACGTTCACTACGTATTGATGCCGTTATGAAAGTCATGAACCTACTCCCCCTTAGCTATGGGTAAATTGTAGGACAGTTGGACACCTTTAGCCCTGTAAGGTAGTCCCTAAAAGTAGAGGTTACTCTGAAAGGGGGAAAAAAAACAGGTGTAGAGACCCTAAAGCAGACTGGTGGTAAACTCCACCCCCTTTCTGGTAACCCCAGCGGCCTAAATGACCGTCTGTTGTTACGTCATATCGTAATACTGGAAACGCCCTTTGTGGTCTTGAGAGTGGGATTGTCCCTGAGCAATGATCCTCCGAATTTAAGAACATTCACGCACAGGTTGCTAGGCAAATCTTTGCACAACCACATTGACATCATCGGAACGATGGTTAGCCTACAAAAATACTCACACGATGAATGCAATGCTGCTGTTTATCTGACTGCATCGATAAAATAGCATCCCGGTTTAACTAATTGTTACTTGATACGCTGCTCCAACGAAAGTTTTACAATCAAGTGAAGCCTGATTTTCTAAGAGACTCTGGTGACAGACTTCCATGTGTCAAAATAGATTGTTCTTATTCTTTTAAACCAGTATTTTCATCATTTCCTACCTTGGTCCTGAACATTTGACAGGACTGGAATTCGCGACACGACAAAATTTACAAATTACGCATTATCATACTTCGGTATCATTACACATATCCCCCGAGATCACATGCGCAACCGAAGCCGGCAGAATATTAGATGGAGAGACGAGCTAGACAAGTTCAGAAAGTACTGGCTCCGCGACGCTCATGATAGAGAAGTGCAGCAAATCCTGCGGAAAGTCTATGTCCAACGACGGACGTTAAAAGACTGATGATGATGATGATGATGATGATGATGATAGAATGTTATACTTTATATTATACTCATTTTGTTGTATTGTTTAGTTGTCGTGGTATTAGTAAAATCTACTTATATAATGATCAGCGTGATTTTCTAAGTTCCCTCTCCGTAACCATTGATCCTTCGACTCTAAGTTAGTAAGTTTGTCCATAAAAAAATATCTCCTACCAACCATTTGAAACAGTAGACTCCATTGAAACGAGTTTTTGGATGATATTTAAAAAAAAAAACAAAAAACAATAGAATTCAGGTACAGGTTATTCTTACAATTTGAATATTTGCTTTACTCCATTTTTTCGGAAATAAGATGGAAATAGTCAAGGTTTTTTTCATAACGAGCCATTATCATAGAGACAGCGCACACCCTTTTCCTAACTTTTCTGCACCCCAGTCTCCCATCATGACTGCGTCAGATGATTCAGCCTGTTCAAAGCATTCTAACCTTTTTTGTGGTCTACGGTCACACACACGAAAAAATTCCGTATAAATTATTGGTGATTTCTTTTCCGCTTTACGCCATTTCGATTCACAGAATGCAGTAAAATCTTTATAAGCACGATTTTTTTCTACAGGGATTATCTAGTAGATAATGTTGAGCAAAGATTATCTTAACTAGTCATATATTTACGTTGCAATACTTTTGATACGAAGACGTGTATCAGCTTTACATTATTTGAATTTGCTTTATGGGAAAATGGCAATGTGCCCGTAAGTTTTTATTGGTTTACAATATGCAGCAAGCAAACTGACGAACTTTTATACAGAAAGATACATAAATGTATACTGTTCAAGTTCATGTGTTATAAAGTTTTAAAAATAACGTCATAAAATGGCCACCTTGACTTTCCTAACACTGTTGCACTCTAGCTTGAAGGAAACGCATCATCCGTTGCAGGAAGTTTTGTGCAATGTCCATGAGACATGTCGAGTCAGCACGTGTTCAGAGGAGGTATACACAGATGTCCATTATCTTAATACTCCTGTACGCAGATGTTAACTAGACGTGCCTCATAGAATTTGCTTTTCAGATATCCCCACGTGGAGAAGTCAGGTGCTGAAGTCAGGTCACTTTTTAAAGTGCTGTTTCTTTCATTATTCACTGTTGGCTTCTTGATCAAACAATACATTGCTTGAAGTTTAGTCAGCATGATTTATTTGTCGGTACAGCATTGCGTTTTGCTGTATAAAAACGTTCACCGAAACAGTGATTGACTCGGCAATTTAGTTTCGCATGAACGTTTGCTGTATCAGTTACAGAGTTTGTATTGATGATCGTTTCTACTGCATGCATAACACGTTGCTGTATTGACCAACAATACATACTAACTAAACTTCGAGAAGTGTACTATCAGATTTTAAAAAATGTCTGGTGTTTTGTTTCACCCTATATAAGGGGAGACAATAGAGATGAAAAACATGAAAAATATGAAGCAAAAACAGAAAAAGAAAAAGAAAATATGTGACTCACCGAAAATTAATTTCATGGTTTGATTGTTTTGATGATCGTTTCCACTGCAATACACGCTACTGTATCGACCAACGGTCCATGCTGACTAAACTGCAAGAACCTTTAGATCAAGAAACTACTTGTGAACTCATCCCGTGGCGAAATTAACAACGTAAAACGTAAAACCACTCATCTATTCTTAAATTATTTAATATATTTTTGCAGGACCGGTCTGTCAATTAGGCGAACGTATGGGCGTACTCTAAACACAAAAATTAGTCGTTAGAATACAATTGGGGCGCGAATCATAAGTCTTGCTTGGGGCTCATGAAAGCCTTGTGCAGATTTCAAGTCTTGTCTTGGGCATATTAAACTCTTGCACCAGTCCCGTGCCGTTGATAAAATGTGCTTTCAAATCTCCAGTTTCTCCGAGAGATTAAGCTAACTGCACGTGAAGAGGTGTAAGAGTTTCAATGCTCAACTGAATTGATGTCATAAAAACCAGGCGTAGATGTGTGAAACATTACTCTGCCAAGGTAGTTCAAGTCAAAAGGAATTTTTAACATTCCACAACTGTTGATATTACTTATGAATAAGTTATAGCCTGACACGTAGTCATTAGTTGAATTTGATCTGAAATTTTGAACATAAAATGTTCAAGCTATGCAATTGATATACACCGCCGAATTAAATACATTGACTTGGAAGGAGATTATGTTCAAAGATAAATATTTATTGCGTCAAAATATACGTTTTTACCATTCAGCTCATACGCTAAATGAACGTTCTTTGGCAGAAATGAATAAAAATGAATAAAGACTTTACTATGAAGATGAATTTATTAATACAGTATTTTCCGGGTCGTGATGAACTGCATCAATCGAGATACAATACAAAAAAAGACAAATCTGAATACTTCTAATGCATAAGCACACCACAATAGGTTGGTATACGTATGAAAGTACAATGTGAAGTTGACAATAGCCATTTAAAAAGAAGGAATTATCATATGTGGCAACGAGCATCTCTGACGGTAAGTGGATGTCGACAGCAACAGTTAATCCAATCAATAGATGCGAATTCTTAGTCTTTGCTGTCCGGTGTAGGCCATGGTTGCTCAGGCTCATTTTTTTTTAATCACCGAACGGAGGGAGATTGATGACGTTGTCAACATTTATCAAAGAATGGGACAATAGGAGAAATAAACATCCTGGTTCCAGAACTTCCTTTGACTGAACGAGATTTGTGGACCCACCCAACGCTTAACGTTCATATAGACTTGGCAGGGGCACTCAAGTGTATTTTTTTTCTTTCTTTCGTTTTGTACTTCCTTCTTTTTTTTCTCAATTTTCTCGTCTGTTCAATCTTTTATTCGTTTAACGCCCGTATAAACTTGACGGACACTCAAGTGTATTTTCTTTCGTTTATTTTTCATTTTTATGGTTCTTCTACCTTTTCATCATTTTACGCCCATATAGACTAGAAATGGTCATTCATGCGTATTTTCTTTCTTTCTTTCTTCCTTTATTTTCATGCTCGTTCTATCTTTCCTACGTTTTTCTTTCATTCTCATTGTCTTTTTCCACTATTCTCCCCGCTCACTTCTCGTTTTCTAATTTCTTTTGGCTTATATTTCTTTTTTTATGATTCTTCGCTTTTAGCTTTTCTACTAACCGACAAGTGTACTTGAGTGTAGCATAGAATCAAATTGGGGAATATAGGCGAGGAAGATTGTGTCGCGCAACATCTATGTTGAGGAGGCATGCCGATCTTGAAAATCAGTATTCGGAACCCTAGCCTTTGCAACTGAACCCTGACCATTGGCGGCGCCTACAAATTGTTTGTCCTTTTTTTTTCACTTTATTCTGCTTAAATACCTCTACTTCTCTTCCTATCTTGCTATTTTTTCTTTTTTTCGATTCTTTTTCCTTTAGTTCCCATTTCTTTTAAAAATGTTTCAGTGTCTTTTTTGCTTTGTTTTCATTATTTATTCTTCAATATCTTCGTTTCATAACAATTTTCCTTTATTTTCGCTCATTTTTCCTCTTTCTCAACTAATCACCCATCTTTTATCAAATAGTCTTCCTTTTTTTATCTTCCACAATTTCTCCATTTTCTGTTCTTTTACTTCATCTTTCTTCACCATTTCTCACCGTTTAGTTCTAATTTTATTACTTGCATTCATATTCTTGGCAGTCAGCATACGAAGTCTGTCCAGAGAGTATTCGGCCATTTCGAATACCTTGAGATCCGGTTGCATGGCTTTGATCAATCAGAGTGGACTCTACTGCGTATGCAGGAATAGACAGTTGCTCGTTGGGTTACAGAGTCGGCAGAGATATGCTATTAAATGAGTTTATGTACTTTGTGACTGTTGCAATCACAGTGACTGAGCGAGTCATTCTTTAACGTTTCTCGCAAAACATCGTACTTTGGTCTGTCAGCCCCACTACTGTCTAGATTTAGCTCTTAGCTACTTCTGACTTTTCCCCAAAAGATTGCAGACTGAGAAGGAGATTAGGTGGAACGTGACCAGGCAGCTGATAGCAATTCCGAAAGGGGACTTTGAAGACTGTTCCGAAAAGTGGGAGTGGCGCTGGGACTAAGGTGCTATTGACCTAAGTAGAGGGTTAATATTAAACGGTGGGATAATTTCTGGACAAACCTCGTTTTCGCGTAAGTGTACAATTTGCTATATTCATGTTGCATAAATATCATCATTGTGGCTTACCCATGACTGGACAATGGTTAACGCGTGGGTCTCACAAGTTATGAAATGAAAGTTCGATCCACATCGTATGCACTTCAAATAATGTCTTGCACATAAGTTGGTCTAGTCCACATTAATAACAAATGCGTCTATAAAGTAAATATATAGTCATGAAAGTGAAAGGAGGTATAGATGGACCAACGGTTAACAAAATAGGATTCGCGGATCGATTTCAAATTCCGGTCGTGACACTTGATGTTCACTTCACACTAATGCCCTTATGGAAGGCATGAATCGATTTCTCTTCTGGCCGGGCAAACTGGACTCTTCAGCCTTGGTTGGCTACTGGTCTCGGAGATAGACAACTCAGATTGCAAAATGGGGAAGTCCAACCATTCGTCCAGAATCATGTGAAGCAGGTAACGAACAGAGTTGGGAACATGTTCCAAAAATGTATGATAACTGGTGTTCTTGTGACGCATTGGCTGTCCAAAAAAAGCAATGCAAAATGAAATAAGTAGAATAAAGGAGAATAAAAACGGACGGACTGCTGTTTCCACATCCCCTCGACACACTGAGTATAAGATAAAGTTTTCAAAAAATATCTATTATTTTTGATTTTCCAATCAATTTTGACTTTTTCTCATCTTTTATTAATTTTTTGTTATTATTCGTTTTACTCGCTTCTCCCCATTTAAAAAAATCTTTTCTTTTTAATATCTATTAATAGAAGCTTACTATAACATATAGCCAAATGAGGGAAAGGGGATACGAAAATTGTGTTGCATCAATCTTCCAAGTGAAAAGAGCCTGCATGCCTGGTGCCGGTGGGAAAGCGCAACTATCCGACCCTCTAAACTATATATATACATAGAGAGAGAGAAATAATCAAATATTTCAGACAGACGGTAATGTTAAATAACCAAGAATAATGAACTGAAAAAAAAAACAACGTCTGCGGTTTAGATGTCTCTATGGGTAGTATCGATTCAGCCGAGATGTCGGAACTGATCGATTTGTATATTCTGTATAAACTCACCATAAAACTAAACTTTAAAAAAATAGGACTCTACCGGGATGATGATCAACTAATTGTAGAAAACAGCAACGCACAAAAATGCAAAAAAAAAAAAAAAAAATACATAATAGAAGAAATGAAGAGTTAGAACTTTAAAGTTGAAGTAAGGCCAACGTGAAAAATCTACATTTTAGATGTTACTTTTAATCTAAATAACAACACCCATTAACCCAAAAGGGAGCAGATTTATATCTAAAAAAAATATCATCACAATGCATTTCGACGGATGCGAGCCATCTTTTTCAGAGGAAAACTTGCAGCAGCTTGAAGAAAATCTTGCTGTTTACATGTCTGAGGTTACGGAAAGAAATGAGAACACACACACACACACACACATATATATATTAGGCATAGTGCGAGATAAGGTAACAAGTGTTGGGCATCCAGTAAGGATTAAACTTATTGCAATTGAAATAGTCAACGACACTGGATTGCCAGCCATTGTTCCACGGTGAAATGGATAGAGTTATTGACTAGGCACAAGACCACAAATGAGACGTACCAGAATGATTGAACTCATTACACTTTTGAATTGACTTGTGAGACAAGTCGGCTGACCACCACGCTACAGAAGGCAACCCTCATTTCTTTCTATTCGTCCTTCTAATCCTTCTTTCTCTCTTCTCTTACCTTCTTCTTCTTCTTCTTCTTCTTCTTCTTCTTCTTCTTCTTCTTCTTGCTGCGCTGCTTAAGGATCCCCCCCACACCTTTGGTTTGTTCTCTCTCTTTCGCCGTCCTGATCTCCTCTCACTTCCACTCCGGCATTTAACAAATATATTCTCAACACCTCAAATCCTCTTGTGACTTCTCCACTTCCACCCTCTTCTTCGCAGTATCTAATATTAAATGCGTCGATCGAATAGGAAGACATCAGTAATTCTGCCGGCTGTTTATCCCTCCAGTCAGATCAATCCGTGCGTCCCTCCGTCTTGTACGTTTGCCTGATTTTGTTGTCCACTTGGCCGTGTGTGAAGTGTTGATCACGTCTTGCTCAGTCGTGTGCATCAGTTTGGCGCCAAAACTCTGAACGTGGTTGCATGTTGGAATTGTCGGATGAGGAAACAAACATGGCTATATACGGAGAGGAGCAGTCCAAGAACCGACATTTGGCAAGGTAACTCTGTTTAAATGGGAATGCATACACACGCACGCTTCACTAATGTAATCATGTACACTATACATACAAAAACACATACAAAGACACGATCGCATATATATATATATATATATATATATATATATATATATATATATATATATGTATATATATATATATATATATATATATATATATATATTTACGCACACACACACACATATATATACACACACACGTATATATATACACACACACATATATATATATATTTGTATACACACACGCACAAACACACACACACACACACACACACACACACACACATATATATATATATATATATATATATATATATATATATATATATATATATATATATATATAAATGCATGTATGTGTTTTGTCTGACTTTCCAGGAAAGATCTATCTCACTATCAATGGTCTGCTTACTGAATATCATTCATTGGAAGCTCTTTCTTTCTTCTTGTTTGTATTTGTCTGTCTGTGTTTGTCTGTCTCGATATAAAGCATAACGAAAATGAATACACAATCACTGTAACGTTTTTTTTCAGAAGACAATTAGTTTTAAACAGCCAGTGTGTATACATTTTTCACACTCACTCACACACACACACACACACACACACACACACACACACACACACACACACACACACACACATATATATATATATATATATATATATATATATATATATATATATATCTCAATGTCCGCAGTCTGGTGATATTATCTATATCTAATTTCCAACATAATTGCCTTCATTGTCAATGCAATTAATCCAGTGCTGAATATTAATCATATAAATCAAACATTATACAGTGAAAAATTCAAGTCAAAATTCAGCAAATAACTGACTTAGGTTACGGACCTATTGATCCACTCTCGCACATATATATATATATATATATATATATATATATATATATATATATATATATATATATATATATATATATATATATATATATATATATATATATATATATATATATATATATATATATATTTTACTTGTCATAAGTATTCGAACAAACGGATTTTTTGCTCCTAATCGCTTGGTTTTGAGAGTTAAGAATAAAAATATTACGTAAGAAGAACTAAATCTCATTGCACACAACTTAGTAAGGTTAACAATTAAGTCATGTTATGTGGTTCTGAATGCTAAATTTATGGGATTTAAAAAAGAAATTGAATTGTTAAATTGAAAAAAATGTTTTTTTTCCCACCCATCTAAAATCAGAATCGATGAAGGAGATTGAAAACTCTACCTCACATTGCTATTAGGAAAAGTTACCTAACTTTTAAGTTACCTAACTCGTCCTGCTCAAAATCCTTGATGAGCCTTGCCATCTAAGGGCCAATAAGGATAATGCTTACCTGCACAATTTGTAAATATAATTGTAAAAACACTGAACAAGAATATTTTGAAATAGACAAAAATATGAATGCATTCGTTCTATTGTTAGTGGCATACACTCAAAATCTGTAAAATAAGGTTGTTTTATTAATTTTATTAATATTTTTTGTCTATTCAATGCTTATATATTCTTGTCCAGTATTTCTCTTTTAAACCTATACTATCATATCAACTCATTGCACAGGTAAGCATTTTCTCACCGGGTTATTTTTGGCCTAGATGCAAAAATCCTATCATGATTCGCCAAATGTCCGTCTGTTTGTCTGTTTACCACACCACAAAAACCTCATAAATCCATGAAATTTTCTATGGGTATGGATTTGATTCCATTTAAAATTGAAGGTAAGATTTTTTTTCTATTTTAGGACAAAAAATCGAAGGGGAACTTTAACTTTTTGCTCAAAAGGTCAAAACCAAGGGAGTAGATTTTTTTCACTTTAAGGATTCGAGGGCAAATTTCCTGGGGTCAAAATTGAGGGGGTGGGGTTCCCTCTTTTAGTGGTCAAAATCGAAAGGGAACGTTTATTTTCATATTCAGTAGATCTTTTTCTTTTAAGTGGTCCAAATCGAAGAGTGAACCATTTTCTCTTTTATGAGTTAAAATCATGGGGAGAATTTTCTTAATATTATCTCCCTTTCTAACATTACTACCTTTTAACTAATGTCCCCCTTTTCTCAACAATTCTATCCCTTTCCTTAACATTGCAATGCCATTTTTTACTTTATACCTCTCTTTTTAAAATATCTACCCTTTTTTAATATCAGATTCATCTTTTTCTTACATTTGGTCTCCATGACTCCTTTTTTTCTATTAGCCAGACCCTTTTTCACAATGAACGAATATCTTTTTTACATTGGCATCCAACTTTTTCAACATTAGCACCCCTTTTTTCTAACAGTTTAAAGAGCAAGATTAAATTAATTTAAAAAAGAAAATGTTTTTAATTAAACGCTGTCAGACTTCTATCTATCTTTTATTGCTTTTTTGGACAGCAATCTACTGCTCCCGTTAGGGCAGGTATTTAGTCTAGAGTACAATAATTTATTCTATCCACTAAGTTGACAAGAGGTATGTGTATTCGGTCGCGTCTGTTCGTTCGCCTGTTCGTCTGTCCACACAATATCTCCGACAGTATAAGACGAATTTCAATGATATTTATAGAAAGGTGAACAGTGGAGTAAGAAAAAACTGGTAACGTTTTGATGCAGATCAAAAATTCCTTTCTGATTAGAGATATTTTCCGTTTGTTTATTCTTCAATTACATTTATGTATACGCTCAAGAAGTTATCTATCAATTTCTATTAAATCCCGTTGAGGATAGACCATGGGAGAACTGATTAAATTTTCACAGGATCTATGAACAATTATCTCCTCTATGTCGTAGTTATATGCCCAAACTACATAATAGCACCATAATTTCATGTCTGTTCACACGTTATCCCTAAAAGTTCTCAATGAATGTCAACGACATTTTGTGGAAGGATTGACAATAGCCTACGGAAGAGCTGCTTGAATTTTGGTGCAGATCCTTGCACAATAATCTCCCCTACGACGCCGTTATACGCCCGAATCACAATTTTGCCAAATTTCTCTTCTTGTTTGCGAGTTGTCTCCAAAAGATATTAACGAATTTCAATTAGATTTTGTAGAAGGGGGACAATAGACTACGGAAGATTAATACCATGCACAGTTACCTCCCCTACGTCGTAATTATATGTCCAAAGCACATATTATCACATTATCCACACAATATCTCCGAAAATACAGAATGGATTTAAATGAAATATTGTAGAAGAGTGGACAATGGCCCACACGATATCAGTGAATTTTAATGATATTTTGTGGAATTCGGGCAATAGGTAATTAAAGAACTGATCAAAATTTGAGAGCAGGTCCCAGCACAATCATCTCCATTGCGTCGTAGTTATATGTCCAAAGCACGTGATATTGCTAAAATGTCACGTTTGTCCACACGATATCTCCAAATGTTTTGAATGAATTTCTCTGATATTTGGTAAAATATTGGACAGTTGGCCATGGAAGAGCTGCTCAAGCTTTTAGATGGATCCATGCACAATTACTCCCCCTTATTCTTTTGCACAATCACTCCCCCTTATAATGGCGTTTGCTGAGGTAAGTGCTTCTTGAGTGCTTCCTCGTTTTATAATTACTTAAAAAGAATACTTCTATGGCGTGTGCATTTTCATTCGCACGGAGTCATTACAAGAATTAATCTTTTTGTGGCATTTAGAAAGAATGATCCTGCTTTGAATTATTTAATATTGAAATTATAATAAATGTTACCAGAATCAACCGGAATGGATTGTCAAAGAGTCTGTAAAACTGATGGCAGCAAGCTGGCTTAATTGAATACAAAAACAGACACGGCAGAGTAGAAACAGTCATACACTGGGAACTGTGCTAACGGCTTGGCTTCGACGATGTAACCAAATGGTATCTGCACAAACCAGATATTGTTCGAGGAAATAAAAAGAATAAGATACTCTGGAATTTTGAGAGGCAGACAGACCACCCCATACAAGTGAGGAGACCAGACTCAGTTGTTGCTATCAAGGTAAAGGGGGCCTACCAGACAAGGAAAAACACAGATCGAAGATGAAAAAAAAGTAGAACAATTGGAAAATACTATGAATAATACTAAACATATAGAAAATACGAAACAAAATGGTTGAGGTCATGAAAATAATAGTTGGTGCACTCGAAACCATGCCCAAAGCACGAACGAATATTGAAATCAGATGAATTAGAAATTCGTGGAATAATTAAGACTGTCCAGACCATTGCGATGATGGATTTTGATCGTGAGAAAGGTGCTGGGAATTTTAGGAGACACTGCTGTCACTCATTGTCTGACGATGATGACCACTCGACATGTGGCGCGAACATGCAAACATGAAATAACCATATAATGAGCAAATACAGCAGGTAAACTCAGAAAGATTAAAATTGGCATGTGGGAGAAGAAGGGTAATCCACTGGGAACTGTGCAAACGACTGTGATCATAAAAATCAATGATATCTGCACAAACCAGAATCTGGGATTTAGAGATTCAAACGGATCACACAATCCTGGCCAGAAAATCAAACCTAATTATCATGAAGAAGAAAATTACGTGTCAGTCGATTTTGCTATTTTAGCAGACCATAGAGTAAAACCAAAAGAAAGTGAAAAAACCGTTTTAGTATTTAAACCTAACCAGAGTATTGAAGAAATTATAGGACATGAATGTGACAGTTACGCTATCGTCGGTCGGGCGCTGGGAATGATCCCAAAAGCCTAGTGAAGAGGTTGGGGGAACTGGAAACCCTAGATACCACCCGAACAACAGTACTATTGAAAACAGCTAAGATATTGAGAAGACTGTTGGAGTATTGAATACACTTGATGTCAACCAATCACCAGTGTGAATCATCAGTATCTACTGGTGTGAAAACTCAATGAGTACAAATAATAAAAGTTGGCACGACAGAAGGGAATATGAAAGGAGGCACAGGGGGCGTAAGTACAATGATACACTAGGAATTATGTCGAGTACTTCAGACGAGTATGTTGTAGAAAATGAAAAAAGAATAAGACAAGGCGATCTTGAGATCAAGATAGACCATCCCATGCAAGTGAGATGACCAGATCAGGTTGTTTTGAAGAAGTGAAAGAATATATGCCGAATTGCTGGAGCAGATCACAGGGTGAAAATAAAAAGCACTGAAAAATAAGAATAGCTCGACTTTGCCTTGGTAATTATTGGCGCACTTTAAACAGTCACAAGTTACGAGAAGCGAGATTGAAGGGAGAGGTATTGGAGTTTTAGGAGACTTACCGTCACCCAATCCCCAGCAACATCTACCAGATATCAGGTGTAACAATTGCAAATGCATAATTTAATGATACTGATAAAAATATCAAAGATTTCCAGCTAAACTTTGGAACAGGTAGCTATTGAGCTTTCTTTTCTAACTGTTTTTTCTAAAATCTGTACTGTTTAAAGTGCACCGATTAAAATTTATCGTGGAGAGGTAGCTCTTGTGAAAACGTTCTTCAACTTGGAATATTAGATAAATGGTTGCTCCTTACCATCCAAATACAATTTAAATAATATATACCGTTTCGAAATCGAGTATAAACAATGCTGCCCTCAACTGTCATTCGCAGGGCTGACCCGTCCATCAGGCGAACCTAAGCAGTCGCCTAGGATGCAAAGGTCATAGGGGAACTTTTCACATAGAAAAATAACATCGTCAGAATATATCCAGGGCACAGATTTTAAGACCTGATCAGGCCGCATGAAACCTTCGCACCGGCCCTGGTAATTCATTTTCTTTCTTTTTTGCAGTAAGTGCAGCCGCATGCTTTTAACATTTGTATTAAGTATCACAAATGTGTTAACAGTTATTTGAAAATTTAATTCACTTGGATATATTCAGATGGGGAAATTGAATGTAATGAACTGTATTTGTTCGACTCGAGATCAATTGAAAGGGGGTTAATATATATCTATTCATACACAATAAATAATGTGGATAATTGTGTTCCCGAGAACTTTGTGAGCTTGTTTTGCCCTCGTAGAATGTTATCGAGGAAACAAGAGGGAGAAATAAAAGAAATGCATATATTTTTAACAAAAAATAAAAATCTGATGGCAAAAGAAGGAATAATCAATGTATTGATGTATATACACGTAAAATATAGAAAAATGGTTACTTTTTGTAATACAGCATATTTTAAGCAGATAGAAAAAAGCATGTTTAAAGAAAATAGGTAAATTTAGAATGTGCACATTGAGAGTTTCGAAACAGGTTTACATAAAATACTAAACAACCAATCAACATAGAAATTTTCCCATTCTCTCTTCGGCATCAAAACATCTAAACAGCAATTTTTTCATGTGAACCTCTATGAATATATTTTCTCTGGAAAATATGACTGGCCCCCATCGAAATGTATCGAAACATGCCCATAATAAAAAGTTTCGAGATGTAACGCCAATCCCTTGAGTTTTTCTCTTCATCTTCCAATTGTTATTTTCATCAACACTCACACACACACACACACACACACACACACACACATATGTGTGTGTATGTGTGTGTGTGTATGTGTGTGTGTGTGTGGTCAGGTTGTTGGAGATAGATTAGCTTTCTACAAATATTTTGTTACTGTATCTATTTCTTGTATGCTTGTGAGCTAATCGATACGTTTTAGGTTTGAATTTTTATGAAATCTTCCACCACAAAGGTATCATTATGACAATAGGGTTCTACAGATAACCCAAATACACCGTCCCCTCATCGCTTCAGCACCTTCCTCATTATTTTCATCATCTCTCTAAGTGGCCTAATTTCTTGTTCTTCTTCTTCTTATTATTATTATTATTATCATTATTATCATTATTATTATTATTATTATTATTATTATTATTATTATTATTATTATTATTGATCAAATTGTGAAAAGATATGCCTGAAAAGTTCAAATCCGTTACTGATAGTTTGAATCTAAATTCCCCATAACTTCGGGCAGACACTAATTCTCATCTTCACACCTTCTCAAAAAGTGTTTTCTTATCTATTCTACTTTTCATTTGAAAGAAGTTGATCCAAATGAACCATCACTCTGGCCAATCAGAAGTCAGCACAGATAATTTTTTTCCAAACCAATCAATACTCTCTGCGCCGTCTACCTTTGAATCCCACCAAATAATATAAAAGCTGGATCGAAACTCAAACGGAAGTTCTGGGTCCTTCCACCTGCTAGTACCTACGCATGACTCGCCAGTTTTGACAAACCTTTTTTCACCATAATTTCAGAACACAGTCGGATCCTGTCACCTACGAAATGCTACATCTGGCTTGCCTAATGTTTGAACTCTTTCCTAAACTTGGACAACGTCCAACTCGCGAACACCAGCTGAGTCGTTGTCATAGCAACACAGATGGAGACGGACTATTCTACTTATAAGATTTGTAGAAATAGAATCAGCAAGCTAATTGTTATCGTAATTAAGATTCAGTCTCTTTTCTTTCTTTTCCACTAACTGCCAACTCCACTAACATAAAATTCTAAGCCTTTACCTGATAAGATGCAAGGGCCACAATAGTAATCATTCTATAGATCACCAAATGTCTGTCCGTACGTGGCAGCATAACTCAGGAGCCACATAACATATTCCCACGAACTTTTCTATGTTTACAAATGGGATCCCTGGCATGTTATTGAAAAGTTATTTTCAAATTAAATAGTGTGTTGTCTGCGTTTGTGCCCCAACCCGTCAGATTTCTATCTATCTATTTATATAATATAAAAACCCGATTCTTTTAATCTGCATACAACTTCTAAGTAGCTGAAACGGTCCATTGTAGGTATAGGCCCCCCTAAAATACGTAAGCAAAAAAAGGTCCGTTGATTTGCAAATGAACAATCATAGAGTCGGGTCTGCGTTAGCGTTCACTTCAATGATAATGATCTGGTTTTCATTTATCAATCTATCCATTTATCCAATGCTGAAAGTCTAATTCTATTTGCAGCATTGCAGCTAGAAATATTGAATTCAGGTTCTTCTAAAAAAGCTGGTTTGATCTCATATTGGGGCAAGAGGCCATACATAGACATTCCACGGGAACTAGCTGAAAATCATGTCCAGTTCGATTTTCAGCTCGTCTTTCCTTAATTAGCTTAGCAAAGTTGCATGAATTCTCTAATAAAGTATTTTTTTTTACTTTTTTTCCCCAACAGGTGTGTTGAGAAGAGATCAGGTTTAGTGGACAGCAGCAAAAGCAAATCGGCGCGTGGACGCTGGTCCCACCTTTCTCGGACTTTAGATGTAAAGAATCTGATCCAACAAGTGCTGGAGATGAATTCGCAATACAATTACGTTGTAAGCATAATCTCCAGGCCCCCAGCACAGAGGCAACAGACAGAATGCGAAGAACTGATTAGCTGGTTCAAATCCCGAGTGCGCAAAATATTTACCAATCTTAAAACGGGTATGTAAATTATTGAATTTTGGGTGTTGGTTTACAGTTACTGGGTTTTCACACCATTAGTAACGGATAGCTTTCATTGGAGATCGAGTGAAAGCCAGACACTTCAATATTCATCACTTTCCTCTGCATTCATTTATTCAGATATGTTGGATGGTTTCGTTTCTTGGATTTTCGACCTTTTTGCTTGGCTCTTTGAGACTGTTCCAAGCACTCCAATAACAATGGGTACAACTGTCACCTTCGTATTCCATAATTGATTATTATTGTTTCATATTTTATACTCATTGAGGTTTCCCATCAGTTTTATCTGGTGGCTTTCACTAGTGACAGGAAGTTTCCTTAATGATCCAGCACTTTCCTTAGTAATTTAACTGGCTTTATTAATGTTGTCGTCTGGATAGTTTCAATTCTTCCTTGGATTTCCAATTCTTCTAATCTATTTGCAAGGTTTTTCGAAACTGTTCCGAGTGTGCCAATAGCGATGGATGCAATTGTCTCTTTTATGTTCCATAACCTCTTTGCCATCCGATAAATTTATCGACTCACATTATGATTGTTTCAGTTTTTTTTAATACATTCTTGTTTTTATTGAATGAAGTATTATAAATCACTAAAAAATGAAACTATCAGAATGTAAATAAACATAGCCACCAATCAGAATTGAAGATGGGTTTAAGGGTTTTATTTAGCACTCTATCTTCCTTCAGACTGAGTGGTTCAATGGGTAGAACAGACAGGCGTAAGTGGTGATTTCCGTTGAGAATGTGGGTTCATATCCCCCGTAAGGCTTATTTTTTTTATTTTCTGATCAATGCTATTTGCTCACTGCCGGGTGGTAATCGCTCCGAGTGAAAGTTGCAATAAAAAAAAACTGATCAAGTTGAGATGTAAGTAAAAAGTATTCATAAAATTCTAAATAATCATAATTGATAATGCCTTATCTAATAAAAAAAAAACGCATGATAAAAATGATCATAATTTCATAATTTTTTGTATCGGATTGAAAGGTCTACAGGCACCAATTCTGGTCCAATGACATAATTCTGTGTTGGTTGTACTTGAATTGTACAGTTACCAGTGTGATGCAGCTATGAATAAATGGATTATAAAAATATTGTATTGAGAAGTCAATGCGTCAATTGGATCAATAGCAGGTTCTCTGACACTATGTCTCTGGACAGATGAAGCTAAAGCAGTGGTTCCTGACCTTTCAATCACCACGTCCCATTCAGCGGTTGAACCTTGCCTCCATGCCCCAAATCTAACAAAAATGATTAGAGAAATTCTTACTTTTTTCACACTCACTCTCGAAATTCCTCATGCCCCCTATAACCATATCGACATTATCATTGTATACACATTCTTTTCGGAAAGCACCCAGGCATTTGATATCAACGAACGCGCTTCATTCCCCATTCAAACTACCCACGTAGGGTTCACAGACACACATCCCAGCCTCCCACTTTCCAAAGCAACCGGCAATGTTCTCGTTTGGAATCAGCTGCCTCGTCAAATTCTCCTTAATCTCGCCCACAGTCTGAATTCCCTTTTGGAAAAGTCATAAGGAGCCAAATGTGGAATATAAGGGTCATGACAAACTTGAGTGATGCGATGTTTTGCCTAAACAATCCCCGCACGGGACATGAAGAATGACTAGCTCATTCAGCGTGAATATGACAGTCACACGGTACACAAACTTAATAGCGTATCACTGCCGACTGAGTAACCTCACAGGTAAGTGTTTGTTAATGCATTCGCAGTAAGGTACTCTCTGATTAATTGCCAAGTTACATCGAGGCTGCGCAATCGGTTCGCAAGATATTTCAAATGGCTGGATACTTTCTATACACACCCCTTATATCGTTTTCTGACTTGCTGAATTTCAAATCAGAATCTTGCAGAAGTTCATTTAAAACTGATCGGTACTTAACTTTGAACTTCGACATCTTTCTGTGGGTGTGACAGTATGTTCTGGATAAACTGAAAAGTAAACAACCGCAGAACCAATGCACAGTTGACGTAAAATCTAGATCTCTGTCGGTCTTTAATGGCTTGCTAATCGACATCTTGGGGATATTTTCAATTGAATGTTGTCAAACAAAGCAATCTGCAAAAACTCGACTCTGCAAAAACTCAACCCTACAAAAACTCGACCCAGCAAAAACTCCACTAAATTCGCATAGACATGGATCGGCAAACCTTTCTAGAGGCTGATCAGATTAATGTTTTACGTCTTGCAGGCCAAGGTGAATGAAAAATGAATCATCATACAAGGACATAGTTACTTTATTGTTTCTTATTAAAGGAGTATATAGCTACATAAACTATGATGTACTATCAATCAATCGGAGCTATGAAATTTTTTTTAGTGACAAAATAATGTGAAATTTTGTTTACATTAATAGAACAGCAGGAATGCGTAGTATTAAAACATGTTTAGCTATTCGTTTTAGGAATAGCTGAAAATATGAGACTTTTGCTCTACTTTTCGATAAAGATTTTATACTCCGTTAACCAAAGATAAACAGAGAAAATTAAGAATTTTAGCATTCAACGTCACGTAATGAATGAAGTCGGCGGGGTGGATGAAATGAAAGCGAGGGCCAGATTTAGCACCAGGTTCGTGCGTTCTTGAAATAAAGTTAGAGCTATTTTCTCTGTTATCTTTAATTTTGTTTTGGAAACGAGCCTATCCCGGTCAGTAATCTCATCTTTGTTAATTTCCAAACATTTCGGCTGGCGCCCTTTCCCGGTTTCTTTAAATATACGCCGTATCTGGTCATCACTGGTTAATATTTAATAAAATTAGCTTAGTCTAATTTTGTTAACAATCGTAACGCGCACAATGAAAATATGACAAACTAGACTAGCAATGGTCTATAGGACTAAATATCTATCACCCTACAACAAGCAACTGCATCTAAACTCTCGTTTCATTGCTGCCATTAGAAAGATCAGTGAAGGTCATGATAAGATGATTTGATATACACTTAATTTAGGTCATGATACAATTATACAACTGAACCGTACCCGTACCAATGGATATAATAAAATGATGAAACACCCAACAGTATTTTGTATTATTCCATTAGCTGTCTTGAGCTCAAAGCCGAGGCAGGAAATTACCAGAAAGCGTATTTAAAACAAGAAATGAAACAACCAGGAGACGAATTTAAAACAAGAACAAATATATATTTCACCTGGTACTGTAGTGCCCCCTATATTTTTCGTTAGGAATTAAATACGAAACTCTTCTTTTAGCTAGATATCAAAAACTTCACTTACTCCAACGACCTCTATAAAACCTCTGCACGCACATGGTTCATTAGCTCCAACACCCCTAGCTGGTTACGCTTCTAGCCCCAGCCTTTGCGGCCGGCCATTCTCTCTCTTTCCTTCTCCCTGGTCCAGGGCTCATTGGCACCAGGACCCCTAGCTGGTCATGCCTCTGGCCCCGGCCTTTGCAGCCGGCCACTCTCTTTCTCTCTCTTTCATTCTCCCTAAGATTGCTATCATTTCGCCGACCCACTGGCCAATCCGATCTTAACCATTCTTCCTCCGTGACCTATCTCTGTACTAATCTTTCCAATTTCACTTCACTGATATCGAGCCCCACACATACGCACAGCTTCGCAACTACGCCACCGTGTCTTCACCACGTGCTACAAACGCGTATCACCTCTCACTCTCACTCCCGTGAATGAAATGGCAAAGCCTTTTTACTATCCGATAGTCACGGTAATCCTAAATATCTTTACTTCGGGAAACATGCATGGATAAAACTCCATGTTTTCTGTTCGTCAAGACTCTAACAACGCCAAAGAATAGCCCCCAAGTTAACTTATTTACTTGGCAGTGTGGCTTGCACACTGAATCCAGATTCTACGTATTATCTTGGATCGATCTAAGCCATATAGAAATCAATCCGCACATTCACACAACGCTGCTCTAACTCTGGCGCCAGTACTATCAAGACAAGAAAGCTCCCACCTTTTGCTATCTCTTTTCCTAACATTACTTCTCACGATCGATCGTATTTATGTTATCCTTACATGTGCCTCAACTTCATTCTTCATTCTTCAATTAAACACACGTCTTTTCCCTGGCCAAAATATTTGTATGTGTTCTTTCTACTTTATTTCATCAATGCGCGTCCTACTTCATACTTGGTGCGCATTCCATTCTCTTCGCACAGCATCCATCCATCGTACTATTTGTTCGTCTCAGCTAAAGTCGACCACCCGCAAATCACTCAAGGGTGAATGAAATCGTTTTGTGGCAAATGAAACTAGAGGGGTGAATGAAACAATATTTATGAAAATCTGATTCCAAGAAGATTGTTTACTATGTTGTGGAGGAGTAATGAAAATAGCTGTAGTCCAGTGTGGCAAGAAGGTTTTAGTAGTCATAGAGGACAAAGGAGTTAGCATCACATGCGTTTGACGTCAAAAAAGTTTGAGAGAGAAGCCGGTCGGCCATGACAGTTCCAAAATAAAAACATAACGGCAGCCTTACTGCCCTCGTTAAAAGGGAGAGTTTTACGTGCCATGTTCGAATATAGACACAGATTACGCAGGGAGTTCGTAATTAAAATTGAAAAAAAAAGCAGATGTTTAGACAAACAAATGAAATGCACATTAAATTATTCGACGAATATAAACATTACAATCATTACATTTATAAACATTACAATCAACGCTGAAAAACATTTAGACGATCGTGTTAGGTAGAATAGAAGCTGATAGCTAGGTAGAAGATAAATAAAGTTGTGACGTATTTAATCGTTATCGAATATTTAAGAAGCTGAGATACTGAAAGGAGTGGTTTCCCAATGGCTGGTTACTTCGAAGACAAGAGTAATTGTTGTAAACTGGATTTAGAGCTTATGCCGCATGGGAGTGTCTAAGATGATAGAACCGCACACAAATATGATCGCCAAGTAACCTTGTGGGTTGTGCTTCGACACAGATGAATACCTATGTCAAAAAGATTCATTAGTCGATAAGAGCTCTATCAGATTGAAAATATTTGTGACTGTTATGTAAGAAACTCATTTCTAGGTGATTCACGTGGAATGGAGATGTGAAAACGCGTTAGACTAGAGATAGAGGCATACATGAATTAGTAGCAAGGTGTATGAAATAGATAACAACATCTGTGAAATGAAAACGGCAAGGTTGAGAACAGTGATTGGTCACGATAAAAAAGGTAAAGGTCACGCTGATCGAGGGACCAGGCGAAATAACCGGTCCTAAAAAAAGAAAGAGGAAGAGAGAGGGGGGTTACCAGTCTATAAAAAGGACAGGAACTAAAGGAAATGACCTTTGTATCAGTGACTAGATTCAAGGTTTCATATCTAAAGCTGATACAAATTTATTTTCGTATTTAATTTCACACAACACTAACTATATCTAAACTACAAAAAAAAATGTATATAAAGTTTTTCCGTGTTTAATTTTGCGTCACGCCAAGTTTTCTTCATATATTTTAGGATTGTTAAATATTGTGTCCCATGTTGTGGAGAAGTAATGATTAGAGTTGTAATCCAGTGTAGCGAGGAGGTTATAGTGATCACAGAGAACAAAGGAGTCCAACACATGGATGAGTTACCACCACATGCGTTTGATATAAAAGAAGTTTGAGAGAGAAGCCTGTTTTAAGAATATATAAAAAATGAATTTTGTATAAAATTATACACATGGGAGAGAATAAGATGAAAATCATTTAAAAAAAAAAACAACAAAGAAATTAAGTCACGGGTTAATCGAATTCTGTAATAACGATTTGAGGATGAATGACATTGAAATAGTTCAAGAAGTACTGGTCTGTCACCAGCGTTCATTTAGGTGTGATACTATTGCAGAAAGTGCATATTAAAATGAAATAGATTGAATAAAAGCTGGGAGAATATATACTTATATAATGAACAATGTTATTTTCACGGTTTTCTGTCCGCAACCATGGACTCCTCTACCTACAGCTAACGATTTGGTTGATGAAAATATCTCCTACCCACCATTTGAAACAATGGACTCTTTCTCAGCAACATTTTTTTCTAAGATGATCATCTAATAAAATCCAAATACAGATTGTCCCCACTCTTTGAAAATTTGCTTTGAGTCACTTTTTCGCGTTTTCGAAAATGAGCGAAAAGCGAAAGTAGTGATCTCTTTCGTTTTGCAGTAAGCTATTAAAGAGGCGACATTTTCCTATTTTCTCTCTTTTCTTTACACCAGTCACCTGTGTCTCAAATCATCACAAACTTCGACGACTCAATCTGACATGCCATCCTAACCATTCGGGAGGTCTGGGGACACCCAAAATGTTTCCCCATGCAAATTAATGGTAATTGCTCCTTCGCTTTAAGCCATATCGGTTTCCTTTTGAAGGAACTCTACTTTTTGATAGCGTAGAAACCTATATATCTGTAATTTACTAGTATCAGAATAATGGTTGGTGGGCTTTGCGTGTCACTCTTCCAGCCGATATGAATCAAAGTACTGAAAAGTTGGTTGAAGACTGAAAACAAGGAATTCATTCAACGTATGAATATACACGAAGACACGTGATTCAACGCCAGAGTAACTCAGTAGCAAATGTAGCATATGCTACTGACCCCGCACTAAGTGTTTGCAAGGTATCAATTCCAATTCTACACTTGTTCTATTACTTTAGTACTATAGTAGTGCCTTCAACTTTTATGAATGACTGGGAATTAACGATTAACGATGTTTACGATTAGCCAATTTTCAATCTTGAAAGGAGTTATTACTTCAAAGCTACGAGGGTATGGCATCTACGTAATTTACTCACGACACATAAATAATAAGGTATTTGAAACTGAAGTCATAACCATTCAAAACAAAAACTATATAATACATATTTGTCGTGTTATCTGGCTGTATTGCAAATGGGAGTATTCAATTACCTTGCAAATTTAGGGCTCGTTTATAACTATAACTAATGCTACAAGCCCTATACGAGCTTAATCCTACCCTGGAAACGAGATACATTTAACATGTGAATACGCATAGATACAAAGGTTCGTCAAACGAAACCGGAGCTAATGTTCCTCATATAAGGGTTCACAGAAAGTGATGAAACATTTCAAGGTATTTTACCGGGAGTTCCTATCGAGAGCATAAAACTATAAAGAACATTAATGTCGTCTTTATCCTGTCAATTTCATTTTGTTACTATCAGCATCATATGACATGTATGACAATCTGAAAATTATGTTCTTCTTTCCAGTCTCTCAATTGGTCTTATCAAGTATAGTCATAACACTGGCAAATTTATGCTTAGCAAGTTTTTTAATTCATAGCATTTTCGAGTAAAGAAAATATATTTCGCCCGTGTGAAAAACAAGGCTCACGCGAGCCACATACTATATATATATATATATATATATATATATATATATATATATATATATATATATATATATATATATATATATATATATATATGTTGGGAAGATTTGCTGTTGTCTCCAAATATACAGTGCTCATTTATCAATAGAAATAGAGCGCTACAAATAAATAAATAATTAGATAAGTGGTGACTAAAAAGAAGATTTTTATCAAAATGTCCAGTTATGAGTGCAAGAGACATCAATTTTAGATATTAAAATTATTACATAAATACACATGAGTAAATTTCACAATTATATATATATTTATATATATATATATATATATATATATATATATATATATATATACTCCTAATGATATTCTCTCTCTCTCTCTCTCTCTCTCTCTCTCTCTCTCTCTCTCTATATATATATATATATATATATATATATATATATATATATATATATACTCCTAATGATATTCTCTGTAAATTTAATATAAAATCATAATATAGATAAAATAGTAATGATATACATTCAAAAAATAATTAATTTTAAACAAGGGCAACAATTGAGAAGAAGCCACTTATTTTATTTAAATAACTATTACCCCATAAATAGAACAACCTTATCATTCCATGTGATAGGAACACCAGCGGTTTACAAGCGAAGAGAATTAATGATAACGAAGCGTAAATTTTTGATATTTAAAAAGAACGAAAAGCTTTTATAGAAACAAAATAAAATCATATTACCCCATTGAGAAGTACAATGAAGTGCAAAACAGATTTGTTTGGGTATATATCGAACTCCTGGAGTCCACTCTATCATCGTGAATTCGTCAGACATGAAATTTAAGATTTCTGAATTTAAGACATTGATAAAAGAGAGAGGGAGGAGGAAGGAAGAGTGATGCTGTGACGTCATGTGCCAACTCTCGTTTCTGAGTATTTGTCATTTTTTGTAAACAAAACATTGAATTTCTGTTATGGAAAATATTATTTTTATGTTGTACCAAGTATACATATTTTATCTATTTTTTTTTTCGGTGAAAATTACCTTGCTGCTAAAGATGTCATCAAAACAGTTGATATAATTATAGAATCATTGAACTATATAAAAACACAAGTATTTAAAAAAAGCAGTAAATATTCGTCTGACCAACATACCTATTTGAAATCACAAATCCGGGACATAGTAGTCTAGGGCATTCTGCTAGATATCATTAGATTTTGGGATCGAATCCAACAGGGGGCAAATTCATTTTTCCTCACTTTCGAGGTCAGAGGTGGATTAACCATTTGGCCTAATCAGCCTTTTTTTTCTTGCTTGTTTTCGACGCTAAAGGCAGTTTAACCATTAGGCTGAGTAAGCTTTTCTTCATTTTGTCAAACCCTACGATTAAGTTTCGACGTTATTTTGGTATGTAACGATGACGGACGACAATGAACAAGAGAAAAACCGAATGACGTCATCCACGCATGATACAGTGACGTATACAAAAACTGATGACTAATCACTCCCATTTCTAATGCCCAATTCAGGTTGACTTGTTCTGCAAAAGTTAGCGAATCTTATTTACAGGAACTACAAGTGAAGGAGTTGAAATGAGATACGTAGTTTTGGAATGATATCGTATGGAGAAATGAAATCAGTTTTGTTTACTCATTAGATTTTAATGAATCAAGGGAGTTTGACCCTAGCGAGGCTAAGCTTTTATGTATTTAATTTCATCTCTCACTCTCTCTCTCTCTCTCTCTCTCTTTTTCTCTCTCTATGAATATATACTTACAAAACACTCACAGAGACCTAAGTGTATATTTATAAATATCGACACATGCACACACAAACGCGTACTCGAACGTAGATCCGGGAGAGTTTTTCACATCTTCCCTAGTGCCAAGTCGGTTGGGCCTGTGCATGAATAGACCAAAGGCTTGTGCATGAACTTTTTAGGTCAAGTGCGACGTGATATATCTATATACGTATAGAAGTTTCAAAACACAAGAGAGGAGGAAAGTTTCATTAAATTCATTTGTAGGTTTAACAACATTTAAAAAGTATGGTAGGGTTGCAAGTACTCCGATGTTTTCTGACAAAATCTATAGAACAAGATGAAATTTAAAAAAAATTCTGTTGAAGTGTTTTTCGGACGATTGAATTCCTTCTTATTTGTTTTGTTTCGGTCGACCCATTCTTCAAGTGTACTCTCGGAATGCCCGAAAAACCATTTAAATATTAATTAATTATCTAAAAACAATAGACCAGGGCGGTCCCTAAATTAATTTGTAAGGAAAATTTCCACATCAAACTTCAGAAATTATCGTCGTGTATCTAAAATGATTCATTCATATTGTTCATTTGGTCTTCCATCCCAAGCAGACACTAACCCTCTAGCAACTTCATCTATTTTCTCAACAGGCGATTGCTAGAAGAGAGACGACGCTTCCCACCAACCTCGGTCGCTGACTTGATCTTAACCTCCCCTACTCCCTGACCTACCAGGAGCTTGAGGGGAAGATCTGACACCTCCAGTATATTTTTCCCATCTACCTACTACAATTCAATTCGATCGACCCCATAACTAATTCCTGCTAAAACTAATGGTACCTTCTTTTCTTCATTCGATTTGCGGAACACGTTAGCTTGAGGAATTCACTCGCATGCCCCGGCAGTCGGGCATGTACACACTCACTGGTTGCAGAAAAATTGAGTTGTCCCATAAAAAATAATAATTTTGACCCTAAACTGACCAGGAACCTCGGAGACTTGAGCACCCTTACCTATGTTAATCTTGGATTCACGTTAACATTTTAGACAAACTTGCAGCCTCTAGAATGCAGCTGTTAGGTTGGCTATAGAGAACAGTAGCAAACAAACAAACAAACGTCATTCTTTTTAGTATTATATACATAGACAAGAAAGCTTAACTGTTTTAGACACTAAACATTAAAAAAGATTTCCGATTTTTTTTAGTCACTTCAGTCACTTATTTCCCATCATCTATTAATGCAATTTAAGTAATTTCAATCAGTGTTTTCTCTCTGTTTTACTTATACCTTGTCATTATTGGTACAATGTGTAAATGTTCTCTTGTTGGAATCATCAGTTTTTTACCACGTAACCGTTTTGGGAATTTTGAAAACAGTTATATGAACATGGCATCCCGGCAGTGTTGATCAAAGACCATCTCCCTTTCAGCTATGATTTCAATATATATATATATATATATATATATATATATATATATATATATATATATATATATATTATATATATATATATATATATATATATATATATATATATATATATATATATATATATATATATACCTGCGATCACAGTCAAACGCACACGCTCACACAGAAATGTTTTTAGCTTTGAAATAAGTCTTAGATATCTGCACTGCAAAATATTGGTATCCTTCGTATTTTAGAAAACGTCAACTAAAACTGTCACTATAACTGACAATGTAGTTTTTTTTCAGTTTTAAAGTTATTTGGCTGATTATGTGTGTATCATGCGCCTAGATCGCACCAATGAAGGTTAGGGTTGAAAAATTAAATATTTTCTCCTCATAATGTCTAGAAAAAAATTTTTTTTTAACAAACCAGTAAACTTCTAGGTTTTATAGAATATTTCAATTTTTGGTGAAAATTGCCTAATGGAGTTGACTAAGGGATTTGCTCATCATATTTTTCTGAATTCACGTTTATCCAACAACTGAAAATTGATCAAGGCTGACAGCTGGTCAGTAGGTAGTTTTATGAAACTAAATATTTTATACAATATCTCGGACCAATTAAAAAAACGTTCAGAACAGCCAAAAAAAACGGCCTTTTGTCTTTTAGACTATATGTACAAATATTATAAGTACTAACGTGATACATATATAAAAGGTTTCACTGTTTGGAATGACTTTGTGCTTCAGATCTATACATTTAGAAGCCATGATGTTGATATGTTGATTCTATGATGTGTGGTTTAAAAGATAGTAATTTCTATATGGATTGGGCGACTATTTTGAAAAACCACCGACAAAAAACCTCCAAGGGCAGTCTGACCTGTACCCATATCTAAAAATAATTAAACGGAGTAACTACATGTTACACATGTTACACGAAAACTCATATATATATATATATATATATATATATATATATATATATATATATATATATATATATATATATATATATATATATATATATATATACATATGTTTTTGTATGTACATAATCCAAATGATCAGCGCAAAATGGAACAACTCCATTTTACGTATTGTAAGTTAGCTGGAAAGCAATCGAAAGAACGTGAGGCTCTTTTATAGAGAGGTATTAAGGAAAGGGTGTGAGATGCAAATTTCATTGTTTTCCGACTGTTTAGTGCCACAATGTTAACACTAGTTAAATCTGAAAGGAAAGTTGCTTTTTCCAGACTTTGTGTAAGATGCGTCTGTTTTTAGAATAAAAGTAAAAAATATCTATATGCACTTGTTGATACAGATAAAGGATTTTAGGATTCTGGCTTTGTGTGATCACGTAAAATTCATTATTGTATATATTCCATTACCGGAGATTATTTATCTGCTAACAAAATGATCACCCTATTTTCCATTTTTTTTATTGATCATCTCAAATGCCAAAATACGTTGATCACGTGACGGTTCTTATTGAGTAACTGACCTGGTCGGTATTGCTTTGAGTTTAACGGTAAGTGTATTGCATTTCCTGGCAAGCCTGATATAAACCTGAATATGCTAGTGCTGGAGTTTAGATCAAATCTGGCAGGATAAAAATATGTTCTTACTTCGATAAACAAATGCTCTTCAGAGTGCAAATATTAGAACCAAAGATGTAAAACCAACCTGATGTTTTCGCACAACCCCAGTCAAACACTGAAAAAACATCGAATTATTTATAAGAAAATTTGAAAATGTGGTATTGGCCAATTTATTACGAACATCAACAAACATTTAAATGATATATCAATGTACTTGTAAAACCTGCACTCTCTGATCAATGTAAATATCCAAATAGTTTCATTCATTAACTATGTCGTTGTCGATATAAACTTTTTGCGCTCACTTCAATACAAGCAAACGGTGTCATAGAAACTGAAACAAAACTTTCCCAAGAGCCACAGCTCAGTACTCAATTTGCTCAACCAAGCTTGCACCTAAATATACGGAGTGCTTACCAATATATAGTCCGGTAGAGCATTTGTTGAGACGTGTAAAGTTGGCCATGACGGTGGATTGGGAAAAATAACGAAACGACAAGGGAAAATAAATAACGAAAATTCATTACAGTCAAAAACAGTGCATCCCTCTCAAGCAGATAACAAGAGGAGACAACTTAAAGAAGATCTCTCAATCAGAAGAACATTTCCTTCTCTTCACTGTTAGAGGCAACGCCTATTCTTATTTTTGCATACAAATTCAAAAGCACTACAGGAAATGACATACAATACATTTACATACATATAATAGTGCAAACTCCAAGTTCGTATGTTAACAAGAGGTCATGTGGTTTGATGTTCAAATTCTGATCCTATTTCAGGATTGAACCTTTCACTTGGAATCCGTTGTCAAACCCGTGATATTCTCCGATACCCAAGATTAATACCGACTTTCTCAGTTGTGGCTGATGAGCTTCAACAAACGGAAGGTTTAATGAAGCCTGCAATCTCCTGTTCGATTAATTAACCTCTAACCTAAAAGAAAAGACATAAATTTATTGTTATCTTGCTACATTTGCGGGCTGTGGCGTGCATTTCCAGCGATAATACCATGTCCTGGATACGGACACGTACTTTGCCACACTCAGTTGCACACAGCTATGAACTGTCCACCTTTTTATTATCACCATAGTTCCGCATTTATAAATTCTGAAATAACACGCAAAAATCCGTTTCTCAGCCTACGTGACATCATTCTGATATCCCCAACCCCAAGAACACGGATAAATAAGCACTAAGCCAACCTGATCTGTTATTTTCGATATTTCTATCGGACACAGTGCTGACTAAACTAAATTTCAGATGGTGGGAAGGGGATATTTTTGTTTGCAAATCTTTATCTCCAAGTGGAAGAGTCTGTGGCCATAGAACCAAGAAAATCACGCTGTTCATTATATGAGTTGATGTCACCAATCCAGTCCCGGAATTACTCATGTTAGTATGGGACCGTTGTCCTCAGTCTAACGCCGGGCTCAATCGTTCATTCTGCATTTTTTGTTTTTAAATCAAGAAAATTCAAGAAACTTGACGTTGACCATAGTCTGGGTTTAGTTACTTGTTTATATTATCAGTGATCAGATGACAGATAAACTATGTATGAGTTGTGATGAACTGTAGGATACAAGACTTATTGTCCAAAACAAATGTTGATTTGTTGACTCATATTCAGGATAAAGAAAATGCTGTGTTCTAATCAAGGCAAAATGCTCCTCTTATCTGCGATTAGCCTTGTATTAATTTATTTACTCAAAGTACCAAGTTATCTTCTCAGATATTGCTGATTCTTCTCTATGAAATAACATTAGTTCACACACAGTGGCATTCCTAGGGTTGGTGCCACCCGGGGTGGTAACTCATTTTGATTTTTTTAGTTGGATGGAAAAAGTAAACATGATCAATACAATGAAGAAACGTAAATATATGACTTATATTAATGTTTTTTCTTAAACTAAAATTTGAAACCAAATCAATCACTTTTTTGTAAGATGCATACCCGACTGACAGTACAATCTTTTAAATCCAAGTCTTATCCCAACACCTGCTCCAACTATAGACATGGTTCAGGATTAGGTTCTGAAAATATGATCTTGAGATAGCTTCATTTTAAAAATAGGGTTAGGGATTAGGGTTTAAAGAGATAGACTATTTATGGGGTATGAATTTGACATTCTACCCTCCATATATCCCAGGGGTTGATGTAGCCTCCGTATTATATGCATTATTCAGAATTAATCTCACTCTAAACCAAAAAAAAAAAAATATGTGGTGGGAATTAGCCCCCACTCAACCCAAATGGGAATTGGAATCGATACTTTGTTATGGTTCCGGATTAGGTAGTTTTCTTCATATTAAAGATAGGAAAATTTGTAAACAAAACCAAGGTAAAAATTCGGTATAGCGAAACGTTTATAATAAATGTATTACTTTTTATTATGTCTTGAACAAATGAAAAAATATTTCTCATTTTATTAGAATATATATATTTTTACTGTTAACTTATGTTAAGTAGTATAATAAAACGGTAGCAAGAGGGGAGGAAAGATTGTTAAGTAGTTTACCGAAGAGGTAGGAAGAGAAAGGAGATTGGTTAGTTTAATAAGAAGATAAGAGGGGGGCAGATAGATAGTTTACAGAGGGGAAAGAGAAAGAGGTAGAAGATAGTCAGTTTGATAGGAGGAGTAGAAGTGAAAGAGGGATAGAAAAGTAGTTAATAAGATTGTAGAAAAGAAGGTTAACCATTTTTAATAAGAGGGTAGAAAGAGACGGTAGGGAAGATTTCGTATTGTCTGAGCAGGAGGTAAGTAAAGTCAGTTAATTGGGAAGATAGGAAAGGAGAGAACAGAAGAAAGTTACGTAGTTTAATGAGAGGGCGGAGGGGACGGAAGAAAAGAGGTATGTAGTTTATTGAAGGGTACGTAAATCTTTGCATGTAAAACTAATTCATGTTTGTATAACATTAGGGAAAATCATGGGCAAACAATGCAAATTGGGGGAGGTGTAAGAGAAAGAGAAGATAATCTTAGTTGTCAACACCTTCGGAATTTCCACAGGTCACGCTAGTTTCTATCATTATACAGAACGGTCCATGAAGAGATGAACAACGATCACTGATAAAAAGGCAAATTTTAATTTTAAGGGAGATATTTCAATGTTTGTATATCTAAAGTTTTCTCCTTGTGATAGATTTAAGTTACCTGAGCTATATCTTAAAATGAAGTTATTCTCATTATTGATTTTTGACCAGTTTTTACCTCTGCTATTCTTACAATATAACCAGCCCATTGCCATTTGAGTTTTCTAGTGGATTCTATGATGTCTCGACTTCCTGTTTTTCCCTAACATATTGCGCAGTCTTATGATTTCTCCATGTGAGGTTGATTCTTCCATGTGCACATTGCATGGTTCTCAGTTTGCAGGCCTGTCTCTTGGTTAGGTTCCATGTTTCAGCTCCATAAGTGACTATCGGGAGAATGCATTGGTTGTGTACTCTTCATTTTAGCATTATTGGGATCATCTGGTTCTTAAAAGTTGAGCTTTTATATACCGTTAAATACGGTAAATTATAAGTTTTTTTTCCTGGAAGAATGAGGCTTTGATTCATGTTTCTTGCAGTTAACATCAATTATCAGTTGATTACAAGAAAGACACGATAATTTTTTTGCCATTGTGTATCTAGGATTTTATTGCATATTAGCTGAAAATCCGTCCTATCAGACAGATTTCAGCTAGTTCCCGTGGAAGACCCTGCCCCTCCTTGAGTACGGCTGATAAAATAAACTAACGAATGTTTCCCTTTATGTTGAAGATTTATTTTCTGCTCTAAATTGACCGGAAAACCAACATCTCCCAAACCTTTAAAATGGGAATTCATCAACGTAAAATGTGTGATTGAGATGGACTGGAATCGATTATAGTTTTATTTTCTGTCCAGGATGGGTAGTTCTCACATAATATGTGTACATACATACATTACAACTGTAGATATATAGATACAGCTGAGCTTACTCAAGCATAAGAAGATAATGTCCGTTGCTTGGTTTGAACCTGAGGCTGCTCTAGTTAAAGATCAAATGATCTTACCAGATTAGTGTTCGGTCTACAGAAAATGTGCAGGTGATTTATCAGCGATTGTCAAAAGTAATTAACCTAAGTACAAAGCAGAAAAGATTGCTGCCAAACGTTAGACATTTAACAAACACAATCAGATCAAGCATTACTCTGAACGTTGGACTAATCTCTCCAACCAAGGGGGAAAAGAACGCTTAGTGATATCCCCGGAAACTCTGCTGGGACTTGAAAGCCCCGATAAGAACGACACAGCACATTTTTGTTTCCGCCTTCGTTATGTTTTGTTTTCTTGGTGTTTTTCACACAACTGATTCGTTGTGCATTTAATTAATGATGCAACACTATGGCATTTATTCTGTACTTTACTAAGTATCAACAGAAACACCGGAACCTTCATTTTCTTGGCCAAAAATCTTATTTTTCTAAAGATACGAAAAATTTTACTGACTTTTGCGATTGGTATGTTTACAAAAAATGCACAAGTAATAGGAAATTTTTCTGGCTTATTTACTTCAATATTATTACCTGTGCTGAAAGCCTGAAATACATTTTACTCTAAAAAGTGAAATGAAAGACAAATTGAAAACGGAATAAGCAACAATTTGTTTACGATAAAGTTGCTATTGTTGGAATATGCTCAAATTTGGACAAATCATCTGGTTGTTACTCCTCCACCGATTGTGTGAAAACTTGCTTACATTTACAACTGGTAATGGCTTCTAAAGCAAGTGCAGGTGTCAATTGTGGTGTAAAGCGAAAACACAAATACATATGAAAGCAAGAAATTACAGAAGTGTTGAGAAAACTTGACTGCGATGATTCGATAGAGAAAGTGCGTGAGACGCATACTATTATCTCATCAACTGTACGTGATATATGGATTTTTTAATCCAATATACCTTCATCTGTCCAATTCATATAAATAAACTGTATCATTTATGTTGATGTGTTAAGTTTAACCATTTGAGAAGAATCTGTCAACCAAAACTGACAGCATATGTTTCTGCAGTTCTTAAGTTGGTCTGTCCGTCTGGATGGTGGACTTGCTATCTATCTCTATCATATTATGTATATTATGTGTATATCACGTGTTTTTTTGTGATCACCGCCTTATAGGCGAGAGAAGTAACTTATTCATTGATCATCCCTTTTCCAATTTTTTAATTGACCATCTGCCTCACAGCATGCTATCAAAAGATATTAGTGGCATGATGGTTTCTATTGAGTGACTAACCGCACTTGATTATATTTGGTATTTGCTTAATTAGGCCTTCTAACAATGTTTTAACTCTAACTAATGTCTTAAAGATATCGAATGTATATGATTAGTTGTTGAGAGGTGTATTATTATTATTATTATTATTATTATTATTATTATTATTATTATTATTATTATTATTTGGAATCTCACACCAGTTGCCTGGTGGTAACCGCTGGAGTTTGAGTGACAGCAAGTCTCCTCAAGTCTCCAGCCCTCCTCTCCTAGTACTCATAGGTCGCAGTAATTCTGCGATTTACAGTTTCACACCGGTTGCCCAGTGGTTATCGCTGAAGGCTGAGTGACAATAAGTTTCCTCAGGTCTTCAGCTAACGTCTCCTCTCTCTTTCGCATATCATGACAGAGCTACAATTCGTTGCAGTACTTATTCCTCAGTATCCGTGCAGTTCCCAGTAGTGCTGTGGTCTGTACGGTCTCTATCCTTCCCCTAATCCTGATCTCCTCCGGTCTCACCCTCAGCGTTTTGGAGACAGTTCCTAGTGCGCCCGGTACTACCCTGGTTTTCATGTTCCACATCTTCCTTAACTCTCTTGCTAGGTCCTGGTATTTTTCCCTTTTTTCACCCTCCTTCTTTTTTACTCTATGGTCTGCAGGCACAGCAACGTCTACTATTTGGCAGGTCTTCCTTTTTTTGTCTACTATTACTGAGTCCGGTCTTCTCGCCTGGATGAGGTGACCGGTTTGGATGTCAAAGTCCCAAAGTAATTTGTGGTTGGCATTCTCCAGGGCTGCCTCTGGTTTGTGCTGATATCACTTTTCTGCATGGTTGAATCCCATTCGTTTACTCAGTTCCCAGTGTATCATTGTTGCTACTCTATCGTGTCTAAGCTTATACTCCTTCTGGGCGAGTTGACTACATTCACTAGTTATGTAATTTACAGTCTCTTTCACAGCATAGACAGCACTTGCTGTTTGTCTGTGTTCTGTCGATTTTTGTTTTTATATAGTTTGTCCTGATGCTTTTGTTTCGAGCTGCCATGATGAGCTATTCTGTTTCTCTCTTCAGGTTTCCTTTCCGTAACCACGTCCATGATTTCTCGTCTGCTACATCTTGTATCTGTCTTTTAAACTCGCCGTACAATTTTTTCCCTTCCCATCTTTCTTTTCTTGTTTGCTGTACTGTTCCATTGTTTTCTACTTTATTGCTTGTTGCACTATCTCTCGCGCTCTTTATGATTTCTTCACTATTTGTTTGCACATATCTTTCTAGGACTACTTTAGCTCTCTGGACACAATCTTTAGCTCTTTTGCCTGATGGTAACCGCTGGAGTTTGAGTGACAGCAAGTTTCCTCAAGTCTTCTGCCCTTCTCTCCTAATACTCATAGGTCGCAGTAATACAGCAGTTTACCGTTTCTCACCGGTTGCCTAGTGGTCATTGCTGAAGGCTGAGTGACAATAAGTTTCCTCAGGTCTTCAGCCAACGTCTCCTCTCCCTTTCGCCTATCACGTCAGTGCTGCGGTTTGCATTTCCGCTTTCATTTCCCTTCCTCTGTTAGGTCACTGTTGACAATTAGTGTTGCAGTCTTTATATTTGTAGCACTTTCCTCAGTATCCGCACAGTTCCAAGCAGTGCCGTGGTCTGTACAGTCTCAATTCTTCCCTTTATCCTGATCCTCTCCAGTCTCGCCCTCAGTGTCTTAGGACAGTTCTTATTGCGACCACTATGACCGGCACTACCCTAACTTTCATGTTCCACATCTTTTTTAGTTCTCTTGCTTGATCCTGGTATTTTTCCAGTTTTAAACTCTCCTTCCTCTTAACTCTATGGTCTGCAGGTACAGCAACGTCTACTATTTGGCAGGTCTTCTTTTTCTTGTCTACGATTACCAAGTCCTGTTTTCATGCTTGGATGAGGTGACCGGTTTGGATGTCAAAGTCCCAAAGTAATTTGTGGTTGGCATTCTCCAGGGCTGCCTCTGGTTTGTGCTGATATCACTTTTCTGCATGGTTGAATCCCATTCGTTTACTCAGTTCCCAGTGTATCATTGTTGCTACTCTATCGTGTCTAAGCTTATACTCCTTCTGGGCGAGTTGACTACATTCACTAGTTATGTAATTTACAGTCTCTTTCACAGCATAGACAGCACTTGCTGTTTGTCTGTGTTCTGTCGATTTTTGTTTTTATATAGTTTGTCCTGATGCTTTTGTTTCGAGCTACCATGATGAGCTATTCTGTTTCTTTCTTCAGGTTTTCTTTCCGTAACCACGTCCATGATTTCTCGTCTGCCAAATCTTGTATTTGTCTTTTGAACTCTCCATACATTTTTTTCTTTTCCCATTTTTCTTTCCTAGTTTGCTGTACTGTTCCATTATTTCCTACTTTGTTGTTTGTTGCGCTGTTTTGTGCACTCTTTATGATTTCTTCACTGTTTGCTTGCACGTACTTTTCTAGATCTGCCTTAGCTCTCTGGACACAGTCCTCTATGCTGATGAGGCCCCTTCCACCTTCTTTTCTCTTAACGTAGTCTATCCGTGTCATCTCTGGGGTGTAAGGCTTTATGCATTGTCATGTGTCCTTGTTCGCCTGTCCATTGATTGGAGTTCTTCCTTCGTCCATCCTAGGAATGGTCCTGTGTATCTCACTACTGATACAGCCCAGGTGTTCATTCCTTTTATTAGATTTCTGCTGTTTAATTTGATCTCTAATATTTTCCTTATCCTTCTAAGGTATTCTCTCTTCTTCTTCTTCTTCTTCTTCTTCTTCTTCTTTTTCTTCTTCTTCTTTTTCTTCTTCTTCTTTTTCTTCTTCTTCTTCTTCTTCTTCTTCTTCTTATTATTATTATCATTATTATTATTATTATCTTGTCATAACTCCAACGTATCATTTCCACCTTTTCATTGGTTAATTTTTTCTGGTGAATTGACCAATCACAGGAGAGAATTTCGTTCAAAAACAATCTATGCTGTTAAACTGATTAATTTTTTTATTACAATAAATTCAAATTTTTCCACTGTCAAAATCGGGAGGATTTTTTTCTCCACTTTTGTGGGTCAAAAATAAGCAGGAATTCTTTTTCCAGTTTTAGGGCCCAGAATCGAGTGGGAGTTCTTTTTTTAACTTTTTGTGTTCATGATCGAGGAAGATTTCTTTTCAATTTTTAGTTGTCAGAATAAAGAAAGGATTTTCCCCACTTCAGTAGATTACAATCGAGCAGGATTTTCTCCTCTTTTAGAGACCAAGATAAAAGGAATTTATTTGTTCTACCTTTAGGATCAGTATCTAGGATACTCATTTTCCCAACTTTATGGGGTCACAATTGACGGGTAATTTTTTCCAATTTTAGTGGTCGAAATCGAGTGGAAATTTCTTTTTTCAATTTTTATAGATCAAAACAAGAGGGGGAGTCATTATTCCCACTTTTCCTGGTCAAAATCAGAGGTGATTTTTTTTCTATTTTCAGGGGTTAAAATCAAATGGGAATGCTTTTATCAACTCATTGGGGTCGAAATCGTGGGGATTTCTTTTTCAATTTCAGTGTATCAAAATCGAGGGCGATTTCTCTTCCCAACTCTAAGAGTCATGATCGAGGGGAACCCTTTTTTTTCCATTTTTAGGGATCAAAATCGAGGGGAATCTTTTCATTATCTTTTAGGAGTCCGGATCAGAGGAAAATTTTCAATTTTTAGGGATCAAAATCGAGGGTGAATCTTCTTTCCAACTTTTAGGGGTTTCAATCGAGAAGTAATTCTTTTTCTCCATTCTGGATGTCGGAATCGAGAGAGAATTCTTTTTTTTTACTCTTTTAAGGGTCAAATAGAGGGGGATTATTTTTCCCACCTTCAGATCGGGATTTGTTTCGCTTTTCGGAGTCGAAATCGAAAAAAAAATTTTTTTTTCAATTTTTACGGGTCAAAATCAAAGGATAACTCTCTTTTTTCCCACTCTTAGGGGTAAGAATAGACAGGGGATTCTTTTCCAACTTGTAGAGGTCAAAATCGAGTAGGGACTCCTTTTCCCACTTTTAGGGATTGAAATCGAGAGGAAAATTCAATCCATTCTTCCATAACCTATTGTTCACCGTTCCACGAAGTGCTATTGAAATTCATAGAGAACATCTGGACATAGTGTGTGGACAAACATGAAATTTGATGATATTATGTGGTTTGGACACATATCTAAGTCGTAAGGGAGATAATTGTGCATGGATCTGCTCCAGGAATTGATCAGATCTCCCCTAGCCTATTGTCCGATCTTCCGCAAAATGTCACTGAAATTTATTGGTAACTCTTGGAGATATCGTGTGGACATTCATGAACGTAAACATTAATTTTATTTAAGAAAAAATGGAGAAATATCTGTCAGTCAAGAAAAGTTTCCTGGATCCACCCCGAAATTTTACCTCCTATTTTTCGTCCTATTGTTCACTCTTTCGCAAATTTTCATAGAAATTCATTGATTATTTTCGTAAATATTGTGTGGACATGATAAAGACATGGATTTTTTGCGACGTAGATAAAGTAATTGGGCATGGAGGCACTCTAAAATTCAATGATTTCTTCTGTTGTCTATTGTTCACCCTTCCAAAAAATCAAAGAGATATTCATTGAGAACTTTTGGTGCTATCTTGCAGACAGAAAAAAAATCGGTGATATCATATGATTTTTTTTCTGGAACGTAGGAGAGATAACTGTGCATGGATCCGCTCCCAAATTCAAATATTCATTCCTTCAAATGAAAAGCAAAACCCAATTTAGACTTGAAAACAATGAGAAGGCAGAACCACCACAAAGTTCAATCAGTCCTTCCGTACCCTACTTTATACCCTTCCACAGAATATCATACAAATTCATTATGGACTGTTGGTGGGATCAATGAGAAATTATGGCGATATCATATGGTTTGGACATATATCTATGACATAGGGGAGATATTCATGCATGGATTAGATCCAAAATTTAATCAGTTCTCCTACAGCCTATTGCCCATCTCCCCACAACATTTCATTGAAACTCATCGAGAATTTACTGAGACATCATGTGGGCAGTCATGAGTGTAAACGTACATACCGAAAGAAAAAAAAACGGGAAAATATCTCTTAATTAGGAAAGATTCCCTGGATCCACCTACAAAATTTACCATCTCCTTCTTACCCTATTGCTCATCTTTCCGCAAACTTCCATTGAAAATCGTTCAGTATTTTTGGAGGTATCATGTGGACAGACGAAGAAATGAAAGAACGAACGACTGAACGAACAAATAAACAAATAAACTAACAGGTGTTGAGACGTGACCAAATTTATATACCTCTTTTCAATTTCGTTAGAAGAGGTAAATGAATACAACAAAGACAAAGTGTTGAGAAAGTCAAGGCTCAACTTTGCCACTGTCCCAAGTACGACGTTTCTTAATCAATCCATCAATTTGTTTGGGAATTTGCTTCCATTATAGAAGGACCGGGTAAGCTAATACAGGGGCATATAGCATAGGGGAAACTACACATGAACATTAAAACACGTACATTTTTGCATAGTAAAGTAATTCATCATTTTCATTCGCTATACAACTAGATAATACGACAGATATTTCTGACATTTCAGTTATGGTATCACTTTGTTTTCATTTCAATCATTATGCAGCGGTTATGACTTCAGTTTTGAAACCTCTGTATTCATGCGTTGTAGATGTATTACATAGATACTGCATTCCCTTTAATTACTATGTTAGATAAATAATCCAAATTAAAGCTGATAATTCGCTAAAACCTTAAACATCCTGTTGTTCATGAAAGTTGAAGGCTCTATAGTGCAATAGTAGTAGAGCAAGTGCAGAATCACTGAACCGGAATTGATAGGTTGCAAGCATTTAGCGGGGGTGACCATGGAAATTGTTAAGCCTGTAACATATGCTACTTTTGCTACTTAGTTAATTCAGCATTGCATTAAGCGAGGGCGCTTGGTTATGAAGCAAGAAAACACGTCCACAATCGCTTTGATTAATCGTTCGTTTTTCATCAGCCCACAAAATATTTCCATCACACTTGATCGAAAACTTTGTAAAATGTAGACACATTCATCAATTCTTTTTATCAATACTTTTTTTTAAATGACCACGAATGTGTTTCTACTTCTTTCAGAAACAATTACCGACGTGATAAGGAACTGTAAATTTGAGCGGAAGAAACCAAATGAAATTATTATCAAACAAGGAGAAATTGGAGAACAGTAAGTCATTTGTTTCCCTCTACGATCTTGAATCACTTTGAATATTTGATTTTTAATAGTCTAGTTAAAAGTCTAGTAAAAGCAACAAAAAAAAACAAACAAAAAAACGCGTTTAGACTATTTCTCAAGACTTCTCAAAACTCACAAAGAACAGAATCAGAACGTTATTTTCTGTTATAGTAAGTTATCAGCATTTACTAAGTTTAGCCTGGTACGAAAAAAAATTGATTTGGAAGAAATAGAGTAGGAACATTATGTTGCGTTAATTTTCTAGGTAAGGGAGGTCTCTGTATCGTAAATCAACATTCAAAATCGTGGTTTTTACCCGAACTCAAATATCGGCCATTTGCACTGATAGGGAATTCTTACCAATCTCTCCCGTGAAGCGGGTCATGGTATTATACCTTATAAAGACTTAAAACATTTAGAAAATTAATTTCAGTGAGAAAAAAGTATGCAAATTGTTTATATTAGGAGATATCATAACAATCGCATTTAGACAATATGTTTGTCTTGGGCCGAATTCATTGTTGTTCTGTTTCTTACGTTGCATTGTAAAACGTGTGTTTTTCTGAATTACGTCCGCGTGATTTTTCTTCTTTCGCAAAGTTCATTGATTTTTAAATATTCAATAACTGATTCTCATATCTTACTGATTACCACATTTGACTCACTGGTAGTTTTTTAAACTCTTACTTTTCTTCCAATTACTTTATTTTTCCTATTTTCCAGTGGGGTTCTTCGTCCATCATAGTGATTTCCTCTCAGAGAGTGAGAGAGAGAGAGAGGGGGGAGTAGCGATATCCCCATTTATGATCTGTTGTGAAATAATCACGTAATGGAACATCTGAATCCATTCCAAGCGAACTACGACAACAGATATATTCTACAGCATTTCTTATTGTCTTTCAAGTCATGAATGAAATAATTAGCAACAGCCCAGCCATGCGAGTGGACAGAGATATATTACTATAATGCTTTATTTACTCGCATTAGCAGTAAACCACAGACAGCATAGAATAGGTTGAGGAATGTTGAATTAAGAAAATTTCAACTTCAAGAGTCAGTTGAGTAGATGAAGGAAGAAACCCTCAACAATTGGATAAAAACTTTTATAACGCACGACAAATACTGATGAATGGTCAAATTTGCATGACCACAGATTCCGGTTAAGAAATATTTGAGTGGAACGAATGGCTCAAACACACCTTGTTAGATTTACAAGCTGAGATTTGTTGAAATGTTCAAATGTGAAAGTGTTCATTTTGAATGTCCAGTACTGAGTACTGGAAATGTCTTTTCACTGGTTTCGTGTGTGATATACAAAAAGGTTGTCTTCCTTGATCACTGTAGTTTGTGTGTGTGTGTGTGTGTGTGTGTGTGTGTGTGTGTGTGTGTGTGTTTGCAAGCGTGGGGAAAGGCAGAATTATGAAGTATGGAAATTAGGAATAAGTATATTTGTGTGAATGACAGTCTGTTCCCGGGGCGGGGTGTGTGAGGCTTAGACCTGCAACAAATAAAAATGTCATGGCTGCTGTTATAAATAACATAATGTTATTTATAGTACAATAGAATGCACCCAGCAATGATGTACCAAAATGTTAAAGTGGACCTCTGATTAGTTTATTAATCGGATTTATGATCATGTTGGAACAATGTCAGATAACTGCTTGACATCATGACTCACAGCGTAGATCCCTAGAGATCATATGCGAAATTGTGATCGGCAAAAATTGAGATGGCATGACAATTTACACATGTTCAGGGGATATTGGCACTGCGACGCTGGCGATGGAGAGATATGTCGAATTTTGAGGTAGGTCTATGTACAATGATAGATGTTAAAAGGATGATGGTGATGATGATCATGAAAAGACTTGATCTGCAAGTATTAACAATTTATTATTTGAGAATGATCTTTAATTGATTTTCAAAGTCACTCGATAGTTACAAGTCTTATTTCTAGAAAATTGCTAATTTCATTTTTTTAGTTGCCACTCCAACTTAATGGGATCTTGTCCACGCAGTTTTTCATAATTTTTTGTCAGTCTAAATCATTTAATCATATTAGTTGCAAAATGTAAAAGGTAAATCTGTGTAAGCAATAACGCGAATATTCAAGGTTAAAATAATTGAGTTATCACAGCTGTGTTTCAATTTAATCTTCACGCTCGAATATCAATGGCACCACATTTTGCTTCTTTTTACTGAAAAGAAATTCAAAACATATAAGTCAACAAGAGATAGCATTATTCAAATCATGTGCAAATTAGTTGCAGGCATCTTGAAGAATAGTTGTGAAGGGTTGGAAGTATAAACATTTATTTTCATAGCAATCATACGGGGGTTAACGGGGATTTAAAGACAAAATTCGCCTCACAAGAGATCAGAGTTTTATATCTTAGTCTGAAAGAAGTTGAAACCGAAGTAATACGCAAATTCTTTCACTCCAAAAAATAACTACTGAATTCCTTAATTCCTTATGATATTGTTTGATGGTTTGAATTTTTTTTTAGGATGTTCATCGTATTGAAAGGTTCCATGTCTGTGTACGTGCAAGACTTGATTAATGATGTCGAACAACTCGAAATAATAAACTCAATGAGCCAGAAAGGACTTCTCGAGGACAGATCTATACTAGGCGAATATAGAGCCAATACGGGTATGTAACTCTCTTGCTCTCTCTGTTCTTACGCAGAACACGCACACACACACATGCACAGGCACGCACACACATGCACGAGCACACACACGCACACAAATGTACGTGAAATAGTGCTGTAAAGGAATGAAGGGAGAAAATACTGTTGTAATATAAGATGTATCTTTTACTTAGCTGCAGGGTTTGTAATGTAATATTCACAGTTTCGTATTCCATTTGAACGGAGTAATTTGTAATTGAATATATGCATTCACTTATTACATAAAGATAAAATTGTAACTAGAATGAAAGTTGTGTGGTGAGTAGCGACATGCTTCCAGTCGCAGCGGACCCAGGAGACTAATAGATATGTCTGGTTTGTCGTCTTATCTTCCACTGAATAGTTGAGTAGAACTTTTGGCGGGAATTAGAGTGTTTTAAGGTATGGATTATTTGCATGCTATTGATTGGTTGTTAGTTTTTGTTTCTTTTGATTATCTACGTGATCTCTGTAGACATAGTATTTAATGGTCATGTGATGCTGTATAGCTGATTTATATATACATTATTCTGCGTCTATCACACATAACTATTGAAAGATAGAATATACCTACACTTAGAAAAAAATTCAAAGAAATGTTCCAAGAAGAATGCATCGTTACCTTTCGCAGACCGCAAAATATCGAAGATATTATTTGCAGTAACACTGTAATAAATAACAAGGTCTCATATAATACCATCCATAGAACTGTCAAATTCTGTCAACCCTACAGCAATAAAAATGAGCTATGCTGAAATTACCTTAAACACACCAGTTCTTTCACTGGCTCTATCACTAGCTAGACTTTCTACGTCTACCATAATTCCAACTGCAGAAGCAAAAATGTCATTCATCTCCTAAAATTTTCTAAATGCAAACTGCAATATATTGGTGTATCAGTGTGGCAATTCAACATTAAACATAAACACGATAAGCACAGAATCAAATCACCCAATCATTCCAACCTATTTACAGTTGAACAACACTCCCGTATCCCTGGTCACAATTTTGGCCCGGATGCTAGATTTACTATCATCAAAAAATGGAAAAAATACATTTTCTGACACGACGAAAATTCAAAAATTCATTTTTGTACCTGTGCCTAATGCTATACTTCCATCCTAGCCCCAAAATATGCACCATAACACCTCTACACCAAAACATATATATATATATATATATATATATATATATATATATATATATACTCTTATTCTCTACGATGACCCCACCTATTCATACCGGACAACTGCCTACATATAGTTCATGTTACAAACTTATCTTACCTTATCCATACCTAACCCTTTTTTATGAACATCAAACATTGGGAACGGCACACACAGTCACATAGAATCCTACCAATTGATACCTATGAATGGTCAATTTTACTTGTACTATTCAAAACTAAATTACCTTTCAGAATATCTATAATGGCCATCTAGGTTACTGAACATTTCCGAGTTGATACTCGATCATACATAAATGGAACTCCCTCTAACGTATATCCTGCGTCACCTTGATTAGGGAATGCCTCGACCCCATAACCTATTACCGGAATACTCCTAAAAGATTTCCAGTATTCCACCCCTATTATTATCAATCCTTCACCTTTCGTTCCTCCCAACCCAACTCTCACACACACCCTCTACGTCTTTTGTGTATATTTACACCCAGGCCAACATACTTTCTCCCAGTTTACAATACCCTGACCGAACGTTCTGCATCACCCATTACATTTCCCCACGTGATATAACATTCATCTTAATCATCATCATCTGCCTTTTATCGTCCGTTGTTGGACACAGACCTTCTCAAAGATTTGCCAGATCTCTCTATCATAGGCGTCGTGGAGCCAATACTTTCTGAACTTGTCTAGTTCGTCTTGCCATCTTATATTCTACTGGACACAGTTTTGCATTTGATCTCTTGGAATCCACGTTGTGAATTGTGATGTCCAGGGGTTTTCTGACATTCTAGCAACATGGCCTGCCCATTGTCATTTGTGTTTCTTAATGGATTTTATGATGTTTTGGATGTTTTCCCTATTGTATATTACTTAATATTATAGATATATATGTGGGGTGATGTTAAGACAAATGTATGTATTTGTATGTATGTATATACACATGTGTGTGTGTATATATCCTATATGTGTGTGTGTGTGTATTGGTCATGTCTGTATGGTTGGTGTAATAGTAAGGTTATGTAAGTATTTGTAAAGTTATGTTAGGGCAATTTAGCAGATAAACATATACATACGAGGACTCTATATTACCTTACTGGGTACTCAAGTAGTTTGGCACCGGACCATGGCCTAGATACCCAATAACCATGACGACCAATTCTTAAGAATATCCACCCCGTTGATCAAAACATCCCATAAAACACCAATAACTGCTGCTACTACTTTCACCAAAAGATCCAACCAAACTATTTTATATTCCTTTTACATACAGAAAAGAATCCGGACTAACAACTATGGCCTCCCATGGATTTTCATTTTTGCTTTCAAAAAAAAAAATTGATGCTAAATTCGTTTTCTGTGGGAACCTAACCTTTCAACCACTAAAAGGTACACACATGCTACTAAAGATGGGAACCTCTCCTAAAACATGTATATCATACTAATTAATTAATTTATCTATTGGTTATTCAATTAATAAAGTCTCCATATAATTTTATTCCTGAGTTTGTGTCATTCTCAACAGTTCATTTATTATATGTATGTGTACACAAACCCATACTTACACACACGTACTCATAGAAATATACATCATCATCAGACTTTTAGCAACCATCGTTGGATATAGACCCTACCCAAGATTCGCTAAATCTCTCTCTATTATGGGCGTTGCGAAGACGATTCTTTCTGAATTTTCTCATCACACCATCTCATATGTTGCTGGTCGCGTTTTCGCATAAAATCTCAGGGGATCCACGGTGTAGATCATGAAGTCCAGCGTTTGACATTCTTGCTGTATGGCTGGCCCTTCGCCATTTCAATTTTCTAATAATTTCTATGATATCTTTGACTCCTGTTTTTCTCTAGGTGACCATTCTATCAAGTGATCTCTCCATGTGATATTGAGCATGATTTACTCTAGTGCATGTTGCATGGCTCTCAACTTGAGGGTCAATCTTTAGGCTAAGTTTCACATCTCAGCTCCATAGATTCTATCGGGGGTGGGGCCCTGGTTGTAAATCCCTCTTGTCGGGATTAAAGTGATTTTCTTGTACTTGGAAGTTGAGCTGACTCTACCGAAAGTTTGTCAACCTACGGTGATTCTTCGCTTGATATCTCCTTCTTGTGAGGATTTCATTGATATTCGTTAGGTAGATGTAGTGATCTACTTTCTTCAGCTCTGCATTTCTTATTCTGATTGTTGCGTATTCGTCCACTATGTGTTTGTTGTATCTGACATATCTTTCACTCGAGTTCACGTGAAAGCTTACTTACTTTCTTTGTTCATTTTCCTTCAAGGAACGAGTGCAGTGGTCGGAGAGATCGCCCTCATAAAGAAAGACTGCGTTCGGACAGCCAGTGTTGTCGTCGATGAAGAGACGGACCTTGTGGTCATTGACCGAGAACTGTACAACCGATCTATGCGTGAAACTCTTGAACGCGACTACATCGAGAAGCGAAACTTCGTCATCGACAATCCACTCTTCAAGGACTTGGCACCGAAAAACAAGCGACAGTTGATCATTTGCCTAAAAAAAGAAACCTTTCAATACGGTAACGTCATCGTCCGTCAAGGCACGACCCTCGACAAGATCTACTTTGTCTTACAGTGAGTTGCTCTTCGCTTGTGGGCGGAAAATTTGAGTTCCAATCTACCTTCTATACGCCGTCGTATATATATATGTTTGAGAGAGAGAGAGAGAGAGAGAGAGAGAGAGAGAGAGAGAGAGAGAGAGAGAGAGAGAGGAGGAAGGGAGAGTAAGAGAGTAATTTCAAACGTTTATGTAACGCTCCTAATCAAATATCTTGAAATCAAAATCAAAGTTCTCAACGCAAAATAGGGTCAAAATGAAAACGGCTACTTATGATACTATAAATATGGCAGATATAGAATTATGATGACTATGGAATATTTCAGATCCTTAGAAATATAAATTATGTAGAATTATACATCGTACTTTCTTCTCATTTGGTCACTCTTCAGAATCAACATATTGCTAAAAAGCTTTCAATTCTATGTAATGTCCTGTTGATTTATATCCATACGCAAGTGCAGAGTAAATAACTAAATCAGTCAATATTCTAACATATTGGTCAGTACAAAGGTAGGTTGTTTCCTAACCTTTCATAAGCCGAATTAGCGTAAAGCGGGAAAGAAATTATCGCTAATTTATAAGGGAAAATCTTTCGAGCTATCCCAGATCCCAGATTTGGTTGTATGTTGGGCTCAGTCGTCAGATGTTTGGATGGTGGGAAGTACAGTAGACTCGGTGTTAGAGAGATTTCATCAGAGCAGTTCTCTTGTAACAGAGCAGAAACAGCATCAACTCTGAATTATATATTTAGTAAATATTGCCATTTTTCACTTGCTCATAAATCTTTTTTCCAGATCTAATTTGAGTTGATTTTGAATACGTTGTTATAGGCTACCAACAATCATCGATAGTGCTAAATCCAGCTCGGCCTCGATTTTTTCTGTTTGAGCCCAAAATGGCCTATATCTGCTGGACTATTATTCATAATGATATAATGTTGTTAAGCAACCCGTTCATAGTGCTGCAAGGATTTGTAAAGACATTGCCTATATTTAAAACACCATCCCTGTTCTGTAATGACTATGGAGACCAGCAGTTTGCACTGTGAAAAAATCGACCGGTTAAAGTATCGAAGCATCTTAGTTGCAGAGAAAGCGAATTAATCAAAATGTACCTTATCTGAATTTCAGAGGAGAACTTGAAGTTGCTGTGAATTCAAAAGCCACCGGGATCCAAAACAAGTCGGCTTATGAAGAAGTGAAATCATTACTACCTCAGCTTATGACCGGGTAATATTCTTCTCAAAGTTGATAGTTATCCTTCTTTTGTCGAGTGTATTCCAATTATCATGTCCTGACCCCACCAAGATACTCCCACTGTTAACTTTGTTGAGTTTTAATGATCGGAGTTTCCTCTATTTAACCATTTCTTATCCAAATTTGATTGTACGACAAATAATGAACAAATGGTTGAAATAAAAAGATGGGTGGGTGGGAATAGCGCCATTTAGTAGATGTGCCCAAATCGTCATAGTAAAAGCCACACATAACGAATAATGATTCAGAATAGAAAAACGAGTTCAAGCCTCCCTTCAGATTATTTTTTGTTTGGCAATTTTTTAATACTAAGTAAACCTATCCATAGATGGATAGATACTGATAACGTAGAGATAGGCAAGTAGATAGATATGAACAGACTAGGATAGATAGATAGATTCAAACTCATATTGATCGATAAATTTAAAGTGGTACAAACAATTTGATAAATCCGGTCAAAATTTGCAAAAATAGGGATCAATTTAACATGTAAAGCTAAATTTGGTACCTTTAAAAGCACCATTTTACGTAGATTAGCACACTAAAAGCCCGCTGCAATCCACAATGATATAAAGACAGAATACACACGATCGGACAAAGAATGAAGCCGACAACTATATTTCAAAATGACCGCCATAAAAAAATGGATAAACCAGAATTGCACAAAATGTAAAAACTTGCATACTGGTCGATTAAAATATATAGATTTATATAAAAACTGAACTATTACCTTTCAAATGATGGTGTTATTTAAGTACATAGAATTGACAGTGAAGAGCCAGAAGCCAATGTAGTAGGTAATTTAAATGCATTAATTGTAATCTGCTAAATGCAAGTTGTATCAAACTGTCAACTGAAATCAAGCTGATTTGTGTGGTTGATCGGACATGAATTATTGAGATGAATATTAATATAAGGAAAATGACTTGCGGTATCGTTAGGTACGAGAGAAAGTAATAAAAGTACTAAAAGAAAGTTGAAATGTTAAAAATATCACTTCAATTAAAAAAGATAGTTTGCGTAGTAAAATTATCATACTAGTGGTGGTCATTTGGAATGGGTTCATTACAATGTTATGTGGATATTTTTCAAGGAAGAAAACTGAACAGCAAACGTGAATCACTGCCGCTGCTACTAAACCATTTCGTAAGAATGAAAGGAATACAACATTTGAAAATGTATTTTTATCAACTTTAACAACAAAGGATATAATTTGCGGGTTACTCTTTAGTGTCAAGGTTAGTTAGTGTTAGGGTTGGGATTGCAATAAACAACCGAAAAAAAAAAATTGGATGCCCTTGCGTCAGGTACCGTTATTTGGAAATAGTTAAAAGTGGCTAGATATTCCTTAAAATGGCTATTGGGTAGATTCAAATTCCCGATAACAAAGCAACACCGATAAATAATTGAGAATTTAAAAACACTAACCCCAAACCTAATTGCTAATCATCATCATCAGTCACTTCACGTCCGTCGTTGGATATAGATTTACCAGATCTCTCTATCATGGGCCTCACGAAGCCAATATTTTCTAATTCTAATCACCTTTTGCCATGATAATGACCAATATCAAAATAACTACAAGGCACGTCTTTGCAAAGATATCATCTGAGCCTAACCCTGACAACATATTGTGTTGATTCTAAGTTAAAAGTATTTTTAGATCGGTAATCACGTTTTTTGATCAAAGGTAAGAATTTAGCCTTTTCCAGTCATTAAAAGTGGCCAAACAGCAGCAGCAAATCATGTATAGCGTATATTCGAGTTATCTCCCTTGCAAAATAACTACATAACGTTTTGATGAAATTATTCCAAAGAATTATCGATATTTCTAGCTCAGAAAATATGAATTTTTGTCTCACATGACATCAGTTGAGATTTGGATTGAAAAATTCTTCAAGGATTAAAACGGAAAATAAGATAGTATGTCACTTCTGAGAAATTAACGAAATGAAATTTATTGTAAAAAAAACAAAAACAAAAGAAAGATTTTTCCTGTTGCCATGACGATACATAAGGTCAAACAGACGCTGGCTTAAAAAAAGGTTTCATACATAGAGTCATAATTTTATTATAACTTCTTATTTGAATACAAATCTAATACTATATTTGAAAATACAAAATATTCCTCTCCTTTTATTACGGTTTTTTATTTTTTATTTTTTTTTCAAATCGAAACATTGAGATGAGATTTTATTTCTACTTTTCACATCTTAGGACAGTTTTTTTCAGCAGTTGAAAACAAATACCATAAAAAATATATAAAACGACTTTTTCTCTCTGTTTATTACACTTATTCTGATATAAACATACTCATATTATATCATAAGATATTCATAATAACCCTTTTGTGATATTATGTTACGGGTTATTGTTTTTAATTGATACGATATTTAGTAATATTTATAATATAACAATTTATTATTTTACTGTTAGAATTACATTATTCTGTCGCACTATGTTTCTTTCAACGTAGGTATTACTAGTTTTTTCTTCTTTCTTTTTTAATATTTGTCGTAGATTTTATAGTCACATTTCGTCTGTAATACATTTTTTTGGTATAGTTTTGGATTTCTGTTTGGTTTTCTTATTAGAGTTAGTATATGCAATTTTAAACATATGACTAGCATACTCGAAGAAAACGGAGACATAATGGACAGGATTGTCGAACGCGTCAAAGGATTTTACCAAAAATCATATTCCCCAAGACAACGAACGGAATACGTAAGATGCAAACTATCAAGTTCAAGCATTTCCCAGAAGTTACTCCATGGGAAGTGAAGCAGGCCATCAAATAAACAAAGAAAAAAAGGAAAGCCTCTGTAACAGATCACCATCAATCTACTCAAAAAAGCTAGTAGGAACGTTAGTAGGAAACAAGCTATTCTATTAACTTATGTCCAAAATGAAGAAAAGCCCCGGAAAACTGGAACATAGCAATCATAATGCTTTTACATAAAAAAAGAAACTCAAAAGACCTCAACAACAACAGACCTATAAGCCTACTCAACTGCATCTACAAACTTTTTACAAAAATCATCACCGACCGAATCGCAAAATCACCAGCTGAAAACCAACCATAGGAACAAGTTGGCTTTAGAAGAGACTACTTGACATGGACCATCTCCATTCAATTAATCAACTGAAAGAAAAAGCAGCAGAATACAAAATGCCACTTGCTGTAGCATTTATAGACTGCAAGAAACCCTTTCACTCTGGAAATTCTCACATATATACAGTCACAGCAACTCCTTTATCAGGCTACATAAAGACAAAAAAGGACAAGACAAGGTGATACCAGCTCACTCAAATTCTTCACAGCTTGCCTCGATATGATCTTCAGAAACCTAGACTGGGTAAATAAAGGAATCAAAATAGACAGCAAATATCTGAGCAACTTCAGATTTGCGGACGACATTGCCCTTTTTGTAGAGAACCTACGCGACCTCCAACTGATGATAGATGAATTAAATGGAGGAGACATAAAAGTCGGCCTACACATTGATATCAGCAAAACAATAATCACGTCGAAAATAAGAACACAACGATCAAAATCGAAGACAGAACTGGAGAAAGTGGACCACTACATTTACCTTGGACAACGAAACTCCATGAAATCCTCAGAGGTAGAAGAAATCAAGCAAAGAATCACTCAAGGTTGGCGAGTCTTCGGTAGAGCAAGCTCAATCTTCAAAAACCAGAAGATCCCATTTGTCCTAAAAAAAATCATATATAACCAATGCATCCTCCCAATAGTCACCTATGGAGCTGAAAAATGGGCCCTAACCAAGAGACTGGCCTGCTGACTGAGAAGCATGCAACGCACGCACGAAAGAATTATGAGGAGATCACGATGGCACAGTATATCAGGAAGAAAACGGGAGTCCAAGAAATCATAGAATCCACTGTAAAATTCAAATGGCAATAGGCTGGTCATGTTGCAAGAATGGCAGACTACCGATGGACATTATGACTCTCAACATGGATCCCCAGAGATCACATGCGCAACCGAAGCCGGCAGAATACGAGATGGAGAGATGAACGAGACAAATTCAGAAACTATTGACTCTGTGACGTCCACGATAGAGCGGTGCAGTTAATCCTGGGGAAAGTCCATATCAAACGACGGACGTTAAAAGACTGATGATGATTATGATGTGATTTTTGTATGTACTAACGGCCTTTGGAACTGTTTCAATTGAGTTGTGATTTTCAATATAGCCTAAAATTAGAATAATTGGGTTCTTACATAAAATGTGTCTTTTTCTCGGGTATATGCTAGTTTAAACTATGAAACTGCAACCCAAAGGAAATCTCAGCCATTAGTGCATTTTTTTGAATAAAATGAAAAAGCGATATTTTTAATAAAAAAAAAATTTCACCTAATAGCTTGGTTCGAATTAAGAATAAGAACTAAAAAAAAAACAAAAACAATATGGAATAAATTACCTACAAAATTATCTAATGAGATTGCTGAGATTTTGGTGAACAACAAAAGATAATTTACGTAAAGGAATATTTGAAAAAAATCAATAAAGCATTATTATCAACCGAATGAATATGTATCATATTTTTTTTCAGAAAACAGAAACTTAATGGATCGTTTTTTATAATTATAATTTTCTATAAAAATATTTTCTTGAAAAGTGATGGTAAAATCTCACCTCAATGTTAATTATTTTTATATACTTAGATGAATTTTTAAACCTTTTCGGTATTTCTTTTTCAAGACTTCTTTTTTGCGTGCGTTATTTGACAAACTTGCCTCAAATTCAAAACAAACGCAGGCAGGAAAATTAACCAATCAGCGCATATCATTTGAGCGCCCACAAACAAACAGAATAAATTTGCATATACCCGTCCAAAATGACGGGGTTAATTATGTATGGATCCTCACAAAAGCTATTTCATCGGGTAATTTCTTGTTTAATTATTCAAGTATCCTAATTCAACAGAAGTTGTTTTGATATGTATTCAGACGAAGAGTCTGGAGAGTTTCTATGATGTAATCTATGACGTAATTTTCATATCATAATAGGATGGTAAATTAAGCAATGGGATGCATTAGCGATAAACAAACAGAAGAAATTTGCATATAAGCTGATTATATGGTGAGATAGGACAAACGCAATCGGACGAAAACTGCGATATTTGTTATTTCATCATTTCCATGGCACTGGCTTCAGCAATAACACAAACAACAGTAATACATGCACTGAAGCTTATAGCTAAAGTCATCGATCATTTGCACACAGGACAAACCCTTGTAATAATTGTGAATCAACTTTTCTTTTGTATCACCAAGCAAATCTAGGGGCATGGCTAGGAGTATACAACGAGGACCGATTTGTTGTTGTAATGGAAAGCCTCCATATCGAGATGTATATCATAAAATAAAAGTGGATGAACAACAATTATAGTCGTATATTTTGTCTTCTTATAAGTAACCTTGACTTCTTGAATGTTCTTGAAGAAACACCAGCCATGTTAAACAGTTAAATCTGGTCCTATTATTCTACTGGCAAGTCAGCTCTTTAGGAGAATCTTGACAGATTTTTAAGACAGTCAACATTTTTTACTAAATGACTTGTTTATCATGCTCTTGTTTTAACCATAGGAAAAATGAACAGAAGAAAGAAAGTGAAGTCTTTTATAAAAGTCGAATCAATTTTCATCAACTGTGTCTTCTCGGAGCCAATGAACACATCGGTAGGTAATATTGCTTTCCCTTCGTATTGGACGTTCGTAAAAGGTTCATTCACTCGTCAAAACACTCGTGAACTTGCTTGGATGTGAGGCAGCATATTAATTACTCAGTAGTTTTTTTTTTGTTTGGTTTCAAGCAAACATGCTAAATTGGACACAAAATACTTATTGAAATCATTCAGACAACATAAAAACTAAAATCAGCTAGAATAATGAGAGTGCAGAAGTATTAGGAGACTTGCTGTCACTTAATCTTCAGTGAAAACCACCGGATACTACTGATGTACAAAACCAATAATAATAATAATAATAATAATAATAATAATAATAATAATAATAATAATTACTATTACGTTCCAAAATATTAACAAAATCCGTTGAAATTCAATTTTGGACACGGCACAAGGGACTGAAAACCTTATTATATACAAGACCATGGACAAAACTGGATCTTTGTTCATTCAAATAGCTTTGATGGTCCCATATCAAATGTCTTTTAGCTAGCATTTTTAACCCATTTTTTCTTTTAGCGTGTTTTCTAGGACTTTAGAAATACATGGATCTTTATTTGACTTCAAAACAAGGATATATTTGTCGGAAAATTGTGACACGCTTGGCTTATGTGTTAAGTGTCCCGGCTACATTGTTCAATTCCTGAAATCAGTTACACTATGCTTTTTTTTTCTTTTCTTTTTTTTCACTTTTTCTGTTTTTGGACTGAGTGTTATTTCCGGGTTGATCATGTTTAAAAAGTCTAGAAAATGACCACTATCTCCTTCAAATTTTGCTTTTTGCCCATTTTGCCTCAGACAGCTTTGTGAAGATACTTGAAAGCTGCAAGAAAAAAAAATCAAAAAGAAAATAAGTAAAAAGAAATATCAAAAAGAAAATAAACATATTAATAAGTAATAACGTTTACTCACCAACACTTCAATGACTAAAAACTGCAATTCCTACTATGAATAATCTAAATCGATTATTAAACGCATTTTCCAACAGTTCTCCTTTGTCAAGTGCATTCTCATGTTAGTTTCAGAAGTGAGCCAAGAAAAGAGGTGTGTTAAGAATGGCGTGAAAGCGGTCATATAACGGCTCAAATCCAAGGCCATTTAACCCCCCTTTGTGTGACCAGCTTCAAGTGGCCGCTCAAGTTATTTTCCAGTCATAAATTCGGATCATAAAGTTGGCTAACCGTCAATCGGGATCAGTCAGAAGTATTCAAAATGGAACAAGAAACACTTTTAAAGATAGTAGCAATGAATATCGAAACGACTACTAATATGTTATCGTGCGTCTTCCTTCCTCTTGTATTTCTGTTAGTGGAGCATTTTTTTTTCCTGCTGACTCCATTCTTCATCTAGTCTTTATAAATACTCATTTTATTTTAACATTGGTGGAAGGGTAGCTTCATGAATTCCCTGGACTAAGTAGAAGATATACGCTATTTCCGAGAGCAAAGTAACGGACTCATTAGTACGCACGTATGATTACAGTTATATAAGTTCATGAGCAAATACTTTATATTATACTTTCAGAAAGTTGTCTTGCGTTTTCTCGTCTGTTTCTGAATTTGCGCTCTAATTATCATTGGATATGACTTATTTCATTTGTTTATAGATTTTTAGATTTTTTTTTGCAATTACCCTTTTTCTTTTCTAAATTAGTTTAAAATAATTCGCCTATTTCAATTTTCTTTTATTAATGATACCTCTCATGTCATTATAATTAACATTGTTGCATTTAGTCTCATGTCATAGTTTGGCTGAACTCGACACTACTGAAATTAATCCTCTATCCTGGAAAGTGTTTTCTTACTTTTTACGAAATAAAATGGATGTAAATGAACCATCACTTTGGCCAATCAGAACTCGGTTTTCGCGACGCTGAACTGGCCCTTGACTCCTATCAAGTTAGATGAACAATGAATTTTAACTCAGCAGTAGTCAATTATCTCCCTAAAGCACAGTTGATTCTTTTTATCTTCATCCAGGTTAACCTAGGTTTCAACTCTAGAACTTTAGTTGAGCTGTCATAATAGTCCAGTCAGAATAAGACTATTGATACTATTTATGATATGAATAGTGACAAACTTATTTATTGTTATACTTGTATATCCCTATTCTTTCCCATCAACTGAGCCATTATCAATATTTCCATAATGGTTTTTATATCATTCTATCATGACGATACACCCTCAGCTTCGTCGGGTTGTTCTCATCCTATCAATCACTTTCTTTTAAGATTTGAAGAAGTTTTTTGGTGAAGTTAGTTGAAACGTCTTACGAAATTAGGGTCCATAACTAAGAAGGTTTTGCTACACCAACGGTATGTTAGAATGAAAAAAAAATGTTGATTTTAAAATGTAACAAAAATGTTCCGTTTTTATTTTGTCTTGACAAAAACGTCTTATTAACCTTTCCCATTTTCCTAATTACGGACGGTCGGTTATCTACCGGGCTATATTTCCTGAGAACAGCAAAGAGAAGTTGATACTGTCATAGGATAGCATTTTCAGGTCAAGAAATATCAACCAAGCTTCGGTCAAGAAATATGAACCAAGCTTCTTCTCAGTCTTTCACGGGTAAAATAATCAAATCCTCAATTTTTCCAGGGTAGCAGAATTATAGCAACATCAATTTCAAGCTTTGTGTTTCTGAAGATTAGATTATGATCGCCATAAACAGTCACCTGTCACATACGTCTTCTTACTATTGGTCCAAGTCGACCAAGGCTATAGTGAGATGGTTTATCACAAACAACCCTGGGTTTTATATTTCCTTTTCGTATTTCAGCTTTTTTCTGCAAAAGTCAATTTATATTTTTAACCCTAAAAGAGACTTTGTTTTTACGAATTAGGAAGTCATTTCAAACTTCATACCAAACTCCCAAGATTCTTAATGTATATTTTATAGAATTGTAAAATTCAAATCTTTTAGATGACTTTCGTGGTCCATCCATCAAACCTACTATGTCAACACTTCTCTCAACCAACCACCCACACTAGTCATAGTGTTACGCCATACTTATATATTTTGATGTTACATAATGAAAGGGTTATTACCGTTTTGTTTCACAAGGCTAGTTGCCACTTTATCGCTCTAAAATGTAAGATGACTAAAACAGATAATAGTTTTCTTTAGTATACATTCAAAACGTATTTGCATAGCGGCTCAAATCCAAATGCCATATTCAACGAATATGCTGAAGACAAAGACTCAATTATCAAAATCGAAGACGCAGAACTGGAAAAAGTAGACCGCTACATCTACCTAAGACAACGAATCTTGAAATTCTCAGAAGATGAAGAAATCACTCTAGGTTGACGAGCTTTCGACAGGGAAAGCTCAATAAAAACAAGATAATTTCACTCGTGCTAAAAAGAAGAGTATGTAACTAATGCATCCTCCTGATAGTCACCTATGGGGTTGAAGGATGGAACCTAACCAAAAGACTGGCCCTTTAATTGAAAGCCATGCACGTGCGCACGAGAGAGCTACGCTCAACCTCACTTGGGGAGATCACAGGACAGCACATTATATGAGAGAGAAGACAGGAATCAGATATATCATAAAATCTGCAAGAAAACTTAAATGGCAATTGGCTGGTCATGTTGCAAGAATTTCAGACAACCACTGGACATCACGACTTCGGTACATTACAGTATATTCGAAGTATTTTATATTCCAGCTATTTATTTCGTATTATTTTTTTTATTTTAGTTTTCATTTCATTCTTTGATTAATTTTTTTTCTATGGCCATGAAATATCAATTGTATGTAAATTATTACGAGCAAGGGATTAGATTTTTCATTTAACTCACTGATAATACCACAATAGATTGGAATTCAAGATCTATAAGCGAAAACCTTACAAATTCATCTGTCTTGATCTGATTGTTTAAGTTCATTCAAATCTACTTATATACTGAACAGTGTGATTTTTCTGTTTCCCTGCCCGTTACAATGGATTCTATGAATTTAAGGTAACAATTTTGCTGATAAAAATATATATTCGGGAATTGACTAGTTTGAACATATTCTTCATTTTCATTCCAGGTTTAATGGAGCAATCCCTCGGCCTGTCAACTTACTTGGAGACAGCAACCACGACGCGCACATCTCATCTGATGGTGCTTGAGAAACGGTACGAAGATCTTTTACTGAAGAAGTCCGGTAACAACGTCCAGAGTAACAAACACTTCTTAGAGGCTAGCTATTTCCGACTGTCACTATATGCTCAACGCTGCCAGCTTCCGGAAACGAGTGCCATCTTCCGGTACTTTATGCTAAAACTCAAGGACGAATCTCTTTTGGCAGAGCTTAGAAAGCAGAAGACTGCGAAGGAGTCCCAGAATAAAAAGTTGCCGCCATATCGTCAGTCAGCGAGCCACCATTTTAAGGAAGAAGACGACAGGGTAGGTATTTCGAACATCCGTTTGTCGAGGTTAAAGAAACCACCACCAGTGACGTTTGAAAGACAGATATTGAGGCAAAATACAGAAAAGATTGTCCTATTCCATGTTCATGAAATGTTTCAAAACTCGAGGGTACAGAGTATAGTCGGTGACCTGTACTGAAGCAGCAAAAATAACTCTATTTCATTTCACATTTGGCTTTTGCCGAATAGAATACAATCGTAGTTTTTCCTTTTTTTGTATATGCAAAATGATTTTTTGTTGACATCAAACTGCAAACAAGCACGAAATATTGTAAATATCATAAAACTGCATCTCATGAAAGCCACGTTTCTATTTTCATTAGGTCGGACTCGACTCGACATCAAAGCCTAAGAAAAAATATCGATTTCTAATCAGTGTTAATATAGTCATTACAGTATGCCATAAAATGCTTTAAGAGTTTACCTCCGTATGTGATCATTTTTATGAAATTCAACCCATAAATATTTCAAGACAGTGGTACGATTTTTTGTACGGTGATTTGCCAAAGTATTTTCCATCCACTTCTCATATTTAGATGTACTACAGCCTATAATTTAGACGGATTTTATTGGGATATTATCCAATATACCTACGCAAAATAGTCAAAACAGATAAACTGAAAATTTTAAAAAAGCTTTCTTCCAAAAAATTCTAAAGAATAAAAATAACTTGAAAGTCTTGCGTGTTTATATATTCACCCTCTTTGCTATGACACCCCTATATGAGATTTGGCGCTACCAGTTACCTTCAGAAGTATTTAGTAAAATATGGTCCATCTGTATGCTATCATAATGAAGCATGATGGCAACAGTATCATTTTGCAGGGATGATTTTCCTTAGCAGGGACTAGAAAGTGGTAAGGGTTGAATGGATGATTAATGCCGCTAAATACTAGTAAATGCTTGAGGAAAACTTATTTCAGTCTTCCAGAGATTTGAGACGAGGATGGGGGTACACGTTCCAGCAGGACAATAACCGTAAGCCTACTGCTACAGTAGCACGAGTGGCTTATGGGCATCAATTAAAATGTTATGTAATGGTCTAAGTCAAAGTCCAGACCTCAACCCAATTGAGAATATATGGTACGACATCAACATTGCTGCATATCAGCTTGAATCAAACTTGAAGGAGGTGGAACAGTTTTGTCTTTAAGAAAAGAAAAATATTTCAGTTGCTAGATGTGCCAAGCTCATACATGCCTCAAGAAACATTTGCTTTTGGTTTATATTTCTTATTTGTTTCATCTCCAAAGTGGTAGGCATGTTGTATAAATCAAACTATAACTCTCGACCCAATCCACTCTATTCTAGGATGTAATAAACGAAACAGGGAAAAATGTCTACAGGATGAATACTTCTACATATCACGGTATATTAATCATATACTGGCTGTACGATAAAGTTCATATCTGCTCATATAGTAAAGGAACCAGAGTACGTATACACTATCTATCTATCTATCTATCTATCTATCTATCTATCTGGTGTCTCATCGTGGTGCCGTGGTTCCCGACCTTCTCATTATCAAAGGACCCCTCTCATATAAATAAATTTTCTCACGGATCCGAGGCTTTTGAAAGGTCCGTCTACTCAACAAGCTCACGAGCCCCAAGTAATACCTTTATGGGCCACCATTGGGCTGAGGATCCTAGATTGGGAACTGCTACCATCGGATAATGGTTAGCAAGCTAGTGTAGCAGACCATTACTATTATGTAATATGTTCAATCTTCACAGTGCGCATCACAGTTGTAACATTGTGCCAGACTAAGCTAAGCTTACTAAATAACAATCTATCTTATCCTGTATTCTGTTTATTGATTAATGGGCTATCGTCTATCTGTGAAACGCCCTGTAATCCCCTAAAAGTAATAATGGAATAATCTATCGTCATGATGAAAAAAGAAAGGGAGAAGGAGAGTTAGAAAGGAAATGGGGGTAAATAATGAGACATTCTTCTTCATCATAATAAATTAAGATAATGAAATATTACTTATTTTATTTGAAATATTTAGGCTTCAAAATCAAGAGGAACCTTTCTTTTCATTTTAGGGGTCAAAATCAAAGAGGAATTCCTTTTTCCACTTTTATTTCCTCTTCCAGAGGTCAAAATCGGAATGGGGGGTCAATTTTGGGGGTCAAAATCGAAATGAGTTTTTTTCTCTATTAGGATTGCAAATCGAAACCTAACTTTCATTATATTTTAAATCGAGGCGGGACTTTTTATTCAATTCCAGGGTCAAAATCGAATTTGACTTCCACTTTTAGGGGTGTTAATCAACAGGGATTTCTTTTCAGCTTTTAGTGGTTACACCGATAATAATAATCTGATTTCAATCTATAAATCTATTTTTCTTTTAAAAACCGTCAACCAAAACTGTCCAAATAGGTTTCTTCACATTTTAAGCTGGTCTGGCTGGCTATGTGTGTATCATGTGTACAGGCTGCATCAATGGAGCTAGAGGGCTGAAAATTTCAGCATTTACACTTTATTATGTCCAGAAAATACATTTTATCCACAAGATTCCTCTCCCAACTAGGTTTATAGTGGGGTGGCTAATTTACAAAGTAAGTTTATGCTAAAATAGTCCCTAGTTTGTGTTCGGCTACGTTCGCACTTTTTTGAAAATTCAGAATTTATAATAGTCAACAAAAGACGAGAGATGTAACATATTCGTAGGTCACTCTTTTCAAATTTTAATTAATCACCCCCAACATTACTCGACGGTTTTTATTGAGAGTCTAAGCAGACCTCTCTATTTATTTATCAATCTATCTATTCAATTCTTACCTCTTATCCGGCGTAAACAGGTTCTCTGTATATCATAGTTAATAAAATATCACAAAGAGGCATTGAAGTTCGGTAATTTAATGAGAGGGTAGGAGGAGAGGGGATGAAAGAGAAGTAAATAGTGTCTGACGGTTAGAGGAGGAGAACACTTGGTGTTTAGTAAGAGCGTTGGAGACAGAAGGCATAAAAGCAAGTTTGGTAGTTCATTGAGGAGGTAGGAGACTAATCCATGTTAGTATAACATGTAGGTAGAATCATGAACCAGCAACGAAGATTGGAAAGGATAAGGGAAAGAATGATAAGATACTGCCTGATTCAGGCATGGGATGAGAGAAGAACAGATGCATGAGATTATAGATAATCTTAATTGTCGACACCAGTGAAATTTCCACGTGTCCAGTAAGTTTATCTGTTTACATAGCGCTTTATATTAAAACTGTACGTGTGTGAGAGTAAGAAAGAGAGATAAAGCAAGAGAAAGACACTTTTGGAGAAATACATATTTACCCCACTATCCGAAACTTGCACGTTCCTAAGAAAGAAAAACCTTTCGTAAACTGAAATGGCGTAAATCAGAAAGGAAATTACCATTATTTCATATTGGGAGAATTTTTTAGCGTCCCCAGATATCCCAAAATGATGATGGTATCTGAACTGAGACGTCAGAAGTTGGTTGGTGGGAAGTACAAGAGGTTTAGGAGACAGAGAGTGACGGCCTCCTGCAAACAAAGGCTGAACACTTTTTTACTCTGCAATATGCTGCCCCAGTGTTGCATTTAAATAAACCATTGATTTTAATCAACAGCAGCCATGAAAATTCGATTGAATTTCTTTAAATGTATATTAATAATACAGAAAAATAGTTTTGAAATGGTTTTTAAAGATAAATAAAGAACTTGTTGGATCACCCCAGTAAATTTTATTGTTCGAGCAAACTATAATTCAGCAGTAAAGTGAAGTCTAATTTTACGTAAAAATAGGTTCTAAGAATTTCCTTCCAAAATAAAACCGCCAACAATTCAAATATAAAAATTAGTTGGCAGCAGTTACGATCCAACAGCCTATTAGGATGCGAAAGCCAAAGCATGTCGTTTGGGGCCTACCTGAAAATTCAAAAGGGGTCGACATAAACTCCAAGTGTAGAGAGACAGGAAGAGAGACGGACTGCAAAAGACGACCGAAGAGAGTAATCGACCTAGCAAGTATCATCCGATGCTTAAAGACCACCGCACGCAATTAACTATCTCACTCTACCACTTTCGCATGAACACATTCTTCAACGACGAACTACGTGAGTACTTTTGCTGTTTATGTATGCACATACAGTTTGACTTTACAAACACTCTCAACTGTCATCAAAAGAATGACAAAGCTTTACTCGTTTATCAATAACCTTCCCAACTCTATTCTTTCAACACAACTTTTCACAAGAGATTTTTCATTCTTTTACTTACAAAAGAGTTGATTATTCGACCTATGAACATTTCTTGGGACTCTTTTTGCAGAACAATTACCTTTACTTTCACTAATTAAAACTAACATCAAACACAGTTCCTCTAAAAACAAAGTTGTTCCATGTTACATACAAATTTGTCTTTTCATTAATATCATTGAAACAATTGGAAGTATCATTGTATACAGATGTATGCTGTCCCTACGAACTGCTATTTACTCTTGGTTTCTGGTAAACTTATTAATTTGTAAGTGGTACTTTGGTAAACTTATTCAAATTCAAATTTACATCTGCATCTCTGAAAAGAAAATCATCTTCAAATTTCAAGAACTTCCTTTAAAGATATTCCACGTGGAAAATGTTGCTTAAAGATATTCCTCGTGGAAAATATGTCGCAACATTTTTAAAGCTTTGAAAAAATCAGTAAAGGATTGAATGGGAGAAGAAGCATAACTACTGTTCATAGATGTATGTGTTAGTGTGGAGTGGAAATATAATTTATAGAGAATCGTATGATTGGGCAGACTGTCTAACTGTATGTTGTTGGCTGAATGACGGCACTGAAATGAATTGAACTTACGCGGGTCGGCCTCCTTTTATCTGTTTTTTGGGGAGTGTTGGGGCTCTAGTGCAGGCCCATATCTAGCAAATATATTCCAATCTTGTCGATCGCGAACCAAGTCTGATTTGAATCTTATTTAATATTTATTGGCACTTCATGGCATAGAAAGCATTTTCCATCCTTAAAGAATCATTTATGGATTGAAACTATATGTTGTACCTACCAAACCGAAACAAATTGATTTTACTAATTGTAAAGTAGTCCACCTGAATAGTAAAATAGTTAGCATGCTTGCCTCACATGCAGACGAAAGTGTGGACAACTCTTCATCGGGATAAATTTCCCTGTTCACTCAGCAGCCGATTATCTACAGTAGAGGTTGGCTGTCAAATAGCATCAAGACGAAATGCGGAAGTCAAAAGGACAACGATGTAGTATGGACTACTACAAATTACAATCGTCTTCGGTCAAAATGATAAAACACACTAGTTGAGAATATTTATATAAATTTGTACTATCCAAGTAATTTGAATTAGTATTCTTTTGTAAATTCAAATGAATAAAAGTTTCATTGCACAGGAATAATTGGTAATATTTTTTATGAATTTAAATAATAAAATAACTAATACTTTTATATGAAATGAGTAGTATTTTAGAACAATTTTTTTACAACTATTAAACTAACATTATTTGCTTTGAAGTGGCCCCAAAAGCCATACAAAGTCTCCGAAGAGTATATTTTTTAATTAAAAGGTTATATCTTCATTACATTTTACTGCCATGAAATTGAACAATGAATAAAAGGTTTCGATTTAACTTTTGATTTTGATATGTCGCTTCATTATACTTTATGATAAAAAAAACCCCATACTTTTTTAAACCCTACGTATGACGCAAAAAAATGAAATAAAAACTTTTTATTCATTCAATTTTTTTTAATGGATGGAGATCTGGATTCGGATCAGAGTGGAGGTATTCTTTCAGAGGATTTGCATCCTACCTAGGGGCTGGTCATAAAAATTTGTTGGAGTAAAGTTCTGGTCTTGGCCAGACTAGAGGCTTGCGAGGATCAGTACGCTGACGCATGCAACAGAAACTTGGACTTCATCGACCTTCATCTCCATACTTGTAAGAAACTAAGGACGTTTTACCTTCACTTTGTTTGGTAAGTGGAGGTATCATATCATAAGAGTTAATTCGCTTGGGGTACCTAGGTACAACATGCTTATTAGAAAAATACTCAAACATAATTGATGAAAAATTCTTATTCAAACGACCTAAGACAATAACTTAGTTTGTCTTTAATGAAGGAGATGATAACCAATGCATTTTCTTTCTTATGTTTTTGTTACTGGTTCAGTACAAGCCATTCTTCTTAATGTTTAAACGCAATCGATTCCTTGTTAGCAACATTTTAAATAATATTCAAAATTGAACAATTCCACTCTCTGAATTGTTTCCCTTTGCTAAGCAATTTTTGTCTCTTAGAGTTATTTCCCTTATTTTCGAAATATGTGTGGTTTGGTATTTCAACACGCGTAATTAACTTGACTCTAAAGTAGCACAATCATATGAATGAGGTAGGGTTAAAAAAAACAAAAGGATTACTCTGTTCGATTATATCACAGTTTGCATTAAGCAAATTTATATTTGAAGGAAGAAACATTTCAAAATTAGAAGGATTCTATGGTGATTCACTATTAAAAATAGAAGTTCCTCTTTAAAATTAAAGGTATACCTTGACTAGTGTGGTTAATTTGTTAAAAAAGGGAAAATGTAAGCAAAGAAACAAACAAACAAATAAATAAATGAATAAAGGGAGAAACAAAGACAATCTGGGATGAGACAAAGTGAACGGTCACCGTCTGGGTTACGTGAACCAGATAGTTTTTTACATCTCGAATAAATTTTACATGTGCGTCAAGTGAAGTTTACAATTTTTTTTCCTTGAGGAACGTGTTGAAATTTTCAAATAAATAAATACAAAATTAAATCATATTCTTACTCACGCTCTCTCATTCATTTTCTCTCTCTCACTTTCTCCTTATATCATTCCAAAATAAGCTTAATAATAATAATAATAATTTGAGGAGACTTGCTGTCACTCAAACTCCAGCGGTTACCACCAGGCAACTGGTGTGAGATTCCAAATAATAATAATAATAATAATGATAATAATGATGATGATGATGATGATGAAGAAGAAGAAGAAGAAGACAGCTGGATACTTGAATGCAAGTATCCAGCTTGAAACAAGATCGGTGAACCAGTGGTGAGATTCATAGTCAACTCTATGAAAAACAGGAAAGTAGGCTTTCCAGCCACAGGAGAAAAATTAGCAGAGGTAAGTATAAAAAGGGAGACTCTCTGTCTCCATTATTATTATTTCTTACTATGATACCTCTCAACAGAATCCTGGAAAACAACAAAGGATACCAATTCTCCAAAGCAAAGGGGAAAATCAACCAAATATACATGGAAGACATGAAAATATTTGCAAAGAACAGTACAGAGCTCGAAACGTTGTTCAACAAAGTGAAGGAATACAATGTTGCCATTGGGATGGAGTTTAGAATAGAAAAATGTGCAATAATGGTAATGCACAGAGGAAGGCCCACAGCAGCAGAAAGAATCGAACTCCCGGGCAGTAAGAAGATTAGAGCATTGACCACACAAAACCGATATGAATACTTGGGAGTTCTCGAATATGACACAATAAAACGGGAAGAAATGAAGGAGACAATGAGAAAAGAATACCTTAGGAGGATAGGCAAAGTGGTACCAGCACAAACTGGAAACAGCCCTGGAGAATGGAAATCATAAATTACTTTGGAATTTTAATATCGAAACTGACCACCCCATCCAAGCGAAAAGACTGGACTTGGTAATTGTGAACAAAAAGAGGAAAACCTGCCAAATAACAGACGTGGCCGTATCTGCAGACCATAGAGTAAAGAGAAAAGAGAGTGGAAAACTGGAGAAATGCTGGGATCTGGCGAGAGACTTGAAGAAAGTGAGGAACATGAAAGTCAGGGTAGTACTAGTAATAATAGGTGCACTCGGAACCGTACCAAAGACATTGAAAGCGAGATTGGAGGAACTCAGGATAAAAGAAAGGATTGAAACTGTGCAGACCACAACACTCAAAGGATCTGCACGAATACTGAGGAGATTGCTAGAAATATGAGATCTACAACCCCAGCTGTTAGCAGTGGCCTAACAGAGGAGGAGGAAGAGGAAAAACCCACCCTAATGGTGGAGGCGGTACGAACCACAGCACTGCTGTGATAGGTGAGGGAGAGATGAGATGAGAGGAGGGCTTAAGACCTGAGATGACTCAGTGTAACTCAGCCTTTAGCGATAACTACCAGGCAACTAGTGTGAAACTGTAAACCACAGTACTGCTGTGGACTAAAAGAGTGTGGAGAGGAGGGCTGGAGACTTGCCGTCACTCAACCTCCAGTGGTTACCACCAGGCAACCGGTATGAAATTGCTGATAATATCCTTGCCAACAACAACAACTTAATGATAATAATAATAATAATAATAATAATAATAATAATAATAATAATAATAATAATAATAATAATAATAATAATACATTTTTGTTATGAAATTTATAGGAATTTTAAAAAAAGATACCTATTGTTAATGTGAACAGAGAGAGAGAGAGAGAGAGAGAGAGAGAGAGAGAGAGAAATACAAAAAAGTATTTTGCTAACAATAAAGTAGTGAAGGTGTGCACTATTTATTTACTCTCCCACCACAGCAAGGTCGAGGCTCTATGTGGGGAAAATATGAAACACTCTGGAAAAATAGCTCCAACCGACGCAGCTTTAGTTTGCTAAGCAACCAAAGCAACCTCCGCCACGAAAGCATCAGAACAAGTCCCAACCTGCTCCATTAAGTGCAATGGAGCAGTGCTGCCCCTGGGCAACGGATCTCCCACAGCTGGGCCGAGTAACAGAGAGACCCGAAGGTTCCCAATGCGCGGAGCAGTGCACAGCCTCAGTAAAACCTCATTGGCTAACGCATTGCACCGGAGCACTCGGTCTTTGACACACACTTTCTCCGGCCCACTCGCCAGGCAAGCGTCAGTATTGGCTCCTCAGGCTCTGCCAGGGAACAGATACTACACTTTGATCCTGCCGGAAAGGCTAGAAGAGGGGTGGTATTTAATCACTGTCCCACAGCAGCAATATGTGACACAAGGTCGGGCTTAACGTGGGGAAAAAAGGACACCCTTCCAAAAATGGCTCCAGCCGACGTAGTTACCGTTGAAAAGCTCATCGTAATGGCTAGACAACGTCACCTGCGAAAGCAACCACCAGGAGACCTGCTCCTTTAAGTGCAATGGAGCAGTGCTGCCCCGGGGAAACTGAGACCCTGCAGCTGGGCCGAGTATTAATGGGAGAGCCTAAGGACGAGTCCAAAGGCACCCCAATGCGCTTAGCAAACGCAGCCTCAGTTAAACCTCATTGGTTACCGCATTCACCGGCGCACTCGGTCTTTGACACCCACCCCCTCCGGCCCATTCAGCAGGCAAGTGTCAATACCGACTCCTCGGTCTATGCCGGGAAACAGATACTACACTTTGATTCTGCCAGAAAGGCTAGAAGAGGGGTGTGAAGGTGTGCCGGGTATAAACAAAACTGACGATTGATAGGAATGAATTGGCCAAGTTGAGGATTTGTGATAGATAACAGCAATAGACGGTTAGTCACTAATCATGCCTCCATATGTAAAGAGTAAATGTTTTAATGTTCAGCCCTTTAGCTTCATTGGGGAGGCTTGTACGCGTGATAAATATATACATAGATAGCCAGTCAGGCCAACTTGGAAACTAAAGCAACCTATTAGCCCATTCAGATTAGAGTTGATCCCGGAAGTAAATACAACATTAGCGATTTTTGCATAAAAAGTTATTCCATTTCATATAGAATAACAGAGGAAAAAATAAGACTCGAATGTTTATGGAAAATTTGTTTCGGTACATTCAAAATAGTGGTACATACTTTTCATATTTTCAGTCAGTTATGGCTATTTAGTCAAAAATACAAAATCGTCAATAATGGTATAAATATTGCCGCTGAATAGTACTAGTTCAACCAATATGCAATATAAGTTGGCAATAATGAATATTCAATATTGAATGACTCTTCACAGATAATTCAAGGTAAAAATGATAATCTGGGATCATGCAAGGCCAAATTTAAAAGCTATGTAATTATAGTCTTTCGAAGAGCAAGTTGAGATTTTTTGTGTAGAATTTTGACAACTTGGTTAAATCATAGCTAAAACCCATCTATTCTAGGAAAAAAACGTTACCAGTTTTTCTATGAAGGGCGGCCGTTTCGAAATTCAAAATGGATGACTGTAAATGCGCATCTCTTTCAATCATGACCCAGTCATTGTGGATGAATCCGCCTCAAACTTAAATCACTTCTTGACAAAATTCTATTGAAATTCATTGAGAACCTATGGAGATATCACGTGGAGAGTCAGAAGTGATTTCGGATATATGCAAAAAAAAAAAAAACCCAAAAAACTCAAAACTATTTCTCAATCATGAAAAATTCCTGGATCCACCCCATATTTAATGACATCATACGTAATATGTGCCCCGACTTAACTCGAAATTTAATTAAAGTTTTACCAGATTTGGAGAATCGTGTAGACATGCAAAATATCGTGTAGACGGCCAGGGGAGCGTATTGCATTAACCCAGACCAATTGGGACGCGATCGTCGTGTTACTTTAAAGAATGCTGTCGACTGGCTTGTGCTCTGACTCTCCAGAGCAAAGTATATCGATAGGTCTAAAAATGATTAATTTCAATCCTTTCCTACCTGGGGAATCGTAACATTTCATTGGAACTCATTTTCCTACTACTATATGTTCAACCTTCATGACTTTCTTGGGTCTTTCAATCGATCTATCTTGGATAACAAAACTTTCCCTCTCATTCAGTAGAACTGTAGTCAATCCTATGTCAAAGAATGCACCCAGTCCATCGAATGTATGAATGTTATGGTCTATGTTATCTGCAATCCATTGTGTAAAACAACCATTAAATGCAGTAGAGGAAATATCTTCAACATTTGTCGTCCTCACAATTGTTTGTTTGTATTTTGTCACTTCTTGAAACAAAATTACAACCTTTGTGCACCGTTTTTAACATCGAATGTCTGGAAAATTTACGAAAAGAAAAACCGAAGTTAATGCATAAATTATATTGGGTAATTCATACACTCCACAGATTCCCTTCCTGGTTGTTAAAAACGATGCATAAAAGTTCTCTGCATTTACAGTCGCATGAGTTATTCTATTGTCATTCATAATCGGGGCATCCATTTTATAGCCATTTACACTCGGGGCAGCCATTGTATAGCTATTTACAGTAAGGATAACCATTTTATAGCAATTTACAGTCGGTTCTAGCCATTTCATAGCCAACCGAAAAGTTGTTTGTATTAACCACCATAAAGTTGAATCTAAAATTCTTCCTCCAATACAGAGTGAAAACAAAGCTGTTCTGAAATTCTCGATTTTCGCTTATATAATACCCTTTACTTTTATGCCTATAAAAAAAATTCCCCAAAGGTTTGTGTTAAGTTTTTTTTCTTTCTATTATTCCACACAAAAGCACGCTTCGTTTGATACTAAATTTTTTGGTGATGTATTTACTTGCGGGTTTGACCATATTTCGGTGAAATTCGACGTGACTATCTGCTGACAATTTCAGTGACATTTTTGGTTGTCGGTTTCTAATGATTACTTAAAAGTTAAGACCGCCAAATATTGCTCGTATGAATTAATGGATCTAATTTAATGAAAATCAATACAGCCATGACTGTAAGTATCAATTACAGTTATTTCATTCCGTTCGATAAGACAAAACAAAAAATAGAAACAAACTCATTAAATGCAACCTTTTCAAATGTTTTTTTCCCAACATCAAGACAGGTATCGGTCAATTCTTTTTTCAAACGGAAACAGACGTTTTATTCAAAAAATAAGTAATTGGTTATATTGAGAAAAAAAAATGAAAACTGATAATATGAAATAAACCGATTAACTTTTTCACTCAAGCAAAACTTTCATTTTTGCAAAAAAATATATGCTAAAAGAAACATTTTAAAAATCAAAATTTCTCAAGCATCAACAAATTGTACCAAGTGGCCAATTCTCGTCGACTTGAACTTTGCTATTCAAGTGTCTGTGGACTGCAACAAAATTTTGCTCATCGGTCTGTTTGCTACTTTTACTGTCACACACACACACACACACACACACAGAGGAACTGTCATGAACACACACACATAGAGCCTAGAAATTGTTTTTCAATTTCTATTTATCGTCAAATTTTCAGATACCGAAAATTCCTTTGGCCTGGAGAGTATTTATCACAGTCTAACACTAACAGCTGGAAATCGCTGGTAAACAACTTTTTACCGTGTCTGAATTAATCAAAATCAAGATCTATATATTTTCCACTTTGAAATGTGAAACTTGGGGTGCATTCAGAAGAAAATCTAGGTACGTTTCCCTTCAAAGTTACCACAAGGCTGCTTTCAAATTACCCAAGCACCAATCAAATAGAAATTAGAAAGAAACAGGATGAAATTCACTTTGATCGAAATCAGTTTGAGAGTCCATATGAATTCCAGAATGTAGACAATGTCAGCTTGCATTATTTTGTGTCTAACCATCTACGTGTAACATAAAATATCCTTGCTTCGAAGCTAATTTCTTTATGTGCACATTCTTATATTCATCTCTACTTTCTGTATGCTTTATTACGTTGGCTTCATCACTCTTAGCATTGCCTTAAAATATGTCACATCATTTTTCTTCTGCAACAAACATGCATGTATCTTTTTATTGATTATCACTTTCGTACATAACTAAATGCGTATATTTTTTTTTTATTTGTCTTGCTTGTGCTTCTCTTTTATTTTTTACTGTTATATTTGACTAAAGCATTATCAAAACAGTTCCTAAATATGTACATATTTACTATTCAAAAGGCCCTATGAACATTACATTGTTTATATAGTCAGGTGATCATTTAATTTCTCACCAACCAAATAACTCTTCGTTACAATGGTAACAATTCAATTTATACAAAGAAATATTTCTCCGAGATATTCATCTTCAAACCAAACCTTTAAAAACATCGCATTCTCAACAAATCATTGACCTAACGAAGCATCAATGTCATCATAATATACTTCTAAGTACAATACATCATATACGCTCCATGAACATCTATATACCAAACGCATACATAAATCATATGTATTTAGCACTGATTACAAAAGTACTTAATGAGCATTGGGTGCTATTTTTACCATCTGGCCAGGGCCTACTGCCGGCTTTACACGGTACAGTCCATAGGCGTCCATACCCAACTCTTAAATTTTCATACCCATTGTTCGCTGGTCACCTATTTCTTTTCAATGTCGTTCCATTTCAAGTTCCTGCTTGCTGAAAATGTCAGGTCACTTCTCCAGAGCTTAGCTGGGGGTGCAGATAATTCCGAATCGGGGACGTATGGAAAGCAGAAATTAAATCTAATCTTTTGTCAGCAAGAAATGACATTTACTTGCCCAAGATTGGCGAAATCATACTTTCGTTTTAGTCATGCATCTTTAATTTCTTTTTTCTCTTTCTTTCTTTCTTTCTTTTTTCTTTCTTTCTTTTTTCTTTCTTTTGCCAATCCTTTCTTTTTTTTTCTTTCGTTTTAGTTGAATGTCAAGGCAATATCATCTTTGCTAGTCGCATTTTTAAGGTCATGGCTCCGTGGATACGTAACATTTTCAGACTGGCCTGAGTTCGCAACTGAAATTTAACTAGGCATATTTTGTACTCGTTGAATTTGCATACCATTCGTATATGGTGGCTTCCGATAGAGATCAAAACACACAGTCTCATTGAATATGAGAAAATCCGTGCATAAGTTAAAACTTTATATTTATGTTAAAATGTTGAAAGATTTTCTTCAATTCTTTATAAAAATACTTGAATGTCAATTTTCATGCAAATTATTACCAAGAAAAAAGAAGTATATAAACGATTCTTGACACTCATTTTCATGAAACTAGACTGAATCCCCCGAGTGAGCGGCTGTGAAGAAAAAGATATAATAAAATAGATAGATAGATGGGAATCAGATAGTATTCGATTTGATTTGTTTTGAAAAAATATTGGTTCAATACCACCCTTACTTTACACTGTTAGAAAAAAGTAGTAATGTTAGAAAAGGGAGTGCGTAGACCTTTCAGTAATGCGTTTGTTTTAGATTTGTTCGCACATTTCGAAGTTTCAAATTTTAGTTCAAATTAAAAGTTATAATAATAATAAAAATTGGGGGAAAATCTTTCTACCTTTCTGTCACTATCTTTCTCGCGTATAGAAAAACAGGGGTTTGGCACAACTCTTACCACAAGACATATTTTCGTCTACCACTCAAGAAATGCCTTCTTTTCAAGACCTTCAGAAGATTGCCAATCGATCAACAGGTTCATCTCGATAAGACCTTTTCGAACATTAATAAGTTTCAATCCAATAAAACGAATGATCACTATAAACCAAAACAATCACACTGCAAGTTATCAAGATTTCTGCTTCAAACAGATAAGTCCCACGAATTGGACCGCATTTTGCAATTTTACAGCCTTTTCTCCTTTCTTTTATTTTCCTGATATTAAAAGATTGTATAGATTTGGAATTTTAAAAAGTCGTTTGCGTTGTCAGTTCTTTCTGTACGTTCGAGTCGGAGATGTCCCTGATCAAAAGTACGGGGGGGGGGGGTAAAAAAGATGTGGGGATATTTTTCCTGGGTTGGGGGGAACATAACATCAACTTCCCGATTTCAACTTTGAGCGTTTTCATAATGATTTCATTTTGATATTTTAGGCATGAATACTATTGACAAAAAGAATAGTTACGAATGTTATAACGACGTGACAGAGAATTCCCGTTTTCACATTTAAACGTTATCATTCACTCATTTTATCTTTATTATCATGATTTCTATTTAGCGTTATCACTGACAGCCATGTGACGGCGCACCTGTTGTCAATTTTGAATATTATCATTTTTGTTTCTTTTTATTTAATAAATTTTGTTTTTAACATCGAGTAAGAGAGGGTGTGAAACTTCACAATTTAAAATCGGGACCACCATGAAAATATATAAGAGAATATAACAATGGAATTTAATCTGAAATCCTCCTTCAATCCCCTCTCTCTTTCGTTTCTCTTCCTATCTAACTCTTTTACTTGAATTAAGAAATAATGATATCGACATCAATTTAAGAACAACATGAAACTGCATGAAAATTTAGCATGTAAATTGGTGCGTATATTCATGCTTGTACACCGCCACTGCACTTATGTTAAGAGTTGTTTCCTTGAAAAGTATGTAGATTTCTTATGTGTCGTATTATATTAGTTCTTGATGATGTTTACTGTTCTCTCTCTGTTTCTCTTTCTCTCTCTCATTTTAAATAAAGAATCATACGGATTAACAAAGGCATTCTAACGTAACTCTTGATTCAGTTTGAGAATTTTTACGTCACATCAAGACATCTAACGGACACATTCTTTTTTGTTTTTTTTCTTAGCATGAAATAGCCCTGGACACATATTTTGATGAGTGATTTTCAAAAACTAATCTGCTTAAAACACCACGTAGGGTGACTTCCGTACCGACAGAAAAAATCATAGGGTTATGCCGAGTAGTTTTTATGGTAGGCGTGTACATACAGACGAACTTTTGGTGAATCATAATAAGATATGGTAAACACAAAAAGGTTTGTGCACCTAATGATCTTTTAAATATTTTGTTATCTTGGCTAGCCGGAAAATCCCGCACAAAAGGTGATTTTCAGCTTGCTACAGTAAAATAGTAATTTATTAGGTAAGTATGAATACAGCCAGACACAAACTAAGGGACTAATTTTCGATGCAATTCGATCTCCCCGTTAAAATATTTTTGCAGTAGGGGTGGAAGATTTTCCAAAACTAACCTGCCAAAAACCTGCTTTTGGTTCCCATTTGTAGTCACAGAAAATTTGGTGGCCATAACTCCGGCTGTTCTTGAATTTTGCTATCATCGACTGGCAGACATTTGGTGAATTAAAGTGAGAAAAAAATTAACGGTAACTCTAAAATAAATTTGTCATGGTTTCACAAATAGGAGAGATGGAATTGCAGATAAAACTTAGCAACAAGGTTCATATTTACGCACTGGATTCTGAATCAATCCATTACTATTTTTAAAAAAATCAATTCATCAAATCTAAAACGACAACACACACGCACGTTCATACACATTGTTGTCAATTTAATAAGATTATTATTTTGATAGAGAAAATTTATTTTATTCAGCAGATGATATCTATTTAGATGGGAGAAATCCGTTATCATTAGCATTTCCAGTAAGTGAACGAAAAAAAGAGGCCACTAAAATCGATATATAAATTAAATTGAATTTGAAGAATCAGATTGATTTTTGCGGTATTTTTTATTTACCCATTCTTTTTTCTGATTGATTCGATTCCAACAAACAGTTGCACTGATCTCTTTCGATTTTCAAGTCATTTTGTCATCTCCACCTCATTATTTCGACTTAATTCATTTTTAATGCATCTTTTGATGAGATTCAGCCGTTTTCCAAGGTTAAGGGGAGATAACAAAAATTTCAACATTTTCCGAATACGACCCAATAACTTACTGCTACGACATTATAAATATTTCTGCCAAGTTACTCAAAAAGAATTTTTGCCATTATTCGAAATCAGAGTTATTTCTTTACAAAAATTAACTTATGGTAATAAATATAATCGATAAACTTTCTGACGCAGAAGTTTAACCTTTCAATTTTCAGTCTTCAACCAAAGAATTACAAGTCAGTGATGAAAATGGCTTTTGGGAACTACATGTACAGTAAAGCTCTCCAAGATTTATGCTTGGGGATCACAGAGAAGTCCATCAAGGATGAGTTTAATGAAGTACGGCATCGTAGAGGTTCCAGGCCACTGTAAGCCCCTGGAGGTAATTTTTTTTGAATGGCCATTGTAAGACACGAAAACCCCTGGATATTGAGAAGTAGGTATATGCGATACCCCTGTGTACCCCTTCTCCCCATTTCCACTGCTACTGTCAGAGCTCTTTCAATTAGAATACAAACCATTGATACAGACGATGTTAAGTAACTTATAACTTATTTCTTTGTAAAACCATCAGATTTTTTCCTCAAGATTTACACTATTGCATTTATTCTATACTTATAGATAAGAAAAATTAGTGCATTCTTTACAACTTCATGGTTCTTAATGAAAAGGTATGAGTCTCAAAATTCACCTGCACCCTTTTTTATTTGTCGTCTGACTTGTCTTGTTACTTTCATGAAATGACAAAATAGGAAGGAGTGTCAGAGAATACAATGTGACTCATTCTGTACAATGTAAATTACTGTAGAATATATTTCAGCTAGAGTGGTTACAGAGGTGTCTGCCAAATCTGGTTTTCACTAAAAGCTTGATTCCAGTATACTTTTTACTGCATTGACTGATTAAAACAGGATTCTCAAGAAAACACTTGACAGATTTTTGTTGAACCTAGCCAATTTTGACCAGTCAAGTTAAAATTCATAAACAAAAGTTTGCGAGATCATCCCATGCATCACTCTAAAGTGCTTCAAGGTACTAAGAAATATATATATATATATATATATATATATATATGTATGTGCGTGTGTGTGTGTGTATGTTTGTGTGTGTGTGTGTGTTTACAAACTCACATATGCATGTATATATGACTGAAATGATATGTAGTATAGAATAATGTCCATGTACAATACACTAAGCCAATACCTTATATAAAATAATTAACCACATGTAGTCTGACTGCTGGGGAGTCATGTTAATATAAGTATTTTGTCTCAAAATCCAGGAACAGTTATATGGAGAACAACTGATGATCCGAACAAGAAAAAATTTACACATAGCACCATAATATCAAAGTTTGAATAAAACATGAAGAAACACTGTAGAAAATTACATAAATTACATCAACAGGTGACTGGAGTGACACGAAAGAAATTTTGAAAAATTTTTTTAATATATTTAGTGTTTAAAGCTGTAAAGCTTTCTAGACTCTCTCTCTCTTTCTCTCTCTCTCTATATATGTATCTATCTATCTATCTATCTCTATATATGTATCTCTATATATGTATATATATATATATATATATATATATATATATATACACGCATATATATATGTATGTATGTATATATATATATATATATATATATATATACATATATACATATATATATATATATATATATATATATATACATATACATATATACACAGACACATATATATATATATTTGTTTCATCATTGTGTGTGTTATCAGTTAATTCATTATATATATATATATATATATATATATATATATATATATATATATATATATATATATATATATATATATATATTCATATATATATATATATATATGTGTATATATATATATAAATCAATTATGAACTGATAACACACACCAAGGAAAATGAAGCTACACCAGTCATCACAGCTTTTAGGAAAATGCTGTCGAGATATTACTTGATGAATGGTGGAAATCCTTAATGGTGGAAAATAATGCTTGTTTGTCCCTGTAAATGGTATTAAAGATATATTTGTTATAAAATGGAAATTGAACTGTATTTCTCACAAATCAAACTGTGTCTCCTTTTCATATTGTTTGTACCTGTAGTGATTTCCTTTCCTCTCTTTGAGGTGTTGTCTGTCTGTCGATCTCTGATCCTGTTTCTTCTAATCATTTATTAAAGTCTTCCTGTTAAAACTACACCTTTCTTTAGTCTTGTTGTTATCGTAACTCATTCATTTACCCAGTGTTTTCTATTTGCTGATTCTGACTTCAAAATGCTTCGTACTGGAAACTTACTGATTATGGAAAAAAAGATGAAAGATTTCTTCCAGAAGTCTTGTTATCCTGGGCATTATATGACTGTCAGTAGTTGGAAGTTGAATGTTCTTACAATATTAATCCTCAGTATCAAAGTCTTTTCTTGTATAGTGGACACTGGAGTTAAAAATGCTACAATTTACGAAGTCAGGAAATGGCTTGAAATGACCACACAAAGCTTTTGAAACTGACTTTCCATTTATAATATGATTGACCAAGTTAGGTTCATAGAATGTTTGTTATGGTTATTTTAATCCAGAACCATTCATTAAGGAGCCAATACTTCCTAAAAAGCTCATATTAAAACCTCCAAACCAGCATACTACATCCAAATTCTTTGATAGTATCCTCTCGACAACTTTCAGTGAAAGAGGCTGATCAAATGTAATGCTAGGTGTCATTAAGTTTACAATTTTTACCTGATTTAGGATAAATAACAAAGTAGAGTAGATGCAACTTTCATCTGTGGATTTGAAATCAATTTTAGGCAGAAATGTAGTTTCTGAATGGTCAGAGTAATCACCTTGAAAAACAGACTGCATGAATATCGACCAACCAGGGCGATCTGGGCATCTGACCATCTGACAAACATACCAATGGAGTGCCATGTAAAGCCTTTGCTGATGGTTACTATGTGTTCAATGTGCTGATGGCTGCTATTAATACTATGTATGACAGACAAGGTAGGAAGGGTGAGTGGAGAAAAGAGATATAGTTTGATAACAGGGTTGGAAGGGAGAGGGGAGAAAAAGTTAGATAGTTCAATGAGGATAGTAATGGAGAGGGGCTGATGGCTACTTATGATACTATACGTGCGATAGATACAGCTCTCATTATACATGTATATCTATATATGATTATGAAATATTTTAGGTACTTCAGAGATAAACATATTAGATACATAGTAATTTCTTTTCATTTGGTTACTCTCCGAAATCATCATATTTCTAAAGAGTCTTCAATTTTCTATAATGTCCCCTTTGATTCATATTTAAACACTAGCGCAGAGCAAATTACTAAATCAGTCAATATTCTAACATATTGGTAAGTATAGGCTTCCTCTGCTATCAGGAAGTGGAGCGTTCTGATAAAAACCTTTCTGAAGTTGAAATGGTGTAAAGTGAAAAAGCAATCACCATTAATCTATAAGAAAGATTTTTGAGCTATAATAGACCCCAGAAATGGTGATGATAGTATGTTAGACTGAGTTTTCAGAGGTTGGAGGTTTGGAAAGTACATGGGACTGAGGTGTTGTGTGATTTTTTTTTTGTTTTTTTTTATCAAAGTCGTCCTCTTGTTTGTAACTGTATCAAAAAAGCTCAAAATTTGAGTGATATATTTGGTAAATATTGCCATTTTTCACACGTTCATAAGTTTTTTCCCCATAAGATCACATTTGCATGGATTTAGGATATATTATTGAAGCTGCAAACCTGCCAAATATTTTTTCCGAGTTCATTCTGAAAATGGTCAATTTCTTCTGGACTATAAGTATTTACAAAAATTTTTGAATAATTTATAATGAATACATTTTTTCAAATGATTTTGAGCAATTACTTTTTAGATATTTAGCTAGAAGGGGATAACTTTGAACAGTTAAAAGATATGTTGAAAAATCTTTCTAAGCTTAGCATATATATATATATATATATATATATATATATATATATATATATATATATATATATATATATATATATATATATATATATATATATAAAAGGATCTTTTAGAGTTAACAGGTAACAAGTATTAAAACTAGATCCCTAGTTCAATTTCAGGCAACGAGATATAAACCAAGGAATGAAAAATTAAAATGAAATGCAACACTGTGAAAGTTAATTTATTTCTTATTCTAGAATAAATGAGAAACTGGACGGTTGGCTGGAATGATGTAAACTGACGATTGAGATTGATAAATAAATACAAAAAAAAAGGTGAGAAGGAAGAAAAGCCTAATTAGCCGATCAGATTCGACACTGATAGAATAGCCTCAGAAAGTGAGAAAAAGAAATAGACGATTCCCGGCAACAACGACCTCGCTTTGTTTGATTAGTTGTTACTTTCTTTTCTCGTTGTCTACTGAAGTCACTATCAACATGAGCAATGTCGATTTCATTGGCGGTAGTTCTCGACTGTCGAGGTAAGAAGAGAAAAAGAAGCAACGACACTGTAACACTAAAATATTATATACAAAATCTACTACTACTATTCAACAACAACCAGTAGCAGGAGTAAAGATGAATGATCCAGCACCCTAAAACCTCCTGGGTTTTATCACTTGGATTTTACTCTAGATTTCCTCCAGTTTTTATTTTGAAAAATCCTTTAAAAGACAGTTAATCTTCGACATTCCAGCATTTGAGCAAGTAAGATCTCTCATTTTGCTTTCGTTCAATGTTCAACAGGAATTTATTTCCTATTTTTGCTTATAATTCGTTTTTTTTTTTTTATTTATCTCGCATTTTATATGCTACTTCTTAAAGAGAAAAAAATGTTATTAATTTCTCACTGTAAAATTTTATATAAAAAAATGCCTCTCACCCCAGAGATAATCTATAATCTAATTATCCCTAAAATTTAGTTGATGCTGTATGCTTCAGAAATGATTTTTTAATTTTCAGTGACTAAATCCGATCGTTTTTTTTTTCTGCTTATTATTTTTTCTGTATCCATTTAGTGCAATGTTTGGCAGGACTTTTTGGTTGTTATTGCCTTTCTAACTGCTTATTTAAATTGCATTTGGCCATTTTAAAGAATATTTGTGTTTCTTAAAGTTTTAAAATACAGATCTCGAGTCCAGATTATTGCTTATTGTACTGTTTATTAGCAGGTGTATCTCTGTTTTGCAGTAGTAATAGTATTCATAATAACAATGATAGAGAGACCATGTAGCATTCTGTTGATTTTGTGTAAAACGAGGAATAGATGTTGATTGTTCAAGGTTTAGTAGGATTTTTTATGTATACATTAATTTAGTGACCGATCCTATCCTTTTATTTCAGTTTAAAAATCTGTCAGCATTTTTGATACTACCATGTATACGTGACTATTTTACTAAAGTATGTTTATAATAAATGCAAAGAATTCTGACACAAAATTGGTACATTTACATGACATGCGGTATGGATGCTCTCAAACACGCATTGATAGTGCGACTGGGATTACACACTTACTTCACTTTGAGTCAGTTTAGTGGCTCGTTTTATACCGGGACACTCCTATTTTTTTTTATCGGTTGCAATAACTATCAAAATTAAATGATATCTTTTATCTATCGCTTTCTTTGATAGGAACGATTTATTCTTCTTTAGAAGAGATGCAAAATGAGAATTGTCATTATTGACTAATAAATTAATAATCGTCAGTGTGGCTGGGATCTAAACCTCGGGTGGAAATAGAATCACATGATGAGAATTAATAATAATAATAAAGCAGCCAGTGATTGTTCGACTTGTAGAATGGACACCTGAAAATCGACCTTAAAAGAAAGAAACGAGAAGAAATTGCAAAGTTCATAGATTTATTGTCCCGTGCAAGCTTCCTGAATTTGACAAACACTGCCGCTCTAAACCAGACGTGGAATAATGAAATCACATGATGAATGTTGCGATTTTTATTAAACCCCACGGGTAAAGCGAGTTTTATTAATACTAGACTGACCGGCGAGTGACCGCTGAAGGTAAAATTTACCTCAAAAGAATGCAATGATGTTTAATGACTAAATAATCGATCCAATATTTGACTCGTTGGACTTGTATGTTTGAGAAGAGATTTCACGGAAAGAAAGTTTTTCAGTATTGGTCTCACATTAATTGACCCAGGCTGGAATGCAATCATAATGAGTTTGAAAATTATAGATAGTTGTTGTGTTTTTTTTGTAATCTGTAAGAACAACAATTCCAGGGGGAAGTGATCTTAAGAAGGTTTTGTTTTAAATGAAATGGTTCAAGTTCAGGACGAAAAGTTGTAGAACCATTTGTAAATGTTATTTGTCTAATTTGCTACTTTCTTTCCTACCTTTTATAAAGATAAGTTCGATGAGTAATTTTTAAAAATAACACAATATGATCTAATCTTATGGAAATAATTGAAAAGCAATAAAGCAACACAAATGGTATCAAGCAGATACCTTCCTTTTAATTAGTTAAGATTTGTTTAAAATTGTTCATTTCACTTCAATCTTCATGCATTGGGATCACTAATAAAAATTATCTTGCTTTAGAAAGGAGGAAATCAAGCCTAAATTTGATATTTTAATTTATGTAAAATAAATTAATAAAAATCACAAAGTGAAGTTGGCATTTGATTTGTCTCGATTACAAGAAAAAATGTTGTCTACCCCGCAAAATATTTCTACTTGTTACAATTCCTAACTCCATGTGCTATCGGGATACTTATTTTGTTCTTGAATTTTTAATTTGATTTCATTTCGAAGCTTTCTCAAGTTACCTTGTTGTGTTCGAGTTTATTTGATCATTTGGATAAAAAATGTTCATCTTTTATTTCACTACTTGCAAGGCTAATGGTTCCAAAATTTTTTTCGATCATCGCACCTGTTGTCTCTTGCTGCTTATTGATATGATGATCAGTTTCATTTATATAATTCAGTAACTTGAAATCAGTTCAAGTTATTCTTAGAAAAGTTAGTAGTATTATTTTGCTCACAGTAGTTTGTTTTGAATGTGATATTTTTTTCGTTATCTCGAAAGCCTAAAGGTTTATTAGAAGATAGGGATTTTGAAATTTTAGTTGCATCTTATTTTGAGATTACCTAAAAGGAAAATTGGTATTGTATGTTGCATTTTTAACAAATGAACCTGTCCGGGGCTTACGTAAAATATTCTGAAGTCAACTACCCGGCCAATGGAAGATGCTGAATTCCACTGTCCAGGAATCAAGAGGCTAAATATAACGCTTAAGAATTTCAATTACTGATCATTTTATACAGCATATTTTAGTGGTCGAGTATTGAAATTTATTTTACCCATTCAAAAGGTCCATACCTGGAAAGGACTGAACTTTATTTCAGCTAGTATTTATGAATTGCTGTGAAAAAAGAATTAATCCTCTTCTACACTATTGAAAAAAAAAATGGGTTGGGTAGAAGAACAAATTTTGTGTGGATGTCAAGATCATTATTTTTGAGACAGGAGGGGTGTGAAAATTATTCCCTCTACCCCATCTCTCTATCATAAAATAAACATCATGTCTCAACCAACCTCTCTCTATTGTACAATGATAAAATCCTCTCTTTATCCCCTATTCTATCATAAAATGATAAACATCCTCTTTCTTTCACTATCATAAAAGGATAAGCATCCTCTCTTTCTTTTACTCTATTGTAAATTGTAAAAATTATAAAAAAGATGAACATCCTCTCTCTTTATTCTAATCTGAGACCACATCAAAATGATTAGAGACATAGATTGCATCATAAACAGTTTGGTACAAAATATGTGTTCATTTCGGGGTAAACTTTCATTGTAAATCGAGTACCCCTCATATTGCGAACCGTAAATGCAAACAATTTCAAACTAGAAACAGCGATGCACTGGCTTTCCTAAGGTTAATGTCACTCTGGGTGGTAACTCAGGATGATAGCTCTGAGTGTGGCAAACTGAAGAATTTTTTTGCACTGAATTGACCTTTGAAAAATGCCAAAATGCTCTTAAAAATCACTGTTAGACTATCTATAGCCATTTTTTACACCTAAAATGGCTAGAAAACAGCTAAAGAAGGACTAAAGTCACTGAACAGTAGTGGTGAATATTGAATTTTTGTGCTGCCAAGCATCAGGGTGTCTGACGGTGTCACCTGTAGTGCCTCCCCTCATCAGTACGTCAGTACTGCAATGTCCAACCTATCTGGCAAATATCATCTTTATACAACGGCCAGCTGTCAAGTGATATTGGTGCATGCACACACAGATTTCTCAAATGATAGTGATATTTCTTCATTCAGACATAGGAAGACGATGATATTTACATTTTTTTTTTTTTTCCAAATTGAAAACACATTATAATTATTTTTATTGATATTTTTTTTGACATTGTCACGGTTCTTGCACTTATTAGTCTTAGTGGAGTCAAATATCGAGGATCCGTGACGGTTGTCTGGGGAATTAAGTTTGAAAGTATTTTCTAGGTTCCTAGAGCATGCTGATCAAAATTTGGGGGCAGCCAGCCCGGCAATTTCCATTATAGCTGCTGTTTTGGTAATTCTTGGTATTACGAATGTAAAATATGGTGTTTGAACACAGCATACAAAGACTCCAGAAAGTATAACTGTACAAAGCATTAATAGCTTCTAACTTGATTATTGTGTTAATATCAAATAAATACATTGTATTATACTTTTTAGAACCTTTGTATGGTTTTTTTTTGGCTTTTGTATGCTGTTTAAATACCATATTTTATATCTATCAGACCAAGGGTCACTGCAATTTTCACTTGATATCTTGCATTTTACTAACATTCCGAAGCATAGAAACATTTTATTTCTTCAAATGTGGTAGAAAGTAAAAAAATAACCACCACTTCAATGAAACATAATAAATTTCACCTTATCCTATTTTTAGAACTAGACACATGACCTTCCATAAATTTTTAAGCTCAAAATGGCCATGTACTGTCCATTCATTGATATGATGTATTTGTTGGTTTGAAAAGTGCATCAACAAAAAAAAATTCATTTAGGATGACATTACAGAAACTGGGACACTTATGCTTTGAAGAATACAACAAATGAACAAAACGACTTCCTCCAAAACATGAAGTTTCTGTTGTAACAATCCATAAAAACAGGTCCAACGTTAATTTTCAGACAAAATATCTAACCCTGCATCCTTGCTCTTGATTTCTTCATCATGTTCACTTTCACTGTCTTTATCGTCTCTCATCGATTCATCACTTTCCGTGTCACTTTTGTTACTTGCATCAGAATCTGCTCTTCTTATTCTTAGCTGTAGATGAAGTTCTGTAAATCTCTACTGTATAGGTACACATTTCCCATCAGGCAGCTACCAGCTATATTGTAATGGAGATGGTGGAGAATCAGGTATGTCAAAGTGGAGCCATACATATGCTTGATATGCAACAGATAGAGCTATGAACTAATGGGATTCTCCATCTGGTGGAAGCATAGGTGTTTATTTCCACTTGATTGTGGACCATTGTGGACCACTCTGCATGTGCTTCACCCAAGCTTTTACTTGTATTGTCATTGTACACACATTTGATCATTAACAGTTTTGAATCTTTCAGTGTTCTATCAGAGACTGAAAGTGTCCTCTCAACTAATGAAAGACGTTATTTGATTTTGTTACTGTATCGAATAAGGCCTTCTTTCCTTGACCAAAGTACCTTGAAATAGCATCTGTTCCACTGTTAGCATGAAGGGGTATGATGACTTCAGCCATTTATTTTGTGCAAAGTTCCCTATAGTCATAGATAGACCCAAGAGTTCGTTTATTTTATAGGCAGTGTAAGCACATACCATGACAACGTCTGTGTCCTCTGCATGAACTATCATTTCATTTGTGATCCTATTTCTCTCATCTTTTTATAAATGTAGAATAGTTCAGTATTGGTTACAGAATGTATACTTTCATATTCGAGAATGGGGTGATACAGAAATATCTTCTCATTTATCACAAAGTGGACAACTTTCATTTCAGCCGAGGATATAAATTCCTCTTTTAAAAAAGATTGTAATCTCCCTTTAATCCCTTTATTTGTAAGCGTTTAATCAAAATCCTTTTTTGTTAGAGACTTATCATTTTTAAGTAGGATGTTTCTTGAACCACTAACATAACTGCCACCTGATCTCTCCGCTTGCTCAATATCTTTGATGTTGACAATGCCATCTCCGTAGGTATTGTTGACATAGACTTGCATTTTGGAGTCTCTGACATATTGAATTCACTATCTACTTTGGACAATTAGACCAAGAGTACTCAGTTTCATCATTTTTTCCGCAAGTACCCAATATCAATTGGTGCAAAGTAGTCTTTCTCAACTTGCAACTCAATGAAATTTATCTAATGCACTAAATTGGACTTTTGGCATTTTCAGAGGGTCCCATTTATGCTAAAAATTACAAGGGATTCTCCAATAATGCAATTTTTGAAAGTTGAAGTTTTGTTGGACTTAGTTTGACTAACCACCTCACTCATAGTTCTATTTTCCTTTGCATCACTTTTCATAATTCTACTTTTGGGAACATCAGACCTCGGAGGCTTCCCAAGGAACATTTTCATTTTCTGTATTTGATCGTTGGAAGATTTTTTTTCTCATATGAATGATGTGAGTGCAGCTTCTCTGTTGAAGACTAAAATCTCAAAGTCTTCAACCAAAGCACCTGACACAAACAAGTCAGACTGAAAAGAATAAAGCTCTAGTTTACTGGATCAGAGTTGTAGATGTTGATCAGACAGTCCCTGTTTTGGATTGCTTGATTATCTGTTGATAAACACAGTTTAGTGTTTTCCTTGTCAAACTGCAAAATAGTGTCCCATTTACCTGCCATTCTATGCAATGTGTCATGTACCATATTTGATCCAAAAGTCTAAGGAAATATCTGATTATGGCTTTCCCATTGTGGGCTGAAAGAACAATGGAGACATATATACATTATGTTCTTTTGTAAGTGTGGAAATATCCAACCAATACTGTTTGTAAATGACTATACTTGTTATAGATAGTCAGCTGGATAAGGCATGAGTCGTAGAGAAGCTCTGAATGCAGTCCAATCTCTCATTCACAGACTGTGTATATTCATGTGAAGTATCTCAATCATTGAATTATCGTAGCCACCAAAGGTGGTGAAGTGTTCTATCCCTTTTTTATAAGTGTTCTAGTGTGTTTCAGTGTTCCTAGCCATACAGTCTACAGAATTGAAAACTGGCATCAGTACTCCACTAGACGTCTTCTACAATGTTTTTTTCTAATTTTAGAAATAAATTTTTTTGACCTTTTTGGGGCCTTATTTTGATGGATATGATTTATTGATAACATCTAGGTTTAAATATTTCTAGATGTTTTTTTACTCTATTTTAGATCTTTTCCAGTGGAAAATGCAAGTGATGTTTAAATATGATTTATTCTCACCATTTTTATTCTTTGGTGTAATTTTTCGACATCACTTCAAATTTTGATGACACTTCTTGAGTTTATTTTTTTCTATTTTTTATTTTGTTTCATCATAATCATTTTTACAGGATACAACTTTCTGAGAAGGTAAAGAGGTTCCTATTAAAGATGCAACTACACTGCTGAAGTCTTTTTAATGATTACAGCTCTAAAAAGTATGATTTTTATTTAAAAGTTATAGTCAAACAACAAATTTCAATGTTTGAGAATCGTGGTTTATCTTCAATCAAGGGTTAAACCTTTTTTTGTGGACTGACCTGTTATGCCCCACCAATCTTTTATGTTATGTTATGTTATTTACATTTTTAAAATAAAATTTCTTTTAATGATTACAGAAAGGATATAAAAAGTATAATTTTCAATTAAAAGGTATAATCAAATAACATAGTCATCAGATATTAAGGGAAAGATTAAATAAAAATCCGTTTATTTACTCAAATTTACAAAAACAAAATTAAAATTTTGAAGGTAAAATCAAATGAGAGGACAAAATTGAACAACTGTAGCCACCAAAAAGGGTTCTATGCCTTTTTATGTGTGTATGTGTTTCAGCACTCCTGACCATACTGTTTTGTCTACGGACTTGAAAATTGGCATCAGTACTCTGCTAGACCCCTTCAGAAATTTAAAAAAAACTTTTGGAAAAATAGCCTTTTTGACCACTTTTGCATCTTATTTTGATGGGTTCATTAATAACATCTAGATTCTCCACAATCTAGATGTTTTGAGATGCTTTTTTTAATTCTATTTTGGGTGTTTTCCAATGGAAAATATTGGTGATGTCATAAATGTGATTTATTTTAATAATATTTGTAAAATATTCATAATGTTTATCCCAAACCTTGCCATTGAACTCTGTGATTTCTTTATCATTTCAAAGAGACTTTTCACAAGTGAAGATAATTTCATGTCAGACACAAGTGCCTCAGATGCTTGATTTATTTCAGGGTGTGTGTGTAATAATTTGGATATCTTATTATGGCTTGGAGATAATCTGAAAACCTGATTCCTTCTTTAATTCTGTCCTAAAGTTCATGCATGACGTCTGTAATGCTCTTGTACACTGCCTGATGGTTTCATATGTTGGTCCAACTCCATTTACATAATCACATACTCGATGTACATCATGTGGTTGGTGCCACAAAAATGTCCTTTCAATGCCGCTGCTACTGGCTGGAGAAGCTGACTCGGATACATGTGTACTTATGTACAAGGGCCAAAACTCATGTGCATGTGTGGACTACAGAACCCATAAATCATTATAGCCCAATATACTACCCTTACTATCCTTCTCTGGCTCTCAGGTTAGTCTCAGGTTACAAATAAAAGCATGGTATTATTTTCAGGTTACATCTGTGGTACATGGCCACTTCAAACTTGAAAATGTACAAATATAGTCATGTGACTAGTTCTAGAAATAGGATAGGGTGAAATTTATTATGTTTTATTGTTAGTTTCTAACTTTCTACCATGTTTGAAGCAAATAATGTTTCTATGCATTGAAATATTAGTAAAATGCGACTTATTGAGTGAAAATTGTAGTAATCCTTGGACTGACGGTTGTAAAATATGGTAGTTGAACACAGAATACAAAGGCCTCAAAAAGACATACAAAAACTCAAAAAAATATAACTACAATGTATTGATCAGATTTTAACACAATAATCAAGTTAAAACCATTAATGTTTCATGCATGGTAGTTATACTTTATGCTGTCTTAGAATGAATTTTCGGAATCTTTGTATGCTGTGTGCCATTAAGAAAAGGCACCCCGTTTGCCACGCCCGAATTCTTATGAGGTTCACCCTTGCTAATTTTGATCAGTATGTTCTAGGAACCTAGAAAATGCTTTCAAACCTAGTTTTCTGGACAATGGCCACATATCTTTGATATTTGACTCTACTATCTTGTCGAGTGAGGGTATAATGTTGAAAACCATTTTTTCAGTTTCAAGAATGGCTGGAGGTACGGCCACCAAATTACTGCTGGAGCACAGAGCAGGTTCTTAGCAAATCATTTTTTGGAAAGGTTTGTAGTGGGGGGTTCAATTTTGAAAAACAAATAGATGTATAAGCCAAAAAGGTCACTTATTTTGTGCCCAGCAATTTTTACTTTGAATCATCAAGTATCTGTCCATATAACTAAATAACAGTTGGAGCTATGGCCATCAAAGTTTTAGGATTACTAGTAGGACCCCAGAGCAAGTTTTTTTCATATTAGTTTTCAAAGATTAATGTAAGATGATTATGTGAGGTCTGCAGTCACACTCTCCCAGATGATAATGATTTGATTTTCATGTATATATCCATTTTTATGATATAAAAAGTCTGATTCTGTCTGTATAATACCTCTGAGTAGCCAAAGTGGTACTTTGTACCCAGAGGTATAGAATTAAGATGCTCCTTAATCAACAGTTTTGATCTCTTATTAGTGTCACGTACGCCATTCAGGCCTACCACAATAACTAGCTGTGAAAATTTCTGCTAGTTTGTAATATTTTAAATCTTTTTTCAGATTATTTTTGTTTTGTTGTTTTTTTGGCTATCAGTTCAGCAAGACCAGATCTGCTTCAAAATTCTTTAAAAAAAAATTTTTTTTACGGAATTCTTTTATTTTTTTATCGATTTTTTTTTTTTTTTTTTTTTTTAAAGGAATTATTACCATCTTCATACATTGATCTTTTGAAATCTTCTGCTGCAGAGTTTTTATCGAATCACCGTAGTCCCACAAATGGCTGGCTAGACCAACCACTCAAGTGGACTATAGATTCTTCTCTCATTGCTTGTCTGTGTGTGGAACACTCAAAGACACACAGACAATGAAGCAGAACAACTATTAATAGTTATTACACAATTTAAGTTACCTTTCCTTCTCCTTTATCTCTCTCTCTCTGTATCTATCTATATCTCTTTCTCTCTCTCTCTCTCATATATATATATATATATATATATATATATATATTCCTTTCTTTTTTTTCTCTTACTTTATTTCTCTTTCTCTACCCACTCATAGAATAAAGTAGATGCAATCAATCAGTCAATACCATGTGTAGATGTAACTGGCCGTAAGCAAGTTAAAAACAAATTTTTTTTCAAAAGAATCTTAAGTGACACAAGATACTAATAAAACAATGTCTGATTCCTAGGAGTGGGAAGGAATGCTTCGTGGGGATGGTGTGAGGCATTCAAAATGTCGACTTTGTAGGTCATTGACAGCAATTGCCTGAAAATGCAAAGTAAAATACTGTATATATTGACGATCATGAAATCAATGTGTATCATTATTTTATCTATCAATCTATCGTTGTTGAAAACCCTAAAATGAATACAATGCCAGTGGGGTTTGATTTGAGGGGAAATAAATAAAAGTACCAAATGGATGGGAGTCTTATTTGAGGTGATGGGAGATATACTTCATGATGAATTTTATCAATACTAAGTCTAAATGGAATTCTATGTAGGATTTTCATTTTACATTGAATATTATTATGTTGTTACCTCAACCTTACAGACAGTTTTATTTGCAGAAATTTTCAAATTTTAATCTGGATTAACTAAGTAAAAACATGGAAAAGACTTAGAACAAAAATGTCATTTTTGTTAAGCATGTTAACATTTTGTTGTTTACCGTATATGTATTGAAACAAGAGCCAGAATTCCTATGAGGTGTCCACCATAAAGTTTAAACGCCATTATTGCCAGAATACATGACACTGAATAGAATATAATTTTTTGTAAGAAGCATCATATCAAGGAACACGTTTCTATTAAGATTCAAGTAAATCTGACTAGAAATAGCTGAGAAACGTTATGGAGACAGACCTACCAACTGACCGGATGGACAGAGCCTTTTATAGAGAGGTAAGGAAAAAAAAAAATTGTCAAGTTGCGGTTTTTCTTATATTGCGTGGATACCATTGATATTGATTGACTGCTGTAGACACTAGTAAGTAAGGATTCGCTTAAGATTTAGATGCCCTATAATAAGCTCAGAAATCAAATAAAGCATGTTTTTTACCTGTTAAGCTACGACTCTTGTGTACGGTAGAAAATATTTTGTGTAATTTCAGTGAACAGTGTTTTGATCCTTCGTTGTTGAGTTTTACTTAGACATCAAGTGATTTTATTCTATTTCCACAAAGTTCAAAATGACTTTTTTAGCTTTGGCAATAAATTTTGTAAGTTTAAGTTTTTGGTATTGTTGTTGTTGTTGTTAGCCTCTCAACCATTTTTAATCAGTGTTTTGTGTCCTTATAGGCTAATCTCATTAGTTTTAGAAAGAAGGGTCCATAACCAATACATCTCCCCGATAATCACCTATGGAGCTGAAACATAGAACTTACCCGAAAGATTGACTCTCAAACTGAGAACCATGCAACGTGCACATGAGAGAATCATACTCATCATCACACAGTGAGATCACAAAACAGCTAGATATATCATTGAATCCATTAAAAAAACTCAAATGGCAATGGGCTGGTCATGTTGCAAGAATGGCAGACAAGCAATGGACATCACAACTCAGAACGTAAATCCCAAAGATCATATGCAAAACTATGGCCAGCAAAATATAAGATGGTATGACGAAATAGAAAGTATTGGCTCTGCAGTGGCCGTGATATAGAGCTTTGGCGAATCCTTTGGAAGGTCTATGTCAAAGGTCAGACACTAAAAATCCGATGATGAGGCTGATCATTTATTCTATTTTAGTTATAAATCTGACAAATAATTAATCCATTTTCTTAGTTTCACAGAGATCCCCCATGTGGCTTTAGCAACATTGACAATTTGAAAATTTTCACACTGAATAGTTCTGTCTATGACGTATTACTACACAGCAAATTGACATATTTCTGTTGTAGTTTTATGTTGTGTTTATTCATTTATTATGTGGCATACACTTTCATGCTTAAATGTGTATCATTTTTTGGAATAAGTCAGGCTAACTGCAAATTTTGGCAGAATCGTTTACTTTGTGATATAAGTACCACATTTTGCATAAGAACTCGTCAAGGTTTAGTTGATAGAAAAATAATGTTAGCCAAGTCAACCTGTAATTGTGACTGAGTCATATGCAAGATCACTCTTATCAAATGTGTCGGTTACAGAACTGCCCTATATCTCTGAAACTATTTGTTATAAGCATACATTTTCACCATTTGAAAACATGTTTTGAAAATTTCTATAGATTAAAAAAACAAAACAACTAAACCTGATCTGGTCCGGCTGTCAAACTTTTTGAAGCCTAATAACTCAGAAACTAGCATACTAAAGAAGATAGAAACATGATGTTATTACCAATCGATGGCTCATTTATCACTTGTATGACGTGGTGGTTTTATAGTAGTTGGGAAATTATATTATTTTATTTAATTTTTTTTTTTGGTAATCCTTGCTTATACAGATATAAAGCACAGTATACAAATAACATTATTTTAGATCCGTATAACCAAGAATTATTTCATCGCTGCAAAGATCCTATGTGGACTTATGCTTGGTCACTAGTCCAAATTTGATGGAAGTCTATAAACTGGGTGTTTTGAATCAGTTCCTACAACACTTCATCAACTTGTCTGCATGATTGAACATGGAGCACAAATTAAATCAGTTTCAACTTGGTACATTCAAAATAGTTATTGCTATGGATCAGAATAACTGTTATGCTAGGATCACAGAAGCAGCAGGATGTTCCTGGCATTCAAACGATCGAGAAACACATGCATGACACTGGCCTTAGTATTTCATATGACAGTTTGCTAGAAATATTCAAACATCTAGTGGATGCTGTGATCTCCAAGAATGTTGATGGTGTAGTATGCCCTCCTATCTTAAGAAAAGGGTTATTCAGAACAGCTGCCATAGACAATATTGACCACAACCCAACTTCTATAACTATGTAGACATTATTTGATAGGGCAAACATTTCTGCTTTCCAACATTGCAGTTTGGATAAGAAAGGTCAGTTGAGCTCACCACTGCAAATTCAAGGCAGTGAAATGCGATAAAAACAATCCCAGAGTTTCCTGAGTCATTCACTAATATTCCTCCAGCTTATTTCTCTGAAAAGTATTCTACAATCTTCTGATACTGTATTTCCAGATATCTCAATACTCACTTTATTTAAAATCAGTCTTGACACATGACTATGAATGGCTTCAAAAGATGAGGTTCGGTGAAGAAGTGAACGACATGTGACTTCAACCTCCTACCCTGCATCAAAAAAGAGCAATTCATATTTTGAAGTAAGCATCATATCCTTGATGTCCATACTTACGGATGAAGCTCATTTGGTGGCTATAATAGAACATGATGGCCAAAATTAAGGAATTTGGATGTCCTTAATCCAAATACCTGTTATAATTGCCAAACCAACCAATTTATGCAGTAGCTTGATTCAGCGACAGTGGCAAAAGTTCTATGGTGAAGAGGTTTGTCCATGTTTGGTGGTCTACAGACAGAGATGGCTGCCCTGGAGTCCATGGGTACACAACCTCGGGGTTGTGGGTTGACAGGCGCTCTCGTTGAGTGTGGTGTTGTATCTCAAGGTATAGCAGATTTATGTTCGTTTCTAGTGTTACAAAGGCATTTCAACATTCTAGTTAACAGCCTGCAGTCTGTAAAAGCCTTTGAAAGAAGCTCATGAAGAATACACTCAAGAGGTTCTTGAGAGGTCCATTGATTTGTTGAATCTGGAAGACCGGTATGGAATGTGCTGACAGCAGTTCTCACTATCAACTTTGGTACCTTGTGTCAATGATGGAATAGCCCATTTTTACACTAATTCAGTCTTTCAGAGAAGCAAGTTTTGGTCTCTATTGTGAAGTCATCACAGAGCTGACACTTTATTACTTTGCCAATAACAATATTTCTATACCTTGGAGACATCTTATGACTTGAAAAACAACATCCAGATGTGGCAAAAGAGTTCTGAAAATCAGTATTCGAAATCCCAGCTCTTACTTGGATTTGAAAATTGAGTTCTGGCACCAGTGGAAAATATGTTACTAACTCAACTAGTTCTGAGGTCACAGCTTGATTCATCATGGCCCTAAGGATTTATCATGAAATAAAATGGGTGTAACAGACTTAACCCAGGTTTTTAAAGATATAACAAATATACTTCAGAAATGAACTGATATTTGTAAGCTCTATCTGTTAATACTCACTTATGACATAAATGTGGAAAATCAGTTCATTATATTTATATCCACACAGAAAAGAACCTCTATGCGTGTTGTACCCAAGGTATATAGATGAGATATATATGCACTAAGTACACGCCGTGGGTAATTACCAAGGGTAGTCAGTAAGTCAACTTTATGAATTGTCAATAAAAACTTTTTCATTTGAAGGAAATATTTAAAAATGTATGTATTTTAACTAATGAAATTAAAAAGTTGCCTTACAAAATCAATAATTAAAGGAAAAAAAACAGAAAAGAGAAAAAGCAAACCTTACTATTAGGGTGTTCGGAAAGTAATTACGTATTTTCATGTTCAGAAAATTATGTACTTTCAAAAAAGAGATTACAAAAGCCAGTGGAGATTAATCAAATACTATTTATCAAGAATGTGATCACCATTATTATCAATGACAGCAGCCCAACAGGAAGGCAAATTTTTGATTTCCCATTGAAAAAATTTGGCATTGAAAAAAATTTCTGCTCTTGAGTGTTTCTATCCTCTATGGGGTTGAAATTTACTATACACTATGAACAACACACTGTCAAATAGAAGAGATGATGAACTAAATCCAGACATTATTTTGTACCATTCAATCCTGGTCTTGCCTTATTTGATCGGCTTATAATTTATAGCAGTGAAACTTGTAATTACTTTCTGAACACCCTAATATTTGCATGAAACAGCAATAATATGTCATGTATGCCATCTCTTCTGCATCAAATCTTTTTTCTTATCTTGAAAGAAAAAAAGAGCTGAACTCAGAAGTTAAGCAACTTTTTGACAGTTTAGACACAAGGAAATAGATAGATATTTGCAGCTACAAATAAAATAAAGCGCAATATAAGTTTTTACTTGAGTGTGGTTTATTTGCAAAATTGTGCAACACAAGACACTAAATTTAACAGTCAAATGACTAATTTATACACTCTCAGATGAAGGTCTCAAATAGTGTATGCTAATAATAAATCTGGATGAAGGGAAGTTTATTGCCTTGTATAGTACTATATATTTACAAAGCTTAGCATAATTTGGCTCAGGCTGACAATAGTGGGTACTCAGTGAGGATATAATCCACCAATCCTGCAATAGCCTGCAAGATTAACTTACAAATCATTGCTTTATCTTCATTGCAAAGTATCTTCACATATAAGTTATAAGTTCTTTTAAATCAAAAATGAAAAGAACCAACATCTTTAAATTTTGGTAATAGATTTTAAAATAAGATCCAAGATCGATAAATTAGCCAGGAATTTATATGCAGTGCATCGTCAAAACAATGAAATAATTGAAAAATAGCTTTATTAGTTTTGGTTCGACTTATATAGAGAAACTTTCTTCCCTAAATTCCGATCACTTCAACATTCCCCTCACTAGGGTAGTCATTTGAGCACCCCCTTCCCCCTAAGTTTTGTCAGTTGAACATCCTCCCCCTAAAGCAGTCTAAGGAGGAGGATGTTTAATTGTAAACGATCATGATATAGGGAAAGTCACAGAAACTAGGAAAGACAGAATTAATTTATTTTATTAATTAAGTTAAAAAGATATACCTGCACCTTGCCTAAGTGAATCACCATAGCCCCAAAACTAGAACTAATTATATATAAAAATTATCTGAAATTATCCCCCAAAATACCAACATAAGATCTGGGCGTTATTGGTCCTCAGATAACCAGAAAGACTACAAAAAGCTCCATTTTGAAAAAACAAAAAATTATATCATCAGATGGTGCCTAGTGGTGTACTCATGCAAATTTTCAAGGTTGGATGTGTGAAACCACGGCTTCAAAGTTTTTCTGTTACCTATTTTTTGTGCTGCCGATTCAGATATTTTATGGCTAAATTTTGATAATTCTAAAAAGTGGAAGTCAAGGGAGATAATTTATGGAGATTACGAAGAAAGACCTATCATCTTTCAATTGTAACAATTTTTTTCAGATTTCTCAAGAACTGCTGATCCAAAAAATTTGACACTGCACTGCCTTGTGTTCTGATCAATATATTTGGCAAATGTCTACTTTGTATACTGTCCAGTTGAGTTATCAAAGTGCATTAAATTCCTTGAGAACTGCTGATCCAAACTATAAACTAGATACTGCAATGCCTGGTGTGCTGACTGATATATTTGGTGAATTTTCACTTTTGATAATGGCCAGTTGTCGAAAAATCACGGTACATACATGCACACATTTTTTCAATTTTAGTTGATAAACATTAACAATGCAACCAATTCAGTCTTGTATTCATAAGATCTGCTTGTCTCTTTGTGTGAGCAGACACGGGTAGTGAAGTTTTCAAAAATACTGACTCTACCTTTAAAAGGTCGTGGGGAGCGGTAGGTTCAAAATGTCCTGACATTTTCTCCCCACCTTTCTCTCTCTCTTCTGTGAATCAGCATGTGTCAGTTGAAATTTTTAGCTCAGTCTGGACAATTTAACCACTACTACTACATTTAGTATGACTACTGCATTATTAACTGACATTAGTACTACCTATTTATTTAGCCATACATAGTTGGTTCTCCTCTTTCATAATTCCTATTAAGCTGTTTGGCTTTCTGGGTTTTGAAAAAAAATATTTTGGTCAAGTTTATCTTTGAAACATAGAGTTGATAAAAGACAAAATGTTGAGTCTCTTCATTGGTTTTGTCTCAGAGATTAAATTTTCTTTTTCTAATATTCAGAGATTTATTAGATTTAAATATCTCACAGACTTTTTCTGTATGCTCCTTGAATATTACATAAGTTATTGTCTGATAAATATCTATCAGTCAGATCTTATTGTTATTTAAGAGATTTAACCTGGAGAATTTAATAATATAGATAAATTAAAAATCTGAATTAACCTTTATAAGCACTAATTTGAGGATATGAATCTCATTCTTTTTGTGGCTTCTTTCATCATAAACTCATCCTGATCACTGTTTAGCTCAAGAATTCCAGGCTTGGCCTCTGATTGCAAACTCATTGGATGCAGTTAATATTTGAACCTTTTTGAAGAAGTACATTTAATAAATATGATGGTAAAATTTATCAAATCTGAATCGGGAACCATTGTCTTCAATCACTTTCTAATAAGTAATAATCACCATTTGCTGGTTCTTACTTCAATAACCAGTAAGTTAAGAACCAAGCACAATTACTTCTTGTGTCGCATGACACATAAGGCAATGATTTTGTCTTCATTTTCAAAAGTATCATGGAGACCCAATCATTGTTTATAGCAATTGTTGGTTTTATGGGGCTGGACTACTAGCTCGATGTCCAAGAATGGCTGTCTCACAGGAACAAAAGGTTCTAACAATTTACCCCTAACTGAGGGGAGGAGTTGATTCATGTATTTCCCCAAGGATATTGGTGCGAAATGAATGCAAACTGTCTCTGTCAGAATTTGAACTCAGTTTGCCGATTCCATTTTCTGTGCTGTTAACTATTGGACCATATGCACCTCCTCTTGCTGAAAAATTTATGAGAATGAAATATAAAAAAAAGAATCATTGCACTGAGTACTTTTGAAAAATTTGTTTACAAGCCATTACTTTTAGAGATGCTAGTCACAGAAGAGAATACCTAACTGTCATTATACAGGCCTCAATAATAAGAGATATGATTGGTTGTTATTGGAGATCTTTGAGTCCTTGATAGCAATGGTGTCTACCCAAGAAGTTATTTTCAAGGACATAATGCTGCTCAAGCTACTGATAACATCAGCAAAGCACTTGAAACATATCACATCATCTGAAGGCAATAGAAAAGATTAAAAAGTTGGGAAAACAGGTCCTACATGAACTGAATGAAATGCTCCATGATTGTGCTATATTACCTCACACTTTTCAGCTAATTTTGTTTAAGCTTAGTGAATTGGGATATGAAGTCTTGCTGCATTTGCTATATTTACCTGACATTTCTCCTACAGATTACCATCTTTTCAATCATTATAAACCTTATATATGTAATAAAGGGTTCAACAATAGAGAAGCCATGATTTAAGCTTCTACTGAATTTGTGACAATTAAACCTGAAGAATTTTATAGAGATGACATATCATTAGTTGATTTGGAAGAGAATTTTGCTTAAAATAGGTCATACTTTGACTAGAAATTTACTTTTTTTTTGTTGTTTATATCATCCATCATCTTATTATTCAAAAAACATTTAATTTGTAACAACCTAACGGAAATGAAAGCAAATATAACAATGATTTAAGTCTGATTAACAACCAAACAAGCTTCTTTAAAGGCAAATGTAATCAGTTAAATGATTTGTTTGTCTGTGTTTAATTTCCTACATTTTTGTATAATTGATTAACCTTGGCTTAGAAAGTATTGCAGTTGTGTATTTTTTATTTTATTTTTGGTGAAAATCTTTGAGTGGTGCTTGCCTCATTAGAATTTGTTTAAACCTGTTAGAATTTCTTCCATACTTTATTCTCTGTTCTGGATCATTCAATCTTTTTCTATTTTAAGCACTTTAATAATAAAAGATTCCTCTACTTATTCTATCTTTAAACCTTCCTTACCTTAAGGTTAATGTCCATTTCTATCTTCACTGGTCACTGCTCGTATTCATCTTGTGAACATGTTCTCTCGTTAGAATATGGTGTATGTCATTTTGACCCAGAAATTAAAGAATAAAAATGAAATATTCTATCAAACAGTCCCCTGTCAGCTCTCACATTGTAACACTCTTTCTCTTATTTTTTTCTTTTACTGCTGGCCATATTCAATCTCCCATTGATTCTAAAAAGAAGGGTATACAACCTATGCATCCTCCTAATAGTCTCTTATGGAGCTGAAACATGGAACCTAACGATAAGACTGACCTGTAAATTGAGAACCATGCAACGTGCACATGAAAGAATTTTGTTCAACTTCATATGGAGAGACCACAAGATAGCACAATACATCCAGGAGAAGACAGGAGTCAGGGACATCATAGGATCTATTAAAAAACTCAAATGGCAATGGGCTGGCCATTTGGCAAGAATGGTTGACAACTGATGGACATGACAACTTATGACATGGATCACCAGAAATCAAATGCGTAACTGAGGCCAGCAGAGTACTAGATGGAGAGACAAGTTAGACAAATTCAGAAAGTACTGGCTCCGTGATGCTCACAATAGAGAAGTATGGCGAATCATGGGGAAGGTCTTTATCTCCAATGACGGACATTAAGAGTGATGATGATGACATTCAGTCCATGAGCCAATAAATATGTGGCAATAGAGATGGTCTGAGATTTTTATTTTGAACTAATTCCATAGAAAAAGCATGAATCCACTACTGCCTCTCTGTGTGGCTATGTGCATGAAAAATCATTGTAAAATTTTGATGCCATGCACAAATTTTGAAAGTTTTTAATGAAGAAAAAAGGTTCCAATAATAAAACTGTCCAAAAAATCAATTATCATATTGCTCTTGCTTTAAGTAGCATCATTTGATTTGTGTACAAACTAGTGCATAAATAAAGAAAAGATATAGAATTAAATGATTATAACAATAAAGAAGTAATAAAGAAAAATCAATACACTGAATAAATCATTTCTTTCATCACACACTTTTGTTATAAGCAAATGACTTTTGTTTCATTAACTTAAGACAAATTATTAATGGTTGTCTTGAAAATGAGAATATTTTCTACTGGCAGATTAAAAACATTTCTATTTCAACAGTGTCAGCTATTCAAGTCTGTAATCACTTTTTTTCTAGGTTTGTAACTTTTTCCTGTAGACGGAAGTTTTTAGTTGCTGAAATTAAATTTTCTAAATTTTACAAATTTTTGTGCAAGTTTCTAGGGACAGATAGGCATACTTCTTTTGCATTAAGTGAAATTGACTTTGAGCCATGAGAAAGTTCAACTTTAGAGCTTTCAAATGAGATATTACAAGATTTATGTCAGATGATGGGTAACTTATCAGAAATTTAAGAAAGAAAATGTCCGGGTTTTCACTCAAAGTCTCTTAGTCCAAAAGTAACAAATTTAATAAGATTATTTGAATCATAAATAAGCAATACTGTAAATATCAATGAAATTCTTCTTAATTTCCTACAAATACTATCCTTTCAAGTGCTTCTGCGACACAATGGATTACATATCCTGTTTACATTGTACATTGCTGTGATTTTGTAGACTTTTACTAAATTTAGCTTAGTCCACCACTGTCACGACAGTGGGGCACTTCAAAGATTATAAAACTTTGCTTAGCCTGAGATGCAATCTTGATCATTACAATCCAGGGACGGATCCAGGAATTTTTGCAGGGGTAGGTCTAAATCCTCTCACCTTTTGAGGGAGGGGCCCTTAAGCAGTAGGTTGTCCATTTGTAATCCCAACTTGAGAGCCGTATCCCCAGGAGGGAGGGGGTCCGCAAAATTATTGCTGGGGGGATTCGTAAGCTTGTTGGTAGCCGACTTTTGAAAAGTGGTAAATACATATTATAAAGAAAATATGTACTTAATGATGGAAATTACAATAAAAATACATGAAGTTGTTTCCAGTTCCCACTTTTTTAAAAAGGTATATCAGAATTTTTGGCAAAATTTCTGGAAGCTTAGGGGCCTTTCTATATGTTAGGTATGCATGCATTCATATGCGTTTAGATTTAAATAATGTGTTTGAAAAAAAGTTGACGAACGATAATATTTTCTTAGTATTACAAGATTCTGGAGCAAATATAGTAGCTGGTATTAGGAATTGTGGCCTAGAGTCACTACCTTGCTTCATACACACACTTCAACTTTCATTAAATGAATCTTTATTGGCTCAGCAAGCTTTACAGAATATAATCATAACCAGTTGAAATATTGTACTACCTTTCAACCATTCTGCTTCCGCATTGAATACATTGAAGGAATTATAGGATCAGCTAGGTTTAAAGAAACATAGATTAATTCAGGATGTTCAACATACTACATGCTTGAAAGAAATATTGAAAAACGAAAAGCCCTTGTTACGTATGCTATAGATACCAATGTTAAATTTTTATCAGTGGAGTCTAGCTGAAAAAATAGTTCAACTACTAAAACTATTCAAAAAAATTACTGTGAAGGCAAGTAAGAGAGAAGCCACTTCTTCAATGATTATCCTCACCATTCAGGCTATGAATTTATTTCTATCAAAAACAAGAGCAATCAGTATCTTCAATGGAATTCATACTACAGTGGAAGTGCCTCAATTTTCAGTTCAGGACAGATTTTCAGCATAATTGGAAAACAAATCTCATGCCTGTCTTCTTTATTAGATTATAGATTCATATTGACAATCCAGAGAACAGATATGATAGTAAAAAATAAAGAAATGGACATTGGAAACCTTGAAAAATGCTGACACTGAGGAATCTAGAGGAGTTTTGATGGAAGATACGTTGTCCAGTTCTGGGGATGATCTGTAACCTGGAAATGTACCTCTCACTTTCTAGAATTCATCTGGTGCATTGGCTTTTGATAAAAGAGAAAATGTGCTGCAACAAGGATCTCAAAGAAAAATAAAATAAACAAACATCACTTTCACTTGCATTGAGAATTGAAGGATTATTCAAATTTACCCTTACTACCAAGAAATGATGACCCATTTGTGTGTTGGAAAAATTCAAAAGGAACATTTCCTCTTTTGAATCAGCTAGGTTTAAAATACTCAGGTGCACCAGTTTCTCTCAGAAGTGAAAGGGTGTTTAGTACAACTTGTAACCTGTACGAGTTTGCAAGAAATAGGTTGTTTCTTGAAAATGAAGAGGTTTTGCTGTTCTTGCAATATACTTTTAGAGTGCTGAAATTTGATTAGCTGAAGTTTTATTTTATAAGGTAAATGTTATTTATCGTTTGGAAGTAGGTTAAGGCCACTTTTGTTTTGCAGCATGAAAAACCTGAATATATTCCTTTGTTCAGTGACGTTTAATAATTTTTTTGTTTTAAATAAATACTAATAATGAGTAAAGGAACTTGATAATACTCAAAGCTTATTATTTTCCAAATGGTGGAGATTAGCAAAAAGGTTAATGAAAAACTCTCAGAATATTATTCAAATTCATTCTATGTCTAAGATAACTGATGATTCTTAAGGCAGGGATGATATTTCTGTGATGTAATGAACAAGGATGACTGAGTATAAAAACCGATTAATTGGCAAAAAAATGCAGATTAATGATTAATTGGCAAATGGCTGATTATCTACCAATCAATCAGTGTAACCCTAATGTGTACTATACAAAATTTAAATTGAATTTAGATTGAATATTATACAATGACCTTGTATCTTTCAGTAGTTGCAAAAATAGCATTGCTGTAATCCTCCTGACTTTATCATGTTGTGAACTAGTTCTTTTCATCTTTCACAGATTTCCATCAAGAATATTCCAATCATTTCAATGTGTATTTCTAAACAATGAATAATTCCATTAATAGATGACAAATTTTAATTTTTTAATACATGTAAAAAGCTTTCCCTCCCCCCCTGCACTTGATTTTATATTATTTATGACATAACAAAATCGTGACTGAAGGGGTGCAGAATTTGATAGGTGAAACACATTAGTTGTTTTACCGCCTCCAATTATTGCCGGACTGAAGGTGGATCCCCACACAAGGGTCCCATCCAAGACTTGAGAAGGCACTTGACCATGGCTGATCTTTGAAAAGGGTAGCATCTGTTATCATCATTGAGGTCTTGTTTTGATTTTTATGTCTTGGCATTTTTCGAGTGTCTAATGATGTATAGATTTTCTTGTGAAAGAAAAGTTCTGAACCCGGGAGAAAGTATCACATGACCTTGCTTAGCCAATTGAAGCATAGTTTTTCCTAGGAGTAATTTGAAAAATATTTTTTGTAAAACGGCTATGGTTAGGGAATAAGACCTTGCTCGTGGCCTCCATTCCACTCTGGGGTTAGAGCTTGACATGTGGAAGGTGAGATGACATAAAATTGAAATGTTTGCCTCTTCTCTTTCCTCCATATGTCCGTGAAGTCAAGTAGCCATGACTAATAATCACGGAATATGACTCTCAGTCATTCCTTGTCTCTTAGTCTCTTTCTCTCTCTTATGTTCTCTTGCACCCTTTTTTCTGTGCCCGAAAGTTGAAAATGTTAATGCTTCTATGTTTTGGTATTTTCAACCAGCGTGTTTTATAGTACCAGAAATAAACAGTTTGAAACCAACATCCACCAGCAACGTTTGATTCTTCCTTTTTTTTTCTTTTTTTTTTTTTACATCATCCGGATTCTTTCATCGTCCGTCGTTGGACATAGACCTTCCCTAAGATTTGCCACACTTCTCTATCATGGGCATCGTAGAGCCAGTAATTTCTGACATCTGGATTCAGTGGACTCCAAATCTTAAAAAATAGAATTGACCAACATTGGGTTAACAAAAGATTCACCTGCAACCACAAAGTGTATTGAAAGTAATAGAGATATGCATTTCTAAAGACCAGATCAGACACCTTCAACCTAATCTAATCTGATATTGTATATTATATTATGTGTGGTATCATTCTTTAATTATTGGATGCTTAAAAAATGTTGAGCTTTAAGAATGTGTGACTACAACATGAGGGGAAGATGAGGCCAGGTAAATAAAAAGATTGATACTAAGTAGTATTATCTTTTAACTTTTGGATTGCATGAAGAAAATCTTTGAAAATATATATTTAGAATATGAAACCAACTGAAAAAATTGTGCTGTTACCAATCACTGAAATTTTATCATGTTTAAATTTCAATTTAATTTTGTCTGGTTCCTACAAATATCTTAAAAAACTGTTTTATTTTTTGTAGATAAAAAAGTAAAATGTCTCGACTAGACTTGTTTGAGGATTTATTGTATTACAGAGATAGATTATTGATCCATCAAGGACTTTACATGAGTTGAACATCTTAATTTTATAAATGTTTTTTTTCGTTTGTTGGAAATTAATTTTAATCTAGGAGACCCTTCCATTTTTGTATGTTGTTCTCTGGGCTCTATCTCATGTTATATTCCACTCTGACTATCTCAAGTTTTAGGCCTCAGACTTGTAAGGAGGGAGTAAATAGGGTTGCCCAAGTTTTTAATTCGATTGGGGGGGGGCTCCCACTGTGCCGCAAACACTTAACCAAAGCTACTTAGTTTGCACTTACGATTGGTTTCCAATTGAATTTCATAAGATTGACGATTCTTTGAGTTCAAATGCCAATGAATATATCGGTGATCAAATGTCGATAGGAGTGTTCTTACAACAGTGATTGGAATGGTTCTTTTTTTCTATGATCAAGTCAAATGTCATAGCCAATCAGAAGGGGAGAAAAAATTTAACATCACTTCCTTTTCTACTATAAAAAAATAAGCTAAACATGGCAACCTTTTAGTATCATCTCAAGAAACTGTGTATGATTGATAATGCAAATTTTACTCTATTTTCTGGAAAATTTAGATGTTTTCATATCATTTTTGCCCCATTTTTGGATGTCAAACTATGACATATTAATATCTTTTTAATAATGAAAGATAGTATAAAAGTAAACATTGAATTAGAAAAATGCTGATAGATATTTTTGTATTAAAATAGATTGCTTGTTTCGTTGTTTTGTCATGAATTAATTGTGCATTTAGTATTTAAAATATCATTTGACCTATGGATCCACTGTGAGTTTTTGAAAGTTTAATGAAAAATTTTTAGTAGATAAAGTATTTGAAAGTACCAAAAATTACATGTGAAAATTTCTTTTCCTGTTCATTGACTTTCTTAGCCACTAAGTTTTGATGTAGTTATCCTTGTTTTGAATTGATAGAATTCCATTTAGATTATAATTATCTTGGTATTTCTATATCATAGTCATGTGCGCCAGACTTCTCTGCAGCGATTGTGAGTCAAGTCATAGCAACATGAGTATCAAACGTCACAATCTGCAATTAAGAATTCAAATCTGCGACCATTTGCAAAAACCGACCCGAGTTCAATTTCTGGTTCAATTGGCGATAATTCAATCATATTATAGTGCAACATGAACTTGGTTTAAGCTTCCTCCTTGAAACACCCTTTTCCATTTCTACCCTCATTCATTACATTGTAAGGATGGAATAGGAGGGAGAAAAGAACAGGATGAAAGATATAAGGAAAATTTTATTGCTGTGAGATATTCACGTTTGGTTTTACTGGACAGCAATTGAAGAATGTTCTTTAATGATGTAATTTGACAGTAGAAATTTTTTTTTCAATTGATTAAACAAAATAAATTTTGTAAATCTCTACTGCATAGAATTATTCACTTTCTCTTTCATTGATTGGAAAATCACTTGCATGCTTTTTTTTTTTTTTACTCAATTTTGATTTTTAGAAGCTTTTGTTGTTCATGATTCTATCAGTCATTTGGAACAATGGACTCAACCACTCAAAAGTATCTAGTAGTGAATTTTCTAAAAAAAAATCTTTTGATAGGAATTCAAATATATCCATGTTTTTTCCCCCTTGTGCTTGAATATTTAGAATAGAATCATGATAGTCATATGGTGAATCAGAGAAATGTAAATGGATTAAAAGATAATTTGATTCCACAAATTCCCTTAAAAGCTCTGGAACCACAAAATAGGTATTGCACTTCAGGGTGCTTACTGGAACAATTAGTGAAATAGATAATACCAGATGTCATTTTTGTAATGCCATCAATGAATAGGCTCATCAATCATTTCTAACCATTTTTATCATTCTCCTTCACTTAATCTGAAAAGTCTTCATTATAAGATTATCCTGAATTTTTAACTTTGATCAATGTTCCAGCTAAACTGTTCTTTCTGTAAATTTTTCCGTAATCACCTTCGATACTGGCAATTCCATATTTTATACATGGGGTTGCTTCTCAATAAGCCTTTCTCCTTCACTTAATCTGAAAAGTCTTCATTATAAGATTATCCTGAATTTTTAACTTTGATCAATGTTCCAGCTAAACTGTTCTTTCTGTAAATTTTTCCGTAATAACCTTCGATACTGGCAATTCCATATTTTATACATGGGGTTGCTTCTCGATAAGCCTAGGGGGTAAAAAGCCACCCCCCCATCAGATTTTATCATTACTATGGAATTCTCCGCTTGAATTAGGGTACTATTGCTTCTTTGCTACATCCAGTACCAGTAATTGCTGTGTATGTATTAAAAAAAAATGTTTCTTGTTGAAATTATTCTGGCTGATACAGTTATATATTTGTAGTCAGTCTTCCTAAGCAGATTCAAGGTTGGAGGGTGGGTAGAACCTGAGAAATTAGGTTTCAATCTTGTGGGAATTGGAGACTTTAAAGCTGGTGTAGATTTTCAAGAATTTAATTTATTTATTCATTTTTTAATCTGCACACACATATGTACTAAGTAACTTGCATATACATCCGCACCTTGATATAAATTCATTTCTATTCAGATATATGTGTGAATCAACATACGGACATATGCATAAGCTATAGACTGAACAATAAACATGTGTGAATAATATCATTCTATATATATATGTGTCAGTGTGTATGAGTATGAGTGTATATATATATATATATATAATATATATATTAATATCATATATATATATATATATATATATATATATATATATATATATATATATATATATATATATATATAATATTATATATGATATATATATATATATATATATATATATAATATTATATATGATATATATATATATATATATATATATATATAATATTATATATGATATATATATATATATATATATATATATATATATAATATTATATATGATATATATATATATATATATATATATATATATATAATATTATATATGATATATATATTAATATCATATATATATATATATATATATATATATAATATTATATATGATATATATATTAATATCATATATATATATATATATATATATATATATATAATATTATATATGATATATATATTAATATCATATATATATATATATATATATATATATATAATATTATATATGATATATATATTAATATCATATATATATATATATATATATATATAATATTATATATGATATATATATTAATATCATATATATATATATATATATATATATAATATTATATATGATATATATATTAATATCATATATATATATATATATATATATAATATTATATATGATATATATATTAATATCATATATATATATATATATATATATATAATATTATATATGATATATATATTAATATCATATATATATATATATATATATATATATAATATTATATATGATATATATATTAATATCATATATATATATATATATATATATATATATAATATTATATATGATATATATATTAATATCATATATATATATATATATATATAATATTATATATGATATATATATTAATATCATATATATATATATATATATATATATAATATTATATATGATATATATATTAATATCATATATATATATATATATATATATAATATTATATATGATATATATATTAATATCATATATATATATATATATATAATATTATATTTGATATATATATTAATATCATATATATATATATATATATAATATTATATATGATATATATATTAATATCATATATATATATATATATATAATATTATATATGATATATATATTAATATCATATATATATATATATATATATAATATTATATATGATATATATATTAATATCATATATATATATATATATATATAATATTATATATGATATATATATTAATATCATATATATATATATATATATATAATATTATATATGATATATATATTAATATCATATATATATATATATATATATAATATTATATATGATATATATATTAATATCATATATATATATATATATATATATTATATATGATATATATATTAATATCATATATATATATATATATATAATATTATATATGATATATATATTAATATCATATATATATATATATATAT